>OU426903.1:6250000-7500000 GCA_911387775.1 Thymelicus sylvestris
TTTTTTTACACATATTTATATTACTTTTTTTTTCTTTTTCTTACTTACACTTTTTTGATCACTACTGCTCATAAGATAATAATGTTCTATATTTTATTACATAGAATAAATTAATTTAAAATTACGATTATTTACGATTTAAAACCATTTATTTTCTCAAAAGATTTTACAAAAAATCATTTACTGAGAAAATTATAGTTATAATATACAGTAATTCATAAGCCAATTCAATGAATCCATCAATATTTGTGGTAAAAACGTTAATAAAACGTATAATATTAATTAGCTACATAATTAATTTAAAATAAAATATTTATATAATCACAAAATATCACTATGCTATAAAGTATTTTTTATAATTAAATGATAAAAACTGATGAAATATCATGATGACTACATATTTTACTTATAAAAATCAAATACTGTCGTTTTTTTTTTTACTTTTTATTTCAGAAAATAAACATAACACTAGGATGGAAAGTAGCTTACGCAGTCGAAGCAGAAGTCCGATAATTCCCCGATCATCTGCTAGGGGATATGGTTCTCAGACAAATAGATCGCAAGTACCGCGGGAGGAGCAGAGTTCATCACATGTCCGACGCAGTGAGGTCAATCTGTCACATCGCAGTACTTCTCGACCAGTTAACGAAAACTCTGCTCGCCACAGCGGACGCAGCCCCGTTCGCCAGCGTGAGCGCAGTGCCGCTCATCATCACGAGTGCAGCCCCGCTCGCCACAGCGGGCGCGGCCTCCTTCATCGCCACGAGCGCAGCTCAGCTTACAGCCGTGGGCGCAGTGCTGCTCATCACCCTGAGGACAGCCCTACTCGCTGCCACGAGCGCAGCCCTATTCGCTGCCACGAGCGCAGCCCTACTCGCTGCCACGAGCGCAGCCCTACTCGCTGCCACAAGCGCAGCCCTACTCGCTGCCACGAAGGCGGCCCTGCTCGCCGCAACAAGCGCAGCCCTGTTCACCGCTACGAGCGAAGCCCTGCTAGCCATCGAGCTCGCAGTCCCGTTCGCAGTCTACGTACACCGGGTCCGCACACCGAGCAACCAGAGCATCAGCCAACCAACCTCCCGGGATCGTCGCGCCGAGATCAAAATATGGGTTCGTCAAGTTATGTTAACCTTAGTTCAGATTCTAACGTTAAAAACTTTCTAGAAATTATGAGTAATATTATGAAAACTAATCATTCTCAACTGCATCCCGATAAAAATATAATACCGGAATTTGACCCTTTAGTAAAAAACCAGAGAGTAGAGACTTGGATATTTAAGGTTAACGAATGTGCTAAAATATATAACTGGACAGACCAACAGACTTCCCATTATGCACTCCCTCGTTTAGTAGGCTACGCAAAAAAATGGTATGAGGGGTTACAATCAATTAATTTATCCTGGGTAGAATGGCAAGATCTTTTGAAAGAAGCATTTCCATCTGAGAGCAATTATGGTGTTTTACTAGCTGAAATGTTAGAAAGAAAGTTTAAGCCTGGAGAATCAATACAGGAATATTATTACGACAAAATGATCCTTTTGAATGCCTGTGAAATCACAAATAAAAAGGCAGTAGATTGCATTATACATGGATTAGAGGATAAAACTGTTAGGTCGAGCGCTTCCTCAGCCAGATTTACTCGCCCTGAACAATTATTAGGATTCCTTAAAGATATTTGTAGGGAGACTGATATGAAAAATAAACTAAGAAATACTTCACAATTCAATTCAAACAATAATATATCATGCTTAATTTGTAAAAGGGCTGGTCATAGTGCTAAACAATGTCGAACCACTTACTGTTATAATTGTAAGCAAAACGGGCATAGGATGCAGCAATGTCCTCAACCAATAATAAAATGTGAAACTTGTCAGAAAATAGGGCACAAATCAGAAAATTGTTTCAGGAATAGGGATAATAATAAGACATTAGAAAAACGAGTAATGATTGCGGCAACTTCTAAGCCATCTAATAAGTTCTATAAACTAATTACAATTAATGAAAAACCCCACAAAGTCTTGTCGTTTATAGATTTCGGTAGTGACTGTTCGTTAATTAGAAAAGATATTGCAGAAGATAACCAATTAATTATACAGCAAGCCAATGTACCTATCATTAGAGGCGTAGGTGAAACTAGTTTTACTCCAATTGGCACGACTAACTTGCAAATCACTGTAGATTCTGTCCAAGCATTCATTTCAGCCTATGTGGTGCATCCAGATCATTTACATGTACCTGTGCTTATTGGCCAAGATTTTACGGAGCAACCTAATATACTTGTTATAAAAACCAATCAATCACTAGTTATTATAAACAGAGACTTTTCAAGCGAGTTACCCCAAATAAATCATGAGCCTAATGAATCTATAAAATTATTTGTAAAAGAATTTTGCAAAATTATCAAAACAGGTCATGTTACTTGCTATACTAAGGATATTGAACATGGCACTATTTTTGTCTCCGGTAGTTATCGAAAATGTTTAAGCGGTGAATACTGGATAGAGGAAGGAATTTATAAAATTGAAGGTGGTATGACGACTCTTATTGTAGTAGCTCCATTAACTCCCATAGAATTCTGCAAAGATTGTCTGTTAGTACGTGCCAATATTATACATACACAAGAATGTAGCTTAACAAATCGTTGCCTCGCAGTCCAAAGCGTATATAAACCTATTGATGACAATGATATAGTAGTAAACCAAAATCTTTCCGTTGATGAACGTAAAAAGGTGCATAATTTAATAAATCAATACAGACGGACCTTTGCACTCGAACTAAGTGAGTTAGGTTGTACGGACTTGACTGAAATGGACATCCAATTATCTGATAAAACTCCTGTAGCTTACAAACCATACAGACTCAACTCCAAGGATCGAACGGTAGTACGTGATATGGTTGGTGAGCTATTGGAGAATGATATCATTGAGGAATCTTCTTCATGCTATGCTAGCCCAATCCTGCTTGTATCGAAAAAAACAGGCGGCCAAAGACTTTGTGTAGACTATAGACAACTAAATAGTAAGACGATAAAGGATAATTTTCCACTACCACGAATTGAAGATCAGATAGATCTTTTCAGTGGTAGCAAGTACTTTACTAGCTTAGATCTAATGAGTGGATACTATCAAATTCCTATAAAACCAGATTGTAGATATCTTACAGCATTTATTACCCCGGATGGACTGTATCAGTTCAAAAGAATGCCTTTTGGATTAGTTAATGCCCCGACCATATTTCAAAGGACAATTTTAAAAGCCTTATCATTAAATACATCAAAGAATACTCAGTTAGAAAAACATGTCAAACCAGCCCTAGCGTATATGGATGACCTTATTATAACTTCAAAAACTTTTGAAGAAGGATTACAAAAATTAGAAAATACCTTTAGTTTATTAAATGATGCAAAATTAACATTGAATATTAAAAAATGTAGTTTTTTTCAAACAAATATCGAATATTTGGGGTATGAAATAAATGCGGAGGGTATAAAACCAGGCAAAACTAAAATTTATGCAGTCGAAAATTTCCCCAGACCCAAGAATGTTCACGAGGTTAGGCAATTTATAGGACTCGCTAGCTACTTTCGAAAATTTATAAAATCTTTTTCTTTAATAGCACAGCCCTTGACAGATCTTACAAAAAAGGATCGACCGTGGCAATGGGGCGATAGCGAGGAGAATTCTTTCGTGACCTTAAAAAATAAATTAGTAGAGAGACCTATATTAGCCTTATATAATCCTGAACATACCACCGAGCTTCACACGGATGCAAGTAAAATGGGTCTAGCGGGTATCCTGTTACAGAAGGAAAATGAAAATTCCCCATTAAGACCAATAGCTTTCTATAGTAGAAAAACTACAATTGACGAACAAAAATTTCACGCATACGATTTGGAGACGTTGGCTGTAGTTCAATCACTTAATAGGTTTAGGATCTATCTTTTAGGTATTTCGTTTACAATAGTGACGGATTGTAATGCCCTTAGATCCACTTTTTCCAAACGAGATCTGTTGCCAAGAATAGCTAGATGGTGGTTGACTTTGCAAGAATTTAACTGTAATATAATTTATCGCCCAAGTACTAATATGACACATGTAGATGCATTAAGTCGTAACCCCGTACATGCATTAGATAATGATGAAATTGAAGTTCCTCGTTCACTTGCTATCAGAGATGAAGATTGGTTATTATCTCTACAATTAACGGACCCCAAATTAGCTCATATTAGGAAAGTTTTAGAAGACCCAAATTATAATGACATTGTTGACATTAAACAAAATTTCATAATAAAAAACAATAAACTATATAGAAAGGTTAAAGAAAATGAACTAAAATGGGTCGTTCCGAAAGGAGCACGGTGGCAAATTTGTCTTCAAAACCATGACGATATTGGTCATTTTTCTGTGGAAAAAACAATATCTAAAATTAAAAAAGATTTCTGGTTTCCGAAATTAAAAAGGTTTGTTACAAAGTACGTAAAATCATGCATACACTGCGCTTATGGAAAAGACGTTTCAGGAAGAAAGGAAGGTTACCTTCATCCCATACCCAAAACCCCCATTCCATTTCACACCATTCATGTGGATCATTTAGGACCGTTTATTAAGAGTTGTAAAGGATATTTATATTTGTTACTCATTGTAGACGGGTTTACGAAGTTCTGTATTTTAAAACCTTTGCGCAATTTAAAATCAACACCCACTATAAATGCTCTCAATGAAGTTTTCTCCATTTTCGGATTTCCTTCTAGATTAATATCAGACAGAGGTTCTAGCTTTACTTCCAAAGAGTTTGAAAGTTATTGTCAATCATCTAACATTAAACATATATTAAATGCCGTCTCTTCTCCAAGAGCGAACGGCCAAGTAGAACGATATAATCGTACTGTTTTAGATGCTCTTACTTCCTATACTGATAAATTAGGTGAACACAAATGGGACCAGTCATTAGGAGAAATTCAATGGGGATTAAATAATACGTTAAACAAAGGTATTGGTAAAACCCCAGCCGAAGCATTATTTGGACACTCATTGAATCATGCATCAGAAAATATGTTTGCAGATGTTTTTACCGATACTCGCCCACAAGTAAATGACCTAGATACAATAAGATCTGGCATTAGTAAACATATAGACAAAAATCAGTCCCAACAAAAATCCTATTTTGATAAACATAGAAAAGCCCCGAAAATCTACTCAATTGGTGATTTAGTAAAGGTTAGAAAGCAGATAAATACTAATGATGGCAAGAGTAAAAAATTGTTACCAGTATTTTCAGGCCCCTATAGAATTTCTAAAGTACTTGAAAACGATCGGTATGAAGTATCCAGTATACCTGGATCCAATATAGGAAATAAGAAATATTGTAATGTATGGGCAGTAGATCAAATACAACCATGGATTAATACACATGTTAATGATGAAAGTACTGATAGTGATTTAGAAGAATAATTTATTTATTTTATTAAAAAGTTACTAGTTAGATGATTTTTCCTAGTAAATTTGTTCTTTTTATTCTTATACTAGATGAAGTTTCCTAGTAAAATACTAATTGATTATTATATTTTAGTGGATGATATTTCTCACTAATAACTTATATATTATTTATTATTAATATGTTGTTATGTTTCTAAAATATATAAACTTGATGAACATTTCCAAGTATCAAATAGATCATAATATCTAATTGTTATTCTTATAAATTGATTCAAGATTGTTTGAGGACAAACAAATATTGTCAGGAAGGCCGAATGTAAGATTATTAATTATTACATTACCTGTAAGATTAACAGATCAACTAGTCACTAATAGAATTGTATACCAAACAACACGGTTAACTGTCAATGGACGCTTGCATATTTTCAACTGTCACCGGATGTTGTCAACTCAAGATAATTTTGTGATATATTTTCGCAATAGACGGAAGTTACTTTAGATTATACTTAACAATTGTTTTGTGTAAAAATATGTTCATTAAAATATGAAAAAGAATTAATAAAATATATTGTACATTTAATAATAGTTTAAGTTTCTATTAAGTAGTTTTTGGATTGTAATTGATCTAAGCCATACTGGTATAAAAGCCCTGTCAATGGGCAGATGAACTCACTTGTGATTACGAAGTTGTAAGATAATATACTCGCCTTGCTGAAGGAATTCACGTTTTATTTTCGGATAACCCTAAAACCCCGGCTACTACCTTACATAAAGTAGTATTTTTTTGTATTTGAGGATAGGTTTTGGATCTCCGAGCAATTTTAAATCTAAAAATTGGCGAGAAACCATTCACAGATAAAACCTAGCCCATGTCAAGCGGCATTCATCGTACCCTTTTTAAAATTTTCCAAACAATTTTTCACCGGAGAATGTATGGCTGACAACTTTTGTGTTTTAGACAGAAGGGGACAGTTGTGATTGGTTATGTGTGAAGATAAAAACAACTCCTGTTACACTTACCTATTTATTATATTGTTGAATGATTTATTTTATTACATACGAGTAACTGCCTTCGCTTTGCTTCGCTTTTCTTATTGTTTTACACCTTGGGTTACATTATTGGAGTTTCATTAAGGATCCCTAATTTTTTGAAAATATAATATAGCTTCACTCAGGGATACTTTAGCTTCCTAACAGTGAAAGAATTTTTCAAATCGGTTCAGTAGTTACTGAGTCTATTGAATGCAAACAATCCAATCTTTCTTCTTTATAATATTAGTATAGTATAAATATCTTTACTTATATTATAAAGATAAATTACTGTTTTTTTGCATTCTTGTTTCTACTGGATAGGCTCAAAAACAACTGTAAGTACCGATTATAAAATTATTTCACCAATAGAATGCGCTGTTATTTCTAAAATTAACTTTATTTTATTAAAAAAAAATAAGAATCTTTAGCATAACCGAAGCAAAGTGAGTGTGGTTACTACTTAGTATTGATATAAAATAAGTTTATTATAGTGGCTAACGAGCTGCATTTTTGGGTTCAAATAATGGAGAATTTAGGATTTTTATTTTACTTATTATTAGTAATAAAAAAGCGGCCAAGTGCGAGTCGGACTCGCCCATGAAGGGTTCCGTAGCAGCAAGTAACATAATATAAAAGTTCTTGTAGTTCGTTGTAACTTTGATCAATGTTTTTTGCGGTTTACGATTTATGACGTATTAAAAAAAACTACTTACTAGATCTCATTCAAACCAATTTTCGTTGGAAGTTTGCTTAGTAATGTACATCATATATTTTTTTCAGTTTTATCATTTTACCACACACGGGACACACATTTTACCACTTTGGAAGTGTCTCTCGCGCAAACTATTCAGTTTAGAAAAAAATGATATTAGAAACCTCAATATCATTTTTGAAGACCTATCCATAGATACCCCACGTATGGGTTTGATGAAAAAAACATTTTTAAGTTTCAGTTCTATGTATGGGGAACCCCCAAAATTTATTGTTTTTTTTTTATATTTTTGTGTGAAAATCTTAATGCGGTTCACAGAATACATCTACTTACCAAGTTTCAATGGTATAGCTCTTGTAGTTTCGGAAAAAAGTGGCTGTGACATACGGATGGACAGACAGACAGACAGACAGACATGACGAATCTATAAGGGTTCCGTTTTTTGCCATTCGGCTACGGAACCCTAAAAAGTAACATTTTTCCAATTAATTCAAAAGTTTATGTCAAAACTCAATTGGCATCAATTCTACACTAGAATAATTAGGCTTTTTCGGGACACCCCAAAACCAATCAAGTACCTACCCACATTTAAACGAGTATTTTCCCTCGATTTTCTGCTAAAGTTCCGTCAACACACTCCCCTCGACTGTGATGACACCCTTTGTGTAACAGACAGACATGTTGAGATGTAATTGCTTTTTTATATACGAGTAGGTACCAACAAATTTATTTGAAAATGTAGGGTAGTTCTAATTTGTTTTCCGTTGCTTTCAGTACAAAACGCCTTGTATCCTTAATGTTTGGTTTACACATATTAAGTAGTTAAGTAGATAACTAAATTTTAACTAAAAAGTTAATAAATTGTCTGTTTACACGTATTAATTTAGTTAAAATTTAGTTATCTACTTAACTACTTAATACGTGTAAACGGGACTTAAGTTGGCTTATTCGTTTCTTTTTGGTGATCTCTATTGAATGCATTAGGCCCTAGGGTCCTTCTGAGAGCCCGAGGCTTTGTGATAACCAACTTAATCAAGGTTGGATGATGAAGTTTGTCTAATGCCACTGACATAGGTGATTTTGTTAAATTAGCGATGTTACTAGAAATCTTTATAATATAAACAATAAATGACATTACTGCAATGGGCTAATAAGCCAATGAAAATCAAACTAATGAAAGATTTGCCTCTAAAAATGCCAAAAACGGTCTTTGTTCGTGTAACTTTGTTGGTATAACTAACTGATCTTCCAAAATTCCAACGGCTTAATTGGTTTTTCAATTTTTCCAATTTGTTTCGCAATCAAATTAGATTTGGAAAGGCAAAAGAAAATAATTGCAATGTCAGGGGAGACGGCAGAATAGATAAATTCACCCTTGTTTATTCTCTATTAGATTAGGTATTATGCTATTAGATTTTTTTAACCCTCATAAACTCACATCCTCTTCTAGATTTTATAAAAAGCTAACGAGCCAAGAACATATGCAATTCCTATCCAACACGGCTCACTATAAAATTGTCTGCCTCGGTTGGGAAGCTACCTTGGGGCCTTGTTCAGCACTAACAACTGATGTATGTACAAAGCGTGAATGTTTTTGATTGAACTCCACACAAACACAAATCGACACACTCGTAGAAAAAAGTCGGTTATCATATTATACCGAAATCGTGTTTTTTTTTTCATTTTTGTATCTTGTAGCTTGTGCTTATCTATCGCTATAACTATATAGCTGCATTATTTTTTTTTAAGTCAAGTAGTTTAGGAGATATCCAATCGAACATAGTCGTATCTGACTATTGTTTTATCGAAACAAAGTCGCTAGAACATAATTATTATGCGATGTTGTTCGACATAAAACGCACCGTTTCTGTTCGTTTACAACAAACAAAATATACCTAACAATATTACTAAATCTTAGTATTCAATCATGATAAATATTTAACTTTTAGTGTGGTTTAACAAACAAACGACGTACTGTGGATATTTTTGGGCTTATGTAGCACATACGTCTGTTATATGTAGAAATTATAACGATTTTATTCAGAATGTTTTAATTGGAAACTTTAAACGAAATTGCTCTAATACAGGAGGGCCCTCCTGTTGTAAGGTAGCAATTTTGCAGATACGACTTTGTTCTATGAGCGTGTCAAAATACACAAAATCCCACAATTATATACACCGTAAAGGTCAATAGAATACAGAAGCGGGGGGAAATATTATATCGCTCCTCCTCTTCTCCTTCAGATTTGCATACAGTTACCAACTTGCCGGATAGCGTACTTTAGGGATTTGAGGCCAAAACATTTCGTGTTCTAGGGTATTATAACTGAACTAGGGACCTATTTCCATAAGTTGAAGTATGTAGCTTAGTTTCTTGTGTTTAAAGCATCCAGGTTTATATTAGCTGATGGGCTACGTATTGGCAAGATCACTACTGGGCACAGACATTTACAACACAAAACGCATATGCTGTTTGTCAGTCAAGAACGTTGTCGTGACTCATGAGAAGATGATGGAAACTGCTGTTGAAACATCAGAGCTGCCTCTGATGCCAGTGATAGTAATGAGGGTCCCCTTTTTCAGATTCAGTCAGCAACATCAGTTATGCCTTGCGCATCATCAGTCATGTCTACACGTTAGTCTACTTGTTACATAAAAGTTGCTGAAAAGTGATCATATCCAATTCCAACGCTGTTAACGTCAGTCGACAAATACAAGTAACTAACGCGCCAACTCAGAGTCACTAACGGTTACTTAAATCGCTCCTTTGTCGAATTTGTATGGAGATTCTTTGCTATGGAACGATTAAAGAAATGAGTTGGGTCAATTTCAACAAACACGGATTTTGCCTATTTACAGTGGCGAATTTAAATTTGCTGTTTTTGATAAAATTTTTTGGCTTAAATAATAGGTAAATATTAGTACTACCTAATTATATACTAGAGATCGAAAAAAAATTATTAGTTCATGAGATATTTCGATTTGAAATTATCAAATGCCACCGAAATTATTAAAGGACCACCGGAATAAAAATCTGAGCCACCGAAATTGATTAAATTTAAACCTGCTGTTTCTAATACATTTTATTTGGCATAAATAATATATAAATAGTATTAATAATTAGTCACATAGTAGAGATCGAAAAAAAAATTATTAGTTCCGGAGATATTTTCAAATTACATTATCAAATGCCACCAAAATTAGGACCACTGGAATTAGAATCTAATCCACCAAAATTGATTATGCCAATGAGGAATAATAAAGGCAAGATCATCTAATACTTTAAAAATACATTTTGAAGAGTAGGAGTCTAGATGAACGGACTCTTTTTAGCGGTGATTAGACACGCTTGTGTTTCTGTGGCCTATTAGACCAGTGCCGATAGCTTCAAAAACGGTAAAAAGTGAAAAAAATATATAGTAGGATGAAACCCATTGCAAAAAGAAGAGGATATAACAAAAATTAAAGGAAAAATAATTTACGGGCGATCTAAGGTCGGGAGGGGGTATGGGGGGTTTAAGGGTAAAAAACGGTTTATGTCGATTTCCAGCAAAACTACAAGTCAAAATTTATGTGAAAAATTCAAATAACCAAGTTTTTGGTTTTTTATTTTTATCTTTTACAAAAAAAAAATTCACGAAGTTGAGTGAAAACTTACCGTTGTATGTCCTTAACATATTGTAATATTTTTGATTTAAAATATTTCTTTTTTCACCTTATTTTGACTTAACATCGAAAAAGCAACATAATTTTCAATCGAAAATTCTCACGTCAAAATATCTATTTTTTTTTAAATCGGTGAGATTTTTGTTCGTTGGAATCTCTACTTTCTAATGGTATACAAAAAAACTATAAACTACTAACGACTACTACTACTACTAACTACTAACTATAAATTACTATGGTAAATGTTCTCCGAAAGTGCAATGAAACGACAACTATTTTCGCATGTTTTTTGCAATCTTTATGTTTTTGTAATTGTTTTGTCTAACAAAGTAACATGAAATCTTACGTTTTTCGATTAATTAAAGTGTAAATTCTGATAAATAGCTCAAAATTGTACACAATGAATGACAAAAAAAAACTTAAAACTCGAATCCGAAAAATTTTTGCGAAAATAGTTGCAGTTTCATTTTCACCAAATTTCGTGAAACATTTTTTTGTTGTAAAATATAAAAATAAAAAACCAAAAACTTGGTTATTTGAATTTTTCACATAAATTTTGAGGTTACGTAAAAAAGTGTAAATAAAAAAGTTGTAGATCTTTTTATTACTTACAAACATTGCTATTTAACTTTTTTCTACAGGACTTGTAGTTTTGCCGGAAATTGAGATAAACTATTTTTTACCCTTAAACCCCGCCCTCCCCCACTTCCCGAGCTCAGATCGCCCGTAAATTATTTTTCCGTTAATTTTCGTTATATTCTCTTCCTTTTGCAATGGGTTTCATCCTACGATTTTTTTTTCGTTTCAAAAATTATCGGCACTGGTCTATACACGTCCCTATGCGCTTTGATTTGCCACCGGAACCACCGAGATTAGGCCACCGGACTTAGAATTAGAGTCAAAACTTGAATTTTAAAGAACACCGTTATTCTCAGTTTAACTTTTATTTCACAATTATGGCTGAAAACCTTTAATGGAAGCCTCCATAAAATTTCTTGATAATCTGCTTTGTAGTTTTACTAATATACATGACATCGGAATTGCATGATTTTGTATTCCTGCGCCACCGCAGTGAGTACTTCCGTGTTTGGCAGGAAAATTACGCAGCCAGTCGGTCATCCTAATACGTAATTTGCAAGAGCACAACTGAACGGTGCGGGGAGAGCCAGTAAGGTGTCTTCCAAATAGTTTCGTAACAAGATATGAAGTGTACAAAATGCGCCACCGGTATTGCTTTTTTTTGTAGGACATTTTTAAAAGATGTTTTAAGAGCTGTTGCACTATCTTAAATTACTCCGTAAATATATATTAGTTGTGTTATTTAATGTATTTCTAAAAAATATTCCTTTTTAATAAAATTTATTTACCAAAAAAAATTAAATTTATAGAATATGTAAATACATGGAGGTCGGACAGTACACCGGAATTAGATTTTAGGTCTTAGATATTTTTTTATTAAGAATCTATGTATTAAATACATCTGAATACTTGGCTATCATGTAGATCACTATTTAAACTACCTATATAAAATTATTTATAATTGTAGTTTACCTCCACACATTAATTTTCAACCTCGCCGTCTCAAAAATGCACTTGGGAAATTCACCCAGTTGGGGCGTAAATCTTTGTAAGTAATAAACACGTGTTTTCGGACCCGTAGTGTGTTAAATCTTTCCTAAACTTTATGTAAATCGTATCCCTATGTCCCTGATAGTCCAAGCTGTTGTTGACCTTTTGGTGTTGGGTGAGAATATTAAGTGTGTTGAGGATGTGTGCGGTTTGACTTAGGTGTCACTCGAAATTTCTCTCGTTTCCCTATGGGAAATACGAGAGGATAAGCATTTAATATAAACCTAAAAACGTTATTAACAATGCTTTAAAATACAATATTGTTATTAGTAAAATTAAAGGCTTTTGATCTAGAAAATTTGAAGAAGGTATTGTAAATCCAAAGGTAAATCTAATGCAATTCAGAAGGAAATACTTTCAAAGAAACTCATAACTTCACTGACTTGTATGTTTAAATATTTACAACGCTGCCTCTTCGCACGTATTAGATTAGGACACGTCTGCGCTTTGTGGGGTACCCAAGCTACCTGAATTTAGGAGACATCATAGGAATATTGTAGCAGATATCAAATTTAATCGTAAATAAGATTATTTAATTTTGACGATTGCACAGCTTCATTACTTTGGATATGAAGCATTTCGAACTATAAATAGATCTATAAAAATAATTTTGTATTTTGTACTTACTAACTAGAGGGTAAGCCTGTGACACAAGGAACTGAGGACTCAGTTTTATGGTTACCTGAAAAGCTCCTTTTCTGTTCGTATCATAAGAAAATAAATACTCTATCTATAATTAGCAGACGAGAAGCAAGAGCAAAGAAAAAAACTGGCTTATAAGCTTCCAACCAGAACACATAAATTTTTCGTAGGCTGCTTCAAGCTAGCCTAGGGAAGCTAACCAGGCTAATTTTACGATAAGATAAAAAACGTGTGGCACTCGGGGACTGCCGCGGTAAAGCTATTGCATAGCATTTGTTGCTATTAACAGCGAGTACTAGGCACACAGAAGTCTTCGAGAATGCGACATCAGTGATACTGTACATGCCATAGTACGTATAAGTGCGGTCTTATTTACTCTTCGGTATTTAGCATAAGGCACAACAGGGAGGTCTATATTACGATCATGCACATTATGTTATTAATATGGCCCAGAATCTGTTTTCTGTTTTATTTGTTATTCAATGTATCCTTTCCCTTAGAAAACAACGGTCACCCTATTCCCTCCAGTCACAGTTACAGGTGGGATGTATTCGCGAGTCGAGCGCTAATGACGTCACACGTTACCATATATCAACCACATCGCATTATGATGTTTGCGGCTTGTCACGTGTTTTATGCGATATCGTGTTATGATATCCTGGTATATTTTATGGCTTGTATTGGAAATTTAAAGTGTTTTGATTGTTTATCGTGTGAAAAATGGAATATTAAAAAATGAAAATGTAAATAATTAAGCTTTATTATAAATCCGGCAAAGATTGAAAACTTTTAACTTAATCTAAAATAGTTTTCTTTATGGCTGCTGTTCCGTTATCGAGTTCTCTGGTGTTGCTTGTGTCTTAGGCGAAGGGGATCACTTACCATTCGATGGCCCATCTGGGTTTTCGTTAGCCTTAGAGGCTATACTAAAAATAGAAATAGAAAGAAAAACCCTCTCTCATTTACTAGTTGTAATAGTTCTCTTAATAGCAAAAACAACCCAATGCAGTAACGCAAGCATTTATACGTAGAAGTATTTAGAAAAAAATATATTTTTTTTAATAATATTTATTTTACTTGTTTTGCTATACAGATTAAAATTTAAGCGTCCAATAATGGATGATCTGTACTGGACATTAGCATCAAACCAAAGTTGTATGAAGGCGAATAAGAAGCGAGGATATAGATATAGAGATATAGATAACAGGTGGATTTGAAATCTTTTCCCTGGTTCTATCACAAAACGATCGAAATTCAATGTTACGTTAAACGGCACATTGCCTACACATGATCCAATTTGGGCCGTACCTTAATGGGCACATGAGAAGGCCTTATCGAATCCTACATTTCAGGATAAGTGTCAGAGCCGTGTAAATAAGAGCCACAAGCCCTTCCATAACTGTAAATTTTTATAAGCGACGAATAGATTTTGGTCGTGGTTTTTCCTCTCGCCTTCTAAATGGGAATCTTATGCAGGTCAGACTGTAACGATTATTTTTTAGATGCATTGCCTTAAATCTGAATAGCCATCATTTAATAAAAAAATATACGCTTTTGTTACTACCATGTTTTAAGTTTTTAAGAGTGTCCTTTCAAATTTGAAATATTTATTTGCATTGTGTAAACCATGCGAGTTGTGTTATTGTTTTAATAACCTTGCCTAAATAAATAAATATAAATAACATTATCGACAAAAGTTGCAGGTTTCAAGAGTTATTTTTGGGTAGTTATTTCAAGAGCTGAACAAAGTCAACACTATATTAAACCGGACGCCAGGATCGCAGGAGTCAATCCATGGTGTAACATGTTACCTGAAAAATATGTCTAGAGAGAATTTATGTACGTCAAACAGGACACTGAAGTCACAGTCTACTAGCTTAGAGAAGTCCATCGGCTAATTGTAGGGACATAGCTGTCTAGATATTGCATCATTTCGGCATAATTAACTATGTTATGTTGATGAGTAGGTACACGAGCCATAATACAGCAATAATAAAAGTAAATTAATACTGTTTCATACCAGAAAATAAAACTATGATTTAAATTTCTAAAATTATTGCCTATGCAAAAAAGTTTACAGTTCGGCCGTGACCACGATTCATGGAACGAAATATTTGCGAACAAAATAAATAAATATCATGAGTATCCGTGTCATAGTATTTAAAATAATATTTAGTCATTAAAATTTCATTATTGTGTCATTTGGAGCGTTATTTTGGAAGAAAGGTTGCAGTTAGCCAAGCCAATAATAAACTGTGACATCCAATATCACCATCGGGATTAAACAAAACGTTACAAAGAACAACCGTCCATCATAGCCCGCATCAGAAAAGATTCGACTCAAAGAACTATTTAAAAAATCAGATGACGCGTATCATTAAGCAATCTTCACGTTTGTATCTGAATGCTGTTAGTAATCCGGGAAATTGTATTCTTCGAATTATCTAGACATCTCGGTTGCCCGACTACGGACTATTTTATGCTGTGGCGGTCCTGTAGCTACGTAGCTATGAAACATTGGGGGATGGAGTGTCGATGTGTCGCAATAAAGGGCTTCGTAAATCACGCCACAAGGCGCTTGATTTACTGGTCGAACGCTCTGTTATATATGGTACCAGCGATTCGGACGAAAATTCCAGTTCTTTTCAAAATATACGTGACAGACTTCGAAAGCACGGAACATAGACAACAGTTCGAAAGGCTTACCTGTGTCATTTACTAAGGGGACAGCACATTAATGAAAACAGGTATTTACTTTTGACGTGATAACGTCTATTAAAACGATGAACGTCGGGCGCACGCACGAAAAAATGTAGCGTTCCGCGAGCGAGAGAGCGGCAAAAGCGATAGAGAGGCACGATCGGCTACAATCGGCCGAAGCGCTCAATTTTATCTATGAAAGTATGCAATCATTTCATCAATGTTTTGTCATGACGTTGTCACGTTAAACTACTGTCCGTAAACCGACTTTACAGACATTATTTTTTATAGGTGTTGTGCGGTAATCGCAGGGGCGATCCTTCGATGTATGTAATGTGGACTGTATAAATGTATGTATGTACGATATGTATGAAGCAGTAGGTTGGTAGTATGTCCAATCCAATACCAAAATCAGTAAGAAAGAACCCACCAACCTTAACATCCAATGTCGCAGGATTGCGCTGCGCACGACTGCTTCTTTCTTTCACGGCACGGCCGGAGGACAGCACCATAAACGTTATGGTCTTCTTAAGATGGAAACTCCACGAACGTCGTGAATTCAACCGATCTTTTTTAACGGAGTTGACGCAACTCGCGATATTTTTCCTTTGACATTAAGTGTCAATTTTGGAAGGGTTTTACTTTTTCTTTCACACCGACCAGTGTTAAAGGATTGAACATACCCCCCACCGAAATCAGTGTGATGATTTCCTAATAGTGTCGGTGTGTGAAGAATGAGTGTGTTAATAATTTGTGTTAATGAATATTTACGAAATAATTCAAAATAAAATAAAGAAACTTGTTAGTGTTAAGTAAAAAAGTTGAGTGTATGTGCCTAATCTAAGTCCTAAACTAATAATAACCTAATTTTATATTTAGTTTGCATATGGCAATGGGCAGATTTTATTTACCGGTCTTTTATAAACCCCGGTTTGCGTACGTACAGTAACTACCCGTACGATGTTATCACATCCAGGGTGAACCTCTTCTATTCTACCAAGAGGCCACTGCAACGGTTTGGTTAAGTTAGATTTAAGAAGCACTAAATCACCCTTCTTAACATTTGGAATTGAGGTGAACCACTTTTCTCTTTGCTGTAAAGTGTGCAAATAATCATTTGACCATCGCTTCCAAAATGATTGTGATGCCTTCTGAATACATTGCCAACGTGACAATCGATTCATCTGTACATCTTCAAAATTATACTCCGGAACAGTTAATAGATTCTGTCCAATTAAAAAATGACCCGCAGTCAGAACTTCAAATTCATTAGGATTATTTGAAAGGGAGCATAATGGTCGCGAATTCATAATCGCCTCAATTTTACAAAATAAAGTACTCAACTCCTCAAAAGTCAAGGACCTATCACCTACTACACGGTAGAGATGATGTTTGGCTGATTTTATACCTGCCTCCCACAGACCACCCATGGAAGCTGCATTAGGCGGGTTCGTGCGCCATTCGACGCCTCGCGAGGATAATCCAGAAAGGATTTCATCAGAATTTGATGTAGAATTAAAATAATTAGTAACGTTTTTTAAATGTTTAGCTGCCGCAATAAAGTTTTTTCCACAATCAGAATATAAGCAACTACAGAGACCGCGGCGTGCCACAAAACGATCAAATGTGGCCAGAAAACATTCGCAAGATAAATCTGAGAGCACTTCTAGGTGCACTGCTTTTGTAGAGAAACATACAAATAAACACAAATATGCCTTAGTAACCTTTGCATTTCGCCGCATACCTTCTTTTATAAAGAATGGACCACCAATATCGCAACCAACATGGTCAAACACCTTGTTGGCCTTAAGCCTAGTTGCAGGTAACGTACCCATCATAGGCTGTGTGGAGTATGGATGAAATTTAAAACAAGCCCGACATTTCGACAAAACTGAACGAATTACACTACGAGCGTTTATTATCCAGTATTTATTATTCAAAATGCCTTGCAAGGTGCGCGGTCCTACATGCATGTACAATTTATGAAAATAATCAATTATTAAATTAGTTATGTGGCACTTCTTGGGTAATAGTGCCGGATGTTTTATATTATATGGTAAATCCGACTGTTGTATTCGACCCCCCACCCTGAGGAAATTATCAGGGTCTATAAAGGGAGATAGTTTGCGAAGGGATGATACATGAGTTCCCTTTGCTAGCATTTGCATTTCAGAATAAAAATAATTATTTTGAAAGACTTTTATAATTAAATCATGCCCCCGCTTTAACTCACAAGACTTTAGTGAACCAAATGTTCGATCAGATTTTTTACATTTTAAATTATTTATAAAACGAAGACACCACGCTGTTACGCGCTCGAGTTTACTAAACGATGAAATTTTATTAAAGGAATATTCGAGATCATTAAAGTTATTTAAATTGTAAGAATTAAAAGTGAATGTGTCTACGTTAGTTTTAAGTTCTGGAATAATATCATTTTCTTTTAAAATTAATGTACTTCTTAGCCAACTACGCGGATCCCCAGCAAGCCATGCAGGGCCACTAAACCATTCGTCCGCTACTGCTATAAGTTGTTCAGGCAGCGCACCTCGAGAACAGAGGTCGGCTGCATTGTTCTCACTGTTTACATGAAACCAGCAATTGGGCGGAATCACGTCAACAATCTCGCTAACACGGTTAGCCACGAACACTTTTAGCTTGTATGGCGGAGTCTGTAGCCACGACAAAACTACACTCGAGTCGCTAAAGGCAACTATTGGTAAATTAAAATCTTTAACGTTTTGTACGACAAAACGAACTAGCTTCGATAACAGCACGGCTGCCATAAGTTCAAGCCTAGGGATAGACATTAACGGCTTCAATGGAGCAACTCTAGATTTGCTCGTCAATAGTTTGACTTTGACGTTCCCATCCTTGTCAGTACTACGAAAATATATGCAAGCTGCGTAACCCAGTGATGACGCATCACAGAAACCTATTAATTGTACGTTTACAAACGAATTCACTAGAAGGTGTCGCTCAATGCGAAGTTGTGAAAGGTTCGGTAATTGACCGATAAATTTATCCCATTTTTGTAACAATTCGTATGGTAAACGGTCATTCCAGCCGAGGCTCAGTTTCCAAAGATCCTGCATGATACATTTGGCAACGAAAGTACACGGCGAAATAAAACCAACCGGATCGTAAATACTAGCAAGCAGCTTAAGTACTGAACGTTTCGTTCCGTCATTATCTTTTAAATTATAATTAAATGAAAAGAAGTCGCATGAGGGCAACCATGTCAATCCTAGGACTTTTAAGGATGATGATAACGTATCATCTTGAAAATTTATTTGCGTTATTTGTTCTGATTTCATACGTGTCAGTAGCTCGGGACTGTTGCTAGCCCACTTACGTAATTCAAACCCGCCTTTTTTCAGAAGACTCATTAAACCGTCTTGTAAGGTACAAGCTTCGTCTACAGATTGACATGACCACAAAAAGTCATCAACGTAGACACCCTCCTCTAGAACTCGGGAAGCCTTACAGTCTGACCGTTCGTCTTGGGCAAGTTGAAGCAGCGTGCGAATAGCCGTGTAAGGCGCGCTACGCAGACCGTAAGTGACCGTTTTCAGTTCGTAAACTTGTACTGGGTCTGACGGTGTATCACGCCATAATATGTGTTGATAACACCTATCAGCGGGGTCGATGAGCACGGCTCGATACATTTTTGACACGTCCGCCGTAAAACATATGTCGTAGAGACGAAAGTTAATAATAATTTTTAAAATATTTGGAAGTAATTTACGGCCGGTCAAAAGGTTGTCATTTAGTGACACCCCAGTACTAGTTTTCTGTGATCCATCAAAGACCACACGCAACGGTGTTGTGGAGCTAGAAGGCCGTAACACACAGTGATGTGGTATAAAATATTTAGACGGCTCCGTACCACGATATAGCTCCATATGTCCCAGTGACTCGTACTCCTTCAGAAAATCAGAATAAGCCTTTCGGAACTCGGGTGAGCGCGCAAGTCGACGCTCGACATGCGTGAGTCTCCTAAAGGCTATGTCATACGAATTACCTAACGGTTCGTGATTTGGCTTTAGTAAAATAGGTGAAACATATCGGCCACTCTCGTCACGATAATGTTTCTCAATATATAGTTTTTCAGCGACTTCATCATCGGGATTTAAAGGAACATCGCACGGCGAGGATTCTATTTCCCAAAATCGCTTAAGAGTATCATTTAAATGATCATCAGTGGTGTACGACACCAACGTTGTAGACGCTACAACGTTCACATCCGTGACGTCATTAGTCGACGGTGTAACTAATTTACCTGTTATAATATACCCAAATATGCTGTCCAGCACGGCTGGCATATTGGGACCCATAATAATTTTCTTCCCACTATAAATATGGGGAAAAACGTCACCGCCTAAAATTAAATCAATTGGCGATTGCTTATAGAAATGAGGATCAGCTAAAAATAAATTATCATACTGTTTTATTATATGCTCAGGAATTTTAATGGTAGGTAGATCTGAAGTTACTTTCTGAAGAATAACAGCATCAATATTAAAAACAGGTTTATCAGTGTGACGCGGCCTTAAGCTACATGACGTCATGCCGTAGTTCTTAACTAAACCATCAGCTAATCCGCAAATGCTAAACGGACATTTACGTTGAGATAAACCTAAACGTTGTAAGCATGCAGCGGAAATAAAATTGGATTGTGCACCGGAATCAATTAATACGCGACATGGTTGATAGACGTTAAAGTTGTCTAAAATATAAACAATCGCGGTACCCAACAAAACCGTACTGTAACTGTTATTATTATCAGTTGAAGGGCCTCCCGACTGGGCGGGCGCGCTTACAGGAATCGATGCATTACCGGAGTCATAAGAGGAAGCGAGAAACGTTTTCGTTACGTCCTGATGCAATAATAAGTTATGTGGTCGCTCACAAATAATGCATTTAAATTCACTCCTGCAGTGTTCAACAGTATGATTAGGTTTAAGACAATTATGACATAACTTCAACTCATCAGCACGGCTGATTCGTAGCGAAGCACTCAATTTACGAAATTGAGCACAGCGATATATCATGTGATTGTCTCCGCAATGCAAACAAGATAAATTATTTTTTGAGTTTGATGACGATGCATGCGCGTAGCTTTTCTGTGCACTATTTCTAGTTCGCGCCGTAAACCTACTTACATCCGGTTGACGTTTATTTTGTACGACGTTTTGGTTGCTTGTACTAGCACCATAAGAACTAGAATGATCCAACACTTTTATTTGATTAGTAACATAAGTAATCAATTCAGAGAATTTTGGTATCGACTTTTGATTGATACTTTGTTCAAATGACCTACGAGTGTATGGATCCAAGGCTCGTAATGCTATATGACACAGAATGTAACTATTCAAATCTTCAATATTAAGAGATTGTATAGCTTTGTATGAGTTATCAAAGGTTTCCAAGAAATTATTCAACTGAAAGGATGATTCCTTCGCAATAGGTGTAAAGTTTAACATTTTATCTAAATAATTCCCAACTAACATTCGGTTATCTTGATACCTGTCGAGTAAAGCTTGCCAAACTATATCGTAATTATTAGCAGATATCGGAATACTTTTTACTATGTTTAAAGCCGAACCTTTGATACATGAGAGTAAATAGTGAAATTTATCTATATTAGGTATCTGAGGCTGATTATGAACCAACGAACAGAATGTCTCGTAAAAGGTATTAAAATTCTCAATATTTCCATCGAAACAAAACAACTCCAATTTTGGAAGACGTGGTCTAGATTCGATGCACGACTGTGTTTTTTCAGTTTTAACGTTCGCTAGTAATTTTGAAGAAATCAATTTTATACGGAAATACAACTCATCAAAACTATTCAATTCCTGACTTTGAAATATGGTTTTCATACCAGCTTGTAACTGACATTTATAAATTTCAAAAATACATAATTCGAAAGATGAACGTAGCTCATCTATATCCGTGACACGCAATAGAAACATTTCACGAATATTGCTGTCAGTTACATTTAATGACATGTCAGATATTATTTGCAATTGTTCAAAAATTCTTTGCTTTTTGTTGATTAAAACGTTTAATTCAACATCAGCTATGCACTCCTCGTACACTTCCTGAACCTTCTGACCCTTTTTAGCCATTGCAACGTGCAATCTAAATATAATATGTCAAATAAAATAAATGAATAATGAATAGCCTACTCTATGTTCGGCTCGAAGGCCACAAAAAAATTGTGCGGTAATCGCAGGGGCGATCCTTCGATGTATGTAATGTGGACTGTATAAATGTATGTATGTACGATATGTATGAAGCAGTAGGTTGGTAGTATGTCCAATCCAATACCAAAATCAGTAAGAAAGAACCCACCAACCTTAACATCCAATGTCGCAGGATTGCGCTGCGCACGACTGCTTCTTTCTTTCACGGCACGGCCGGAGGACAGCACCATAAACGTTATGGTCTTCTTAAGATGGAAACTCCACGAACGTCGTGAATTCAACCGATCTTTTTTAACGGAGTTGACGCAACTCGCGATATTTTTCCTTTGACATTAAGTGTCAATTTTGGAAGGGTTTTACTTTTTCTTTCACACCGACCAGTGTTAAAGGATTGAACAGGTGTAACAATTAAAACTTTTCTAACTAGGGCTTCAAAGTGGACCACAGTAATTTCCTTCTTTCTTAGTCGGCAATGCATCGGGGATGCTTTTTTCCATAGGCGAGGATGGCCACTACCATCAACTCGTAAAACAATGTTGGATCACATAAACATCTGTAAGTCGCTTAAGCACGTTAGAAAATATTTACTCAACCAAAATTGTGTTTAAAATTTAACAATTTTAAAATAGCGTCGAAAAAGTTAATTACGCCAACCTGCAATTTTATTCCCGTTATAGTATATTAAAATATTTATGCGTTTGCTTCAGACACTGTTTATTTTACAGCATTTTACTTTTTCTTGACGAAAAGTTGTTAATAACAACTGTAAATATGGTTTAAAATAAACGCATAAATATAAAAAAGATATAACAAAGATGTAAAGTGTTGAAAAGCAACGTAAAAAAAAATACTTACAGATCCATTGTACCTTTTACTGTGGTAATAAATATACCCACAAAAATAAGTAAGCGATAAAAAAATGTTAAAGATATATTTCAAGAATAGGCACAACTAACCTTTGCTGACAGTGTGTGGGGAGAGTTTGCGGTGTGTGCAATGGCCGAAGAAATCAGTTTATAACTCCTGCGGGAATAGGAAACTTGTTTAGAGATCCGTAGGAGACGCAATAGTTTCTTTTTTCTTAACATTTTTAAGTAAATATCCGATAAACAAGTACAAGAGACGGACACCAGAGTGGTCACCGTCGCTTATGAACATCGGTAACGCCTAAAAATTCAGCGATGGGTTGCCAACTAGAATATGCAAAAGAGACTATACTCTATACTGCCTCTAAAAATAATATAAAATTTACAAAAATACAAAACCGACATCAAAAAAATAGTCTTCGGAAAGGACCATTACAACTATCATTGATTAAAAGAAACGCCATTAACATAATCATAATATTATTCTCCTTTTTTTGAAGTCGGTCAAAAAAAGTAATGAAACCTTTGCACTGAAAGGTGTTCAGTGATGTTCTCAAAGGTATGATAAAACTGCCAATCCACACTGGTTCAGCGTGGTGGACTATGGCTTGTATCTCTCATATCATGAGAGATTTGTCTGAGCTCAGCAGTGAGACAGTTATAGTTTCTGATGATGAAACGTAGATTCTATAGCATCATTGAAAAATACAGTGGATACATATTATTATGTCTTATCTTGCAACCTCAGAAGTGTATATTTTACTTCTCTGTAATTCGGCTCTTTCAGCCCGTACGTGTCGAAACCCGCCAAATTCAATTACCCATTTGATGTTTATTATGTGCAGAACCCTCATCATTTCCTATAACAGGATTGACGTTCCCATAACAGACCGACATCGGACGTGATTGAGAGTGAAAGAGAGGAAAATGTTACTATCCTTTTCGAATAGATGTCGACACGGTGTCCATTTTCTTTTGAATCTACATTTGGGTCATCTTATTGACTTGTCTCACCGGTATCGGATGACGAAAGACGGCGCCATAAGGAATTCTTTTTAGGGCATTGTTATCATATTTTGTATCCTGTTTCCTTACGAATCATCGATAATTATATAATTGTAACGAATAAGGGTTACGTGTTCGGCAAAGGGAGATCTCTCGCCAGGTGAGTTCTTCCCTGGGGGTCGGCCGAACCCCGACTGATCTTGTCGGAGCGTTGTACACAATGCAAATGATGTAGAAAACTTCGATAGCGTGTTTCAGGTCGGCTAGACATCACCTTGTGACGTATAGTGTGATGTCGTGATGAACTGTCTGCTAGTTTGTTGGCTAAACCTACATAAAAATGTAAAAAGCCAGAAACAGCTACTTCTGCATATCGCTTATTTCTCAAATCGTTCGTAATCTACCATATTCCTTATCTTATTTGACCGAAGGACCAAACAAGGAGCAATCTGAGCAGGAGTTGGTTCTTTTTACGCACCCACGTTTTTACGCGGCAATAATGTACATTCAGGCCCGTCGGCCTTCAGGATGGACAACGGTCTAACTAAAAGGTCTTGCTTGTATTATCAGTTACGTTTGTTTGTGACATACACACATATAGTATGCACCATCAGAAACATTTGTGAGTCTGTATAATTTATAGTCATTTATGTGTGACGCAATATTTGGTTTAAGTCAGGAATCGAATTCTGGACCCACGCTACGTAGTAAGAGTTATATTGACTGGGATACAGGTTAATTTAGCAAAAAAAAAAGTAATTTACAACTCTTATTTCAACATTTTTGTTCACAGACATTTTGTTTTTGTAGGTACGTTTAATTATGTTGTAGTTGGCAAAAGAGTCTGCAGACGATTTGTTTGTAACAAGGCGCAAGGGACTGAGTTTATGTTTCTACGACATAAACCCACAGATACACGTATCTGGTTATAAAGTAGAGGGCGCTACCACATCTCGTTGGGCGAGTAATCCGCGATACTGCCGGAACAATGCCGCATTGTTCCTCGGAATGCTGTAGGGTTGGCGCTGGCGGGGCATTAGAGGAAATATCGTTTGAATTTATACTTAGTTAGTCTGTATTTCTTTACCTCACCATTCAGTAATGGGGACGTAAAGAAATACAGAAATCGTGTAAATGTCTTACTTTAATTTTTATGTAGATAATGTAAAGGCTGTTGCAGTGATTGTCTTTGAAATAAATGTCCTTACTTCTTTCTTCTTCTTCTTCTGTAAAGGTATTCTTATACTTAATTTTTTTACTATTATTTATTTCGAAAATATAACGATTTACAAGTAAAGACTTGTAAATCGTTATATTTTCGAAATAAATAAATAAAAATAAATAAATAAATAAATAAATAAAACGGTTGTATTTACGGATGTATTTAGTACTTAACCTTTGTTAAGTACTAAATACATCCGTAAAAATTTACTAAATGATCAAAATCAAATTATGTTTTCCACACAGTGACAGCCCTATCTCCGAATGAGCGGGTCTCACTTATAGCGCAAGGGTATCGCGTTGTTGCTGTTTTTCCACATTAATCGTCACTGACGTCTCTGTGTCGAGGATCTTTTCGCCGCAGATGATAATGACCCTTTTGTCGTTCCTTTAAGGACCAGTATTGCCTAAGAGAGCGCATCATAAAATATTGCTATTGTTTTTGAGATGTTAACAGTTTTAGACTGGAAAGAATTGGAGTCACGTTTAGTTAACTATGACGAATTTTTATCTCTAATTAACTTAGAAAGAAGTGAGAAGTTGGTAGATTAAATTATTGGGATGGGTTGAGCTGTTTGTGTTGAGGAAATGGACACAAAAGTTTTTAACATTTTTATAGTAAAGCGTAATTTATAGCCAGTGGTCATTACCACCCTTAGAAAGTGATAGCAAAGGTAAAGAAGCGAAAGACCGCGAATCGTGTATTATGGAAATACATTTGTTTATTTGAGAAAATCAGCGCTGCAATTTTGAAATTACACGATATAAACACTTTATTTTTTTCTATAGTCTGTCGCATAAATGTAAAGACATGTCATTTAATAAACTGTCATTTAAGAAACACTTTTATCTGTAATAGAGTAAGGTGGGGCACAGTGTGACATAATATTAGGTGACATTTGCAGTAGTATCTTATTTATAAGTACTATTATTTCTTCAGTGGTAGTATTTTGTATTTATCTTATCTGTCATATTTTGCCCCAACATACGATAAGAATGTTGCTCTGTCTGATTTTTTAATGTTCATTAAAAGTTTACATGTATTCATTCACCATAGCATATAATTATGTGTCTTGCAAACTTGAGTGGATCGCGACCCAAAATCACGACCCAAATAATGAATTTCAGTTCATTATAATTTTAATTAATTGCGGAAAAAATATTTTGTGCTCATTCATGTTGAGAAAATTGGATAGGGTAGCCTACTTTTTAATAAGTAGGACAGTATAAGATTGGTTTTTATTTCCTTTGCTTCCTACCGGCCCCATATTCGATTTCTTGAAGTAAAAATTATATATAAAAAATACTCGACCACAATAAAATTATTCGTAATTATTCAGTGACAGTCATCATCAAATTCCTCTTACATTTTTTTGACTCCTGACGGAAAGAGAGGGGTGTTATTAGTTTCACGTGACTGTCTTTGTGTCTGTCTATGGGAGGCCATACACGATCAAGAGTAAGGTACTTGATGAAGCGTCAAGCGTACACTTGATCGTGTAAGGCCACTATATTATAAATGTGAAAGTGTGTTTGTTTGTTTGTTTGTCCGTCTTTTACGTCGCAACGAAGCTGTTATATGGTATGGTTTTTGTATGTGGATAAAGTGAGGAGGGTGGAGAGTAACGTAGGCTACTTTTTACCGCGGTAAAACATCCCCATGGGAAGATCGATGTTTTGTTAGTTGCTAGATATTTACTTCTGGATGTTGTTAATAGATGGCATTAGTAAAATTCATTTGCAAGTTCTGAATCACGCTATCACATCAAATGATACATGTTTACTTAAGTCGTAGGCAACTAAATCTAACTAAGTAAAAGTAAGTAGGATTTGTAAAGAATCGATCTCTACTGCGGTCGAAGCTGCAGGCAAAAGCTAGTCTGCCATATATTTGTATCATGCACACTAGATGGCGCGTCAAGCCAACCTGCAGACTTGAAAGTATACTAACTTGATCTTGTATGGCCTCCATAAGACATCATAGCTCCTAAAGGATTGGACCAATAAAATTTTGAATTGGTTTTTTGACATTAAATGCCTTTTTAAAGTGAGACCGTACGCTATGGTCCGAAAAGTGAATCATAACGAAAAGGAATATTTATCGTCTTACCGTAATACCTAAAAACGATTAGTTTTAGAAATGTAGTAGTAATAGTTGTTATGATCGTTTATTTTTAATTTGTGTCGAACAACCCATTATTTCAATAATTTCAGTTCCACGAAAAAATATTTACTCAATATTTTTGCGTTTCTCTCACCGATTTTATTTCAGATAATTATTTCCTCGCTTGTGCAAAAATATGTGGGGTTTTAACCCTCGCATGATATAAAAATGATTCATATTTTTATAGCATTTTAATAATTGTTACTGAGCTACCTGTATGTAAAGTATTTTGATAAATGTTTTTATTCGCAGTCGTTTTATTTATTCAGGAATACGAAAGTTAGAGGTTTGACGCGTATGTGGCTTCAACTCATTAATGACTCAATACCAAGTTCGAGTCTCTCCTCTTGAGGAGGCCTAGACCATGCTCCACCACGCTGCTCCAGTGTGGATTGATGGAGGAGTTAGTGGCCAACCCGAGTGTCGGAAGTTTTCACGCCGCCTGGGGACCTCCGAAATGGCTTAAGGACTGTTATCTTATGATAACTACTAATACCAATAGCTTTACGTGCCCTCCAAAACACGGAAATGCTCAAGATTTTTTTGCCACTAGCGGTCACCCATCTAACTTCTGACCGCGTCCGCTGTTGCTTAACTTTGAAGCGACACAAGTCGCCGGGCTATGAGCATTTCACGCCCACCCACACGTAAAAGAAGTAAAAGTAGTTCTCTGTAGTTTTTTGGTCACCAACGCAACGCCGTATATAATGTCGATGATATCCTTGACTACATATTATTAGTTCGCTTTTCTGCTTGTTACATAAAAAATACGTGCACGAAACATAATATTATAATATGCACACGCGCTCTTAAACGTTTAACGTTTAATTATAATTTCCAACTGCAAGAGAAGTTTTATTTGAGAGACAATTAAAGACCCAAACGTGTGGACAAAACTAATACTGGAACTGAAATTTCATCGCATCGACGTGTTAAAATTCCGCAACGCATTGCTCTTTGTACAATCAGAATATAAAAGTGCATTCAGTTGCACGCTTTGTTCGGCGGCTTGTTAGTGTGCAATCAGTTAAATTGGATTATGTTGGGAATCCAATTAACTTTACATATGTTTTTACATTGGAATTCTGTGTGGACTTTGTACAAAACTTTATAGGATTTCAAAAAATGGCTCTTTATGATAGCTTGGCCTCCTTGTCAAATTGAAACAATCCTAATACAAGTTTGTAAAAGTAGAGAGTTAAATTTATAAAATTTTAACGGTAAGTAACTAGTAAAAAGTAAGTAACTACCAACGCTTACAGTAGTTTATCAAAGTTTTCTGGGAAGTAACACAATGACTGACTACGTACTTGGCAGTTTATAATTTACAGAATCACTAAGCAACTAATCATTAATTAAACATATCTATGTATAATCATTATACATAATTTGTCGCTCGTAAGTTACACGATGATGATAAGTGATCGGTCAATCATTAGTTTCACAAATGTAATTAATCGTCCTTCATGAGTATTTGTACTTAGTGATTACTGTACTTAATTAGTTGGTTATGATACGAACAATCCCAGTTTCGATTTTAATAAGTTAACTCTAACATCATCGTTAAAAGACACTTACTACATCATTTAGTATTTATATGAAGTTGAAAGTTTATTTTAATGCGGTGGTGTAAGGGACTTTGCCAATACTCGAGCCCATGCCAAAATTCCTTCTATTTTGTGTTCTGCTAAAAAAGGGATAGGGAGAAGGCACTGGGACCCTGTTGATCGCTTTTTTCTCCACTACTCCGGTATTTTCCTGCCTGGCTAGTTACCACACTTATTTCTGTATCAACCGATCAATAAGACGTTTCGATTGTAGTTGAAAAAATTGGATAAACAAGTGAGTAGTCCGCTTTCAGTTAGGTAAACCAAGCGAAAGCTATGCCTTTGACTATTTGCTAGCTTAGTTGCACGTACAAACAGCTTTCCAGTTTCTAAATCTATACGTAAAAACCTTAGTTCTTCAACTGGACTTAACAAAAGAAACGACAAAGTTTTCTTGCGTTTTCCCGAACCATTGATAGGTACACGTATGGGAGACAAGTAGCCCCTCCCCCTCTGACCCCTCGCCCCTCTCAGGACCACTGTCAGCGCGCGGTTAACTCGAGGATAGCTAACTTTGCCTATTTGTGTGGTGTAAAATGTAAACGCCAAGCTGCAACAAAATTATTATTTCCAAAGATTTGAGAATCTTTCATAAAATCATAGTATGAAATCAGTTTGAAAGTGTGATTATACCATTTATAAAGTTGAAAGGCAATTAGCGCTAATGCTCCCTTCTTCGCAATTTTTATTATCATCCATATTTTCCAATACACCAAAACAACTAAACTTAAACATAGGCAAAAACTAAATACAAGCAAAAATAAAAACCAAGAGTTACAAGTACCTTATTAAGAAATGGATAAATGCATAATTATAAATACTCATAAAAATTGATCCACCATTTTCCTGTGTAAAAGTATCTAAGTATAATAAAAAACGACGGTTGTATCTACAGTTATGTATAAACGTAAAGTTAAACCAAAATTAAAAGTAAACGAATATTATTTCATTCATGAAAAAACTAAACTTGCTCATCGCTTAAACTTTTGGTCCGTGAGCTAGCGACAGATTTTCATGACCAATTTCCTCTCAAGCGATAACTCGTGAAATACTTCAGAGAGTTGCATTATATAGCATGGTGAACGTCAGCTGCCGCTCCAAGGGTGGGTAGGGGAGCGGCAGCCTTTCAATCATGTAAAAAAAATAATTGTTTTCAGTCATTTCCTCCTGACTGAAAATTTGTTAGATGATAGTTAACGTAATTATTTAAAGGTAAAAAAAAGTCAGCTGGCCATACCGTGGTGGATTATACGTCAGCTGGGCACGCGAACATGCAAAAAAAATTTTTTTGTTCAGTGATATCCTCTCACTTGAAAATGCGTCAGATGATACTTTACATGTTATTTTGAGTAAATAAAAACGTCAGCTGGCTGTATGTTGGTGGAAAGGTCGTCAGCTGATGCAGTGAAAGGTGGAGATCGCTTATTTACATTCGTCAGCTGACGGGTTTTCCACCAACTTAGAGCCAGCTGATGTTTTTGTTTATTCAAAATAGCACGTAAACTATCACCTGACAAAATTTCAAGTGAGAGGAAATTACGTAACTACAATTATTTTACTTTAGGCTCTGTGCACGCGCTCTTATATGTACTAATCGAATCAATACTCTCATATCTAATTTGGATAGGAATCAATTACGTAAAAATTGATAAATATATAAATAAAAAAATTAAATTTAATAATATATAAATGCAGTTATTTATTTTCAATGAAACTGTAGTGTATAGAATGATATTTATTTATTATACATCTTTAAATTTCGTTTCAAAAATAATCATTCATCTGCTTCGCTTTCACTTTGACTTGTGCCACTCTCATCTTTAAAAAAAAAAAAAGAGAAAAAAGCGCCCGTTTTCCATTATGACTCATTCTGGAAATGATTTCACCACGTGCTTTATACGGATGTCAAAGCCATCAGAGAATCTAGAAGAACTTTTTGGCAAAGCAGAGGAGTTCGTTTGTCATATGTATGGCTTCAAACGATTGAAATATGTACGTCAATGAAGCAAGAACAGCAATGTTTCAAAAAACATATAAACTGCTTGAAAAAAATGATGTTTTTGTGTTGCCCAAAAAAACCATTGATGGCTCGTCTCTACCACCATGCAAATCAGAATTATACCAACACTTTTTGAGAGCATGTTTCATAGCGCAAATTTGGTCGCACGCACATCTGAAGGTTCCAACCAATCATACACCTTCAGACTATGGATGAGAAGAAGTCGACAATAGATATGACTTCAGGTGGTTTTCTGGAAACCAATTACCATCATCGATTACTGAAATAACTATCCAACCAGGAAAAGGTAACATTTTATTTATTCTATTTATGTTTATTAAAATACAAATGATATAAATACTTCATTTTTTATCTTTATATAGATGACGATGAAGAAATAGCCACAATGGACAGCTCTGATGACAGTGATAGTGAATCAGAAAAAGATGAGAGTGGCACGAGTCAAAGTGAAAGCGAAGCAGATGAATGATTATTTTTGAAACGAAATTTAAATAAATAAATAAATAAATTTAAATTTCATTTTTTTATTTATATATTTATCAATTTTTACGTAATTGATTCCTATCCAAAATAGATATGAGAGTATTGATTCGATTAGTACATATAAGAGCGCGTGCACAGAGCCTAAAGTAAAATAATTGTAGTTACGTAATTTCCTCTCACTTGAAATTGTGTCAGGTGATAGTTTACGTGCTATTTTGAATAAACAAAAACATCAGCTGGCTCTAAGTTGGTGGAAAACCCGTCAGCTGACGAATGTAAATAAGCGATCTCCACCTTTCACTGCATCAGCTGACGACCTTTCCACCAACATACAGCCAGCTGACGTTTTTATTTACTCAAAATAACATGTAAAGTATCATCTGACGCATTTTCAAGTGAGAGGATATCACTGAACAAAAAAATTTTTTTTGCATGTTCGCGTGCCCAGCTGACGTATAATCCACCACGGTATGGCCAGCTGACTTTTTTTTACCTTTAAATAATTACGTTATCTATCATCTAACAAATTTTCAGACGGGAGGAAATGACTGAAAACAATTTTTTTTTTTACATGATTGAAAGGCTGCCGCCCCCCTACCCACCCTTGGAGCGGCAGCTGACGTTCACCATGCTATATAATGTAACTCTCTGAAGTATTTCACGAGTTATCGCTTGAGAGGAAATGACTGACAAAAAATACCATCTGGCTCACGGACTATTTGCACTGCACACCGTAACAGTTAAGTTTAAAGCTTACCAACAAAAGAAAAAGCGCTTTATTTCATTCCGCAGTCTTGTTTAGTTCGGATTTTTCCCGCTTAACCAAGTTAGCGCTAGTAGCACCGTTGCCGCTTAAAATTCACACTTCAACCTAGGTGTTTGCTGCAATAATGAATAAGGAAGGAAAAACGCTTTTTGATGTTTTTTAATGTAAACTAATTTACTTAAATTATACAGGTACTTAAAAGCTATTACGGTGATAATATTGTATGTTTTGGACTAGGTACTCACGCACAATATAATTTAAACTAGTAGAATATAGTAAACCTTGACTTTGATTCAGGAAACTCTAAAAAATGTTATACAGGATTTTGTACTGGCATAAAATTTATAAAACTTTAGAACCATTTTTTTGTTCTCGTATACATAGATGATAAAAGTTAAAACCGATTCCTATGACGATTGAAAAGTCATATATTTACAGAACACTTGATATTAACCCTTCCTTGGCAGTCGGACCATATTCACCACATAAGTAGTAATACTAAGGAGCGATTTAAGTAACCGTTAGTGACTCTGAGTTGGGGTGTTAGTCTTGTACGTGTAGTTATGTGGAATACAATAGTTCTACAAAACGGCCAAGCAGTTCTTTTTGCCCAAGAATTGGGGCTTGTAAAGATAAGAGTTGTACAGTTAAGCCTTGTAGAGAGGCTTGGTTTTCCATGAGATCAGATAACTTTTAAAACAGCTATAACGTTAGAGAGCTTGTCTTGGCAATCTTTTTTAACCCTCGGCGCAATAAGGGGGTGTTACGTTTAACGTTAGGTATTTGTGTGAGTGTGTGCATCAGTATCCGTCTGTAGCATCTTAGGTCTTAAATAATTTAACGACTTGCGGTTTTATGTTTCATAAAATCTAAATTTTACGAAGAAAAAAATAACCGACTTCAAACTAACTCAATAACTCAACTCATTAGTACTCAATTAGTAATTAATAATAACTCGTCAGATCTAGATCAAATTTAAGTGGGACTACATGAAAAGCACCAGTTTTCGATTAAAAAAAGAATCATCAAAATCGGTTCACCCAGTCGAAAGTTCTGAGGTTAACAAACATAAAAAATACAGTCGAATTGAATACCTCCTCCTTTTTTGAAGTTGGTTAAAAACTAACGGGTTTCGGGTTGAAAAAAAAATGTCGGAGATGTTTAAATTTTAAAATCGTATATACATAATATAGTTATGTAATTTTGTATGTTTGTGTGTCGTGTTTGTTGTATAAAAGTACACTGAAACATTATTTTTTTTGGTGGGATTAGTTTTACTTGTACAAGTACCGTCATGATCAAACTGGTGACTGATTGCTGGCACAAACAGTAGACAGTACCACTCACGCAGTATTAGATTATGATATATCAGATTATAATGAGAGCCCAGCGATCACAAAGAAGGTGCTGCCATAGTCGTCCATTGTCCCTTTGGCCACGAACAGTGGAGGTTAGCTTGGACACAAAATAAATAAAGTAAATGAAGCCACTTATGCCTTAACTAGATAAAATATAAAAAACAGAAAATAAAAAATATGTTCTGAGTTAGCCATTTTTATATTTTTAATTTAGAGTCACAGCTTTAAATTACATTACACATTACTATCTCTATTTCCAGTGCTAAGCGTTCTATTAAAAAGTTTTAGATTAAATATTCCAGCAAGTTTATGCACCGTAAAAAAGTTCGTTAGCCATTCTCTCGTGAATATTATCTACAGAGTAACGACATTACGTGGGCCTTAAGTAAATCATGGTGCCTAACTCGACTTTATTTTGGAGCTTGTACGATAGTCAGCGAAACTATTAAACTACTTACCTATAACTAATAAGCGACGCTAAAGATTAAGTCAATCGTAATAGATCTGTAGCTCGAGCACGAATATTTGCGAGAGAGTATTCGTATCGTTAACGTAAACAATTTGTCAAATTTGTATGGCATTTTAGTACCATTTACGCATGATAGGGGCGCTTTTGAAAAAATGCCATACAAATTGCTTACGTTAACCATACGAATACTTTCTCGCAAATATTCGTGCTCGAGCTACTGTTAACGAACTACCCACATCACACCAAGTTCTTTCTTTCTTTTTCTTCTCTCTTTCTTGACCGGCAACGCATTCGTGATGCCTTTGGTGTCGCTGATTTCCATGGACGATGATATCCACTTACCATCAGCTAAATCGTCAGCTCGTTAGTCAACTATTTCCATAAAAAACTCTCGGAACTCGAGAAAAGCTTCCTCGCGTTATCTTTACTGAAACATGACTCAGAAATGTTAATTAGGTGTAGTCGCTCATCGCTGCTCGCAGGGGGTATGATGCATCTCTAGCTTAGGTCTGGGAACAGCGTAAGAGCTGGAATTAACTCGATTACCTCTCATGTGTTTTCGTTCTTGGCTCCTCATTTGTGTCTAACGATCACGAACAAATTCTAATGATGCCACGTTTCTAGCTTACCTACCGTCACTGAAGCGCTGCTTTTCGATATCAAGTCAGCAGCAATATTATTATTGTAGAATATTCTCCAGTTTAATTTTACGGAGTTCATTTTCAACAACCAACAAAAGTAGCGCTCATAGTTCGGCGGCTTGTATCCATCATAAGTGATCAACCGAGTGAAGTGAAGTGATTGTTAGTGGCAAAACTTTCTTGAGTGCTTCTGTGTTTCGGCAGCCGTATCCCGTAAAAACCGTAGGTTGTAGTTGTTATCGTAAGGTAGATTTGAGACAAGCAATGGGTTGTGATGTCGTTGACAAAATATGCACTAGTTTTAAAACAAGTCGTGTCGTAGGGTTGTGAATTTACTTGCCTAAAGTTCTAGTCTCTTAGCTTTGTTAAGTAAGTTAATACTCAAATGTTAAGTATACTATAACAAAAGCTATTGGATCCTAATTACTAACTGATGCGTTAAAGTAAACTTATGTTTACAGCTTTTGCTTTGCTTTTTAATATTAGTAACTGGAAAAGGCCAAGATATTGTGCAGGTTTTGGGAATTGCAAAAGGTAAATTAGTGTTAATTTGGTATTGTATGTTAAATTGTATTGTGTTATTCTTGTTATGTTATTTCATTGTCCATCCTGTACGGGATGATGTGGTTGCTCAGCGACAAATTCGCTTTAATAATAAAAAAATATTTTAGAGACATAATAATAATATTGAAAATGTAATCCTTATGATATTGAAAATGGAAGTCTTACCAGTTACAACCAAGCAAAACATTCATGGAATATTATTATTTGATAGTTGATTGTTATGCCTCGGATGGGTGGTAATTTAGTCGATAGAATCTTTATATTAAATCCTGGGAAATAGCCAACAATAAAGCTTATTCATTTCATTACAAGCAAAACTTTGAAAATATTGTATGTGAAACTAAGTTACCGACTTAGTCTAAGGACTTAGTGAACTCCGAACAATCACAATAAGAGGAAAACGTTCGTGAAAACGATTAATAACTTGGCGGTACAGACAGCGAAAGTTGGGGGCCAAGTCCCGAAAAAATGTTTTCGAGTTTTTGTATGCGCACTCGAAAAAAGTTTTGTTTCTTTTCGATTCCTTTCATTTTAATACGGAAGTGGACAATGGACTTTCATTTAATGTTATTTTAGTAAGCCTTGGACTATTGGGTGCGTATAGCTAATCTAAAAACTTATTCTACCTTAGAAAGAATTTTTGAAAATTAACTCATCGTGGGGTGAATGCGAAGTATGGGTATGTGTTTTTGTCTTGGTGTATTGTCCATGGTACCCACACACAGGGAATCCTAGTGTGGAACTATGAGTGTGTAGTGTTTATCTATTTTACATGAATCCTGGTCACAGCTAACCGAAGGTAGCACAACGAAACTCTTGACAGTAGGTATACCAGTACGACAGTCTGTAGACGAGCTGAATAACTTCTTAACGACATGAAAAAAAAAATCGTCACAAAAACATATTCAGAAAATTCTCCATAATTTTCTAAAAGCACAATAAAATCAGACAAACACTTGGCCCGCATGAAAGCCTTACTAGCCTTAGCCTCATTCTAAGTACAAGCAAGCGAAGCAGAGGACAAATGGGTGGCGATATATTTTTTTGACTTTTTTCATGTGTTGTTTGTTACTCTAATAAGCACAAAGTGATTATTTCTCCGCTTATTTATACAATCAAGCATTTGTAAGCATGAAGACAATGTTATACTATACTAGTGGATACCCGGCGTGTAATACTGCGCAAAAAAAATGATATGGGAAAATGTGTCTAATGCATTGTTTTAGTGGTCTCAAACCATCTTCGCATTATTCATCTCCATATCTTCGCATTATACATCTCTGCCTTTCAAATTAGACTAGTTTGGGGCACATCAGTTGGATGGTTTCAGAGACTATAAAGGACATCCATAGAAACATTTTTTTGTGTTTTATATGTGTTTTAGATTGTGATTTTATCTAGCGAAGTGAAAACATAATTTAAAAAAAATACAGTCGAATTGAGAATCTCCTCCTTTTTTTGAAGTCGGTTAAAAAAATACGTACGGTCTGTATGTGTAGCCCTATAATGTAACTTACCCGATTTCTAGGATTTGTCGTAGAGTGACCTTAATTTATGATTTGACTAGCTGCCCGGACAGACTTCGTTCTGTCAAAAGTTTTTTATTTATTTTGAGATGTAAGCTATCCTATCTTTCAAGTTGGATCAAACTGCACACGGTGTACAAATTTAATTAAAATCGGTTAAGTAGTTTAGGAGTCCATCGCGGACAAACAACGTGACACGTAATTTATATATATGTTACCGGATATCTGTATAATGCAGGTATTCAGCACAATCCCTAGGCAATGTGTATAATACCTGGGTCGTTTTGGCAATGTATTAAATGATATTAATATTATTCACCATTCATACTTTACCTAGGTAAAGTATACGTTTCCCATCTACTGAACAGAATACCTGCAGGTCCACCGGCAATGAATAAAATTAATAGATTTGGGTATGTGTAGTCAACTTGGATGGAGGTTGGAATTAAGAATTTACTTATAAACACACTCAAAACAAATTGTTATATTTTTTTATACATTTTAAATTAATGCTCGACCGAAATCCCACTTGATGGTCAGGGGAGAGGCAGTCTAATGGCTCCTACACACTATGCCGCCATCATCCCGCGCTGTATGAAGCCATGGCGACATATTTTGCGGATATCTTGCTGGCGGCATGTGCCGCAGAAATCGGTTCAATGCCGGATAGCAACATCAGTCTTGTAGAACACATGGTGATGATGATACATGTACATGTTGTGTTTGTTTAACTCACTATACTTTAATAAAATGAATATTTTTCAAAGTTTCGATTAGGGAGCACTAAATTGATAAAACTGAAAGGGATGGTTTTCTGTACATTTAATATTATTTTTAAATTTCGAATAGGGGGCACACACAACCAGTTAGAACTCAAAAATATTTTTTTAAATTATTATTTGTAACTACGAGTATGTCTGTTTGTCTCTCCGGGCATCAATGTAGGTAATTGGGTAGGTATATTAATTACATCATGTCATATCATATTACAAAACTTTATATCCCGAGAAATATAAAGGCCCTTGGAAACATTTTAATTACCAGCAATGCTTCTTTTTAGTTATTGAATGATATTTAATATTCCTTTTTCGTGCCAGGAACGAACTGATATTAGGCTTGTGGCTTTTTTATGCGGCAAAGCCGACGGCATAGTGTGTAAGAACTATAAGATTCACTCTTTTCTTGAAGACCAGATGAGTACTTAAATGACAAAGACGCATGGAAATGACCAACTCTACAACCAGTTCCGTTCAAGTTAGTGATATTTTTTTGTAATAAAATATATAAGTACCAATGTATTTTTATTTTTAAAATTTTTAAAAGATTTGCTAAGGAGTTTCTCGACTGCCTCCATCCTCCTCCACGACAAAAATCCTTTCCGAAAACCTGGTAGATTAAAAAATGTGTCAGTGATACCTATATGAAAAAAATATTTTGAATTTTGACTCTCTCCATGTTATTGGCGGGTGGGTGTTTGCGCAACTTTGCAAGAATTCCATGTATCGTTGCAGCAACTTTAGCCTTTGGTTCAATGCACCGCCAAAAGTTGGGGTTTTTACCTTAACTCATAACAACTGAAGGCGATCGGTATATTCTTAATGTACGTTACGAAAAGTAGGGCTCGGGTGAGCAGGCTCCTGGTACGTGCGGTTAATATACCTACACGTATCTTAGAATTCTACAAGATTGGCCGTGCCCCACTCGGATACAGCCCAAATTGTGAGATTTATACGTTCCACCACCACTCTGCTATCGTCTGCGTACCTATAGATAACAGGCATGAGCAGGTCATTACTATGTATCAAGAAGAAATCCCAAACCTAGCCGATAAGGCCAGAGGATATGTCGGAGCTGGAAGCTTGCTTAAAAGTAAGAATGCCAAAGTTTGGGTTTGGCAGCCAAAACCCTTTGTGGCAAGTAAACTTTTACTGCCTGCCCTCACGTCTCGCCCCTCTCCCACTTGCTTGTTTTTGTCTTTTACACACATTACCAACTACGCATGTAGTATTGTATAGAATCCCTGGGCGAAGTATCAAATAAAAAATATTCAAAACGTTACCTGAACGTTTTAGATATTCTATACATTGCTAGGTATTGTATAGAATGCTGAATTATACAGATATCCGGTAACATATAGATTTTATGTTTTGACAACCCGTGTGGCGCAATGGCTACCATGCCGGATCGCCGCGCCAAGGGGCCTGGGTTCGATTCCCAGCGAAGCGGAAATTTGAATGATGAGTTTGAATTTCTGTTCTTGGTCTGGGTGTGAATGTCCTTGTCTAGTGTGTTGTCCATGGCACCCACGACACAGGGAATCCTAGTGTGGGGGCTATGAGTGTGAAACGTTATTATTTATTGTTTGTTTTTATTTATTATTTTTTTATAGGACATACTTACTTATGTGCTTTTTTCTTTAAATTTTAAATTTGTACTTGCCAACCCATTTTTATTTTTTTATAACATACTACACATTTTTGTCAAAATTGTTTTTTAAGTTTTATGTACTCAAGTAATTTATTCGTAATGTGTTTATTTTTTACTTTAACAAATTTTTTTACATTCCTCTATTTACATTTTATTGCTTTAGTATATAAAGGCCTACGCTAAGCTGCTTTCCGTGGGGCCACACTGGTCATTGCGCGGCCGCGGCGGCGGTGTTTATTTTCCTTAATTCGTATTATCTTCTGAATGGAATGTCCGATTTGAGTAATCCAAAAAGTTATCTATAGGTACTGAAACAGTTTTGAATATGAAATGATTTATTTTGATAAGGATTAATACGAAGGTATGGTTTTCATGCTCTGATTTTGGTCATCTTTTTTATTAACTTTTAAAATGTAAAAAGTGGTTATAGTGGCATAACGACAATAGTTGGACATATAGTATCGCGAGGTTTTTTGTAGATATTGATATTTTCTCTAATATTGTAGAACATTTTTTTGTTCTATCGTCAATAGTTTTCGCAGCGTATGCGATGAAAGAAATTTTTAAGCAAATTTTTTCACACCTTGGTTCACGTTACTGATGTTTTAGAAAGGATCCCTAATTTTTTCTAGTAATAAATATAGCCTATGTTACTTCTGAATAATGTAGCATTCTAATGGTGAAAGAATTTTTAAAATCGGTTCAGTAGTTTTTGAGTTTATTCGTTGCAAACATACAAAAATACAAAGCTTTCCTCTTTATTATACATACAACATCATTGATTAGTATAGATTACATGCCCCGCTTCATTTTACCCGACTGCGCCAGAAGGAGGGTTATGTGTTACAAGTGCAAGTATGTATGTATGAATGTATGTATACCTATTTCTTTGGCACGCTCTGTAGCCTAAACGGCTTGAACAAATTCAGTTTGAGAGGTGCCGTTAGATTTGCCTTAATAGTGACAGTGACATTCGGTATATTAATATTGAAAAAAATGGCCGATTTTTTGCGCTATATTGTCTTCAAAAAAGTTTTTTTTCTCAAAACCTATCGAGTGGTTAGGTTCCTTTCATCATTTTTTATTTTGAGTAACTGTATAGGAACCATAACGATTTAAAGTTGTTTATGCTATTATTATTAAACATATTGTTATTATTATTATGCTAGCAGTTTAGGTAGTCCGTCCGCTAGTTTGTTTGATATTAATCATAATATTATGAAGGGAAAGGGTTATTGTGAATCTTTTAAGTTGGTTTAGAACTACACTTCGTTCAATATGTGAAATAATATTCCGAATGAGCTTAGGCTGTATTATCCTTTAAAATAAATCGTGTTTTACATAGCTCGGAATTTCGTACCATTTCAGGAACATGTTTTTAAGAATAAATGAAGGAGATAAAACATGTCCAAATATCTCGAATAATCTGTAAAGTTATGAAACAGAAGCCTTATTGTTATTTCTTTACGCAACTTTCTCCATTTATCTTGTTTCTTTGATGTTCTTCGCTAACTTTTTGTAGTTTCACGACGCTTACCTCGACAACTTTTATGATCAGATGACACTGTTGTGTTGTCATTGAACCCCGACTAACAAGTTACATAAATAAGAAACCTGGGTCAAGGAATTTGTATCAACGTTCAAAAAGACCCTTGAGGTTTTGTCCCGAATCGGGTGCCATTCAAATTCAAATTCAAAATCATTTATTCATGTAGGTATCATTGATACACTTATGCACGTCATCTCTTTTAATGAACCAGCTTTTCGCAAAGGTGCTTTGTCATGGAGGAGAAGAAAAGCCGAAAGAAACTCCTCAGCACATCTTGTAAAAATAAAATACGATACATTGGTATATTTCTTACAAAAAAGTATCACTAGCCTGTACGGAACTGGTTGCAGATCTGGTCATTTCCATGCGTCTTTGTCATTTATGTACATACTATGGTCACTATGTCGGAACGCTGCGCTGCAGCGCCGTTTGAAGGGTTCAGGATTCAGATTCCTATGAGGCAAAAGTGATGATTTTTTTATGATAACGTGTTTGAATTTCTGTTCTAATGTCCTAGGGTATGTGTATACTTGTTTTTGTGTTCTATCCATGACCCTCGATAGATACACAGAATCCTAATGATTATATTATTAATGTGTAGTTATTTATTTATCAAGCAAATGATAGCATTGTCCCTTGATCCTTGGTCTGCCGCTCCAGAGTTCTAAGTTCGATTCCTGCTCACCTTACATTTTAACATAGTCTTCTTGAAGGTTTGTGAAGTTTACAAACCTACACTTGGCCAGCTAAAATGTTTTGATGGGTTTTGCGCGTCAGAATTGAAGTCCTCGATCTTTCTGTTGTTGCCATAAAAATATCAGTCTGAAAATTCCGAAGGGACCTCTTCAAAACTCTTCTGGTGCAGCAGTACATAAACTACACCCACCGTAGGCATCCTGAACTAGAAGATGAGATGCATGACTGTAAAACCATGTTATATTTCCTAAAAACAGAAATTCACAAGCTGCAATTCAACAAGCAGTTAAATGTAACTTTATCTTTCTGCACGGACTAATATAAGTGCTGTGAACTAGTCAGAAGTGTCAAGAATAAAGAAAGGAAAATATTACAACAATTACTTTGTTCAATTAAAGAAGATATGGCTGAAAACACTTAGTTTTATTAGTATTGCTCCCGTTCGCGACTTCGCCATTGCAAGAATGCTCGACTAGTTGTAAAACAAGTTTTACGATTAGTCCTTATCAGGATGTATATTTCTATCTATTGTGTAACCTCATCACCTTGATTAAAAAACAAAGCTATAAACCTACATTTAGGCCTAGGAACCTAGGCCCATCGCGTCACTAAGAAGGTGACTTTGAAGTTTAACCAAAGGATGTTTTAAACAGCCAAAATGACTTTTTATATCTAACAGTATCTATGAGAGGCAAATTTGGCCTCTTATTGAATGCAGTGGTCAACAAACTTCTTTCGTGATGCCGACTCCTTAAAAACATTTCTTGAGATATAATTATGATAGATGATGAGATATATATGGAAAGACCCGGCAAACGAGCTAACGATTTAAGAGCATTAGCAATACCAAAGGCATCTCTGATGCATTGCCGACCAAAAAAGACAGAAGAAAAAGAAAGAAAGATAGAACTGGCAGACGAGTCGTTTGGCGGATGACTCATGCTCAAGGGTGGTAGCTATCTAGACGAACCCCATGGAGAAATAATAATAGTAATAATGGTATTAATTAACAACTAAAATCAATATTACCACCATAATATTTTAGTGGGTAACGCGCAAACTGAAAAACAAAAAACTCTTCGAGGGATTAAATTGGACTAAATCATTCAACCCGCTCTAGAAGTATCTTCACTCAGCTTCACATACAATTTGAAACTATTAATTCTCTTTAACCTGCTTCAAAAAGTTATTTGCATAGCCTGAATTTGTAATAAGCGCATGTAACTCCGTAAAATTAAATATAAAAATTATTTAATGAAATATTTACTAAGTAACGCGCAAACTGAAAAACAAAAAACTCTTCGAGGGATTAAATTGGACTAAATCATTCAACCCGCTCTAGAAGTATCTTCACTCAGCTTCACATACAATTTGAAACTATTAATTCTCTTTAACCTGCTTCAAAAAGTTATTTGCATAGCCTGAATTTGTAATAAGCGCATGTAACTCCGTAAAATTAAATATAAAAATTATTTAATGAAATATTTACTAAGTAACGCGCAAACTGAAAAACAAAAAACTCTTCGAGGGATTAAATTGGACTAAATCATTCAACCCGCTCTAGAAGTATCTTCACTCAGCTTCACATACAATTTGAAACTATTAATTCTCTTTCACCTGCTTCAGAAAGTTATTTGCATAGCCTGAATTTGTAATAAGCGCATGTAACTCCGTAAAATTAAACATAAAAATTGTTTAATGAAATATTTACTAAATTATATGAAGACCTAGTCTTCATTATCCCAGAATGAAACATCTGGCGACGGCTTCGAGATGTCAAAACTAGGGACACTGGCAATGTTAAAACAGTATTTAAAACCCAAACGAGTTTAGATTTTGTTAGCTTAACATAAGGTTTATTTTTGACCAGTTTCAGAATTAGAGCTCGCTAGGAATGTGCCGCCTAGAATATCAAGCGGGAACTATCTAAATTTCTGATTTCTCGCTACCAGGAACTGTCAAGCTATGTGCGATGATATAGCTAACATGAAAAAACGTTACATTGCTGGTTTTTTAAGACCCCTGTTTATGAAAACACAAAGTTACTGAGCAATGGTCACTGAAAAGAAATGATTGCCAAGTTTTATCCATATTTTCAGTTGTGGGTACGCATTGTTAGTTTCCAATTCGTAACAGCAAAGTTTTGAATATAAACGTGTTTTTTTAATTCGTGGAATATTAAAACGATCGACGCCATGTGGTTGGAATCACAGATCAATATTGGGGATCAAACGGTTTCTACAATTTTATCGTGGAGAGGATTGTGGGAATTATTTATACCTATTCAAGAATCATACATGAGAACTTGCGTTACTATTTTTCGAGTATCCTTTTTACTTATAGTTCGTACACAAATAATCTGTACCCTATGATCCACTATTTTTTCGAATGGACAGTGGGCCTTTACAGCTTCACGTGGACAGAAACCATTGATCGCTGTGGCCTAAGGTGGAAGGGCCCGGTGCGTAGAACCGGAGATTGTGGGTTCAAATCCCACCAGTGCAAGTCATTAACGGGTTGAAGTCACATCACCTATTAAAAATATTGTTAAAATTATGTTGTTTTTTTTTTAATTTTATACGGATGCCCATGATATGTGTGAGTAGAGAGATCTATATTATGGATCACGGACTCGAATCCTGCTTAATTTTTGCAGTGCAGATAATCTCTTGACAAGATGATAAATTAATTATACAGATATTTCCTACGGTACCTAATTTATAATGTAATACCTATGGCTAGTTTTTTCATTGTTTGTATCCACTGCACTTTAATTAAAACAAATATGACATTTTATTTCAAATTAACTAGCTATAATACCTACCTACTTACAACGCATTAATAATTCAAATATCAAATTGTATACAATTTAGTTCCGTATATTTAATTACGACTTTGTTACCCACTACATTATCAATATTAAGCAAAACATGAAACCATTTAAATATCAGACTAAACCGTAAATGAGTTCATGTTAAATTATATTTAAACTGAAACGAAACGAACCGAGCGCCTGTCGGTTTTACATAGCAATAATTTGCATTTGACACAAACCGGACTCGATTTAGCGAAGCGCTTGTTAATATGGTATAATGTGAATTATTCGGTATCTAATTGTGAATTTTGAGTTACACTGTGGTTGTCGATTATGCAAATGAGCGGCTTGGTCATTAATTGAAATTGAAATTGATCCTATCGCTCAATTATTTACGCACATGACCGCATTTTGGGTGATGTGTAATCGATATATCTATAAATTACCTTTTTAGGTTTCCCCTGCCGGGAATATTGTTACTGTATCGGTTTTTCAATAACAATTAATCAGTTTTGTTTTACAATGACTATTTTGATTTTTGGTATTTAGTTAAGCGTTCTACATTATGAACTGAAGTTAAATATCTTAATTTATATCTTTCTTTCTTTCTTCTCTCTTTCTTGGCCGGTAACGCATCAGTGATGCCTTTGATGTTGTTAATGTCCATGGGCAACGATAACCACTTACCATCAATCAGGTGGATCGTCAGCTCGTTTGCCGGCTATTCCCATAAAAAAATATCGGCATAAGCCTTATGCCCCTATTATCTAACTTTGACCTTAGGTCCCTATTATCCTAACAGGAGACCACGGTATTATAATATATCAGAATTCTACGCTGTAATAGTAGCCCACAGGGAAGAAAATATTCTTACATGGTATTAGCTTTCCTCAACTACATCCCCATTGCCCAATTGTAGTTTCTCAGAAATAAAATAACTTGGCCCAAAAGCACATAGAGGTCTATGAAAGGTTGCTCACTGCATATTTGCTGTTTCTCAGAAAGAAGCTTACTTACCAGTACAGATCACAGGTTGTTTGTAAAATAAAAGGTTTCTTTACCTAATCAGTTTTGTATTTTGGTCTGAGGAGGTTAGAACTGGAGAAGGTCAGAAACAAATAAGTAGTTCAATCTTTGTCATCTGTTTGTACTAATATCAATAGAACCTAATATAAGAAGTGAGATTCTATTTAGGAAGGGCAAAGCCTATTGGATGGGTTCCCAAAAAAAATTAATTTTAAATTTTGTAGTTTTAAATTTTAGAAACCTAGAACCTACAAAATTAACTACAAATAACACACTGAATGTTAGCCGCGATAGACCGAAAAATCTATTTTTCGTAACAGAGATAGATGTAACTATTATAGGGGTTGGAAAGAGAAGGAAATAAGGATTCGTCCATAGAAAACGTTACAATTAGAAATGTTACAGCCCACAGGGACGATTTACTTTAAACAAAGAAGAAGAGGAGAGAAGAAATTACAGTAGTGAAAACCTGGCAGACGAGCCACCTGATGGTAATTAAGTGCTCAATGTTGCCCATGAACATAAGTAACAACTAAGCCATCACCAATGTGTTGGAAAGGAAAGAAAATAAAATAAATAAATAAATGTATGTGAAAGTGAAATTTTATTTGAAAGAATATCGTAGAAAAACAAACGAAATCACATTTATTATATCTTATCAAATCGGTATTGGATGGTTAAAACCATTGTATGTACCTACCTGTGACTGCAATAATTAGTTACTTACTTATTATATCAGTATAACAGACATGTTAAAATATGTAAAAATGTAAATAGCTAATGCCATATCTATACGATAGACCATTCTATAGGAATGGGGTGTTTTGAACGCGTGCCAAGTATCATGGGGGCTAATAAAATTAGCGTTCAAAGTTTTATCTCTGGAGTAGGCGAATAATATGTTAATTGCGTTAAAATAGCAATGTCATGTCAAATTATAGTCTACTAATGTGAACACTTGGGTGATTAATGTGTTATGAAAACATTTAACAGAATAATGGTTAACTTAAACGATTAACTTGGGGTGAAAAGACCATAATTAATTTGTTATAAAACCGTGCTTAGGCTTTGTTCAGACTTAAAATTATCTCAGTTTTAATTTTTTATCTGCGACACGATGACGAATGAATCAACAATTCGAATAAATAATAATAAGAGAACAATAATTATTGTCAATTCATTCGAATAGTTTTTTTTTACAAATATTGCATCGCTACTACAGATCGGCGCACCTATTTGGCAATGTTTTTTTGTTTGTAACTGTCAAGACGAGGTTTGTATGAAATAAAATATTTGGAAAACCTACAGGAAAATACGCGGACGAAGTCAGTTATAATAACTAGTACGTAATAAATAGCAATAAAAATATAATTTAAACAACATTATTGTAAACTAGTTTATTTGTACCTGATCGCGCCATGACGCGACATAAGCAAATGCCTCGAGATGTTTCCCTCCAAAATGATCCGCAAAGTGCGGTCATTTTCTTTTTTATTTCTGCAACGAGTAAACCTATTTTTCGCTTATTATTTTCCAAGAATCTTCTTTAAATTGATTATTACAATGATGCGGTGAAGTTGGATCCCATAAATGTGTATGGCCTTCGTATAACTTAACGTTATATTATAATTAACTCAATACATAAATCTTTATCCATTTTGCCTCGTCCGAGCATATGTACAACCGTCTTCACTGAACGCACGGCTCACACAGGGTATTTTCTGTGGCTCACACTGAGGCGCCTTTGAGTACTGACGTTTACCGACTTGGATGGACTCGCGGCGCGTCCGCATCGTATGCTTCAAATCGCAGCAAGCCTAGACTCGCGGCACGGTCTCCACTTGCTCTACCGCGGGTCGAGGCAGCTGATCGACCCACGGCTGCCTCAAATGGATACGCGGCTTTAGATTTTCGACTTTTCCCATGCAATTTTTTTGCGTAGTAGCATACGCCGGGTATCCACTAGTTAACAATAAAATTGAGAAAGTTCAAAATTGACAAGGAAACTTCAATATTTAACGTTACGTCATCACATTTTAAAGTTTATTACTTAAATAAAATTAGTCACCAAACGAATCTGATTATTATTCTTAATAATCATCATAAATTGTGTTTATAAATTGTACCTTTCCTTTCACCATTATAATCACAATTTGAGATTGTTTAAGCCACCAATTTTACAAATTTTGTAAAGGTAGATAGGTTAAATTTAAAGCTGCGTAGGAAATGGAAGTGAGAAACTTTTAATCTGATCTCTGGAACGCGTTCTGTTTAATTACATTCCCACTGTCAACGGCACTGTGACCACGGGTTACGATGACGTGGGACATGTTCTATCTCAAAGTATTGTAGTATAGTACTTAGCGGTTAGAGTTTATAACATTGTGCAGGAGTCATGGAGTTAGTAATCTTGGAGTAAAAATGTTGTTTACTTTTTGTATTACAACAAACTTTTTCCAAAAGTAATAAAAAAATATCAACTTAAAAAAACTTAATAATATGGAATATTAAATTAAGGTTCAACCATTTTTGAGGTCGATGCAGTTTTATATTAGACCGTTTTAGTGGCAGATAGGACCCACGATAAAAGAATTGTAAGATGTTTTACTTTTAAGTATATTTTTGGAAGTCGATTAGTTTTTTAAAATAAAAAAATCGATTATCTGAAGCCAAGAAATATTATTTCTTATTTAGAATTTATTTAATTCTATTTTTTTTTTGTGATTAAACGTTTATTTAAAAAAATACAAAAATAACTTGTCACCCTTATCTAGAACTGCCTGAATATCGACCGCCTTTAAGGCTTTGCGTATTTCCGTATGCTGGTAATTTGTTACTAGGAACAGACAAATTTATTTAGATAGGTATTTACTAACTTTACTTCAGCATTGCTAAACTTTAATTACTCGAAAACAAACACTCTTAACGGCGTTAATAAAGTGTTGCTCCTAACTCCTAGCATTATACCTAATTTTTCATGGTCAGCCATCTCTTTCACTCTCCTTCTGCTCCCCCGATAGAGATAGACTCTCTATTTCAGTCTCTCACTTTAAAATCTTTATTTCATATTCATTTTAATGAATAAATATTGGTAAATAAATAAATAATGCATTTCAATCAAGCTGCTTTTGCTTATCCTACAAAAATTGTTTTTTTTGGATCATTGTTATTAAATCACGCATAAACAGATTAAAATATTTGAATGAAAATGGGTATATATATTCCTTGCTTATATAATTTGCCTTAAACGCTGAAATGGGGTATCTAATAAAAAGATTCATAGCAACGCCTGATAAAAATAAATAGCAATTGTTTCAGCTAAGACATGACGGCTAACAATAAGTATCATGAATGGAAATATGGTACCTGGTAGTAACCAAACCTTGGGTTCCTGGTGTAAATAAATAATCGTTAAATACTTACTAATTAAAAAGCTTGTTGTCCCATTCAATGAACATTTATTTTTTGAGACAACACCTTATGCAAAACAAAAAAACAAACAACTATCTAAAATTAACTCAGTGCCCTCAGTGACCTTATAATAGGCTTGCCATGGCGGAACTAGTATTGTTCGTTAAGAGTAGTTCGCTGCAGTGATGTCATGGTGCTGAAATGATTGCCATGACGACGCGGAGTAAGGTGAACCGGTCTTCGGAGTGGTTCGGTGATCATTATGAAATAATAAACATCGATCGTGACGCTGGGAAGGAATGCTAATGGAAAACCTATTTGATGATTGTTGTTAGGTAGGACGTATTACGTATTTATGTATGACTAGTGCTCTACACGCGACTTTGCCCACGTTTTATAGGATAATAGTCCTGTCTTAATCCATGATCATGGTCTACCTGTGTGTTGAATTTCATGAAAATCCGTTCAGTATTTTTGCGTGAAAGAGTCAACAAACATCCAAACCACTTTGACATTTTTAATATTTAATATTTTGACATTTATATTAATACTAGCTGCCCGGACAGACTTCGTTGTGTCAATTTTTTATTTTATTTTGAGATGTAAGCTAACCTATCTTTCAAGTCGGATCAAACTGCATACGGTGTGCAAATTTGATTAAAATTGGTTAAGTAGTTTAGGAGCCCATCGTGGACAAACAACGTGACACGTAATTTATATATATTAAGATTATTAAGCGACTAATGTCGGATTTATATGTACAAAATAATTGTTTAATAATTTAATTTTATTGTACGAACTATATTTTTTTATCCGAAAAAAATGTTGGCAATTTTTCTTCCTACTTTTTGGCTTCTTCTGAACTCTGGATAAAGTGAAGGGTGGAAATGAATTTAGAAGGAGTTCAAAAAAGAATATACCGAATCGTAACCATACTTCATAGGTAATGAATTTTAGGCAAAGGAATATTGCGTTCAGCCAATTACTCAACACTATCAGTTTGCGATATTCTGCCTAACGTTAGGGGAAAAGGTGTCACTTAAATGGGGAATGGGGGTCACTTAAGCGCGAACTCAAATAAAATTTTAATCATAAACAAAATATTTATTGCAACCGCCTTTAAACATCATTTACTTAATTAGCTATCATTACAAATAATTATCAGTCACTTTGGCGATCAACTTTGGATATTATAAAAGTTTAAAAAAAAAACCAGATTTGACTCCCATTACACCAACGTGAGGGTAATCGGAGTCAAAGAAAATCTAGCAAATATTGCAGACATAACCTTCAGCTGAGTTCCACCCAGTGCATTTCGCGTGAGCCCATAGCCTACATGAGGTGCATCTGAACCACATCTCGTTGTTTTTTCCAAAATCGTTGCATACCAGGCATCTGTTTTCAGTATCTTCTGCGTCGTCATCCTCATCGTCCTGGCATAAGTTGTCAGTGCCAACATCTGATACAGAAGTTTCATTTCTTTGTAGTACTTGGCGCTTTGCCTTTTCAGGACCCTTCTTCTGTATTGTAGTCTTTTTTCCCTGACCTTTCCATCTTTTTATTTTTCTTTACCCCCTGTTTTTTCATTTTCTTTTTCTATCAGACTTTCTTTGATTGATGTTGAAGTTAAAATTTTTGCGTGTTGCTTCTCTCGGCCCTTTTTTGTATTTATATCAGGTGTTTTCTCTGGCAACTTGATTAAATCATGCAAATTAGCACTAGTTTCGTTTGGCGTGCGAGGTACTGGTGATACAATGTCTGGTTCAGAATCAAGTGGGCCTACTTGTTTAGACATCCTAAGAACCGGTTTTGAAGTGCTCGGAGTGCAGTGCAACTTGCAGATAATTGAAGTCACCTGACTCTCATTTCCCATAATTACACTAATGAGAAAAATAATAAAATAAAATAAATCTTTAAAACACTGACATAATCTGAACTGCACATCACAATTTGGAATGTCTAACTAAGTTCGTATAAAAGTCTTAGTCGCATACTGCAAGATATTTGACACTTACCTTCTAATTGGATTGATGTAAAATTATATCAGCGGAGTATAAAAACAAAACACTGGCGTATCTCAAGGGCGCGGGCGCTGACTGGCGCGAGCCATTCTAGGCAGCGCTGGAGGGTCAGAACGGGGCTAGGGACGCCGTTTACGTGACGCTCGCACGTACTGTTTCGTGGATATGAGGGTGACTCCCATTACCCGCTGACTCCCATTACCCCACTCTCCCCTACTACAGTATATGTAGTAATGTAATTTTATGAATAAATTTTACGACATTGTCCGATCACAAACCATATATGATAGTTATGGAGCACTAAGATGACGCTTTCGAGCTTTTATGAAAATATCCTCATGATGAAGCAAAGCACCTGTTTTTGATCACATACTCTTATTATTATTTTGCGCTTATTAATAATAATGTTATTAGTCACATAAACATCTTTTTAATACTCTTGTTTTTTTCAAGTAATAAAGAAATTAAGAGCAACGAATAAATAACCTTCACCTTTTTGAAAATGATTAAAAATTGTTTTACACTGAATCAAAAAAGTATCTACCTATTGTTGGACTTATACCTTATGTACATGTATGGGTAAATACCCAAGCTTGTAAAATCGATAACAGTTTCTTGTATGAGAATATAAAAATCGACCAAGCGGCATTTTAGCAGCCCATTGAACGGATATCCGAAAATTGCGAAAACGGCAAGAATTTATGTTTTTAATACTATTCGGCTGGTTTCCGAACCGGAATCCAATTACAAGTGCATTCTGCATATGCATGGATGCTGCCACTATGGATCGATGCGTCAATAAATGAAATTGTACCTTGTTGTAATCGAGTAAGGTTCGATTTTCTTTGAGGTTATTTAAAAGATAGATATTCAGGCTTACGATTGGTTGTCTGTGATAGCTTTGACTAAATTATAATTGGTTAAATATATCACAGCATAATGTACCTATATTTGATAAAACTAGGACATAATTCATTGGAAAAAAATTTGAATCTATGCATATTCTTATCCCGATATCTAAAATTTGACCTTATATTCTATCCATCCATGATCTTTTAGTTATTTGCCTACCAATTGTGAAAAAGATATAACATGACAGTATTAGTTGTATGACTTTCCTCACATATTACAGTTAAAATTATAAACTTGAGAGCCAGATTTTTCTTTCTTTCTTTTTCAATCTATCTTGGCCGGCAATGCATCAGTGATGCCTTTGGTGTTGTTGATGTCCATGGGCGACGATAGCCACTTACCATCAGGTGGATCGTCAGCTCGTTTGTCGGCTATTTTCATAAAAAAATATGAATGTTGTTATCTTTTATTTTTCTATTTAGTTAACTAGTGATTATGGATAGACAGATTATTGTAAATGACCGTAACTCCAACTCTGACTCTCCACCACATACAAGGCAGGGATTTACTAAACTCTTCGCTTTCTCGCCCTCATCAAAATATTTTATGAATATCCCATCGGTGCCAAGTATCAATAACTCTCAGGTAAAATACCAGTACCAATTCGCACATAGTAACGCGTCTGTATAGGCTAGGAGACTGGACAAAAGTCATTGGTCGGAGGAAGAGGCGTGGCGACTCTATTGTGTCCTTCATTCAACAGTATCAAGTTCAATGGCCTATGACTCTCGTCACAGGTATTAAGTGAAGTCTTTTAGCTCACAGGTGGTCACCATCACAGTATCTGATGATAAACCTATAGGACACGACCGAAAACATTCGTAGTCATCGGCCAACGTCGTGTCGCATCGGCAGTCTCATTCCAATAGACAACCATTAAGAGAAATTTGCTTTGAGCTGAAGTTTTGAAAATCTTGGAACAAAAAGACAAGCTTTGAGATTTAATAAGTTCCATCTGAACATCTAGTTCAGTAAATGAACTAATCTTCCAAGCTCACAGACAGACAGACAGACGAGGCGTGGAATAGCGGTCGATAAACTTAGTCTTTATCACGGACCTGAAAAAAAGACGGACGTAACCTCGTCTTATCGAGAGTGAAGCATAGCAATGGCCGCCTGCTTACCATGTGTGCGAAATTTTTGATTCGTGATTGACGCAGTATGGTGTCAATATGTGGGTGTGTGTTTAACGACCAGAAAAGTAAGCGGTTACTAAGTACCTATTTGAAAGTATGCGAAAGCTTACTTTTGTCATACAGGACATAAATTTCTAGGATCTCGCAAGAGAACCCTAATGGCATGCCAACACAGATATTATCCACTCTTCGTATGCAAGCCAAGTCTTGACAACCAATGAAAACGCACCCTTTGTTTTATAATGAACATTGATAAAATTAAGAATCTAACAGAGCTGACACAACAAAACGGCAGCTCCAACCTCAGGGGTCTAAGCAGCTCCTAACTCAGCGAAACCATTTATTGAGAGCTGATTTATTTTTATTATCCCCGATGCCGTAACGGCAGATTGGATCGACGTAGTTAGCGAGACGTCTTTTTGCTACAAGTTTATTGACGCATAAATTGTTTGGGTATAAAGGTACGGTATATGGTATAAAGGGAAATGTTTACGGAAAATAACACGAACGTTTTCGCCTATAACAAATTTAGGGTGCTATGTTTATACCTTTGGGTATTATAACACCTTTGTTCCTAATAGCGGGCTACCGGCCTTAATTGTTGTAATTGATGTAGCCGAAGGGTGACCACGCGGCTCTCGATTCTGGAACCATTATTTTTGTTCAGATAATATTAAGTCTGAGCAGCTTAATAACGATACAACTTGAACGGAATTAGTCAAGAGGTAAATTCCAAGCCAAAGTCTATTCCGTTGCGACTTCCGGCCGTTTTCAATGTTCTATTCGTCCAAATTCTCTGATAAATTTTGTAGGATTGTATTGTAGGTGTACCTACCTTTTCTTTTTTAGAAAAACTTGCTGAGAATTATTAATAGATAGAATTTGTCATCTACGCTGTAAAGTTACTATAGCTATGCTTTATTAATCTTTTCAGTAGGTAAAGCCATTAATTAATATAAAAATTAAATAATTAAACCCCCATTAACAAACAATTATTAGCTGTTATATCCAGGTGATACTTCCCACGCAAACGACTAATGTATTTTTTGTTTATATTTTTTGCGATTATCCTCGATCCTGCGTTAGTCATCACTTAATAACATAGTAACGATTGCTATTAGCTTCGAACAATGCAAAGATGCACAGATTGCATTAAACATTGTTTGGTAAATTGCAGCGCCTAATTATACAGCCAATCGACTCTTGTCTCACGAAACTTAGCAGAAAAAACAGAGTTGATCTAATAATGAAGTAATATTCATAAACTTAGGTACGTCACTCATTAAATGGCAAATTAGAAAATACCATATAATAGGAAGCAACTACCAGATCGCTCGTGAAATTTTTCTAAGCCCACAGAGTACTTATAACTATGCCGAAATTACATTATTTGCAATTTAAAAGGAAAGGTATTACACCTCGTTACAAATTCATTACACGATATTCATCTAAGTTACTAGGTAGGTATTAGTTACTGTTAGTCATCCAAAATTAGCATAAAATAAACTACTGAGTTATCGTCCCGTACATACGTAGTTTAAATCTATGTATGACTCAGTGTAAGTAGGTATGTATATTGTCAATATTTGCATATAACTTGTTCCGTTCTTATATTTTGTGGGTGGGATATATTTCTTGTGAAACTGACTTCAATAAACATAGGTTTAACATCATAGAATTCGGTAAGTATTTTAAAGTAATTATTTACTTCTGTATTCATTTTTTGTAATTTTTAGTGCATTATTCCATTTATTATAAACTATTCCACATACATATTATTAAAACAACAAGAGTTACTTGGTAAATCCACCTCTTAGACAATTACTTTGAGGTTACTTAAAATTTCAAATTTTGAGAGGAAGCGACTACTTTTTTAAGTAATATAGTTATGAACTTAAACTAAATTTATTTTTTCAGTACATAAGTAACAACTGCATTAATGAATATGGACAAAGTCTTTACCTACGTCAAAAACAAGACCCGATAGAAGTAAAATAATGCCAAAGTACCACATAGTACTGTAACTTACAGAAAAAGATATTAGATCTATTTGGTGACTTTGCTGTTAAGTGTTAACCATAAAGGAGTTCATTCGTTTAGAGCAAACTCTTTAGTGTTGCATCGGATCATGTTTTTCACAAAAATTCATTGTTATCAGAACTAAAGCCATAATGTTACTACTCCTTAGCTTAAGAGGAAGAAGGTCCAACTACATAGCTTGCAATATTTGTTCCGCACAAACACGGATTTTCTTTCTTTTTCTTCACCATTTCTTGGCCGGCAACGCATCAGTGATGCCTTTGGTGTCGCCGATGTTCATGAGCGATGATAGCTACTTGCCATCGGGTGGATCGTCAGTGGATTTGCCGGCTATATCCATAAAAAAACACGGTAAGTTTAATAAATAAACGCGTTTTTAAAGGTAACCGGTTTCTCTTATGCTATTAATACATTAGTAAGTAGGTACGCACTACGCACTATATTTATAAACATACTTCAGATCTTCATCCTACCCAGTTTATAGCCTCCGGATATATAATCCTAGCCGCCAGGAATACTACCCGGATTGATTGAATGGCTTCAATGGGAACCCTTACGCCGACATAGGGGTTGTGATTTTCCCCGGGAACTATAAAACCCTTGCATCAATTTTATTGACTAAGCTTTAGAAAATTTATTTATTTAGTCAACACTTGGCAGCAAAGATATGTCCTATATCATTTGACTAAGTGAAATTTTATAATTCTGAAAACACGTACCTACTTTACTAGCATTCTTAGCACTTTTCCTCAACATCAGCCGTCTAAGAAAATGTTAAATTTTTCCTCTTTTTAACCGACGAAAAAAAAAGGAAGAGGTTCTCAATTCGACACGTATATTTTTTTTTTATGTATGATCACGCAGAAATCGGCACAAGATGGTCCGATTTGGATGATTCTTTTTTTATTGGATAGGGTATATCCTGAAGTTGGTCATATATTTTTTTGAAAATTTTATTCCCACCCTAAAGGTACGAAAATAGGGAATGATTGATTATTCACCCGTTTTTTACCCGGAATTTGTACATGTCGACCCCAATAACTTTGTACTGGATGATCCGATTTCGATGATTCTTTTTTTATTGAATAGTGTGTACCTTGAGATTACTCTTGTTTAAATTTTGAAACAAAATTTTACCCCTATAGGTACGAAAATAGGGGATGATTGATATTTCATCTACTACATTTTTACCTGGTAACTGAATCTATAATTCATAAAATCAATAATTTATTATTAATTATAAGTATTATAGCAACTAAAAATTAAAAAATAATTACTTTTTAACAAAAAATAAAACCACCGAAAAAAAACTGAAAAGCAAAAAATAAAATAAACCATTTAGTATTATAAATTAAGATCCGAAATTAACAGTAAATAAATAATTTTGAGGCGGTGCCAACCACCATACAAAAAGTATAGAAACAAAGGAGGACTTGTCGCTCAAGCATTCTCTGCCAGTCAACCTTGGCAGTAATAAAATAACGATGGTGGTATATTTGTCTTTCGTTGTACACAATGATATTATATGTATAAAAGACTTGTAGAATAATAATAATGGTTCATATAAAAACATAATCAGCAAAATGGTATAAAGGTTTTTTTTCAATAATAAGAAAACTCCTTTATTAACTTTTAGGTACCTACTGATTCCTATAAATCGAATATTTACCTCAGTAGGTATCTCCACAGGGGATTTTTAGTAGAAACAAGTCTAGACAATAATTGCATCTGAGTCGATTGTAGTTAATATGCAGACGTCAGCCTTGACTCTGCAATGTCCTAATTATAGATGTTTGTCGTTTATACTCATCACTGTTGTTAGCGATGGCACGGGCAATGAGGATTCGCTAGGCGACTGATTGTAATAAATACCTCATTTAGACGAAAAATCATTAGCAAAGAAGGTAAGGTTGATTGTTAAGGTTTACACACACTCATAGCATACATTAGAATTCCCTATGTTGTAGGTACCATGGACAACACACAAAGACAAAAACACTCACACCCAAACCGAGAATAGAAATCAAACTCATCGATCAGGATTGGTAAGGTCTGATTTAATCCCAGAGGTAAAGAGCGTCTACTTCAAAAATGAAGGTGCTTAATATTGTTGATATAATAGTGCTGTTACGACTTACGACTGTAATGTTCGGTTTACATGTATTAAGTAGTTTAGTAGATGCCTAACTAAATTTTAAGTAAATTAATACGTGTAAACAGACAATTCAGTAATTTTTACTTAAAATTTAGTTATCTACTTAACTACTTAATACGTGTAAGCTGGACTTAAGTGTAGGTATATTTATTTCTATTTATTTAATACAACATTGCAGTATTTGAAATTTTCCCGCGATATAACGTCAAACCTCAAGAGTTTTGAAATTCCTACCCTCATCGTTCAAGAGAATAACTCCTAGCGAGTCTCAAGACACCCACGGAACAAAAACCTGATACCCTAATCTTTCAAAGCTGACACGAATATTTGAAGTAACATTTATGCGTAGCTCGTAACGAACTCTACCGGCGCTATTTTGCTTCACTGCGGCCATTTTATAAAACGTTAACGCCATTTTGTGAAATAAGCTTATTTTGTAGTCTTTCTTTTTATGTTATGTTTATGTTATGCCTACAAGTGTACGCTAAATATATTTTTTTATTTGACCTCATAGCTCCTTTGATGACGTACTTAGAGCAACTGATTTTGTGCTTGTCGGCTGATGGAATGCTCAAAACAGTACTAAGTATAATAATGTTACACATCACGTCATCTTTGACGACCATATAGCCTAGTTGGTATTGACACTGACTGCGCCGCGAGGGGTCCCGGGTTCCTTTCGTGGCTAAGGCATATAATTATATGTGTCGTATTTGTGTTGTCCACCCGTGACACAGGGAAACCTACTGCGGAAGTATGAACGTGCTAGCTTCTTAGCGTTTTTAAGTGTACCTACAGCAAACGACAATGTTATTAACTAGTCAAACGGCAAATAATTTAATAAGATATAATAAAAATAAACTTCTTTGGTTCATAGCAGATTTCCAAGAAGAGACTTTAATTCATCTAAAATGAAATTAAACCAGCATAAGATGAATCTCACCAGTCTTAAAGGCAATCTCTTAATGCTGACGCGTACATCTAAAGTAACGTCTGTGGCTAGCTGAGCCCGTCATCCGCCATTTGCTTTTACGGCGGCCATTTCGTGACGAGCGGATTTGGCGCGAAACGCCATTTTGTTATCCATTTACGACGCTCGCACCTATTCCTTCCATTTATTGTAGCCATCTGGACTTTTATTAATAAATACCTAAATATTTAGTAGGTTATAACTTCAGGTTCAATGTTCGCGAGGAATTATTACAAAACTGATGTATTAGCTTTTACATAAATTAATAAAGATTTAGAGGTTATCTTCTACTTACATTCAAAAATAGACCTATTAATAGGCTAAGAATGAAATTATTATGAAAACAAATTTAATTTCAGATAAATAATTTATTTAAGAATAAGACTCAGGTATTTATTATTGTTTAAATAATGCATTACCTATTACCTATCTGTTTGAGGAGTAAGTACCTAACGAATATGATTTCCCTCATGGTAAAAATACCTACGAAGTAATAAAAAAAACGGAGATGTTTAATAAATTTTATTTAGAATATTAAAAAGATAAACGGAAACTTTAATTTCGTAGTTTTTCTCAATATAAGTTAAGACAAGTACATATGTAGGTAGAGCTCTACATAGTCTTAATACACCAATGAAATATATTATTAATGTATAATATCATTGAAAAATCTAATAAAAGACAAAAAAATTATGCAACTACATACAATTTGTCACTTCTGATTTGAAATGCATTTCATTCAAATTTCAAACTGAATTGAAAGTTATAGATGATTTATTCAGAAAGTTCTTTAAAATATTTCATGGGTACGAATAAAATCGTTTGAAGGTAAGAGAGCTAATAAAGTTTCATAAGAAGATATCGTATCCGAACGTTTTTGATGGAATTATCATATAAATGGGATTTACGTCGATTCATATGAGATTTATTGTTGTTTGTTCGGTCCGCGGAGAACTGGAATACGGATGTGTGGATTTCAGATCGTGTTATTATACGAGTAGTTTTAGTTAATCTATGATACAACGATACGCTTTTATTATTCACTCATCTTAACTAATAAAAGAAAAGACTTTTGTACTTTTGTGATTTTTTGTATGTTTGTTTGTAAAGGATAAACTCAAAAACGACTTAACTAATTTTATAAATTCTTTTATTTTAACAAAGCTGCACTTTAACTACATATGCTTAAAACTTACCAGCGGATTATTTAGTCTGCTCGTTCGTCAGCTATTATTATATTTATGATTAAAAATGCGAGTAAGATAAATATCCCGGCACTCTAGTTTTTCACTTTTTCATTACGGTAAAGACGTCAAAAAAGATTAGTTAGGCCTCCTCTAATAGCCTGTTTAAATTTGAAGTCATCACTATTCAACCCAGTTGCAACGACAAAAGTACGAAGTTCAAAATAGAAATGTTTTTTTTTAACACGTTCAGGGCATTATGAGGTCGAAACGTCACAAGCGTGACTTCTCGCTGGTGCGGCAGTCAAAATCGCATTCTTTCACTCTGTGCGGGAGGCGATTATTTTGACATTTCTTTGAGTATGACAGAGACAAATATATAAAATTGTTTCTCTTGCGAAGTCAAGCCCAATGGCGTAGTTAATAAAATATGAGGTTGAAGAGGCCTCATACGCACTGAATAGAATATAATAGAAATTAATATAGAATATAATATAAAAGAAGAATATAATATAATATAGAATAGAATATAATAGAAATATAATAGAAATTAATTACGCTACTGTGCGAAGTGAGGTCTAATCTGCCTCAAAACGGAGTGAAGCACGGGAGGCGTGGGTGCCGCGTATCCTAGCGTAGTGATGCGATAAGTTTCGATACGAAAGCACGCTTCTCGTCCGCGCGACTCGCTCGATATTTTAAATAATTTATAATTATTTTAGGGCTTATTACGAAAAAGGTGTCAATCGTTGGGGGATTGTCTGCCAACTTCAGTAGACTTTCCCCTACATACTTTAAAACTAAAAATGGTATGTGTGCCGGTAGGTATGGCACTTTAGAATCCTAATTTAAGTGTTTCAATTCAGGACAGGTGACGACCCATGTGGCGTAATGGTTACCATGCTGGATCGCCGCACCAAGGGTCCTGGGTTCGATTCCCAGCGAGGCGGAAATTTGAATGATGAGTTTGAATTTCTGTTCTTGGTCTGGGTGTGAACGTCCTTGTCTATGTTGTGTGTTGTCCATGGCACCCACGATACAGGAAATCCTAGTGTGTAAAGCTATGAGTGTAAAGCGTTAATAATAATAATAATAATAATAAAATTTTCTAGCGGCAGATGCGCTAAGCATGCGCTTCAAAAAGGCACTCAACGCAAGCACTGCGTAGGTTGCTACGATAAATACAGGGTTACTCTAAACAGTAGGTACTCAAGCAGCAAAAAAAAAAACTGAAAAAATTGTTACTTTTTGTGTTCAGTGCGATAAATCATACTGTTTGCCTTGCTTTAATCAAAATATTTTGATTAATCTTTTATAAAAATAAATTTTATCGCACCTGCATTTCTCTTTTATTCCCATCACTAGTAGAGACACACATCGAACTTCTTTTTAGTGCGATATGAGGCAGAACCGATGACATAAATATTTTTCTCATTTATTCAATACCGAAATGTCACAACTGCGGGCGAAGCTAGATTCAACTTGAAAAACTATTTAAGTTTATAATGGTAAAGTTTCAAGCAAATATTTTCAATTTTGAGCTATATTTAAGGTGTTTTTTAGAAACAATATTTTATGAGGTCGAAAAGCTCTCATTCGCACTGTAAAGAAGTTCAACCTTGTCTCGAAAAGACCTCATTCGCACTGGCTGAAAGTCCATCAAAAATAGTCTCGCAGTGAACGTGTTAAGTATTTTATATCTGCACATTGATGGTTCCCAGTCCCCATATAATACAAAGGTCGCTTAGTCAGTCCGAGCCCGTAAATCCAGGCGAAACAATCCCCACTTCACAACCAGGAAGCCACGATGTAGTGTTGTTTCATCGCTCTTTATTTGCCACCATTTTTCCATGATTTAATATTTTCTGTTTATAATTTCTGCGGCTATAGTTCTAACCATGAACTTTATTATATACAACTGGAAGGCAAGCTTCCAAGAGATACCTGAAGACCGACCACGTGATATTGAATAAATAATTTCGACCAATCAGGCCTGATATAGACTGACCTTAAGACTCGTAGCCACTCGTGGTCATGGATATATTACTTTATCTGGATCACGGACTTTGTAGTTGTGCCTGAAGATCGATGACGTCATAACGAAATGACCATTCGACCAATCACAGGCCGGATTGAGGTTGTCCTTCATAATTGTAGGGTGACCGCACATAGAAAAATTATGTCCTATATTCAAATTCAAAATCATTTATTCATATAGGTATCATTGATACACTTATGCACGTCATTTTTTTAATCAACCAGCTTTTCGCAAAGGTGCTTTGTCATGGAGGAGAAGAAAAGCCGTAAAGAAACTCCTCAGCACATCCTTTTAAAAATAAAAATACATTGATATATCTATTATAAAAAAAAATACTAGCTTGTACGGAACTAGTTGCAGAGCAGGTCATTTCCATGCGTCTTTGTCATTTAAGTACTCATCTACAGTATAGTAACCTTTGCCTAAACGTTGAGATTTTACATTTTTCTTAAACAATTCCACTGGCAAATCACGTATTAACTTCGGGATTTTATCATAGAACTGTACACCAAGCCCCATAAAAGATCGCTGCACTTTAGAAAGACGATAAAATAGCGTTACTAATTGGTGCATTCTTCTGGTTTGGCGATTATTGATATCAGAATTTTGTTTATATGCGCTTATATTATTCCGTATAAAAACCACATTAATAAATATACTGTGAAGCTACTGATAATGCTATTGATAATGGTTTTTCAAAATATTTTGTATAGGTAATTTTTCTGGTCATCCAGATAGAGTAATATTATATCCATACTCGTGGGGTTTCGGTGTATAATTTGAACCAATGGTAAGGCGTAGATATTATTATTATGTTGTGGTTAATATAAAACGTGTCTAATCCTATGAGGAAATGTAAGAAAACGGCGCCAAAAAAGTTGACAGCTTTGTGTATAGTTTTTCGCCTCATAATGTCAATTTGTGACTTCGATAGCACACGTTTTCACAAGATTTTTTCACTAAACAAAAAATTAAAATACTGATATGGAATAAAAATTTCCGTACAAACTAGTTTTGAGAGTTTAAATTTTTTATTTTATTTTTGTGCCATATATTTGATATCCCTATGTCAACACTCAATTTCGATAGTTTAATTACGTTAATTAAGTATTACCACAGAAGAAATATTAGTGGTATTTTGTTAAAACAATAATATTAAATAAAAATTACATTTGCCTTCGTATGCGTCTTCTCTTTACATCTATTAAAATAGAAAAACAAGAAGGTTGTAAATTAAAAAATATATTCCAATCGTCAACAACCAAAATACTCCACTTCTTATATGTAAATAAACGTAAAATTGCATGAGTAGCTATATACATATTGTTTCAACCGCGAACGCAGTTAGTTAGAGTTAGTTACTGTGCGGTTACTGGCGGTAACGAAGCGGAATAGCCACTTTATGGACGCAACTACCGCCTCTCAAATATTGCTATATTCAAAAGCATCTACATTGTAAAATTTCACGCTAAGAATCATTGAAGTACAGATACCGCGAACAAAATTTGTGTCGCGTCGGGAGGTACCCTCACTCCGTTCTCTTTTCAAAATCGACTAAATCCAGTGAAAACAATTGCCAATTGGCAACAGTTCATTGCGCGAACATTGGGTTCGTGGTGTCGGTTCTATATAATAGTAATAATACCACAATGCTCAGCAGACTTATTGATAGCTATTTAGTCTCATCGGCTTCGGTATTGCCCCGTCAGCAGGGTAACGGAGTAAATAATGTTTTCTCATCGGCCCCGGAGATATACCTAGGCGTTGTCAATGCCTACAAAGACTAATTTTGTTGTAACAGACGAATAATTCCCGATAATTATATTCTCTTCTTAATTATTCTTCTTTAAATGATTTGGGACATTCGAAATAAAAAATTCTTTTCGAAATTCAAACTGGTTCCTATTTTAAAATAACATACCAGTCCATGTATCAATTTTATCGCAACTCGCATATCAGTTCGTTGGAAAATCCTAACTGGTGCACGAAAACTTTTTTTAAAACGACAAATGGACAGCCAGTCACATGGACAAACGAGTTTTTGTGTTTTTTACATTCCTAGTTCGTAGTTCTATGACCGCGGGCGCAAAATTTGCGAAAAAATATAAAGGGATTTTCAGATTTATTCGCAATTTACTTAGAATTTCTACTGATGAAAAATATTTTTAGTATTATTTTTTCCGTAAAACCAGTAGTGTGGTTTTAATTAAGGGCCATTTTTGTAGCCAAGTGTTTAAATACCGCCTCGCGAAGGGATACAATTTGCGATTAGGTAGTACCTGCATGCGTTGAAAAACCTGTAATTCAGTTCAGGGGCTAAAAAGATTTATGAACATTTATCTTTTAATGAACCATAAAATCTTTTTAGATTATTTTACGTCATGGGGTTGAAAAAAATGGAAAATGAAAGATATTATAAGATAAACTTTTACTTTGGCGCACGCTTAGAGTTTCCGGTATGAGATATTATTATTTGCACGTAATTACTTTTTTGTAACATTTTTATTTTAATATATTTTGCAATTCGTAATTGACTGAAGAACGTTAAAATGCTTAGTACCTAATACTATTTTTATACATTAAAAACTGACACCCCTACGGTAAACGTATATGTAGGTGTATATAGGTGTTACATAAAGGTGTATACAGACAAAAGTAACTGTTGATTCCATGACAACATGAATTATAAATTGAGGTTAAGTCAATTATTTAAAAACATATACTTTCATAATAAAATTATTACTGTAATAAATTATTGGATTGTCTTTTATACGAGGCTATATAATGTACTCACTGCAGAGATTTGTGAGTTTTATATATTTCTAAGATACATAATTACCACGCTAAGAACTCTCCAGATACAGATCGTATACGATACTACCAAGTTAATTTATTAACTAGCAGCATCTACATCCCTATTGTAAGTATGTGCCTAACCTATTGTTAAAACATAAAAATATAAATGTTGTACCTTTAGCATAATTTTACATTCTAATTCCATATTTTAAACCGTTTACTGTATGTACTTTAAAAACGTTTAAACCGCCCCACATTTAAAATGCGACACCGCATTTCCCGCGCGTACATCGTAACGTCACGCGACAAATTGCTCTCGCCATTTATCGAAGACGCCATGACAGTTCGTGCTACCAAAGTTTGTTGTGGCAGAAACTGTAGGAAGTAAGGACTTTTAACTGATATGGATATAGAAAAATAACGCTACACACCCTTTCCCCACCCTAGAATTTCCTATGTCGCCGGTGCTTGGAAAACACAAAGACATGAACATGAAAGAAAAAGAAGACACACTTTCAAACTTATCATTCAAACCGCCTCGTTGGGAATCATACATAGGACTCTTCGAACAGTGGTCCGACAAGTTAACTATTAGACAATGTAGGTCCGTCAATGATCAATAAAGTTCAACCCTTACCAACCCTTACCTGTAATATCTTTAACCAACGCAAACTAAGCCTCGTCTATTACCCCCAGGCTGTAACAATGGAGGGTTATACCTCTGAAGTCTTGTATATAGGGGTAACCTCTGCCAAACGACCTTCAAGTACCAGGAACGCATACAAATGGACAGATATTAGTTTTGTTCCGCTGAAACATTTTCCTAAAACATTGTGGGAAAATCGTATAGTTCTTGAGTGGGTATACTTACAGTATTTGTAAATGTAGTTGGTCGATTCAAATCCTGTGTGAAATGTGATCATAGTTTCTTTTCTTTAGGAATAAATTGATTGACTTATCCTGATTTGATTTACCCAATAGGTATAGAGCGTATTGGAGTTTTTTTTATGTCAGCAGCCGGATTCTAATCCTTCAGTAACGACCTTTGATGAAACTGCCGGACTAGAAATTTTTCACCCAGTTTATAAACCGAACATAACTGTGTTTTTACTACCAGATGAGAAATAAATTCTCTCCTTCAGAACCAGTGTTCAGAACCTCTGATAATGCTCATTATCCAAAGGTGACGATAAATTTATAAGGTTTTCCATAATAATCTGCTCTGCTTTAATCAAACAAAGATTTTAGATGACGCCTTACTAGGGTTAAGGTTCGGCCTTATTCGGCTTAGTTTTTTCTGAATTGGGGCCTTATTATTCCCAAGTAATGATTACACTTATGTTTTGACACTCATGTTGTCAAATGTAACAATTTTAATCTACATTGTCGTTTAATTACCAAACGAAAGACAATACACGAATAAAAAGTTAAGAGCTATTTGAAATTCGTCATAGGATCGTAAGAATCCTGATTACCATAACACCAGTCAACAGAGCGAGGTACTAGGGACGCATACGAACGCAGACATTAGTCAGTAGGGCAGTATTGCCCCCGGCCTGTTTACTAAGCTGCTATTAGGTTACGAATGTGACCGAAATATTGTAGATGTTTGTCGGAAAAATATAATCTCTCATTCGACTTTCTGAATACAATGTTGCTTTTGGAAAAACTATGGATTAATAATAAATTAGGTACGTGACTCATTATAGCATTAATTTTCATATAGCTACATACCTAGGTACATGTTGTCGGCGGAATCAATGTTTTTTTTCCAATCTATACTTAATATTAGGTCCTTACATAAGAAATTAGCGTTTTATATGGAAAAACCAGGCAAGTGCGTGTCAAACCACGCGCAATGTAGGGTTCCGAAGCAATTACTTCTTAACATTATGACCCAACCACTTTTCTCTGTGCGTAAAATATGTATATATACGTACAATGATCTTTATCTATACTAATCTATCTATACTAATATATAAAGAGGAAAGATTTGATTTTTTGTTTGGATTGAATAGGCTCCGAAACTACTGAACTGATTTGAAAAATTATTTCACTGTTAGAAAGCTACACTATTCCCGGCGAACATAGGCTATATTAAAAAAATAGGGATCCTTAATAAAACTCCAATAATGTAACCCAAAGTGTAAAAAAATAGGAAAACCGAAGCTAAGCGAGGGCGGTTACTCGTATTATTATAAAGAGTAAAGATTTGATTGTTTGTTTGCATTTAATAGGCTCCTTAACTACTAAACCAATTTGAAAAATTCTTTCACTGTTGGGAAGTACACCATCCCCGGGTGACATAGGCTATATTAATATTATATTTAAAAAAATTGGGATCCTTATTAAAGCAAAGCGAGTGCAGTTACTCGCATATATTTATAAAAAGAGTAAAATACATATCTTTGATAAAATAAAAAATACGCTCGGCGAACTGATGCTAGATGCACGTAGTGATTATTATGTCACGTTTTACGTACCTCACGGGGCAAGTGTAAATCTTGTATGAGATCCTGTGAGGCGAGAATTTCAAATCAGCGCATTAGCATGGAAAAATATGGGTTACGGATCATAATATTTTATATCCTTATTGGGTTGTACTAGATCCGCAGTTGAGGTGTGTCAATATTCTATGTATGCCAGAGATAGATAGATCTTTTGTTGAGAAACCTTTGAATATGAGGATTTTAGTGATCAACAATTCAACTTATTCTTTTCGCAGTGACTTATACAAACAAATAAATTATTACGTGAGACATAAATTATAATGAAGAAAGCGATGAGTTAATTGCAAAGTAGGGCTCTCTTTTGAGAAATACCACTAATTTGGTAACAGTGAAAATCACGAGACATTGAGTGTACCTACAGAAAATTGTTCTTATCTATATTGTGTCATTCACATTTATTTTGTCACATTTTTTTTATCTGATTACACTGCAACGTAATTGTGTACTATACACATTTATTTAAACTGTTATAGGGGTTATGAAGATTATATTTATCCGTAGCTTAACGACTAGTTACTATTTCGTGATAATCAGGACCTGCTCTATGAAAAATGGAAGCGCACAAGATTTTTTTGCTACTAGCGCGAGCGGTGACTTACACGAGTGCGGTATTAAGTGAACAAGAAGTCAAGACAATACATCCTAAACACCTTTAACCCATCAAAGAAATATAAAGTTTGCTGCGTTAGCTGCCAAAAATCTTCATTTATTCTGGTCTCACAGTGGTTCTAGAACGTCTCCTGAAGCTTTTCCAAGAGTATTGAAATTTTAGATGTCAAAATCACAAAAGAAGTTCTGATTTGGGGCTTCCATTAATTACGTGAGGCTTTCAGGGGAGGCAGGGGGTCCAGCCGCACCTCACCTAAACTTACATTGGGGAGAGGGGGGAGGGTCTAGACAAATTTAACGTTTTTTGCAAGAAACAGAACTCAATTGCAAGAAAATAGTGTTAAATTAAGTAAAACATGTTCCTTCACTAAAATGTCAAATACACTGATACATTATATACATACACTGATAGGACCTTGCACATCTTAAACGAAGTGCACAAAAATTAAATAAAGTATAAAAAAAACTCATTTTTGGAAAAATTACGTGAGATTGGAGGGGGAGGGGGTTGCAGTGAACTAAAGGCTATCGTATATCAAGAGGTGCGAAACCCAAGAATAAAGATTGTAAAATAACATATTTTTTTTTTAAATTTTTTATGTACATACCATTTATAAATACAACGCATTCAAAAACACAATTTTTCCGGAAACCCTCGCCTTAATGGACGCCCCCATAGGATTTAAATAGAAAATCCTCTAAACTAACTAAACCCTTAGAAACTGTGTGCTCAGAGCATAATATTTCTTAGTAGAACATAGGTTGCTGCCCTATAAAGCCGTTCAACTTTGCTGACCTTGAGTCTTGAACATAGTTACGACCAATGAACTAGGTACTGATTACATTTTGTTGTACCTACCAAACAATCAAGTTTTCCTAAAATGTTGAGATCTGTCCTATTTATCTTGATCTGCTCGACCCATGGACACAAATCTCCCCTCGAAAATATTTTGACGACCTGTGTGGCGCAATGGTTACCATGCCGGATCGCCGCACCAAGGGTCCTGGGTTCGATTCCCAGCGAGGCAGTAATTTGAATAATGAGTTTGAATTTCTGTTCTCGGTCTGGGTGTGAATTGTCTCTGTGTGTTGTCCATGGCACCCACGACACAGGGAATCCTAGTGTGCGGCTATGAGTGTGAAGCGTTATTAAAATAAATCTACCACAAAATTGAAATAAAACAAGATTTCTTAGTAATAAAACTCTCATGATATCTTTTTCAACGAATTAATGGCATAACAACATGACTCATATTTATTTTTTAACTAGATATGCGAATAACATAGGTACCTAAGTTGTTCTATAGCCAATATAATTGCGTCATTTTCGCATATTTTGTTACTAGTAATTAGAATAGATTGCCTGGTTGTTGAGTTTCGATGGGTGTCTTTACTTTTATATTAGTCCGTGAGTTATTTAGGTATTATGACGTAATTGTAGCAGACGTAGTAAAATAGTTCTTTGAGTAATTATTGGATAAGTCTAAACAGCTATTAAATACTTCAAGTTGTGTGACGCTACGATAAAATCGCTGGTGACATAACTTATAAGTATAACACGCACGAAAACATATAAAAATGTATTTAATATACATATCATCAGAATTAATGAGTTTCCTCAACTCAAACATTAAAACCTTCAAAGACACGTACGTGTAGTTACAATTCCTTTGTTCACACATTCACACGTTTTCGGCATATTCCCACACATTTGTTTAGAATTATTAGTTCCTGTCTGTCAACAGTTGTCATGCAATGTCTGTTTTTTATATAGCCGACACCAAGAGGCCAGCCACCCGATAGCAAGTGGTTACCGTTGCATACCTATGCCTGTTGCATGCATGTTTTAGCCTAAATGGGGCGTCAATACTTACTTACCTCAGTCCTACGCCAGATCGGTTTAGTAAGAGACGACTTAATTCGGCCCGTTAGTGGTAGGGCTCCTCGAAGGATTTTATTTATTTATTTATTGTTCATGTACACATAAAAATTAAAAGGAAGACAAATTTTAATAACAGATACATTGTACAAAGGTTCTGCTTATCTCTTACGAAATTTCTTCCAGCAGATCTGCGACTGGAAAAGTGACAGAAAGGTAGATGGAGTTATTGGTGATAAACACTCAAAGGGTGGTACCAACAACTGTTTATTTGTTAAGGACTGATTTTGTAGAAGAGCAATAAATAATTTTGAATTTTGAATATTGATTTAAGTTGTTAATTAAAACGGTTATTGCTATTATTATTTTTGCATTTGGAAAGCTAACACTCTCTTGATTGACTCTTGTGTCAGCCGCCAAACGACTCGTGTTCTGCTAAATAAAAGTTAAAAGATAAAACTGTAAAATAAAAACAAATTACTTTATCAAATAAATCAGACAGTAATTACCTTAAATTACCTTATTCGTTATGAAGCTTCAAGCTTTTAGTTTAAATTGTATTATTGTTGTTACAGAAACATGATCTAAGGCTTCGTTAACCAATCGTGAAATAAGGCCTCGCTTGTTATTCAATGTTTTGTTTTGAATTTGAAGTAAGTGTCGTGTCGTGAGTAAAGCTCCAAGGTGAACCTGACCTTTCTTTTAAAGCGACTCAAAGGTACAGGCAGCAAAAGAGTATGGATGGTATGGAGAGCATCAAACAGAAGCGAATGTTTAAAATTATGCAAGTCGCAACGCGGAACAATCATAATAATCTCTCGTTTTGGCGATTTGCACTAGCCGACAAGATCGGCCGATTTAACCGTTCTAGATTTCTTTTGGGGTCTTAGTGGGGTTTCTTGAAATCACGAGTCTGTGTCAATAAGCCTCAGACTCTTGAAGCACTCACAGCCCTTATGATCATCAATTCTGGCACAAATCACTTGGCTGATATAATTTTTTCTACTCGATGAAAAGAAGAATTTAGACATCAAATAAACACAATCCAATCGCAAAACTAAAGTTTTTCATTTATTAAAAAAATAGACAGAGAAAACTTTGACTACTTTAACGCCACCCTGTATAATAATGCTACCTACGTAAGGTATGATTTAACATGAATTCTGACACACAAATTCTGTAAAATTTGTTGTGTAGTACATACCTATTTTGCTGACTGTTCCTTTGAGTCTTAAAAATAAGTGCGTATCGCACATTATTTTACATACCACTAGTAACCGCCCTCGCTTTGCTTCAGTTTTAGTGTAGAACCTCCAATTATTTCAAAATAAAATATAGAGTTTGTTACTCACAAAGAAAAGAGCTTTTTATTTATTTATTTATTCTTTATTGCATTCACCTTACACTAGGAGATACAAAGGGCGAACTTAATGCCTATTGGCATTCTCTACCAGCCAACCCAGTGTGACGGAGAGAAATGCGAGGTAGGCGTAAATACATAATTAAAAATTATCAATTTAAAAAAGAACATAAAATTTTACAGATATCTAACAATTAATAATAAAATGATATAAATAATATTATGCAACTTGTATTATATAATATATACATATATATATATATATATATATATACATAAGTAATATATTATTTAATATACATACATATAATAATAATCATACATAAATATATAAAAAATATATAAAATACCATAAAAAGTGAAAGTAAACAAAACTCGACAGACTTAGGGGTTCGGTGAAGTTTTCAAAAATTGTTCCCGGACTAATCTTTTAAAAATGTGTTTGCTGGGTGAACTTCTGACAGTAAGCGGCAGGGCATTCCAGAGTAGTATAGCCTGAACTGTGAAAGATTTTCTGAAAAAAACACTGTTATGTGGTGGAAAAGAAAGTTTTAAATTTCTCAATGAACGTAGTTCCCTGCTAGAATTGGAGCAGAGATACTGAAATTTTTCCTTTAGATAAGAAGGAGAAGTTGGATCATGTAAAATAGAATACAGAACCAAGAGAATTCTAGAATTACGCCTTTCTCGAATAGTAAGCCATTTTAACTGCCTTCGATAACTGGAGACATGGTCATACTTACGAAGGTTGAAAATAAATCGGATGCAATTATTTAACAGGCGCTCTAGTTTATCGAGAAGTTCCTGTGTTAGGTCTGAGTAACACACATCTGCGTAGTCGATAATTGGCAACACAAGACTGTTTACCAGCATTAGTTTTGTCTTATGCGGAAGAAAATTTTTACCTTTTTGTTAGTGAAAGAAGTTTTGAAATCGATGTAGCAGTTTTTGAGTTCATCCATTACAAACAAAAAAAATCTTTCCTCTTTTATTAGTAGGTATAGATTCGTCACTCCGATAAAGTGGTGAAATAAAATAAAAAAATCAGATTTTTACCGTATTTTCCCTGAACATAAAGTGTATTTTCTAAAGTGTGGAATATAGGCGGATGATTTTTTTTATTATACAGATTTCCAGTAAGATATATATTTTCAAAAACCATACCACAGGACAATAACTAAGGTTATGAGTTTTAGATGAAACGGTTAGTACCTACTACCTAGTATATATTATGCAAATTAAGTGGAAAAACATCAGCTTTGTTTTAGCCCCTGTTTCTGAGGTTTCGTCCATATTTAAATTTCAAAGGTAAATGGTTTCAAATGGAGTCATGAATTTTAAAGTAGCGTCACGTCTGTGCACTTATGACTTACCTCAAAGTGAAAAATAATTATGTTTAAAGGTTATTTTTCAAACAGTAGCCCTGGAATATATTAACTGCTAAAATATAAGTTTAACTTAATTAGCACTTAGAACAAAATCTAAATTACTCAAAAGCGACAGCTTACAAATACATACACACTTACAAATACATACAAACTTCGAAAAATATTTAGAATAGCTCCCAATTTTAAAAATCAGACTACAAAGAACTTCGCAAATACCTTTATTATTCTATTAAAATTATACATTAGGTTTTCTCTTAGTTAATTACTTACCATGCTTATGATATTGGCAGTTGACAATCACTACTTTGGGCATAAGCATTGGGCTTTGGCCACTTACGTATCCTATGAGTACAATTTTACTGTCACAATCCCTTTGAACACTTGTGAGTATAACATTATACTTAGGTATACCAACATGCGTGACATAAGTTTCGCAAGCCAAGTCCCCAGTTGAACCTTGACTCGGTACTCGCAGGTGGCGCCCTGAATACGAGGCGCGAGCTATAGCGACGGAATATCGTACATTTTTATATCCCATTCGAAAGTAGGAGGACGTGGTTTGGTCGACAGGAGGAGCGGGAGAGTTTTTGTAAAGTAATAATGTAATTATATTTCGATTTAGTCTATTTTGATTCTATATACTGATTGCGTCTTCATTCCAATTCTTTGTTGATGTTTTAGTTCCATATCTTTACTTTGGACCTCTTTTTATTTAACACGAGTAACCGCCCTCGCTTTGCTTCGGTGTTTTATTAAGGATCCCTAATTTTTTTTAAATATAGCCTATGTTCACCGGGGACAGTGTAGCTTTCTAACAGTGAAAGAATTTTTCAAATCGGTTCAGTAGTTTCGGAGCCTATTCAATGCAAACAAAAAATCAAATCTTTCCTCTTTATATATTAGTATAGATAGATAATTTGTTCTAGGAATTATTTGTCACTTTTTATACTTTTTTTGTTTAAATTCAAGTGCATTTGTGGTATTAATTCATTTTCGCACGTCATTTTATGTTCTAATTTCTTTTTTATCAAAACTTGATCATTCATGTGAATAAAGTCAAAGAAAATTCTTCAGCATAATCTTAAAACAGCATACAACATTTTTTTCAATATTTAAATGAAATGTTACCTACTCTTCTCTCCAGAATGTTGTGGGTCCAATATCAATATCTTATTTTACCTATAACATTAGTCCATAATTTGAGTTCATTAATTTATTTTTCTAAAAATTTAAAAATGCTCAGTTGTGGTTAAATTGTTACCTTTATTAGAATGTTAGTGTTTTTATAATATTGTCATAATTTTTTATTTAACCATAAAATAGAAAGCAATATACTACGTAAATAGACAATCTTTAAATAGCTTCTATGGTTTACTAACACCTAAATTGTTTCATATCAAAAAAGGCACTCCCCTCCGCCTATCAACACGTCCTCTCCCCGTCAGTTAGGACGGAGATTCAATTATCTCTCTTCAGAATGAATTAACCGCGTTAACAAATTAAGCAATTGCAATGTCCGCCGCTGAATTACAATTAAAGATGACTGTCACCCGCCAGCTCGAATAATTGGCTAGCCCTGGGGTCGTTTGGATGACCAGTGTGATAATGTTTAAAGTTATGATAATGGTGACAATCATAAGCAATCAAGCATGCGAGTTTTTGAACCCAGATGAGGTTGAATGTACCTGATCCGATTTACGATTTTTTATGTAAATGCCGACAAACGTGCTGATGAGGCTATTGTTGGTAATTTTTCACCATAGCCCATGGATTTTACTAACATCTTAGGCATAATCGATGCGATGCTGGCACAGAAAGAAGAGAGAAATAATAAAAGATTTAAGGCATATTTATATCAACCCTTGGCTCCTAGCGATGTATTTTATGTAACTAATGTTTGAAATTAAAGAAACGTTTTAACTTCGATTTACTAAAAAAGCCGTGCTGATAAACATAATTTTTCAGTTTTGGCGACATAGTTTTAGAAGATATGACTGGGTTCAGAAGTTTCAGCCGTGCCTTTGCACAGAATAGACAATAATAGACAAGACTGAATAGACGAGACAAGAATAACCTGGACATCGAAATTACCGAACCTGTAAGACCTCAATCAGGTCAATAAGTACGGGGTCATCAACCATTATATTCACAGAAACATGAGACGGTTCACTGGCTATGTCGTAGGATTTAACCATGTCTTGACTTGTTTTTTTGTTCCACGGTAAAACCGCCCATTGTGAATAGTTTTTTTTTTGTTAAACCTTGTTTGAAGCCTTCGTCATTGATTTTTATCACAAAAACGCAGTGACGGGTCAAAGTGACGAGTTTATTCGCAGTTCAAGATAACAAAGATTTTTAAAAATTATAATATCAAATTTTATGTTTATTGACGAAGTTTTGGCCTGTTTATATCAGTCTAAATCGCAGTCCGTTTGCGAAATATTTGGCTTGAAAATGCTAATTTGGTCAGAGTCAAGTGCCCCCTGCCAGCTTTAAAGTAGGTGTAGGATATGTGAAAAAATTCACGGCATAACATAATATAGTTAAAATGAATTTAAAAGGAAAAATATAATTGTTGTATTAGCGTAGTTAATTAGTAGGTATCTAATACTCGATAAACTTACAACATACTACGGAACCCTACATTGCGCGTGGCCTGACACGCACTTGGCCGGTTTTTAATAAGATATCTTATCAAAACGGAAATACTTTCAAAAGCAACAAGAAATATGTATGAGTTTCGATTTATGTTTAACTTTAGTTTTTGCAACGGAAACGCATTCTATTTTTCCTGTACCCAGCGAATATTAATTATTAAGCAACTGGTCAACTCAGTTGGTAATATTAGTCATAGTGTACAATACACGTTCATTCACGTTCCAACGCAGGAAAACTCGTGGATTGCACGAAGGCAAATATGTCATGGGCAATGCAATTTACCTGGTACCTATTAAGATTATTCAATGAGTTTGGATTTTTTTACCGACTTCAAAAAAACTTTGTATGTTATTTATATATTACTAGAACAGCAAAATACACTTCATGAATTTATAATTATGTGATAATAAGGAATAAAGAGTAGCAAATGAGCGTTTAGTCCAGCATAGGCGATTCGACCCGGCTACTTTGATTTATGAGTTTTTATTTCCTTGTTTACAAGTTTTATTTCATCGTGTTTAAAATCCTAGCCTCTATAAATTAAGGAAAAATTTAATATATAAATTAATTTATTACAATTTATTTATTTATTTATTTACTTAATCCTCCTAAATTATGCAACAATTTCACCTTCAGTTGCTAGTCAATGAATGAAACTCTTATGGTGGCCACTCACGGTCAGTCCATCGCGTCAAATGGCGTGATATACAGCCAAAATTTGATCGTGAATGTGAAAAACTGATGGCGTGATTTAAAAAATTTGTATGTCCAATCGCGCCATTTTGACATATGTCGTTTGGCGTAGCTCCAAAAATGACGCGATGGAATGACCGTGAGTGACCACCATTAAGCAATCTAGACTTAGATGACCTAATACGCATTCTAGGTCATCTACCTCGCGTATTACTAGAATAACTTAAAGGTTCACGCACGTAACGGTAGTGCCGATAACCATGAGATACAAAAATTGAAAAACATAAAAATGATAAAAAAAAACAACAAATCTTCCGGATGCAGAGAAAAGTATTACAGGTAATAGGTCTATTACTATTCAAAATCAAGTATTTTAATTAATTTAATTTAAATATTATAATTATATTGTAAGCGGTCATTAGTGAAAACAAACTGTCTATTAATTTCGCCTTCAGTGAATTAAACTTGTCTAAAAATGTAAAATTATTTAATCTTCCTATAAGAGTTAATTTTATAAAACAACAAATGGCATTTGGTAATAAATTTTTACTTTGAAATATAAAAATATTGATTTTGTATTAACAAATATGTGTTGCGCTCTACTTATGTTAAACTTATAAATTCATCTAATTAATCAAAGTAAGCCATATACATATTTTCGAAAGATTACATACAGATATTTTTGCAGTTGACTTTCTCTTAATTACTCCATACTCTCAAGAGAATACTTCACTATCATTTTCCATAATTTATAGACATCAGTAATAATCTTTCATTTATGATTTTTTTTGCATTTTTTTAATTGCGACGCGGCCGGTTGTGCGCAAACTTAAAGGAGTAAACAGAAACACCCTAAAAGTAATCTAGAAAGTGAAAGACGTGTAAATTGAATTACTTTGTACGTACTTGTTTCAGTTCAATGTTTGAATAACATACTTTATGTGTTTGGAAAGGTGGTCCTATGTTGTAAATGTGCCTATTAATTAAGTAAAATAAATTGAATATTTTAGTTGAATCGCTTAAGAACGAAATGAAGTATTTGAGAAATGGGATTGACAAATCAAAATAAATTATTTGTAATGGGACTACAATAATAATTGCTGTAAGGTTTATTTGCGTGGTTCCATAATCTAGGATGGTCCTAAATGATTACAATATGGAACACCTCTTAAGTGTTCTTAGAACTAATACCTATCTTTCTGAAACGGGCGATATACTTCACGCTAGACGGAATAGGTTAAAAAGGTTATTAAAAAGGACAACCACCTTTTTATCACGGAATGTTAAGTAAGTTTATCAGTCATCACTATCATCAGAAAAGCGCAGACTGGATTAATCTAAGACCATTTAAGCCTTGTCTATCGAGCGATGAAACGGTGGTTCAATTATTTTTTATTTATACATTCAGTTATACAAAACAAATGCTTGATTCGCATCGTTGTTTGTGTTTTGAAAATGTTGATATATTTTGTTATCGTTAGATAGAGATAAAAAAAACGCTTATAAGCGCTTAAACACACACCCTTGCAGTAGGTTTTTACCTGTGTCGCGGGTGGCGTGAACGACACCTATAACACACTATAATAACACCCATGACCCGAGTACAAATGTTTATCTGTCACATAATTATCTGCCCCGGCCAGGAATCGAACCCGGGACCCCTCGCTTCTCAGGCAGGGTCGTTACCAACTACAGGGCCGTCAAAGTTAATTAACCCTCCACCAAAAAATACTAGAGCAGATAAACTAAACTGTAAGCCTTAAAAAGGCTTTATCGAAAAGAGCAAGTGTCCTAAACTGCACTATTGGTTCAAATGCAGTCAGATGTCATATCGTCAAACCAACGAGTGGCAAATTGAGTGGTCACGAACTACACGTTCTATTTATATTCGTCGTATTGTTTACCTCAAATAGCTGTAAAATTTGGGTCGTGGCAAAGATGAAGCAAAGACGGTGGCACGCTCTTAATGCTAGTTATGCATTTTTTATGCCAATTGCAAGTAATGTACAGAAAGGCCACATGATTCATGGTCATTGCTGATTTTTAATATTGACCAGGAAATTAGGTTATTATTATTAATTGAGTAATTGATCCCAGGTATTTTTCCATTAATACAACCAGTCACAATGAATGATTATTTACATAGTACCCAGGTGACCAAGCTTTGCTCAGTATTTTTTTAGCAAACAACGCCATCTTCTGAAGTAGCTTTTGTGTTGCTGCTCGCCAATAGATGTCGGGAAGAGTCTATTGTAGCAGTTCTTCATTGCCTGAAAACACGGATAAAACGAAATTTTCTAAAAATGTATCCTAGCTAGATCGATTTATTCCCCCTGAAACCCGCTACATACTAAATTTCATGAAAATCGTTGGCGCCATTTCCGAGACTCAGTAAATATATGTACAAGAATTGCTCACGTATTTGCAAGGCTATTCTGTTTTGTAACTTGACAGCGGAGTTTCAAAATTGACGTTCGAGTTCTAGGATAACTTCACTTCGCAAGTGCGTACTAGATGATTAGTTATTGACATGTCAATATGATACAAGTTCGCTTTTGTTTTGTAACTTGACAGCGGAATCCACGATGAGTTTCTAAATTGAAGTTAGATATCGAGACTCTCTTCACTTCGCAAGTGCGTACCAGATGATTAGAGAATCACATTACAAGATCTCGGACTCGAACTTCAATTTTGATTGATTGATTTTGAATAGCCTTGCTGATGTCAATTTATGACAGATAAATGAAATTTTGTACCGGTTCGGGTAATTATGTTTTATTACTCGTACACTAAACTATAGTAAGTGTCAATGTAGTTTATAGGTATGAAAGCACTTTGCCTGTGTTAGTCTATGACAGGTATCCATTTACGCGATCGTCGCGACCTCGAGTGAAGACCGTAAATGTGGTTAAAATGTTTCTACATTCTTGTTTGTACTACATTCACGGTTAAAACAATTCCATTTCCACCAAAGAAACCAAAATTTTTTTTTTTTTTTTATTCTTAATTTATTTATAGAGGGTTTAGTAAAAAGGTAAATAAATAAAAGACAGACGGAGACAGTATAAAAGCATACACGCTCTCAGCCTGCAAGAGGATGGCTTATTGAGTAGGTATGTCTTTTTCGCAAGCACCGTCCGTAAGGACTCCATTTTCGTTTGATGTTAAAGTTAATTAAAAGTTAATTCTTCCTAAAAATAGGTATATAAATTACGTGGAAAAAGTGGTTGATTAAATTCCTAATCAATATTAGTATAGTAGTTATTAAACAAGGATCGGGAGTAAATGATAAGTCATTTCCCTGTGTCGCCGATCGATGGCATGGACATAGGACAATACAAATAAGACATCACTGACATCCACAACCTATTACATGTTACTTTGTCTGCTCCAGGATTGAACCCGCAACCCCTTCGCAGGCAGAGTCACTATAGGCTATACGGGTCGTACGCGTTTTGGCATCGATTAATATTTATTATTAAAGCGACATTTCATCTAATAATGTTAAGTATTAAAAGATAATATTTTAAAATTAGTTTACCTTGATATTAAAGTTATTGAAGGAGCCTCTTGATAACTGTTTTATTAACAGGATATCGCTAATTCGTTGTTTTATTCATATGGAGAAGCGATGCGATGGTCACTACACATATTTTGCCGTTTTTCTTAATTTTGCCGATTGCGATTATCTTTTTTATTATTAGACGAACCACTTCATGATATTATAATACTATATCGCCCCTTTATACATAAAAATAACACAAAATTTTATTTATTTATAATATTTATTAGATCTAGAATTTTTTATCAATTTAATAGATCATCGCTGCGTTGCTGATTGGTATTATATAAAAAGACACATTAGTTACTACCCTGGTGATTTTGTTGATGATTACTAACAATTATTTATCGGTCTCTGCTCTCTGTTGTTATTAAATTATTATTTATGTGTACGAATGGTTCGTACACCGACATAATTGCAACGACGTAAAACACTATTTTAATTTGTAGAATGACAAAGCTTTTAATTGCAAGGACTAAGATTTAATATTATTAAACGATCGGCATTAGGCTATAGGAATTTGAATGCGTCAAATACTGATACAAAGATTGTATCACCTACCGAATGACGTAATGGTTATAACTTTATCATGATATTGAATTATTTGAATTAACTTAAGAAGCATACCGGTTTCAATAGATGGTTCCAATCGTTACATTGTGGTTTATTTTACTGTGGTTAGTGGTTCCGGTATCAATTCCTATCTGCTTAGGAACGATAACTTTAATTGTTACATTATAAAGCAATTTATTCCTGTTTTAACTGCATCGCTCAGATCTTTATCATGATTTTTATTGGTTTCTAGTAATTACATACTGACTAGAAGCACGTACATACAAAATATATGTATGTTTGTATACGTGTGTGTGTGAGTAGGAATATTTTTGAATTAATAAATGTTCACCTACTTCCTGACGTCAAAATTATCTAATGCGTATCAACAAATGATAATGAGATAATAAAAATAATGTCTTAAGTAATAATGACGTCGTTGTCAATAAGATTATTATGATAAATAGAGCCAAAAATGCTGTTTTTGTAGTTTTTTTAACTTAAAATTTGCAAGCAATTGTCGTAATTTTTATTGCTGGTAATTAAAATAATTAGATTATAGAAATAATAACATAGTGATCTTTTGATATCTTGGGGTGGTCAGTGACCATGTCATGTCTTTTATTCATTTTAATGGTGATATAATTTAATTTTATTGATAACCTGATAAATTGTTCCATTTTATTAATAGAAGTATTCAACCACTTTATAATATACTTATCGTCGGAGCTTCATAACACTATATAAACTTACTGAGGTTTAGTTATAGAAAGAACCCGGGTATAAGTTTCTTCTGTAGTTAAATGTATCATTGTTTTAATATTGAATAAAATAAAACTATAAAAGAGATTCGTAAAATATATGTATTATTAAAAATATCTTTATTATTTATACTAGAAATAAAAACGACTTAAGACTAGGTTCACTTATATAAAAATTTTATAATAACATTATGTGTAAAATAAATACACTACCTCAGTGGTGTGATCTCGTCTTTATAATACATGTTTTTTCCAAGCTTTTTTGTAATAATATATTTTTCGTGATTATTTGTACATTAATACTTTCTTTGGCAAAGAAATTATACCTACAAGGGGCTATTAAAATAAGCGAAAATTGGAAATATAAAATATGGCCATTACATAATCGGACGGAAGCTTAACATTACAAGCACATACCTTCGTTACATTGATAGTGGTAGACGGAATGTAATTTATTTAAATCACCTAATTACTAAACATAGAACACAAAAAATCAATAGCTGCTCCAAAATTTAATTCCATGTCGCTTACAAACAATTGTACCTGCCGAGAATTGAGTGAATTATTTAATGACGTTTTAACTTTTGTAACACTAATTATAATTATGGTCAATTAACAGCATCCACTATCCATTGTTTCAAATAACCCAAAAGCTCTGTCTAATTAGAAGTTGCGTAATTCGAGTCTGTGAAACAGCGACCTCTTTTTCGAATACAAAATAAACCACACCTGTTTGATAGTAAACGCGCGCACAATAACATACCTACTACTCTGTCGTAACATACGTATATCCATCTATGTCCATACTTTGCGTAACCAAATTTAAATATAGCTATCGATGTAGGCAAAACAAACACGCATAGAAAACTCACTGAGAACCCAGCGACCTCAAAAGCGAAAACCATTAGAATTGCTTAGCTAACATGGGAGTGGCTGAGGCCAAATCTCATAGATGACCTCGGTTGTAAACTAAAAGTAAACGTCCATGGATGGGGTATCTCACAACCAATCTTGCGTAACATAAGACCAAGCAATGCATTACAAATGTTACGTGAACTACCTACGAGACGCTTGGTGGGGACGAGGTCGCTTGACAGATTCAAGTCTTAGTGCAATTGAGACTTATTTAATTGTGAGTCAGTGCAGGTGATTCACAAGGCGAGGAAATTACTTATTAACCCACTCGTGCTGTACTTAATGACCCATACAGGCGTGGTAATAATACATCTTTATTGAAAGATACTGTAGAAAAATTCGAGATAAAGAACAAACTAAAATTAGAGTTAAAGCATATCATTACAAGAAGGATAAAGATTTCGGAATTTCCTTCGTAAAGGAAACGAACTTTATGCCTGAAGCAAATGCAATAAGCGCCTGAATAGCTTCGAAACTTTCGCCGCGCATGGAAAGGAAAAGTTACGTTAGACGATCGTTGGTCGGCTCGCAATCAGCTGATTCGGTTGTGACTTAAATATATCGGCGGTACACATGTTTCTCGTGACCAGTAAGAAAAGAATAACAACCGCGGTTACTTAAGTAATACAATTATATAAAAGGCACAAAGTCTTTTCTCACACGGTCACTTAAAACGAAACGGTTTCTGACTCACGATTCACTTAGCACTCTGTTTCACCTTCCTTCCTCTCCGTGATATAATGTTCCACTTCGCGTACAGAATTGAACAGTTTCCAAGCGAGGATAACACCCACGATCTCAACTAACGATATTAGCAATGACGCTCCAGCCACGGACGAACTAATAATCTTCGTGTAAACTGAGGCCACTTTAGCACAACCCAATCTTTCATTGGCTTCCTTATCCGTAAAGTCGCATGTCGCTCTATAGTAGCTGTCTAGACAGCAAGTCAAGGGTAGATCGTTTCTCCAGCTTCTGTAATCCCGAGCGTCGTTAGCACCACAACATTTTAACTTCCTCTCGATCCTTCCAAAGGCTTTGAACACATCAGGATTGGATTGCGAATTGTAATACCCATCATACACGGTATCCTTGACAAATCTGTCAGTATCTTCACCGTCTACGTACACAAAGATCAAAGTCGCAGCAATCATTTGACCAATGACGATTAAAATCATGAAGATTCCGTAAATCCCTAGCAAGCCTCTGCTCTCCTTGTTCGCCCCGCACCATCCACAGAACGCCACTATCATGACGAAGAGCCCCAAAAGGATGAAGAGCCATGGCGCAACTTGGGGCCAGTAGATTCTGTAGTCCAGTAAATAATGGTTGCTGTTCCTTAAACTGACGAATTCTTGTAACTGCACAAAGAACCAAATCCCGGTAGCGGCTGTGACGAAGCCAAACACCGCGTACACTATATTCATGACGTATAACACACCCTTAATAAGCTCTTCTTTCCCCATGATGATGGGTGAAATCAACCGTGCAGCGTGAACGTTGTCAACCGAATGAGAGGCAAGGTAATGATGCCATGTATTTTATAAACTCCTGCGCAACTATGTGGGACGGTTATACGTTACGTGACGACCACGACATTATCTTTACGATCGCGTTGATAAATTATTCAATTAACGAGTTTGGTCCTTTTTTTTTGCTGGTAATTGAGGTTATTGAACATTGTTTTGGGTAGTAACAGATTTTATACTTATAAAATTGATACTCATAATATCATAAATTGTATGGGTGTTAAAAATGTGTTTTTCGCTACGTGATTTAATTTAATAAGATAGGTGTTACTCATTTTTTTTTATAGTGAATAAATTTATTATTGCGGTTACCGTTAAGGTGGTAAGTATGAATCACCCACAAACAATGCAAGTGACTCTTAATTTGTCTTTCCATGTTTGTATTTATATACATTTAGTTCAGATTAGTTACAGTGATTCATAGTCAACAAACGTTTAGGTAAGGTGAATTTAACTTTCGCCTTGGTTTGACACACTTCATTATAACCCGTTAGTATTGTATGTGCATAAAATACGGCCAACGTATCTTGACGCGTCTGAACATAGGCTCTGCGAATTTCAGCGCATGGGATTGATTACACCTAACGAGTACAGTGGCGAGTCAGTAAATGAGCTTTCGGCCGAGAGAGTCGCCAAACCGAGTTGGTGTTCACACATATTATTATAGTGGTGAGTCAGTCAACGTCACAGAGGAACTAGCTAGAGACTGTTCTAAGTGGCGTCTCTAGTGATTAAGTACTCTGTGACAAAAACAACGCTGCTTGGACGATTGGCGACGAGTGGCGAGTGGCCGAGTGACAAGCGAGTGCGTGTTCATGCGTGCCGAGCGGGATATCGAGTCGCTGCGGGGGCAGAAGAATGAAGCGGGGAGGTGGGTACTCGGCCTAGTAAACAGATTGGGATTCTAGTGACTCTCTCGCCTCTCTGCTCGACCTAGCACTCGGCCGAGCACTCGTTAAACTGTTTGTACCAACCGAGCGCTCGGCCGAGGACACTGACTCGCCACTGTACTCGTTAGGTGTGATCAAGGCATAAGACAGAGATAGCGACATGAACATACTAACGTGTAACCGAGACGTAATACGCCGCGTACCAAGCATTGCCGAATTGTGTTATTGCGCAGCCTTCTGTGCGAAGTTCAGACGCGCCAAGATACGTCGGCCGTACTGTAAAAAGCTAACAAACGAGCAAACAAGCTACCTAATGGTAAAAAAACACCATTACTCATAGACCAAAGGCATAATCGATGCATTGCCAGCCTCGGGAAACCCGCGGTACCTATTTCTGGCTCTCCGAGACTGGCACTGAAACACGTAACAGAACATAAAGGTCTATTTGTGAAGTTAAATACATATAAGCTAGCCGGGCGGGTAGAAAACCCTACCACCATGCATGAGGATGATGATGACTGTTGGGATTAAATTTTGACCTCTAACAGGAGGAATCATTCATCATAATCTTTTTTGTTGTTCTGCAGGGTGTACCACGATGAATGGAGATTGGCTTGAGCTTGGGCCTCAGCCATAATGAATGGATGGTGCATAATTATTAATTCTACACTTATAACTATTTTAAACATAATACGTTACTAAATAATGCAAGTTCTATTATAATTATAATACTACAGTTACATCGTCCACACACAATATGACACGATTTATCGTAGTTTATCAAAGAAGATCGTGTCGCTAGTCTAACTAAGGTATTTTTCTACGTGATTTAACCAACGCCGGCGCTAGGGCAAGTTTATCGATGACACACTACATTTCCAAGCTACTACGATCAACCACATACTATGCTAAGAAGGTAACACGTTTCTCATTTCGTAATAGGGCCTGAGACCATAACAAACTATAATTTTTAATAATCCAACTCTATGTCATTAACCTAGAGTCGATAATCTATTGCTAATCGGAAAAGCTCGAGTGGTAGCCCTTGACACATTTTTATGTTATTTGAAAAGAATTTTGTTGCGAAAGTCCGCTAATTCATTGGATACGATGTAACATCTCTCATTAAGATACGAAACTCGGCCTTTCATTTGCAATATTGTCATTATTTTGAAGGTAAATACATTCATTTCTACTCATATGCATCTTTTTGGCGACGTGTTCGTACATTCACTATGAGGCTTTTAATTTTCCATTTATATTTTGTCGGTCTATATGTGATTGCTTAACTTCAGAACGAGTTGGTCCATTGTAATCATATTCACATAAAAAAATTGTTGTTGATCAGATAGTTACGTTATGATGCGATAGATGGCGGTGTACCGTCCGTGTACGGTGTGTTGTTATTGAGGTTTTCCTTTGTTGTAAACGGAAATATTTGTATCTGAGGATAACTTAAAATTTGGCTACAATAATATATGATCGTAGTAGATTTTTGGACCTAACCTATCTGCATATAATTTGAAGGAAAATTAATAAGGGAATACCTACTTCTTAAATTCACTACAGAGAACTCGATTTAGTTCAAAATAGAAAATAATAATAAAGGTATTTTAAGATGCATTCAATTGTTTTTAGATGGTAATAATTATCTAATGGTGATGTCAATGTTAATTGTTAATTACAATCAGTTGGTTACTTCAAAAAAGGAGGAGGTATTCAATTCGACTGTATTTTTTTATGTTTGTTATCTCAGAACTTTCGACTGGGTGAACCGATTTTGATGATTCTTTTTTTAATCGAAAGCTGGTGCTTGTTATGTGGTCCCACTTAAATAGTAGGTATGTAGATAGATACCTGGAGCTTGTGCATAAATTATACGTACCACCAATAGAGTAATGTGTGCCAGATTGCCTCTTGCTACAGTTCACTGAGGTACCTAGTTTCCTGCCAACTCTTGCTTGTTGGTATGGGTAAAAACCCATAATCTTAGATTAGATTAGATAGCACCGTTTTTAGAATTTAAGACTTGTTTCGCAACGCAGCAGTGACGCCCATGGTGTTAAAGCACTTATAAAATACTTGTAATGAAAGATGGCAAAAGACGTGAATCTATATGGTGTTAAGCTCATACTTGTAATGAAAGATGGCAAAAGATGTGAATCTATATGGTGTTAAGCTCATGGGCAGTTGTTGACATATAAAATATAATTGAAGTGTATCTATTAAGATTGCAGTTACCACTTAAATCCAAGTAAGCATAGCGATATGAAATTGAATAAACCTAAAAATGTATACAGTCATATTGATACTTCTATCACCAGTTTGGGTTATACTGTTGCGCATAAACAAAAAAGAAAATAAAGAAGATAGATAGCCCCGAGCCCTAATATGCAACTGCAACTTTTATAGTTATCCGGAGGAAACTTCGGTGTGGTCAGTAGCGGCCACTAGGAGTAGATTTTCTGAAAGCATCTCTCCAGACATTGACAGCAGTGATAGCCTAGTGACAGCAGTGATAGCCTAGCGGTAGAACGTTGGTCTCCCGAACGAAGGGGCCCGAGTTCAAACCCTGGCACGCACCTCTAATTTTTCAAATATTATGTGCGTATTACAAGTTAATTATCACTTGCTTCGGTGAAGGAAAACATCGTGAGGAAACCTGCACACCGGAGAGTTCTCCATAAAGTTCTCGAAGGTGTGTGAAGTCTACCAATCCGCACTTGGCCAGCGTGGTAGACTATGGCCTGATACCCCTCACATTGTGAGAGGAGACCCCGAGCCCAGCAGTGGGACAATTATGGGTTGTTGCTTTGTGCTTTGCTTTTTCTCTCCAGAGAATGATAATCTTATTAGCAGTTAAACTAGGAAAAGGTCTTCAGACTTCATGAGAACTTCCAACAGTAACGATGGTCACAAAACTGTCTACCATTTTCTACTAGTACTGTGGTGATTGCCCTAGCCCTTCTTTATGAGGAGACTATCATGCAGGGCTCAGACTGATTGCAGTCTAAGCCATAGTCATTGCATTGGCAATGACTGTAAATTAACTAAAAATGCCAATAAATAAATTTCTCACTGTAATAATTTACAATCTTTTACAATATTTATCTCAGTTGTCCCTTTCAAAGGTTTTTCTATGATGATGTCTTTGCTATGATGTTCATTTGTTTTCTTTCAAAGGAACACTATAAAAATAATCAAATAATTTGGTTAATAAAGTAATTATAATTTTGTAATTTCCAAATCCAAATATACAAGAACAACACAATTACATGAAGAAAGAATTGTAAACCTATAATCGAACGCAAATGACAAAATATTTCAATAAAATATAATATTTATTATGAATTCTTAAATGCGTATTTTATACAACATAAAATAATAATATTTTTATACCTATATGTACATCTTATACATAAGTTGTGATGTTTATTTTTCACTTACAACGTACTGAAATAATTTACCTTAATTCAATTTACCAACTTAGTGTTATAATTATAAAACTTACGATCAAAATTTTTTTTAATTTACTTACCATTAAGATACTAAATATTAGGTACTCTTCAAACTACCAACAAAACTCTTGCTATAAAGAATACAACTAATAAGAAAACCACAAAATCTCGTTATAATGTAATTTTGAAATTAAATAAGTATAAAATAATGTACTACCTATTTCATGTATCTATCTAAATTACGATCAATTAACTTTCCTACAAATTACTGCTAGGTAGCATAATTAGTTTTCTTTAAGCATGAAAATAATTCTGGAATGGATTAAAGTTAAGGTAATTGCTCAATAATTATGAACTCATTGATAAAATCATAATTGTCAAATAATTTTCTTTACAATATCTCATTAACATTACAAAACACTTCTTAATTCAAAGAAACGATATTAAATTATTAAGAACGATATTAAACCTAATAACCTTTTAAATGGTTCATTGGCTATGATTCACCATTTAACAGCCAGAGTACGTATCTGAGTCATTCATTCATTCATGCATTAAAATTTGTTTTGAAATGCCACTCAGATTTCACACATATAATATAATAACATTATTTTATTCACGTTTTACACATTAACGTTACTGTACATCATAAGCTCATTTAATAAATATCAAATGAAAACATGATACTTCTTATACGATAGTTATCTAGACTATATTCTGCTTCAAAATCGAAAAAAAATATTTATTTTAAAATTATTTAAAATTGTTAATTTTCCATCAATAATATGTCAAAAACAACTCAAACAAAATGATATACATAATTTCTTAAAGCGGTTGAGTCACATCCGTAGATTTCACATTCGTATTTGGTACAGAAGCGCTTCTGTCAATAGCTAACCTCAATAACTGGTTACTCAATAATAAGTAAAGGTACTAACTACTTAGTAATACTCGGTTTTAAGTATCTATTCCAAACCCTATTATTTATTATGTTATTTCGCAATGAGATTATGATGTAAGTATTTTATTCAAGCAAATTAAATCCATGTCCGCAATATTTCCATAAAAATATTTGATCACGAAATTGTCTGTGAGTTTACTTCGTTCTACTATGCAGTTACTATAATAGTATATTATAGTATAAAAAATGCATTGCTTTTATACAAAACACTTCTGCCTTTCTTTATAACTTACAATAATTTTAACAAGCACTTTCTTATCTATTAGCGTAAAACAATCGTCGAATGTTTGTCCGTAAATATAGATATTGATATCGATGGGATAATATTTTGTAAGTAAAAGAGAGATATAAGAGTATATTAGGGATATTTTGTTATTTCAACTTTGGTCTTATACCAATCTGAAAGACTTCCTACTACTCTACGCTGCTTCAGTGCATTCAGAAGTTTTTATATCGCCCGAGGGTATTAAACATATCTAGGTTAATATCTATGGTACCCTTCAAGACACGAGATTACTGAACATGCAACTTCAAACTTTTGAAAAATAGCTTAAATTGATGTTGTATTACAATGGTATTTAAAATCGTCGAAAATGCTTTAATACAATAAAAAACTAAGACTAGTTCTTACACTTACTGAAATAAATTTCTAGGCGATTTTAATATTCTTAATACTAATCTAGAAATTCATACGTATTACATCGCATACATAGCATTGTTTCGACTTCGATTTCAGAACGGATAAAATATGTTGATTTTCAATTGTTCTTCACCACAGTTTCACTAATCTTGGTTCGCAGCACTCGAGTCTTTAGGAATGTGTTCGGAGATCGACCAAATCTTTGGTGAAATTGCAGCCTTAGTAGACTGTCAGACTGTCAGTTGTCAGTGCCTGTAAATAAAATGAAAAATTATCAGAATTAAATTAGCCACAAAATTTTGAGATGTTATAGGTTTTTTTCAGGATTATTACTGCTAGTAAGTACTAGGTACTATAGCTGCTAAATTAAACTGATTATGATCTAAGTAAATATTATAAAATGTAAACAAAATGAAATCATTTCACATATCTTTGTTATTAAATTGACTACAGCGCCATCTATCAAAACCTAGTACTTATTAATTTGTATGGAGATCATATTTTGTGTGAAATTTTCCGAGTGCATGTCCGTCATTTTGATATCAATGGTTAATCCACAGTAAAATATGCTCTTAATACTATACTCTTATTCAAATTCAAATTCAAATTCAAATTCAAAATCATTTATTCATGTAGGTATCATTGATACACTTATGCACGTCATTTTTTTAATTTACCAGCTTTTCGGAAAGGTGCTTTGTCATGGAGGAGAAGAAAAGCCGAAAGAAACTCCTCAGCACATCTTTTAAAAATAAAATACATTGGTATATTTCTTACAAAGAAGTATCACTAGCCTGTACGGAACTGGTTGCAGATCTGGTCATTTCCATGCGTCTTTGTCATTTATGTACTCATCTACAGTATAGTAGCCTTTCCCTAAAAGTTGAGATTTTACATGTTTCTTAAATAATTCCACTGGCAAATCACGTATTAACTTTGGGATTTTATTATAGAACTGTACACCACGGCCCATAAAAGATCGCTTCACTTTAGAAAGACGGTAAGATGGCGTTACTAACTGGTGCATTTTTCTTGTTTGGCGATTAGTGATATCAAAATTTTGTTTATACGCGCTTATATTATTCCGTATAAAAACCACGTTACTATAGATATATTGTGAGGCTACTGTAAGTATACCTATTTCTTTGAACTTGTCACGCAAAGTTTCACGAGATCTAAGTTTATAAATAGCCCTAATAGCTCTTTTTTGTAGTATGAAAATTTGTTCTATACTGGCTGCTTTGCCCCACAGCAAGATGGCATATGACATAATACTGTGAAAATATGCAAAATAAACCATCCTAGCAGTTTCGACGTCAGTAAACTGCCTTATTTTCCTAACAGCGTAAGCAGCCCTACCGAGTTTAGTCGCGAGATTTGTTATATGTGGGCCCCACTGAAGTTTACTATCTAAGGTCACCCCTAAAAAGACCGTGGATTCCTCCATGTGCAATATTTCATTATTCAGTCTGAGAGATTTGTTAACTTTTTTAACATTAGGTAGTACAAACTCTATACATTTAGTTTTTTTTGCATTTAAAAGCAAATTATTGATAGTGAACCAACGCGACACATGCGAAAGAGCACTATTTACGTCGTCAAAATTTACTTTATTCCTTTCACATTTAAATATTAATGATGTATCGTCAGCAAATAGTACAATATCCGCTTGGTTCTTTACATAATGTGGTAAATCGTTAATGTATACCAGAAAAAGAAACGTACTTAAACTTACGTAAACTTACTCTTACCACTCTTATATCTTAATATATACAAATTACGTGTCACGTTGTTTGTCAGCGATGGACCCCTAAACTACTGAACCGATTTTAATCAAAGCACACCGTGTGCAGTTTGATCCAACTTGAAAGATAGGATAGCTTACTTCTCAAAATAAAGCTTTTGACAGAACGAAGTCTGTCCGGGCAGCTAGTATTTTATTATATTAAGAGTGGCCTGTAGGTCACCTGCTCCTGTTAACCTCATTAAATTTACTTGTCATTTTAGTGGATCACTCATCTTTCTATCAGGCAACATGACAAACGAACTCGAAACAGACCACGTAGCCTGAACCTTCCCTAAACATTTGCTTGTCATTTTCTATGTAGGTACCTATGTCCAGCCAAGCACGTTTTAATGGGGTTGTGTGGTTAAGCAGGTAATTCCATCTTATTTTCCTTCCTCTAGCTAGAGTCTAGGTGGTTGGTCACTTGTGATAAAATGGCAAACGGTTTGGAAGTCACGTTAATTTCATTACATTGATCACAAAGGGTATTTTTTAACTTATTAAAAGTTGCAGTCTTAAATCTTAAGCCCTCGAAAATATAACATAAGAAATTGTTCGTCTGCTGCTGAAAAATGGTAATGGTCTCTCTATCTACTTGGTGACACACAATTATTAAGCATCAACTGGTCATTAATATTCTCTTGTGACGATGATAGCTTTAAATATTCCTTGAAAGCCAAGCTTTATACTGATGTGTCACAACTCAAAATACCTTCTCCGCGACATAACAAGGCAAAACGTATCAACGTGATACCTGTAGATACCTAGGTGAGTCATCGCAGAACGCGTGTAGAGTCATGGGAACTATGATTAACTTTGTCATTATGTATCTGAATGGAAACTGCTAATATGTAAGATATTAGTCATTTTATCACGAATGGACAGTGGAATTTAGCTGTTGATTCACTTGAAGCATGAAATTATTTAACCATTGTCCCCTTAAAGGGAGACCACACCTAGCTGAACGGTTTATATGGTAAGCAAAAATGTCATTTCAACATTTTCGACTTCCTTTGTTTTGCAACTGAGTTACAGTGTTGAATGTTGAAAGTATCTTCCTATTAAAGATGCAGTAATGTATTGTTTTAAATTGTAGTGTTCACACTACACTCTTCATTTAAATTTATTTCTAACCGACCTCTAATAGATGAGGAGGTTCTCAATTCGACTATCTTTTTTTAAGCGTACCTCGCAACTTTTTACTGGGTACTTTTTACTGTAATATTTAAATTAATTTTGGTTCACAACACAGTACTCGCAGCATGCTAGTTACAACGCCACCTATTATATTTTACCGCTTGGCATGAACGACAATTATTTGGTCTTCAAAATTTTGTAACAGGAATCTGCTTTTTTAACTGCATTCAGAGAAGTTGTAAATCAAGAAAGGCTAGTCTTTTCTTGTATCTCCTTCTGAAACTTTTACTAATTCTATCTAAAATAAATGCTTGACTTCAATCCCACCTAATGATAAGACGTAGTTCAGTGGTATAACGCACTAACTCAAAGTATTTCACTCTTGACCTAAAGACTTAGAAACTCTTGACTCAAAGAGATACCATCATCAAACGAGAAACGCGATGCAGTCTCTTTAAATTTATTTCAAAGCATAAAGCAGGAACTTTTTTAAACATCATGATAGTTAACTCTTTATAAATCATATATCACAGTACGGCTGCTGATGAAACGATGCAAAGATTTAATCTTTAACAATACATCCATCCATTTCCTATAACGTCCTTACACACACATGCACAGTATTGACAACAATGACATAATGGACAGGTGGGTCCATTGTCACAACAAATGGTTACATAAGTGTGTCAAGTATGTTACAGGTGGACATCTACAATAAAACATCGGATGTACACAATTCTAAAAACTTGAGAGTTTTATTTGACTGTACAAGGATCAGATCTGGACTTAAAATAGATTAATAGGTTGATATTAATTAATACAAATCTGTACACTACAGAATGATCTGAAATGTTTCTAAGGCTTAATCAAAAAAGTCAATTTATTTATTGTCGTCGTTATAATGTGTAAAGTTCCAAAATTTTGGAAAAAGGTGGACGCATTTTATTTAAATTTCGAAATGATTTTGGATCTTATGTAGAGTACTCATTTTGTAATTCTACAATTAATCTACTATTATGTTGTATTTCGTTATAATGCGAGGAAGCCTGAGAACGTCTTATTGATAAATATTAATACATTATTACATTTTAAACACAATGATGGTAACAAAGACGAGAAAATTGCTAATTGACAATAAGCCGTCGAATACTCACTTGTAAAAACCTGAAAATTTATTAATTGTACTCGACGTATACCTATTGTAACAACAGAAAAATCAAAGAGACTTAAGGCTTTATAAGTATTTTCCAGTGTCGATGAACCATAAGGACTAACGCCCCAATTTAGAGTCACTAACGGATACTTAAATCGTGATTCTTTAACAAGGAGCGATTTAAGTAATCGTTAGTGACTCTTGAGTTGGGGCGTAAGTAAGAGAAGAAGAGAGAGTTGACTCTCAAAAATATCTTTGACTCTCAATCCCTCAGTCGGAAGACGACGAGTATTGTCTTGACAATGTTTGCAAGGTATTAAAGTATTTTATTAAATAAAAAACTATTGTATTGGTTTGGTTAAACAGCTCGCATATTTCATCTTTTTAATAATATGTAATGTTCGTCTCCATATTTTCAACATCGTATTCTTGCTAGCTAAACGTGCGACCGTTTGCAACAGGCTTACGTAAGTATGTCATGGGTGTTATTATAATAGTTAAGTTAAACATGGCATGGGCTTGATAACAAGCGGGACTTGTGACTTACATTCCAAGTAAAAAGTAAGTGGAAATTAAAACTGAAGTATGAAAAGAAGAAGGATAAATAGATCCCCTAATAATGATTTTAAAATTTTTGTCTGGTACTTTTTTCACACTAATTTGAAAATTTCATCTTAACCAATTTTGATGCGGTTTAATTTATATTTGTTTCATTTTTGTTCATTCTTATACACCATCTATTCGTAGCTAGGCGATAGGACCTATAAGACAGAAAAATCGATTAAGTTATGTTTCTGATATCATTATTAATTTGATATTCATTAAACTAATTATATGTATTGTTTACTTCAAATCTATTAACATTAAAGCTGTCTATTGTCACAAACTCGTAAATAAAAAAATGTTTTTGCTTAATTTGTGTCATTTTAGTCTGTAGAAGGGCTGCATTGGATATTAATTCACACGCACTACCCTTTGTTATTCTCGTTATAATTAAAGGTTACAATGACTCATTCCCGACACACCTATGTTTTTCAACTCGCGAGGGGGTAGTTATTGAATGAGGGGTTGTTAACAGCAACATCATATACAAAACACGTCAATTTGCAGAGCAAATTACTTGCTAACGATTTGTATGTTGGAACATTTACAACAAAAAATCAGCCAAGTTTAAATTGGAGTCGTATGATAACCAATCTTGAAGACAAAACTACGAATAATTAATAATATTCAATTATAAACCTATTTAACTATTGCACTTTTATAATATTTTTCTCTTTATCGCTTTATTTTAAAGTGAAAGAAAAACACTTCATAAGCCTTCTATAACTTTACTTGTTTTTATGAATAATGAGGTTAGTTTTTTTTTATGGAAATAGCCGGCAAACGACCTGATGATCCACCTGATGGTAAATGGCTATCGTCGCCCATGGACATGAGCAACACAGAAGACATCACTGATGCGTTGCCGGCTAAGAAAGAGAGAAGAAAAAGAAAGAAAGAACTGGCTCTCAGGCTCATACTCAAGGGTGGTAGCTATCCAGGCGAACCCCATGGAGAAATAATAATAGAATTAATTGTATTCATTAACAATTATAGCAAATTTATAGCAAATAAATGATTATGATTAGATATGATTATTATGATTAAAATCAATATTACTGTTATAGTTTAGTATAGTCACGAAAGGTATTTCAAACAAAAATAATTTATAATGATAAATGTAAATTGCCAACCAAAAGAACATTTTAATTGCGTTGTATCACCTTATAACAGTGTAATTTGTTGAAGAGACCTCGTTAATATCACGACAGCAGCTATTGTTACTTAGACAAAACAATGCAACAAACACGATATTTTATATGTATGATTTAATTAATATTTAATGCTAAGCTAAGTTATCAATCTGGGTATGTTTTATAACCTGAGACAAGCTGCGGTTACGTTACGTCGAAATAATATTAAAATATTTTTATGTAAGATAGGATTTAAGACTAGGAAGACCCATGTCACAATTTCCTTGTAAAAAAACTGACTTACCTTTGTAAAAAAACAATATCTGATTAAAAAATACTACTAATAAATCAAGTTTTTATGTTGGAACGAGCTAAACGGTTTTAATGAATTTTTGATGACTTAACAGTTATTATTATAACAGTAGGTTATTCGAGTAAAAAGGATTCCATTGTGTATTTCAACTAAATTTTAATGCTATCTTTAAATTATCCCGGATAATGTTGTTAAACCTAGATATTATTCTGACAGCACTCTTATACCTTCTCACTAACGATTACTCAAGATTTTAGTGGTAGAAGCCAATACAAGTACAGTACAGTAGACAGTAGTACAGTAGTACTGTACTTGTATGTACAGTAATAGTGGTAGTAGCGGTAGTGGTAGTATACAAAATTACCCAATTTACATAAATCATGAGCAGCTATTACATTTATGACCCCGTCTTTAAGCACAAAAGACATACCTAATAGTACATAGTTCATGAACTTGGCCTTCCAGTTCTATTCTTGACAAGAACTGACATTTACAGATATTTGACAGATAATTGTTTGATTTCGCGTTGTCACTTGTTTCTATGTGAGTACTGTGACCGTTTATCTATTTGAAACGTCTAGTGCAGTTTTCTAGCGTATTAACAAATTGACACCAACACTGACCCCGATTACGGCAGAATTAGATAATTAGGGCACACCAGCACATGATAATTATTATATAAGCAGTGCACGTTAAGGCAAGCTTGGCTACAGCTGAGCGCATGTTATCCTTGAGCGATATTTATCTGAATTAAGTTCTTAAAGACACGTCAATAAGTGCGAAAATAGTGTTAACAAAAAATCTTATCCAAATAGAATAGAGCTTTAATCCTAAATAGGGCTAACTAATTTTGTATTCAGTGTAGGCAGTAAGATTGTTTTTCTATTCCATTTTTAATGTAAATTATTAACTCTATACTAAATAAAATAAGTATTTGCATGGAGTTAAACATTTCTATAAGATACATTCGTAAGGTGCGCATGCGACTAAAGAAATAAGCATTAATCAAACAATAAATAGGTATATTCAAGAACCAATAAAAGCACCTTATACAACTTCAATTGACGAATGGAGCTTTTTTCTTCTTCAAAACTCAGAGTAACCCAGCACCGTTCCCACAAGACTCATTAGCGCGATCGTAGCGGCAAAAATAGACGCACCAGATAAGACCTTGATTGCAATGTTAGCATACTGCGACGCGACAGCGGCACAGCCATGTCTTTCGTTCGCAAGCTTGTTGGAAAACTCACAGCTCGTCACATACGGCTCCAACCAACCATAGTTGTAACCGTCGCAACAGGACATGGGGAATTCGTCCTTCCAATTTTTGTAATCTCTTGGACTAGCCACACCACAACAGTGCAACTTCCTCTCGATATCTTTAAACCTTTCGGCTACTTCGTCATCCGTCTTCATTTGCGAGTATACATCCCAAATTATGTCCTTAACAAACTTCTCAATGGATACGTCGTCGGCCAAAACTAGCGCTATCACCGCTGCAGTAATCAGGCAAATGATGACGATACCGAGGAAGATGACGTAGATAATAACCAATTTTCGACTGTCCTTGTTAAGGCTGATGAAACTGCAGCAGGAGACGCTTAGAACGAAGATTGCGACGATGAGGAAAGCCCATGGAATCGCTTGCGGCCAGTAGACGTTGTAGTCCAGCAGGTAATGGTTTTTGTTCCGTAAACTGGTAATATCGTGGATTTGAACGATGAACCATATAGAGAAGGCGGTTATGGAGAACCCTAAAACGAAACTCGCGATATTGAGGATGTATAAAATCACTTTAGTGACACTGTCACTCATGGTTAAGTATTCCGTATCACACGCGGTCTACGTTTATCCTCTGTAAGCAGTCACAATAAAGTGACGTAGAAGCATGTTAATTGGTTTTATGAGCCACGTGTAGGGCTACGCTTCGGTTCGCATAAGATACCGTCATTATGTCGTTACCCTTTAGGGTGAGGTCTCATATTTTTCAACGTTATCACATTTGATCATCAGATTCAGTATTAAGTAAAGATTTATTAATTTCGTAATTTAACTATACTTTAAAAATATGCTTAAAAATTTTACTTCAGAAAAAAACATGAATTTTATTAACTCTATAATGTATATTTTTTATTTTATAGGATTTTAAAACTCAAACTTATTCTTGACAACCCTACGTACAGGGCACCAAATACAGAATATTGAAATTAGGTTACCTACCTATAAAAGTGAAGCATTCGAACATGCACAGAATAATAATCACAAACATGTGTTCACTACACTTCGTCACTACCTTTATTTTTTTCTACAGAAGTAACGCCGACCTTGCCTGCAGATATCATACAATTAGTCCTGTTACACCGGTCATTATAATATGAAAAGCGCCATATGTTACATAGCAGCCTTTTTGTATGACACATATTTACGACTATCGTGTAAGTCACTATAATGTCAGACATGACAATATTACTGGTAGCGTTAACTTCACCACACATCAGCATTCTATTGGCTGAAAATCTCCCCTCATACCTGTCACGCTCTAGTAGACAACCCTTAACAAAATAAAACTCATTTTCTCTAAATATAATTAAAATTTTCCACACTTAGTCACTACTTTATCTCCACTTATTAATATTCAGATTAAAATACAATTTAGTTTTAGATAATTATATTGGATATGTCGTTAAAACTCATTTATAAATATTGGCTGCAGCTGTTAAAACGATTTTAACGAACTACAAGTCGATGTGTAATAAGAACTGATAAGAATACCTACTTGTAAATAATAGCGGGAAATTGAGGTAAGAAAAACAAGTTACATAATTACTTGCGTTGAATACATCTCAAGTTAAATCTAGTGATGACTAATAATAAAACCGGTTGAATTTTCATAATAGTTTCGAAGGTGAATAAAATAATGCTTACCAGTTCAACAGTATAATATTATCTTCAAACCCCCTTCTCTTTCAAGAGGGCACATGCTTTATTGTGTTAGCGATGGCTAGTTAAGTTAGTCAAAACACGTACCATCACGTACCAAAACACGTATCCATAAACAGATTTCACACTTTGTCATTGTTTGACTTTGTTGTTTATTATGACGAATCGAATGACTTAAATCCTAGTAAGTGAAAATAAGAATTTAACACTTGAACACTCCAAAAGAGTACTAACTAGGTAAGTTCTAATAGTCGTTGTATGCTGTATACAAACGAGAAAGAGGCAGATGACATGCAGTCTAATGCATGTCTATATAGTATATAACTAACCTTTCTGCTATCTGCTAAAGAACGTGTAACTATAAGTAAGTGGCTTATATTTATGCTAAGATTGAATAGATGGCGCTGAAGTCAAGTTTTTATTAACTTAAATAAGTATGTTGCAGAACTAGCCTGACCAGTCAATGCCGGAGGTAATCCTACTTTAAAATAAACAGATTTGACGTCTAATTAATTATTTTTTTATTATTAACCAGCGTTTAGAGTAAATAAAGTTGCTTAATTAATGTAAATGTTCCACATAAAATGTGTCCTTAAAAATAGTTTTTATAAACTTTGAAATCTACTTACTCATCTATAACAGCACCTTCTTGCTTTCCGACTCGTGTTGTGCGACAGGTACACGCGCCTTCTTGTTCAAGGCTCTGGATAATGAAACCGCCGCCGCAAGATTCAATATTGCAATGACGGCTACAAAAATAGACGCACCCGATAAGACCTTGATCACAATTCTGGCGTATTGAGAGGCCACCGTCGAACAGCCGTGTCTTTCATTCGCGAGCTTGTTCGTGAACTCACAATCAATGGCATACGGCTCCAACCAACCATGGTAGTAAGTATCGCAGCATGACATTGGGAATTCGTTAGCCCAGTTCTTGTAATCCCTTGGACTATCCGCGCCACAGCAATGCAACTTTCTCTCAATAAGTCCGAAAGATTCCGCTGCTTCCCTGTCCCTTTGCGTTTGGAAGTAAACGTCCCAAAACGTGTCCTTAAGAAAGTTGTCAGTGGATACCGAATCGGCAAACACTAGCGATACTACCGCCGCTGCGATGAGACACACGATGACGATACACAGGAAGACTGCGTACATCGTTATTAAGCCACGGCTGTTCTTGCTGACACTGGTAAAGCCGCAGCAAGAGACGCTTATAACGAAGATGGCGACGACAAAGAAGATCCATGGGACCGCTTGTGGCCAGTAGATGGTATAGTCCAGTAAATAATGGTTGCTGTTTCTTAGTCTGGTGATTTCGTTGACTTGGACGAAGAACCATATAGAGGTCGCAGCAATCGCGAGCCCTAATATCACGCTCACGACATTAAGGATGTGTAAAATCACTCTATTAGAACTGACACTGCCCATGGTTAAGTATTTAGTATCACGCGCGGTCTACGAGTACGTCTGTCCCCTGTGAACGGTCACAATTAAATGGCGTAGAAACGCTTCAGTTGGTTTTATAAACTGCGTGAGTTACTTATCAAGGTTGACCCTCGTGTGAGTATTGTTGCTTCCTATTGCTTATGAGTCAGAGAAGCAAAGGAATAATTATTGTAGGACCGAGATGAGTTATTTTGGGTTTGTTTTAGGATATACCGTGATTGGTTTCCGGTGGTATTAGGTAATGTGTAACTATGTACCTATTATCGAAATAATTACATTAGTGTTAATGTTATGATTGAAATTTTAACGATCCTGTAGCTCAGTTGGTTGAATCCTTCTGCATAAAAGGTTCTGAGTTCGAATCATATATTATTATTTGGACATTAAAAATTCTTTCAACGACTTATCCACCCCATGAAGAACCTACAGAAAATCTTATTGTTAGCCCGTAAAAATATTTTTTTAAATATTATTAGTATTATCTAACTGTGCGTGCATTCAAAACAATTCAAAATAATTAAGATTAATAATTAATATTTTCAAAATAATTGGAAATATTTCGAAAACGCAGACTTTGGAAACATAAGGAGTGTGTAGGATTCAAACCCGAACTCAGTCTTACTATGCTGACTGAAAATCTATTAAACATGATCTTCAGGCTCAACCCAATATGGAGCGCTATTCGCGTCTATGACATAAGTTATAAGAGGAAGGTAATCTCTGTGAGGAAACCGGTAGCTAATACTTTTCCGAGATTTTTGTTGTGCGTTGGGACAACGCATAGCTAGCAGATTAGTAGTTTATTTAATTAGTTGACTCACATCGAAAACATCAATGGATCAATTTTATTCAATTGAATTGTCGACTCTGTAGATTGGTTCGTAGTGAATTGATCCTACTTGGTTATCTAAAGATACGATACATTACGTTAAGATAGGTACATTTATTTCACCTGGTTGCATCGGTGAATAAAGTCTACTAAAAATAGACTTAAGACACCTGGATGATTTAACTCATGAGAATTAAGTCCACGGTTACCAATCCCGACTGCAGATAACATTTAGGTATGTCTTTTGAGTTTAAGACGCCCCCAAGTTCGTTTTTATGGACGGATTCTAAAACGATTATGAACAAGTTTCTATCCCTTAAACAAGTATTAATGAAATAACACTTGAAGGACAGGAAGTGTTCCTGAATACTGGTTTATTCCACTTAGAGCCCAGCTGGTACACGATACGTTTCTGATGGCAACCGCAAACCGCTGATAAGTGGTGTGTCACTCTTGATAGGCCCTATTGTAAAGAAATATATACAATGTCCAATGAACAATTAGGAGGCGTTACGTAAGAAATCAATAAATTAACTGCATAAAACGAGTGCCTTTTCGCCCAGTTTAAAATTAATTAATTACGAAACGAGTATTTTTTGGTAAGTATTGTACATACATTAAATTAAACTCTTTATTACTAGGTAAACTATATCCCTTTATAATTTTACTCTTTGCTCATCAAGCTCATCAAGACCTGAGGTTACTTTCAAGGATGTAAAAATCTTCAGAGGTCCTTAGTTCCTCAAGGATACCTTTCGATATTAACCTCGTGAATATATATGATGATATGAATGATATATCTTTCTTGGCCGGCAACGCATCAGTGAAGTCTTAGGTGTTGCTGATGTCCATGGGCGACGATAGCCACTTACCATCAGGTGGATCGTCAGCTCGTTTGCTGGCTATTTCCATAAAAAAAGAACATATCTTCGTTTTAAGTTAGAGCTTAATTATCATCCACCAATAACTTACTTTATTAGGGGCTTTACCGAGGAACTTCCTCAAAATAGTTACATCAATATTAAAATAACGTGCTTACAATTATAGTGAAGTGATAGGACAGAGAAAGATAGAGCTTATCTCAAAATAACATTAAATTGTAAATAAAAAAATCTCCGTATTTTGTACTTACCGTTTCGACAGACAAGGCTTTTAATTAAAAAAACAGCATCAAAATCGATCCATTTCGTTCAGGACTTACTGCCACAAACACGTTTTTATAATGCCCCTCTTTTGCATGATCTGTTTTAATAACATTTTGATATTAAACTTAAATTGAAAACATACTTCACTGTTTTGAAATACGCAAATATCGAATGATAGAGCCTTGTATGGATAGTGCGTACGGCTCAATCCGATTAAGTTTATTTTGAGCTAAATCGGAAGTTTATTATTGTAATGATAAAAATAGATGTGTTTTTGTTATACTGTGTAATCATAAATTGTTTACATGCGTTTTAGAGACATGTTATATTCATTTCTAGGAATGATAAACGACACGCGACGTCAATTTTACATACTTTAAAATTATTGTTGTTTTTTAAATAATTATTTGTATCTTTAGACCTTAGTTAATTGTTTTCTGTTATAATTTAAGTCAACTTGATGACAATGTATGCATTAGTAACCTATAATTATTGAGACTAAGTTTTAACTGCATGACTTGGGTGTAATCATTATGTAATTTTCTTACTGGCTACTCTAATAAAAAAAATGCTAGGACTTGCTTCGGGGCAGCCGCTAAACAACTCATCGTTTTCCGGCAACCAGCCACTCAAGCAGGAGATTGAGTTCTTATCTTTTTCCTCTCTCTTGGTCAGTGACCCTTCGGCTATGCCTTTGGTTACTGATTCCTATCTCCGTTGTTGGTGACTTACCATCAGGTGATGTCATGCTTATGTGCCTATGAATTATATATTTACACAACAAAACAACTCCAATGAATGCTGTGCGCCTAGTATCACGGATCGTCATCATGTCGCTCTTTTGGCTGTCGCATCGTAAACATTGTACTCTCTTTTTTTTTCAAACGTCCCATAGACATATTAATCCAAAAACTGACATTCTCTCATGCTTCTAAGCACGTAGACGTCCTTGAAGGAAAAACAAGCCAACAATTGCAGAGGTGACATGACGAAATTTTGACTACTGTGGTTAGTGCTGACGTTACACATACCATAAGTAGGTAACCTACCGAAGATTGTGAACGTCATGAAATGATCACATACAGGTTTAATGGAAATTCCAGATTAACATAATTATGCTAGTATGATAAGGTTTCCTAAATCCTAACATTTGTTCCCTCACTAACAATGGTCCATTACTTTTTAAATCTAGTGATTTAAAAGTAAATTACTCGTACTTAGGCATGCGAGTAAATTACAGCATAATATATTGACGCTATTGTTTATTTATTTATTTATTTATGCTTTATTGACCCTTAACAAATAAAAGGTACAAAAGGCGGACTTAATGCTAAACAGCATTCTCTACCAGTCAACCTTAGGAATGTGCAGAGAACAATGAAACTATTGCCACAAAAAATATATTTAAAGTAAGTTTTTGCAATGTTTACATAAATTTAATTATTTATTGTTACTCATCATTCCTTAGCGCATACGTGCATAATATTTTCCACATTATACACGTATGCGCTTCCTTCCGTGTTCTTGGGTTTTACATGAAAGACTTCGAAAAACAGCTCTCTTTCTCTCGGGCGTTGCATTGGCGACCCCTCTAGTGTTGCTCAGGTCTTACCACTTACCATCAATTGGACAGACTGCTTTTTCGTCAGCCTTTAGGCTATAAAAAACAAAATATAACTGTAAAAAATACGGCTGAGTACGGTCGGTGGTACGACCGCGGCAACCAGGCGCCTAGGTTACAGCAAGTACTTTATACAAGTGTTCAATTTCTATCATGATAAAAGCTTCTTGTATTACATGATTTTAAACTTAACTCATCGAGGACTGAACACATTTTACTAAGTAATTGTAAGATTACGCGATTTCGGTATTCAGTTTACCCGTGACCACGATTCATGCAACTGGGTCGAAATATCGACGTACAACATAATTATTACTAGCTTCCCGGACAGACTTCGTTCTGACAAACGTTTTTTTTTTATTTTGAGATGTCAGCTACCCTATCTTTCAAGTTGGATCAAACAGCACACGGTGTGCAAATTTGATTAAAATCGGTTCAGTAGTTTAGGAGTCCATCGCGGACAAACAACGTGACACGTAATTTATATTTAATAAGATATATTGAGTGAGTTCCTGTATCTTAGTAAAAATGAGCTTTTTTATTTATATGTCAACTATGCATATGGTAGCTTTTAATAAATAAATACTGAATCGACCGTATAAAATGTAGTTTCATTTGAAATATCCTAATAATGTATATGAATTCCGAGTAACAGATTCTGTGAAAATAGATCCATTTTCTGGAATGAAAAGCATTCTGAATAACCAGCGATATAAGATTTTATTTCTTTCCTTTCCTTACGTTATGTCGGCTTTCCTAATTTTTCGGCGCCACGACCCGGACTATCTGTCGTGGGTTATTGGGTTGGATTGACCTCAAGGACTTCCGCCATACAGCAAGGCTATTCTGTTTTGTAACTTGACAGTGGAACCCGCAATGAGTGTCAAAATTCCTATCTTTAGTCTTTGAAGTTCGAGTTCGAGACTCACTTCACTTCGCAAGTGCGTACTAGATGGTTATAGCTGTTCTAAGTTCGCTTTCGAGTCTCACTTGAATGAGCTTCGATTTCGAGTTTGTATTTTAGAGAATAGCCTTCCTGATCCAAAATGTAGGTATGTAGGTAGGTGTGTTTTATTTTGTTTTGTAACAAACTTGCTATCATTCAAACAAGACACAAATATCGTGAAAAATACAAATTTTATCCAGTACACATTTCCCTGACGATAAGCAAATTTATTTATCACAGAAAAATTACGTCGTCGCCGTTTATGACTTATACAATATATAAAATTTCTATAGAAGGAATCCATATATAACTTATTTTATAAGGTAGAATTCGTAAAATAAGACATGTAGACTTATGTTGCCAAACATGTCTCCACGAAAAACCTTGTTTATTTAATCGAGATAAAATAAAGAGTACAACTACACTGTATACCAATACTAGAGATAGGTGATAGAGATTTTGAAATCGGAATATTTCGAATCGAAGTATCTACATCCATACTTAAACGGTACTTTTTAATGGAGAGAGCCGACAGACGAGCTGCCGATCCACTGTTGGTAAGTGGCTATCGTCACCCATGGACATCAGCAAATCCAAAGGCATTACGGCAAATTTATAGGCTTTGCCGGCCAAGAAAGAGAGAAGAAAAAGAAAGAAACAAGCAACACTACTTGCTTGTAAAAAGATGGACTGGCTCCTAAAATTAGATGTGGGATCCAAAGGCGAAGATCGCGTTTAAGTGAACAGCCACAGACGTCGCTCAAGGTCACAATCATTGTCAATGGATTGATCACACCAATTAAATGATTTGCGCGCATCCTGCCCTAACGTGAGTTTCTGTGAATAAGAAGCGTAAACAAGCCAACAGCGGATTTGTCATGTTTCATTCATAAGTAATATAGAAATCATAACATGTTTTGAAAATATAATGTCTGTATGTTGAGAAAACAAAATATATACAGAGATTTGACACTTATAGAATTTTGTTTGCGGTGACTTTGCTTAGCATAGTATTGACCAAATTCGTATAAAAATTTTGGCAGTAGAAGCTAAAGAACTTTTTTTCTCATATTAACAAAGAACACACCAATGGCCACATTATCAAAATCATGTGAGAACAATTATATCAAAGTAATCTTTTCTTCTTTCTTTTTTCTTCTTTCTTCTTTCTTTTTTTTTCTTTTCTGTAATCTACATGACATTCGTTGATGGATCGATTGAATAATTAATTGATTGATTGATCAAATAGCTGACCCTATCTATGACAGTGGTTGTCTCAGGAAGAGAATTTTGGTCCATAAAACCAGCCAAAAAAAGTCCTACCAAGAGTCCGAATTAATAACTAGTTCACAATAAACTAAACCGCATTACAATTATTATGATTTGTGGTTACAATGGTACTAGATGTTTTATTCATGTAATTTAAACAAACATCTCTTGCGCTTCATCCATTCCTGGTAATTGATTGTGACCTGCGTACGCTTAGGATAAGGCATCCAAACCCTAAAACTTCTGGCCAATGTCATTAAGAAGACTACCCTGGCTTTCATCTGGCCACTAACCTGAACCTGCCAAAGTCCCCTGAGACGATCCCCGACAACTACATAATTGACGGAACTTCTAAAATTCCAAAAAGATCAGAGCCTCTCCAAATATGGGTCCCCATAAGATCAGGCAATTTGATGAAAGGCCAGCAATGGAGTTCAGAAAGCTGATGGTCCATCCATCACATCATCGTACCACCTTCTTGCTTGAATCACCCGCCAAACCACTTGACGCGGATGGTAGCTTGAGAACCAGTACTTTCTTTCATTACTTCTTCTGTTTTTTTCTTTGCCGACAAAGCATCTGTGGCACTTTCTGTGTTGATGATGGCTATGGGCAAGAGAAACCACTAACCAAGAGATGGATCTTCTTCCCGTTTGTCAAATATTAACATAAATAAAAGTTAAATGTAAGATGAGACCCACCTTCATAATTTAACTATTTCAATTACTTTATCCTTAACATTACGCATGTAAACAATAGTGACGCAACGGAATTATATCACGGTGGCAATAGGCTACGCAAATTGCGTGAGGGAGGCATGACTGTGACACTATGACTAACACAATTCCACGTAATCAGGGTGTGTTTACAAGAAAATATTGATCCGAGAGGGTGTGATACGGTACCAATATGGAAATCTATCCTGTATAAGATAGAGTTTAACTTATAATCGTATTGTATTGGTTTACTTACTGCATTTAATAATAATGCTTCCCGATTAAATGCCTAGAATAAACTTTAAAAATCTGCTCCATGACGGATTGAAAAAGGATTTACCAACCCAACTATTAGAAATTTTTATTGCTCCAGAAGGCAGTCTATAATGGCTCAATGACTGCTTTCTGAAGATAACAATCAGAATCGACAATTTAATCTGCACTCAGTAATACGGGAGAGCTGAAAAAAGTTAGCTAGCATAATAAACTCTTAGTACGGCCGTAGAACTTAATTAATTATTTTTTACACTTCTTTAAGGTAAGTAATATCTCATCAAAAACATAAATGTAAAATGAGAGCCAAGTTAAAAAAAATTGAGATCTAAATGGGTGCCAAGTTCTGTGATACGAGAGGACCATGATACGAGAGGTTAGCAAATCTTCGATACGGTCAAGACTTGGGACTCAGTACTCAATGACAAGTTATTTACCACAAATACAAAACTATCCTGAAAGGCATATGATAATTTAGCAAACAAAGTTACTAATAGGTATTTCAACTTTATGAATGAATCTGGGTAAGTGCATTAATTGTTTATGAATGAAATAATATACCTACTATGGATGGCGTTAAGGAAGGATAGTATAGTCTGTGGTATATTAATTTATACCTAGTCATTCAAGACATTGTACAATAGAGCACGTGTAACCCAATTCCAAGTATGTGCAATCGTTGTGGAGTTGTGGTTTCTTGAAGATGACTTTTTTGTATATCTATTACATCGAAAATGTCTTCACAAGTTTATGGCATTTTTGTTAGGTTTACGGGATTATTATTATGATGCTCTAATTCATTAGAAGGCATAGGCCTAAAATAGTATAGGCTATATTATTTCAATAGATGACAAAAAAGAGTTTTCATGATGCTCACATTCATCAGAAAGGCTGTAATTACTTATTTTAATTGATGACAAAAAGAGTAGCGTTAGCAGTAGGTATTTAGAAGGTATTTGTCCCGAAGCAAAGCGATTGTTTCCTTTGAAAGTTTAGGTATCAAAGCCAAGCTCCTAACAACGCCTGACTCTACAAGGTTTAACTCAACAAACCCTACGGCCTACATATTAGTCAAAATGTATTGTTATGTTGTTATTTGTGTACCTACTTGTTATACAAAGGAAAGTACGATTTGCTAAGATGCTATAGATGTATAATATTACTTTGATTACGTCACAATTTAACCAAGTACTATTATTTCTTCTGTGATTTAACTTTACTACTATAGCCAAAAGGTTCGAAAACGATGTGATAAGACTCATCTCTATGATAGAACGTCATTTTACTACAAATGCTTATAGTAAACAGTTACTAGATGAGTCATCCGCAGAATTTTGATAATTCGTGAATCATTGCTCTATGCTAAGTTAAATAAAAAAGTAAACGTCTAATCAATAGCATAAAGATTTTTTCTTATATTTTTTTAACTTATGAAACTACTTTTCCTACTCTTCGAACTAATTTTCATATTCCTGAAAAAGACAAATCAAAACGGCACTGTCAAGTTATTGTATAGATTCAAATACAACCTTTTATTTGTTGCCGAAATATTATAATTATTTCTTCTTACGTCGAATATAACTTGAAAAAAAAAACAATGAAAGAAACAAAAATATTACTTCAACAAATTTAATTTTATTGGCTCGTCGTAGAATAAATTTCTGAAATAATTATTATATTTGGCTCTAATATAGTAAAGCGATTAGAATTCGATAATGATTTTTATCGCTTTTCTCCTATACCTGTAATATTTTTCCTACCCAAAATTGACAGCAACATTATAAAGGCCAACTTTTTAAAAGTTTTGTAAATATTATTTTGTGACGCAATTAAGTTTCATGTAATAATTACCTTATAATATAATTTAAAAACTGCAATCTCCAGTTTTTCGTATTAATAAAATTTTTAAACTGAAATCCCCATAACTACGGTTTAAGAAGAACTTTATTTCTCATAAAGAATTAACATAATTCACTTACTGAGAAATCATAACATAAAAATATTATTAAGTGGGGCCTAAGTACAAAAACTTAAGTTACAAAATTACAAGCTAGATACTTATTGTTATAGCTGGAGAGCTATTGAACCATTTGACTATCCCACTTCCCACAAGGCTAGAAATTTATTAAATGATATTTTATTATCAGTCAATTAAGAAAGTACCGTTCTGGCAGGCATCTCGCGGGTGCGTCATGGCCCATTAAATTTTTGAAAATGCAAAAAATATTTTTTTTTATCCCACTCCCACAAGGCTACAATTTTAATATGTTGTAATTTACATATGTTTAAGTGTAAAAAAAAATTGCCAGAACATTTTGAGGGTTGCAAGTATGTGCCAGAACAGAGCAAAGTTGTCATCGGGATTGCATTTCTATCTTTCTATGTATAATTTCAGGCTCTAGTCTGATTTGATATCATTCAAATGTATAAGACGATTGTTGGTTCTCACAGATAGTACACATTGGTGGAAATCAATTTCAGTACTGCCATACAAAAAATAATAATTTTCATACAAATGTATCCTTCTATGCATAATTTCAAGCTCTAGCCTGCTTTTGATGTCATTTAAATGTATAGGACTATTCTTGGATCTTACAGATAGTACAATTTGGTGGAAAGAAATTTCGGTATTGCCATACAAAAAATAATAATTTTCATACAAATGTAACCTTCTATGCATAATTTCAAGCTCTAGCCTGCTTCTGATGTCATTTAAATGTACAGGACTATTGTTGGATCTTACAGATCTTACACTTTGGTGGAAATAAATTTCAGTATTGCCATACAAAAAATAATAATTTTCATACAAATGTATCCTTCTATGCATAATTTCAAGCTCTAGCCTGCTTTTGATGTCATTTAAATGTATAGGACTATTCTTGGATCTTACAGATAGTACAATTTGGTGGAAAGAAATTTCGGTATTGCCATACAAAAAATAATAATTTTCATACAAATGTATCCTTCTATGCATAATTTCAAGCTCTAGCCTGCTTCTGATGTCATTTAAATGTACAGGACTATTGTTGGATCTTACAGATCGTACACTTTGGTGGAAATAAATTTCAGTATTGCCATACAAAAAATAATAATTTTCATACAAATGTATCCTTCTATGCATAATTTCAAGCTCTAGCCTGCTTTTGATGTCATTAAAATGTACAGGACTATCGTTGGATCTCACAGATTGTACACTTTGGTGGAAGAAAGCAGTATTACCCTACAAAAAAAAAAATCATGAGGCAAAATCAGCGGGTTTGATTCCTGGCTAATAATATTGATTTATCAAAAATCTAATTATGCCGTTTTGGTTTTCGTCAAAATCAGCCCTGAGACTCCTTTGACCACTTTTCGCTATTCCTCATAGTTTTGAATTTTTCCATCCACGCTCACTTGAAAAATTCACCCTGTATACTCTTCTGGCAGATACTTGCAACCGCTAGAATGTTCTGGCTGTTTACATATATTTTTTAAACAATTGAAAGAATGTTCCCTGAAAATTTGAGCCTTGTGCGAGTAGGTTATGAATTGCTCTCCCGATGACAACTTTGCTATGTTCTGGCACATACTTGCAACCCTCAAAATATTCTGGCAATTTTTTTTTACACTTAAACATATGTAAATTGCAACATATTAAAATTGTAGCCTTGTGGGAGTGGGATGAAAAAAAAATATTTTTTGCATTTTCAAAAATTTAAGGGACCATGACGCAACCGCGAGATGCCTGCCAGAACGGTACTTTCTTAAATGACTGATAATAAAATATCATTTAATAAATTTCTAGCTTTGTGGGAAGTGGGATAGTCAAATGGTTCGGTAGCTCTGGGGCTATTAGATAACTCACAAAATAAATGATACAATTATGAATATGAAAGTGGGTTAACGTTAAACAAATAATAATGTTGTACCCTCCACAGTCGTGGTTCCAAGTTATGTTACATGGAGCTATAAAACGAAACATCTTTGGATGTGGCATTGATGGTGGTTAGTAGTAAACTAATTAATTATTGCACTTACATAATTTAATGCTCAAAAAACCTGAAGGAAAGTTTATCGTACGTAAGTATACACTAAATAATATATCAAGTTAATATGTATATGACAAAATATATTATATCATGTTAAGATGTAAACAATATTAAGATATTTATTTTATTTTATTTTATGTGGTTTTGTTGTACGTAAATTAAATTTTATCTTTCTAATATAATATGTGACTTTAGCAACTTTTTAAAACTATACATAGTTTTAGCATTTTTTATGTTAGTCGGTAATTTATTGTATAAATTGACACCCTCAAATTCAATATTCTTTTTACCATAATTTGTTCTCGGATGACGTGTTACTAAGTAGTTAGCATTCCGTAGTTTAATTCTTTGTATTTGTTGCTTTTTTGTAAATGATAGACTTGTGTGTATGTCTTTATTTAAAATTTTGCGTACTAATATACAAGTATAATATATATATGTTTGTCTAATGTTCATAATTTTTGTGTCGTTATATATTTTATCAGTTGGTGTTAAAAATTTATAATTAAATAATGCCTTTATTACTCTATTCTGTGCTCTTTGTAATGGATCTAGGTTGGATTTGGCTGCAGTACCCCACACTTCAATCAAATAATCGATGTGTGGTTTGACTAAAGAGTTGTAAATTATGTATCGCACTTTTTGAGGTAAACACTTTGAAATATTATGTAGGGGACCTGACAGTGATATTAATTTAGACCTTATTTTCTCAATATGTGGCTTCCAAGTAAGTTATTTATCTATTATAAGACCCAGATATTTTTCTTTTGTTTTTCTGTGAATTAATTGGTTATTTATTTTTATTTCTATATTAGTAGGGATTCTCTTATTTTTTGCGGAGAGTATTACGAAATTAGTTTTTGCGACATTTATTGTAAGCAAATTACTTTGGAACCAGTTATTTAACAAACTAAGGTCACTTTGAACATGAGGTATCATAGCTTCAACTGAATGGCCAAAATAAAAAATGCTAGTATCATCTGCATAAAGTGATATGTCTCCTTTGAGCCCTAATTGACATATATTATTAATGTAAATTAAAAACAGAAGAGGCCCCAATACGGAGCCTTGAGGGACCCCATAGGTGATGGATTTGGGACTGCTTTGATGGTTATCAATTTTAACAATTTGCCTACGATTTTGTAAATACGATTTAAAGATTTCGAGAGCTTTTCCAGTAATACCTATATGCCGAAGTTTATCTAACAGTATGTGAGGACTAATCGTATCAAATGCTTTTTTGAGGTCTATAAATATACCTATAGCTATTTGTTTTTGATCTATTTTATTTTTAATTTTTGTTATGAGGTCAATTGTTGCCGATAAAGTATTCGCTTGCGGTCGAAAACCATATTGTTTGTGATATAAAAAATTGTTTGATTTTAAATGTGATTCCAGACGATTGTATATAATTTTTTCAAAAATTTTAGATATAACTGGTAGGACAGAAATTGGACGGTAATTACTGGGATCAAATTTGCTTCCTGATTTAAAAATGGGAATAACTTTAGCAATTTTTAAGCTGTCAGGGAATATACCATGATCGAGACAAGCGTTAATACATGCTGTGAGTTCATGTACGATGATATTTTTTAGACATTTGATAGATTTAGTACTAATACCATCAATGCCAGAACCAGTGTTAGGATCTAGATTATCAATAATTTTTGCAACTTCTTTCACAGTAGCTGGTGCGATAAAATTCAGTTCACCTATGTCATTTATTTCTGAATAAATTTCGTTTTGACTTCTTTTATATTCATCAGGGATCATATTAGCCAAGGCAGAACCAATTGTGGAGAAATAGAGATTAAAATGTTCGCAAATATCCTTAATGTCGGTGATACATCTTGAATTAATTTCCAGTTTACCTGGACCAACCTTGTTTTTTACTCTGTTGTTTGAAAGATCATTTATCAAAGTCCACAACTTTCGTGGTTTTGTCATATTGTTTTTAAATTTTTTAACGTAATATGAACTTTTCGTTTCTTGTAACTCCCATTCAGTGCGGTAAATACCTCATCATTATAAATTCCCGTCGGGCCGTGGGGCAGATAATATCGTTGGTGGCATTAAATTTTACCACATTATTGGGGAATTGTACCCTTTTATGGGAATTGAACACGCCAACATGTTATGGTTCGGGAACGCGATCATAATAACATAAGTATTAAGTATTGATTTTAGCTACGCAACTGTTTTAACAGTATTTTAGCGATATGAATAATACAAATTTAATTACACAATAGGGACTAGGCGAAAAGTAGTAGGAGTTTTTAGTATCGCTAGCCGTGTTTATATTTTAAATATCCATGAAAATTAGTATTCTTGATAATAATAAGTATTGTAAGTAATCGTTACTTCCTTTTCTCATTTAGGTACTCACTAAATATCTAAAACATTTATTTCAACCCTGTGCTCAACAGCTGAACTGTTTTGAAACTGTTTTTTTTTATTTTAATAGCAGCTAACGACTGGCCGAGGCAATTGATGGTAAGTGATCACATCCGTGCGTCTTCTTTTGTAACACTAGGATGGCAAATTGGCAACAAAGAAGAAAATCTATACTACATCTTAGAAAATAGTGGTAGCAGTCAGAATCTTATCTTCACTACCATTATCTATACAAAATTACCTCAGTATCTACTGCACAGATTGCTATAGTAAATATTTACACAAAATGACAAAAGTAATTGATTTAAAATATAATATCTAAGTATTATAATAATATCATAGGTCATACAGTTTGTTTATTAGACAGAGTGGATTACGAAAACGATTTAAACAATGAATTAAAGAATGAAATTTAAGAACAGACTAGCAACAGTTGATTCAATACGTTTCTAGCTGCCGCAAGCGATTAGAACCTGTTACAAAATCGCTAACAAATCAACATTGATACTAATGTGGACTAAATGAAGTATTTTACCTTTTTACCCTTGACATTACCACAGTTCACTGACCCCTAAAACACTGAGTTATCTCATCGACAATGTCATAAGTACCAAGGTGATAAACATTTTATGAATTTGGTCAAACAGTCATAGAGATGAATCAGAATTGACATAGTGATTCATAGTGTTTCTATAGGAGTCTTTTATTATTGCAATGAGCCTTCAGGCCGATCCTAATTAAATAAATTAATTAAATAAATAATTAATTGGACGACAGGGCACGAATCTGTTATTTGGGAGGTCTAGAGCATACTCCACCACGCTGATCCAGTCCGAATCGGTAGAGGGGTGGAAAGGACAACCCAAGAGTCAGAAGTTTTCATACCGCCTGAAGACTTCCAACATGGCTTAACGACTGATATAAGTGGTATATAATGATAAAAACCAGGATCCAGCTTTGAAGCACGCAGTGATTATAAAAATATTATATTTTATTCATTTTTATGGGCTTCAAAGCTTCACAATTAACAACAAAATGAGTTAATGTTTTCGATGGTTTCACGCTATGATTATAATCATTATAGTTCTGGTAAATGAAACTTTAATCACTAGAATTAATTCAGTTCTGGACTAATTATTATTATATAACAAAGCAAATTAATAAAAGATTTCCAAGGCAGGAACTATTTAGGGATAGAACTAGTAAATAACCTCTAAACCTTTAATAAACAATAATATTATTTTTTATTACACGGTTACTAATGTTTACAATATAATTTACATGATAATATACATTTTAGATTAAAAAATAAAATATTTTTATTATAAACCCAATAGACAGAGGCGGACATAGTGAACATAATTATAATTTATAAAACATACAATTCCCATGAAACTCCCATCATTTTGAACGTTTTTGCAAGGCACCATTTGCTCTGTATGCAGTCGTCGTCTTTGCAGACTTTGTTCTTTATTTCATGCCATTCACATCGCTCTTCTTGGGACACGATGTCTTTGTAAAGTATTATTTCCATCGCCGGAAGTACAATATAAAGGTTTTTAAAATCACGTGATAATAAGGCGTCGTTTGTGAAGGCGTTTGAGTGCTAAAAATGCGAGGAAAAAGTGAATTTTCTTTGATAGGAATTTGGAAAATGACGGTATAGAGAAGTAATTTTTTCCGACGCTGGTCTAACAGACTTCGGTTTTTTATGTAAGTAGTCGACAAACAAAAGACATCACCGATGCGTAGCCGTAGGAATGAAGAGAGAAAGAAAGATCCTGGCCTTAAGCTCCTAGCCGGAATACGACGAGTTGGTTGGCGGCTGACTTAAGCAATAGGGCAATATAATTAAATATAGCCACACAGGTTTCAAGGAAATTTAGTAACTAGACGATTACTTTTACTTATAGTTATAGTTAGTTACTTATAGTTATTGTTACTATTTACTGACAGTAAATATACTGTCAGTAAATAGTAACAATAACTAACTCCTAATCCTTACTTCCAGCTCTCTTACTAATGAATAATAAAATTACTGCAGGGGATGGTGGCAAGCTAGTTTGCTGTACTCATCATAGAAAGAACTGGGTAGTGGCTACCAATAAGCTATGTATATTTAGAGATGAATAGAAAGAAACCTGGTTGGAGAGAACTTAAATGCGCGTTTATGAAACAAAAATAAAGCCTACTTTACTCTTCGAATACACCGTCATTGAAAAGCAAATGTTCCAAAAATATGCCTTCGTTATAATTTCTACACTGTACTTAATGCGAATATTCAGTCTACTTAGAGTTCTATTATTAGCATAGATAAGGTGCAGATCCCCAAACCCGTCCATCATTGTAAGTAACAAAATCTCTATCTTTCAGAGATGATTTACAAAAATCCTCTGTTGTCCAACGTTAGCGCTGAAAGGGGAACAGTTATTAAGCTGAGAGCTTTAATATGCACTTTAGTCAATTAAATCAACGGGATTAGGCTAGATAGGGTTGCTACTGCTCTGATAAAATGATTTGTTGGCTTACTATTCATTATTTTGTTCTACAATTTTGTTATTGCCTTGTTTTATGAAAAAAATATCTGGGATAGAAAAAATTACTAGAAATTGATTACTCATAATATCTTATTGCGTATCTTTGATTTGAACCGTTGGGGAAGAAAGGTCCTCGAATGGAGACCACGCCTCGGTTAAAGGAGCACAGGACGAAACCAGGTGGACCGACGACCTGAAGAGGACAGCGGGTATCCGCTGGATGCAGCAGACTCAGGATGGACCTTTGATTTGGTTTGGTGGAGACCACAATACCTACAGAAGCAAAAGATAATAACATGATAGAAAAATATAATAGGCAAATAAAACCGTATTTTATAAATGTATCGTAAATAGTTGAGCTATATCGTCTACAAATAGGTAGCAAGCAAATATAGTAACTACTTAGTATCTTTCAATAATGATTAGGATAACAAATATTTATTATGATGATAAAGAACTAGGTAATGATAAGTAATGATGAATGATAAAGTAACTTTTTGACAAATAATTTTTGAACGTTCAACTATACAGATTTTCATCGCTTTATTTAACCCCTGCAATTAACATTCCCGTAAGAAGCGAAAAAAAAAACTCCCAGGCAAAAGAAATTAATTTTGCTTTTTTATATGTTGTGTTAATTCGTTTTAGTCCTTGTTGTGACTGTTTTAGTGTCTGTCTGTCTTTTCTTCGCACTCTTATTAATCTATTTACTGTATTCGTTTGCCATAAGATCACCAAGCTGAACATTAAGTACACAGTATTTATGCAATTATTTATTTTCTCGTCTTAAACAAGTTAATAGTTTAAAAACTAAACACACGTGTTTATAGTGTCAATCCAAATAAATTGTCTCTGTGCTATTAACAGTCAAGGATTTCCTTCGTTTGGAGCTAAACCTCAGTAATATGTATAAGGGCAAGTATATATATTGTCATGAGAACAGAAGCAATGACAAATTTTAAGTCTTTAAAAGTTATGAGGAAAGGGATAAACAGAATTAAACTTGCAAGATTTGACCCATACAAATAGAGTGAGCTAAAGAAAAGTGTTTAAGAAATGGATTTGACAGACTGACTCCCACTGACTCCTAGATAAGAATCACATATTTCACTGACTATACAAAACTCTAAAAATCAACGAACAAACTTTGTATTCGACGTTTCCCAAGGGCTTTCGATATACCAAACCCCATGTCCTGAAGTCCTACTCACGCTTAATGTATTTTATGCTAATATTTTGACCCAGTTACATATCTAGATCGGTATCACTACATGCGTACGTGGAGGCGTGTCTGTATGTCGTCAAGGACCTGCGTTTGGGAGCGAAAAACACTCTTACATTGAATTTAGAATAAATACACAAGAAGCTGTTAGCTCAAATTCAGCAACGTAACAAACGCCTCTGTTATAATTAAATTTTAGCCTTATTAGGCCGTTTATAATATTGACTTCAATCTCATGCCGGCAAGCCGGTGTCATAAAAGGCAACATAAGCCGGTCTGGATGGTAAGACTTCCCATAAAGATTATTTTGTCAATATTATTATTAAGTCATAGTTATTAGTACTGATATTATTGTCTTTCCGTGAAGCCTGCGTGGCTCTTCCAGTGCCTCGTCGTGTTGCGGCTGAGGGTTTGGGAGCCAGAACTTCTTGCTTTCCTAGTAGACTTCGACTTTCAAAATATAATGCTTGTGAATCTTCGATGATTGTGCGAAAAGTTAAGTTTTTATCAGTATAGCAACTTGAACTTGTCTATAATTTTTAAAGTTATCTATGTTCAATTGTTCAAGTTGATAGACATAGATAAAAGAGTTAAGTTTCTGTATTAAAATTTGTTAGGCGATGACGAAAAGGAAGGTAAATTGTACCTACATATCGATTTGTCGATTATGTCACCGCCAATTTTACGAATTTTTCCAATCTTGTCATCGCTAAACAAATGCCGCCAGAAGGGTCACAAAACTGAGCAAAAAATTCTTAACAACAGAAGACTTGGATGCTATCGTCTTTATTCGTCTGGGGTAATTCACCTAGGTGGCTTAAGTGTAGTTTTAGTATTTAGTACATTTTATTCACTAGTGTTGGTAACCCTAGCCGCAGGGTCGAGTCGGAAAGCGTAGCAACGCAGCCGCTTCCAGCATAAGCTCCAGCTTATACGGTTTAGATATGCCACCCTTTGGAATATTAACATGAGCGAGATAGCGCCCTTTATGGATTTATAAAAGCGAATAAAAAAACTGGATATATGTCGTTAGTGTATCTGCACGAGAGTATCTACTAGTGATCTTTTTAGGAATTATATTCAAAACAGAACCCTTTATAGCTTCGCCATATCCACCAAGTTTTATACTCAAAAATCGGTGGGCATTTTCACAAAGGATCACTTTGTAATGATAAATTGGCGCGGTCGGTAGTTGAATAGGTGACTACTAGTGGTAATTTTTTTTTCAGTGGCATGAAAACTTACGACGCTTGGGTTTGTTGGCCACTCTACCCTATCCGCAATGGAGCAGCGTGGTGGACTACGCTCTAGGTCTCCTGAAGTGGAGAGATCCGTGCTCAGTAGTGGGCCGTTAAATGGTTGAAAGAGGGTTCCAGCCAAGATATTATTATGTATAAGACAAAGTTGGCAACTTATACAACATCGGCTCTGCGGTAAAAATGCTGACTTATTTGGAGTTGTTTCGAATTCTTTACGCGTGCGAGTGAGGTGACTAAGCTGTTGACCTTTCTGGTAGTATACTACGTTAATAGGCTAATGGTAAACAATGACGCATAACATTATTATTAGCGATCCTGAGATTTTCAGTGGCTTCTGTGAGAAAAACGGGAGTAATGATTCTGCTGTGAGAACAACTTTGAGGCAACAAGGCAATGTTGATCTGGTCAAATTGTAGAGGATAATAGTGCCATCCATATACTTTGTTACATTATAAGTGCCATTGAGGGGTAAATCTTGAGTGCCATTCGGAATTTACAACAATATAGTTACGGAAATTTTCAATGAAAAGGTTTACAAGGTTCGTAACAGTTTCGTTATAAATATGGATAGTATAGATGCAGATTTACCTATAGGAATGTAATTTTATTGTATTATGTACATACTCATAGGTAACAAAAACGAATAATCTTGTACACTGACGAACGGAGCCGTGAGAAAACGTGTCATTATTCACATAATAGTTATAATCTTTACATTGATAACTATTTCCGCGTGACAATGATAAAAATGGCAGAACAGCAATGTTTTGAATTTTTACACGTACATACATACTTTTGTGATATTATGTTGTTGTGTTTGTGTGTAACTTTTCTAGGAGATTAAATTGGATTGTAAGAATGGTTTTCCTCCTATATTATTAAAATCTTTAAGAGTAGCGAGTAAGTGAGACATAGAGACATAATAAAGTCGCTTAAAGAATATTGAACTTATTGGAGAAATTGCAGTTGGCGATTGCAGTGTATATGTACAGGTTCAAAATGTTCTACCCTCATCACTCGATCGAACGATGGATGATATAGAAATATCATCCATCGTTCGTTTGTAATCCATAAAATAGATATAAATAAATAATTCTGTGACTAAAAATAATCATTTAAGACTGAATTACGGACTACATGACTTCATGCCTTTCCTAATATTATTAAGACAAAATTAATTTAACCTATAGGTACATATACCTAACCAGATAAGTCGCATAAAGATTAACGTATCTACTGGAGAAATTATGGTTAACGACTGAAGTGTCCAGGGAGTCCAATCTTCAAAAACTGATGGATAAATAGAAGATTTTAAGTCTCCAATTTCCATAAAAGGTAATTCATAACATTTACTACTGCTCTATGTGAATCATAATACCTTATATCCTTAACTAGTCGAACCGGCCTTTATATCAATCGTACTAAGAGTGGAATTCTGCAAAGAGTAAGATCTGACGCGATAAACTATTCAAGGAATTTAGCAGAGTCACCAGTTGAAATTAAATCCTAGGAAACGAACGACAGATTCCGAGTATTCATTCAATTCAAATCATCTACGTAATGAAGACTTCCGTATGACTCATTTTATATTCGGCGAGGGGCTTGAGCTACTTCAGACCGGTTTTATAGTAGCTGTATATGTTACTAACTTACTACTTAGTTTATGACGTAATCTTATAGCTCTCACTATAAAGCTTGGGTCTTTTACCGATACAGAAGAGGCCAGATAAAACGTCATAGTAAGCTGACCAACTTTTGTACGACTTTCAACACAAATAGGTACATAATAGCTGTTCTGGTAGTGGGCATAATTATGGATTATGTTTAAACTAAAATTTGGTGTAAACAGAAATGTTCTTGTTATAATTTGGAAATATGTTTCTTTGTAATGGATTAACTCAGAAACTACTGAACCGATTTTCAAAGTCTTTTACCCATTAAAAGCTACATGACTACCGAAATTACAATACCGTATCAAAGTATCAAAAATTGGCCTACACAACGTCATTATTGACTGTAAACAATATTTATAAATACCTTATTATTAGTACTGATAAATAATACAAGCAAAGTGCTGACGTTAGCACTATTACTACCTAATCCAAATGTACGGTACATTTCGTAGTGTATCGGTACTTCGGTACATTGTCGGGAGGGTATTCGTCAGCAGTAAGCACCTCACGTGGCGTGTGAGTCAGCCTACATGTGCCAATGTTGTGGTATTGATATCTTGCGACTAGAAGTGGCTTTTGCGTGGTTCAAACCGTCATGCGTAACGGTACGAGGAAAACAGTATCAAAATATAATAGGGGTAATTAAAATAATTTTGAATAGGTACCTAGTTCATATTTTTAAGCCAGCTGTATGACTTAGTTTATGAATAGGTGTGAATCATTGAAAAATCGGTTAATATTCACGAGAGAGAGAATTGTGGAGGTTCCATTAGCATGAACCTGTGGAATGCGTGTCGATGATGTATAAATAAACAGGAGTCCAAATCAGATTAAAGAATTTAATAACGTTTATTACAAAGAAGTGAGAAAGATGAATGAATGACAATGGCGTTATTTATAAATGCTATGGTAACAGAAAAAGGGGATTGCTTAAAACAAAATGTAGAGTCGCTACAAACCAATAAAATAAAAGAATTAACGAAAAGTTTTGTACAGTTTTATTTAGTTCTTTTGACAAATTTTAGCCTCCTAGAATGTCTAATAATGCTAAAAAATCCAGTGTCCTTTTATGTCCAATCCCTTAATGCCCTGTGTCCTAAAACATCTAATAACAAAAGGTCTACTTCCCAAAATGTTTAATCCAGTTCTAAAACGTCCAACCTGCCCATACGTTCATTTCTTGATATTTTTATTTGGATGATTAATTAACATCTAGTTAATCTTACTCTCTGTTACGCAATTATAATGCTAAGTGCACCCAATCGCCAAGTCGATGCGGTCAAAACTCACCGTGAATAATTCTGCCACTGAATCATATTATAACCGCTGAATGGTAATGGGTGGTTTAGTTAATCTAATGTAGTTAGTTATTGAAATTAAATTTTAATTGCTAAACTGTGATTCACGAAATTCAAGTCAATATTATTATTGCAATGCTTACGTAAAACAAACGTCAGGTTCGTAGGTATTTATAGTACATTTGTACACATATAAATAACACGCAATCTTCCTCATAACAAAACTACATCCAATTAAAGAACCTCAGATTATAGAATCTGAGCATATTTTAAACTATACTTACATTATACTCACTGATAGACGTCCTGAAGCTCGAGCACGAATATTTGCGAGAAAGTATTCGTATGGTTAACGTAAGCAATTTGTATGGCATTTTTTCAAAAGCGCCCCTGTCGTGCGTAAATGGTACTAAAATGCCATACAAATTTGACAAATTGCTTACGTTAACCATACGAATACTTTCTCGCAAATATTCGTGCTCGAGCTACTGTACAAGGCACAGACCATACCAGAGATGTCCTTAACCTACAACAGCGCAGAGACGAAATTTTAAAAGCATATTATTTAAAAAAAATACTTTTTACATTAAATTAAAAATAATTGTTTTCTACAATTTGCCACGTCTGTAGTTAGTAAGTACCAACTAAATAGCGAATAAAAAAATTGTAAATGGCTTTCACTCACTATTGTTACTAGTTTACTTAATATAATTTTAGCTGTAAGTTTTCCAAATATTAAAATATAAAATTAAAATAAAATAAAATCGATTTCGCTATTCGTTTCTCGTTTCTCATCTCCAAAGGAATAGGCAACAGCCAATCTAATGTCCAAATCATATTAAAACTTTCAACGAGTTTTTCCTAGCCACAGGATTATAAAGTCTTTCATAACTAGATGCAATAGATATTAAGAAACTTCGCTGTTAAAATTCATGTATTCATAACCTATCGCAAAGAATATCCTACCGCGGCTAACGCAAAAAATCGAGTTTACTAACTAATTTTACACGGCGAAAGTAAAACTAAACTAACTACAGTAACTCGAATCTGGCGGTGAAATTGTTATGAGAAAAACTTTTTACATTACTTTTGTATAACTCTTCTGATTTTTAACCGACTTCAAAAAAAAGGAGGAGGTTCTCAATTCGACTGTATTTTTTTTTATGTTCGTTACCTCAGAACTTTGGACTGGGCGAACCGATTTTGATGATTCTTTTTTTAACCGAAAGCTGGTGGCTGTCATGTGGTCCCATATAAATTTTATTGAGATCTGACAATGACATCCATGTTAAAACCATATATTTAAGTCTTAAATTTGTATTAAGTATGTGCGTGACAAATGGACGAATAACTCAATATTACGCCAACCGAATTCGATGATTCTTTTTTTAATCAAAAGCAGGTGCTTGTCATGTAATTCCACCTAAATTTGAACAAGATCTGACAATTAGTTTTTGAGTAACTTTGAAGTCGGTTATTTTTTGTTGGTGAAATTTAGATTATTACAAATCCATATTGTAGATATATGAGATTTACTGGGCTTACGTTTTTAAACGTCCCAGCCTATTTATAGCACAGAAGATATAATAATACTTACATTTGTTATAGTCCGATATGTATTTTAGACAAGTCTTATTTGTTAAACAAAGGCACTACTTTTTATTCAAATATTAGTTTTAAAAGTTTAAAAAATAATACATAGTAAAACGAAATTCGTATTTTGGTATTATTTACCTTTAAATCCTTTTAAATGATTTATTTAACATGACGACCCGAATGGCGCAATGGATACCATGCCGGACTGCCGTTCGAAGGATCTTGGGATCGATTCCCAGGGAGGCAGAAATTTTCTGATCTCTAAGTATGTCTTTGTGTGTTGTCCATGACACCCACGACACGACGATTATTTATTTAAAAAAATAGTGACAGCCTTTTTTTTAAATTACCAATAACGATAAATCGACGCTAAAAGCTTTTTTACCAAAATAGGACTTGTTTGACGAAATGGACTATAGCTTGGACGCAATGCTTGCGAATTAAAGGGTCACAGGTCCGATTCCCGGTCGAGGCAGATATTTTTTGTTAGTCATTTATTGTTTTATTTTTCGGTCGTAGGTGTTAATTTGACTTTAAATAGGCTTGACCGATAGGCCGTTAATATACGTCGTTGCTATAAGTGCTAAGCGTTTTAAAACATGATTGGCTTAAATTCTATCCTAGGTTTGAAACACTTCGTAATGAGATCAATTATTCGCTACACCTTTACCCTTGTCTTAAATATTATCAAGCAGATACTAAGCTATCAGTGATTATTATATCAATTGAGACCTCGATAATAATTCTAATACGGGGTCTTCTTTACAATAACATTATAACAAAAGATTTCCGTTTGTTTAAAATTTTTATATATTCATGTTCGTTTAAACTTTTGATACCTATTATATCTGAAATATCCAAAAACTTAATAGAAAAATTTACTTCACAACATCAAGTATATAACAATAGTATTATTACAGTGCAGCTAGTTAATAATATAAATCCGATATATTTTTCCAAACGCACAAACGCGTCGGCAACCATAGTTCATCTCAAACACAAAAAAAAATACATTATGATTCTAAGTTGAGTACATATCACATTTAATTTTATTAGTACATGTCATTAACAATAAAATTATACATTTTAAAGTAAAAAAGAGCAAAATAATGAGTTATAAAATTTTACTTGAAGACCGTTAAGTATTTCGATAAAGATAATACTGATAACTCTTATCTATCAAATTTGCTTTTGATTGCGAAGTAAACGTGGACTGTGCTCTACCGGAATAGTGCATACGGAAAACATGTGTGAGTAAAATAACAAATAGTTTAGTACATAAATGTATGGGATACTTACGATTAATTATTTTATTTTATAAGGAAGAGCTTTAAGCGTCCATATTAAAAAAATAAAATATAATGAAATTGGCACTATTATTTAAAATTTATTATCAGATTACCTATAAAATTTTCGGTTATAGTGGTCGCCCGTCGAATATTGATTCTCATAATGATATTACTAGAAAATATATTCTGATATTCATGATTATCATTTCTAGAGTGGTTGTGATTGAGGCTGGTTACTGCTACTGTAAGTATAGGTATAGTACTGCTGCAGTATAATAGACCATCATACTACGCCAAAACTGATTGGAGTAGTGAACGTCAGTGCTTGAAGGCTGTTATTGTTAGTAAATACTCGAAATCGACGATAAATTAAAGGATTTTTTTTTGTTCCTACATAGATTTTGAATGACCCGTGACTATGATTAATTATTATTATTTATTATCATTGACCCAGTCGTTCAGTTGCAGTTAACTTCACTCGCATTCTAATATTCCAGGGTGGTTACTTCTAATATCCTCGACGCTAGCACTCCGTGACTTCGAACCTCCGTCCCCTGGGAGTCGAACCTTGGACCCCGTCGATGAAGGATGGCTGCGCGTTCGGCTCAACCATTTCGATGCTTCTAACACTGACACCTTCGATATGGTACTTTATATACATTTATCTATACTAATATTATAAAGAGGAAAGATTTGATTGTTTGTTTGCATTGAATAGGCTCCGAAACTACTGAACCGATTTGAAATATTCTTTCACTGTTGGGAAGCTACACATTTTCAAAAATTAGGGATCCTTAATAAAATTCCAGTAACGTAACCCATGGTGTAAAAAAGTAAGAAAAAAGGAAGCAAAGCGAGGGCGGTTACTCGTATACTCGTAGATATAAATCTTAATATACATAAATTACGTGTCACGTTGTTTGTCCGCGATGGACTCCTAAACTACTTAATCGATTTTAATCAAATTTTCACACCGTGTGCAGTTTTATCCAACTTGAAAGATAGGATAGCTTACATCTCAAAAAAAAACTTTTGACAGAACGAAGTCTGTCCGAGCTTTCCGTCTTTATAGATATATCAGTCAAATGAATTTGTATTGTCAGGCCCCCATCGGAAGTCTGGTGCGTGGGCGGAATTTTTAAGCTGTGACCAGGTGTTTGCACAGACAGACGTCTGTACTATAATAACGTGATTATAATGATATTACAAGTTTTTTAACAAGTGATTTAATGGTTTTAATGTCTCTCTGTAAACTCTGCATGTATGTTTACACGACATTTAAATTTTTTTATTTATTTACTTAGACTTTATTGACCACAAAATCAAGGTAGAGTTGGCGAGCTTAATGCTTAAATGCAATCTCTACCAGTTAAACAGTAGGCCAAACAGATTGTATGCACGAAGAGCGGGTTTTATTATTTAAAAAAAAATCCCAAAATTAATTGATTTTTTCAATGTTCCACATTTATCAAGTCCCACTACGACTCTATTTTTTATTCATTGAATACTAAAATAAAAAAAAACGACAACAATTTTTTTCTGGTTGTAATCATTTTTATTTTGGTTCTAGCGATATCTCTATAACAGTAAGTTCGCTCAACCAAACAACACGGACATGGTCATCTTCGTTGGTGGAGAATGGGCAATCTCCCCTGGCTGGGTTCGAGGAGGCCTGGCCTACGAACTTGCGGAACAGATCGGAGCAGGCCTCTTCTATACCGAACACCGGTACTACGGCGAGACGAGGCCTACCCCGTAAGTACTGTTTTATTTTAATAATAAACTTAATACGTCATCCATATGTTATTCAGACGTACTTAATTAGTACATGGATGTTACGGCTGGAGTAGACTCATGTGACAGAATAAGTGTTGGGGGGTTTTGTAAATAGCTCTCTTCTATTAAGTTAGTATATTAGTCTAATTCGCAACAATCCGCGGTTAACGTTTATGATGATATATATATAATACTTTAAAAGACTCCCTCACTCCCTCCCACAACGGAAACATGCCCTACAATAATTAAATATCTACCAACATACATACATACCAAGACGTGTTTCGCTCCGAAACGGAGCGTCATCAGGGTAAGTTGACTCTACGATGTTTAGTCGCAAAGTCCATTCAAAGTCGGCAGTCCAAATACAGTTTTGCAAAGTAGAGTAATATTAAATTGATAACAATGGATTTCCGCAAAGTAACACCGCAAAGTTAACTCTTTTATGCATGTCCCGCTGTGAATCCTGGTGCGGTAAGGTATTATGTATCCTTTCAAGGAACGGTAGTTATTTTGCAATCATGTTTCTAAGTTACAACATTTCGTATTATGAGCTAACTCACAACGAATTTCGTGATATTCATTACAACGCCTAACAATGTAAGTGAGATGAAATTTAAATTGAACATAATATGATACATATAACAATCAAAACTTTTAGTAGGTAATTTTTATCCGCGAGAATTGAGGCTGGCCAAGTTACCACCCTATCCTAAATTATTATTAGATCTCTAAACTGGACCATGCCTAGCGAAGCGTGCCAGCGCGTATGAATAGCCTAATTAATTCTAAAATAGTAGCAGTGAGCCTTCGGTAAAGCTTTCCGGGTACTCTCGATATACTGAGATTCGCTGGAACCAAAAGCTATCCTTGACACACTTTTGAACTATCATAACGCAACGCAATCATAAACGTCATACAGGTCTGCAGGTGCCCGACAAGGCAATTAACATACTTTTTTGTTTGTAGAACATTTATATTCTTATCACTTCCTGTTTACCTACTTGCTCATCAAAAGAAACATAGCGTGAAGGACTTCTTCAATCCTTAAGATCAGAGATTTTTGAAACTCTGATCTTAAGGAACCCTGGTTCGATCTGCTGATTTGCCTTTGACTTGGTGGTATATATGTAAGTAGTTTTTCCTTGTGGTTCTGATTGTATGACAGCCTAGTAGGTCAAACATCGTTGTCTCGCACGATGAATTGTCGCTTGTTATGTTGAAAGCATTTGAGAACACAAGTTGCACATTTAAATTTTGTAAATATCCGACAACCAAGCAGTGATTGTCTGATGGAAAGGAGACCACGATCACCTAAGGCGTAATTCACTGCCTAAAAGCGGAGGACCAGTATTATAACTGGCTCATCGATGCTGCCACCCAATCTAATATACATGGTTATTTGTAACTCGACGTATTCCTGGCAGGACCTGATGAAGGAGTCAAAATGCAATATATTTGATCGCTCATTTGTATGAGCGAAAAAAAAAATTCTTGCTAGTTGTAGAGATATTTGTAATTTAAGCTTTTTTCGTTATTTACCCGGAATTGGGCATTTAAATGCATATTTAAAAAAAAACTACTCATTAAACGGTTATCCTTTCAATTTATTTTTGTAACCAATACTTTAATAAAGCCCATCCTACCTTATTAAAATTAAAAGTCCTTCAGAATGAACAACTACGAGCTACAACAAAAACAAAATTATTTTAAAAATGCATGTTACGTGTCATAATATGTTGACTTGTTAAAAAAATTACCATGACACAAGGTTTACAAATTATTAAAAAAAACTTGCCCATTTAATCAGCTTTCTAAAAAGGTATTAATGTTAATCCAAAAACATGTAATTCTTAACAAAAGCGGCGTTTAACTCGTCGTAGGTAGACAACAGCGAGGGCGCGGCTTTGTTTTGGATAAGTCGTATTTAATATCTACTTTTCGATGTGGTTCCCAGTTGTGGTTGCTGTCACTTCATAATAGGCAAAAACTGAAGCCTGAAGTGTCGTCAAAGGCAATAATATCGTGTATGTTTAGTGTATGAGGTTTAGTGTTTCAACTCTCGACCGCGCAAGCACTCGTGTTGTGAAAATTCTCGTGTCACGCTTTTTTGAAGTTGAACTCCTTAGAAACGGCTCGACCGATTATCGTGAATCTTTGCGTGCATCGGTGGAGATTCGAACATCTATTTTTCATCCCCGTACCCCTAAAAAATTTTTGGCAGAACAACGTTTGCCCAGTCAGCTAGTAACGTATAAAAAGTAACGTTCTTCCCGCGGCTTTGTCACTGTTTTCCGGGATAATAAGTATCCTGTATCCTATTCCAGATGATGGTCTACCTGTGTGCTAAATTTCATGAAAATCCGTTCAGTAGTTTTTGCGTGAAAGAGTAGCAAACAACCTCACGAACATTCATAAGATCGATTTTAGGAAGGTGGTAACTTGCTAGCAGAAGATGTTAACTCCTCGAATTTTGAAGGACATCAAAGTAGACACGTAGTTAAAAAGATAACCCTACACACTCATAGCCACAGACTATGACAACGCACAAAGACAAGAACATACACATACCAAGAACAGAAATTAAAACTCATCATTCGAATTCCCACCTCGCGTCGAACCCAAGACCCTAGGGCTAGGCATGGCGGTCCGCCAACCTACGCCATACAGGTCGTCGTGCTGTGACACACTGGATTATAGAGATAGTTTTATAACTAGGGATTTTAAAAATCTCCTGCGATTTCAGCTAACAAAATTTAACCGTATAAATCCATAGCCATGTACGTATTGTCACATGCTTTTATTTCGCGCCGCCAAATCCATGTCCGGTATCGTACAGTTGAACGCGTGCCAACTTAAAGTGTTTCGGGGTTCTGCACTTGACGGCTATTGAACCCCATTGTTGTGGGGGATTTTCGTATTTTTTTTAACTATTTTTTTTAACTATTTTTAACTTCGGTTTTGTATGGTTTTTAGGATTTTATAATTTTATACCCGTGTTATTAAACATATCTTATGATCTCAAGAGTCGGTTTGATGTTTGCATATTAGTGACATTTTTAAGATCTTAGATCCAGTAGTATATTAGCTCATTGGTTAGATCATCTCCTTGAGCTGAGATAGGTTTTTAGGTATTAAAACGAGCATTAGAGGGGAAAACTTGAGAAGACTTATCATAATTATCTGCCACAAGTCCTAGTGCAGGTTTTAATTCTGTAAGAAACTCTTATTATACATTTACGTAAATTGATAATTATTATCATTAGAAAGTGCTTCAATTGTAGCCTCATTTTTGTCCGGATACATTTTGAAATTAAATAAAATTTATTTATTTGAATTAGGTACAAATTATTTTTTGAAAATCACACTAATAATTATTTACACCAGACGGGAATCTAACCTGGAAAATAAGCTACTACGGTTGTGTAAACTGAATATTTATGATGTTTATTCAAATAAAAAGCATAAATGGAGGTGTTTCGTCGATTTAATACTCTTTTATTAAGCTACATTATTTTTAATAATTCTATTACATACGGAATTCACTTCGCAGCTTCGACGCTCGCAGAGTACAAGTTTTAGTAGCTTTAATGTAGTTTTTCGGATATCATGATTCCGAGTTCACATTCAAAGCAATTGGCAGTTCTACCGCTTCTGTTTTGGCTTATTGTTGCATTATGTTCTGGTACGCGAGATGTAGGTATTATTATTATACATATTTTATTATAGTGCTAATTAATACCGCCAGTAAATAGTTTTTTCTCGAATGTCTTCCATATACATTGTATCGTAACACGTATTCTCCGCTTCTATGTTTATTTAACTATCTTGCACTGTTTTTATCGTTATTTGTAATAATTTAAAAATAACGCAGACACAAAATAAGTCTCGTCTGAAAAAAGGGAGGATAGTAGCCAGCGTGAGCGTGAAAAAACCATACCATTGAATAATAACATGTTTGATTTCGGGCCGCGTGTGCATAGAATCAAATCCATGTTTTATTTCGGGTGGTGTGTTATTGATGTCTCATTTGTATACGTCAATACAACCGGCAAAGGGAATCGAAGTGTAGGAGTTACCCTATAAATCCCTTCACATACAAAAAACTATAATCCTACAAACACAATAGGGTTACACCTGAAAGGGCATACAAAACTGGAAGTCCTAGAAGAAACCTTCCTTGCTTGTGACTTGTGACCATGGTAAACTACGGTTTTGTAGATGTACCTAACTACCTACGTGCTACTCATGTATGTTGTGTTAAGCTCAGCTCAAAGATGATTGCAATCCTTCGCAGTACGCATATTAAATGACGAAGCAAAGTGCATCGCACCTGATAAAAGCCTGTCTTTAGTTTATTCGTCTTAATTCTTTCAACTTGAATTAACGCAGTGACTTCATGAAGTAGTAAATAAAATGTCTTTTGTGATTACATCCATCCTGCTCAACTCAGTCCAAAGCTTTCACACGCCAAGTGTGATTGTGAATAAATCTCTTTGTGAAAAGACTTAAAATTAAAAATGTTATTGACGTAAGTATAATCTCGGGAAGAGGCGCGTGGGTGTCGCTCGGTATTAACGATCTTACTCAGTAATCAAAACCGAGGTAGGGCTGGCATCTTATGTTTAACTGTTTATAATTTTATTACAAATATACAACACGAATAAAAGAATAGTATATTCGGCTCTGGGTAAATGTTATGGTGATAGCTACGTTCATTAGTCCATAGGGGATGATTACCAGTTACCGCCAGGCGGCTCGACTAATCGTTTGTTGGCTATTTACATAAAAAATATATGAAGTAGGTTTTTAAACAATTAAAAAATTTAAGTATAGAAGTTGAAAGTTCCAATTATTTGGCACTAGACACCATTATTATAATCACATGATTAAATTAAATCGATTCCTTGTCCTGAAAACTTCTTATTTTGCAATTATCATCTAAATCATTGGAGTAGCTTTAAGAAAAAAAAATTACAAGATTTTCTCGTTTCTTAAGTTAAGTCACTAACAGTTTAGTTTTGTAAATTCATCGCCAAGAATTAGAAGTTTAAACTAAGTTAGCTGTAAAACAGTTATTATCTTAAAATCTTACAAAACAGACAATTAAACTTATCAGATGCTACAACTAATATAACCATTGTTTAGCAAAATGTTTTTTGTTATAATTAAGATGTTTCATTATAAGTTCTAAAAGTTTGTTTATTAAATGAGTAAGTGCCAACCCTATCGTTAGCGCGAATTAACCGCTGGTGCCCGAATAACCCCGGAGTCAAACGATGACACGAGCCGTTGCTACGCCCGTGGTGGTCATTGCCCGTCAGCATAAGTAGAATGTCTATTGTTTGCTGTTTTACATGTAGTAGCGAATTTAGCTTGTACAAAAATGAGTTCTGAAAATTGGAAATGATTTTATAGATAACTAGCTGCCCAGACAGACTTCGTTCTGAAAAAAAATTTGGGGTGGACCACCCTTAACCTTTAGGGGGATGAAAAATAGATGTTGTCCGATTCTCCACCCTAGCCAATATGCACGCAAAGATTCACGAAAATCGGTCGAGCCGTTTCGGAGGAGTTCAACTTCAAAAAAGCGTGACACGAGAGTTTTATATATTAGATGACATATCAACAATTGAGTTGTTTCCTAAAATTTTTTTTTGTTATAAATGGAAAGTTCATATATAAGTTTTATAACAAAGTTATTTTAGTTTTTTTATATTCGCTATAATTTAAAAGTTACATCAAATCAAAAATACGTTTTTGAATCCAGTACCGAAAACACGCCGACAGTTCCCGAATAGACCCGAGCGCGCGTGTGACGTCACTTTGTTAATTGCTATTCATTGCAGCATACAGCTGATACTGTGATTTGACTTTAAACTGATAAAATCTTGATATTATCGTCAATATATTGATAAACATATTAAAAATGCTAAACCTTAAAAGTTATCATGCTTGTTTTGTACCATTACGTGTGAATACTACAAAAAAGATAATGTTAAATGTGTACATTTATTCGGAACCTGTACATTTAATCCTACTTTCCTACTTAATGTTATAAATCTGAAATTTTGGATGTTTGTGACTCCATCACGCAAAAACGGCTGAACGGATATAGATGAAAGGCACACAGATAGTTTTTGACCTAACTTAACCTAACCAGATAGGATACTTTTTATCCCGGAAATAGACCTTTTCCCGAGTAATAAGAGGTTAAATTTTAGTTTTCGTTCATAGATTAATTTTTAGGGTTCCGAAGTAAAATCAGAATTCTTATAGTTTCGTCATGTCATGTCCGTCCGTCCGTCTGTCCGTCTGTCCGTCTGTCCGTCTGTCCGTCTGTCCGTCCGTCCGTCTGTCCAAAACAAAGCGCCGAAACCCTTAGTGCTAGAAAGCTGTAATTTGGCATGGATATATACATATATTTATTAAAAAAATTGAAAAGCTCTTCCAAAAATATTATGGGAAGACCATTTTTGGAATTTTGGGTCCGTTTGCGAAATATTTGCTTTAAAGTGCTAATTCTGGTTGGAGTCAAGTGTCCAGGGGGGACAGTTGGCTAAACGGTTGGAGTTGGACAAGTGAAAAAAATCTCAAAAATAGGTTATAATATGATGAATTTACAAGGAAAACTATCACGGCTATGTTAACATGAGTAGTTAATGAATAATAGTCGATAAACTTACTACTTCGGAACTCTACATTGCGCGTGGCCTGACACGCACTTGCCCGTTTCTTTTATGAAACAACTGATGGTTTTATTTTATTAGGTTAGGAATTTTGCCACGTTGATCCTACTTCAATTCAATGAGGATTTGATGATGGGTTCTGGGGCTACAAAGTGGAACTCCTCAATGGTAGAGTAAAACGGAGCCGTGTTTAAAGATAACTACTACTACTATTACTATCATTAACATTGTAAAATCAGTAGGAACATCATTAAATAAATAAACGCTTCACACTCCTATGAGTGTGAAGCCCCTTACTAGGATACCCTGAGTCGTGGGTGCCATAGACAATACAAGGACACACACCCAGACCAAGAACAGAAATTCAAACTAATCATTCAAACCACCTCGCATCGTATCGAACCCAGGACCCTTGACTCAGCGATGTGGCGTGGTATCCATTCGCCACACGGGTCATTGACCAAGTTGGTGTATTTTGGAGACAAAAAAAATTATATATTGTACCAGTTTTATGTATAAAGCGCGTACAAACCCATAACGCCGCAGTAGGTTTCTCTGTCGCGGGTGATATGGACAACACGTCACTATAACACCCAAGACCCGAGTACAAATATTTATTAGATATGGCCGGGAATTGAACCTGGGACCCTCGCTTCGCAGGTTGGATCGAATCGCTATCAACTAGGCTATAGGGTCATCGTATGTATGTACCTACTACTAGCATAGAATTTCTGTAGCATTGCATTGTGCATTTTTTTTATTAATCACATTCTTCATTTCTCTAAGGATCCATATCTGAAATTTACGCAGACGAAGTCGCGGATAGAAGCTAGTAGTATGATAAATGAAATATAATTTATCATACACCCCTGATTTCATACCCCTAACACCCTGCCCTGATTCCTCCCAGACACGATTTACTAGTAAACAGTGTAACCTTTTCTTTTGGTGTAAGTATATAATCAATGGAGAGTTTTATTATATTTAATGAAGAATAAATCATTTAACTTTTAAATTTACAATAAAATTACGTGGAATATCTTTTTGCACTAAATTTCGGATATTTTTAGTTAATTTACGTGTAGGAGCCGTTGAGACCGTACTATCGTGAAATTTCTTTAACAAAGTGACGTCACAAATATGGCGGTCAAATTTGGCGCGTTCGTAGCCACGTGATTTTTTTTCAACTTTTATTTCGTTATTATTAATATTAAAAATAGTTTTTAAGCGTTTTTAACAATGCCAATCAATATAATTTGTGTTTAAGATTTAAAATACATTTAAAAAAAAAATATTTTTTTTAAAATGAACAACTCAATTTGGGTAACTGTTCCGGTGAATACGTAACCAGGCAAATAGGCATCTGTCGATGTCCCAAACATTAAAATTGTGAATGATTTATGGCCAAATATGTAGGTATATGGTTTCACTTCTACTACGTGTGAATTGCACACATTTTATTTTTTTAATATAAATTAATAATTTTATTTTATTATTATTATATTTTTATTTATTTTTTTATTATTATTAATTGTAATATAAATTAAATTACGAAAAGCACTTCAGTTGCTTAAGATTTCTGAGGAAAGGGGGACGTTGTCAGAATACCAAGACCAAAGCTACAGCCAAGTTTTAACTTGGCATTCTAAACTCACAAATTATTAAGAAACTCATGCTTCACAATAAATCTCATTATTTCACAGGGGCACCTCAGTAACTGAACTGCGTCATCTGAACGTAGACCAGGCGCTAGGAGACTTGGCGCAGTTCATCCAGTTTGTGAAGAGCGATGACTTTGAACAAGGAAGATACAGGTTAGTTATTTACTACATCGTCTGATTAAAATAAATAATAAATAAATAACGCTTCACACTCATAGCCCCACACTAGGATTCCCTGTGTCGTGGGTGCCATGGACAACATACAACATAGACAAGGACATTCACACCCAGACCGAGAACAGAAATTCAAACTCATCATTCAAATTTCCGCCTCGCTGGGAATCGAACCAAGGACCCTTGGTGCGGCGATCCGGCATGGTAACCATTGCACCACACGGGTCGTCAAAGGATTGTAGGATTTTGGTAGTCAAAAATATATTATTTATAGTAATGTTGAGGGCATTAAATTTTCCGAGTTCTGAACATGCAGTGAATAAGTTGGACTGGTTCACAGAACTTTGTTTTAACTTTTACTTAGATCTTAACAAACAATGTCGATAACAAAATCGACGATCCTGTAGCCTAGGGAAACCTACTGCGGCGGTATAAGTGTGTAAGCGTTTATTTTGTTCAGAGACAAAAATTTCCTGAGTTTCGAATGGCATGCAATAAATAATTTTGATTGTTTCACATAACTTGCTGTAAGGCTTGTAAGCTGTTTTTAATGAACTCTCAAAATATAAGAAGTACTCTAAAGTATTACGTAGATCGTAACAAACAATGTTCTTCTCCAGAAACGGCAAGGTAGCTCTAGTAGGGTGTTCATACGCTGGCACTATGGCCACTTGGATGAGGCTCGGGTACCCGCATCTAGTGGATGCGGTGTTCTCTGACAGTGGACCTTTGCATGCTCAGGAAGATTTTCCAGGTACGTTTCATTTTAAAACAGTATTCTGAAAGAATCTGTCCATCAGTCTGGACTTTTGGCTAGTTGGTGGTTGACATACTAGGGTGAAACGCCAAACGATTCGTCGTGTTCCGGCTTAGGACTTGGGAGCAAGTTCTTTCTTTTTCTTTCTTCTTACTTGGCTTTCTCTTGGTTTGCTAATGTCCATGGGTGACGGTGGCCACTTTACCATCACGTTAATCATAGCTCGTTTGTCAGCTAATAACAAAAAATTACCATCTCTTTAATCAATTCTTCCTCATTTTATGCATACTCACACTCAGGGGCGGCTGTACTTTAAGTGCACTCGTGCGCCGAACTGCCAGATTTTTATGTTTAGAAAAATAAAAAAATAAATGTTCAATAGTGTCTGATTAACGATCTATTCAATATTAACGAAATTATGATGAACCAATTTAAGCTCTTTGGTAAAGTATTAAGACTCATTATCACGAAAATCGCTGTAATATGGTTCACGGTGCGCTAGCCAAAGCGCACGGCGAATGCTCATACAACTTCTATGAGATGCAACCGAAAACGCCTGGCGCGTGAGACAGAGCTAGTTCAATAGAAAATGTATGGCGAATTAAGACCACTCTGGTGCGCCGCACCAGAACCGAAGATTACCGAGGTTTGACGAAATTCGCGCGCGCTACGTCCGCGTCGGTCGCCGCGCGGCCGGCGCCCGCCGCCTAGCTAAAAGGAGTTGTGTTTGTTTACATCAGTGATTCCCAAAGTGGTCTATATCGACCCCTAGGGGTCTATGACAACCTGCAAGGGGTCTACGTCAGCGAAAAAAAAATTGGGGGTCCATGAAATGAAAATGGGGGTCCACGATAGTGGATCATATACATTATTTATAAAAGTACCTATGAAGTAAAAAAATTATTATACATATATGTTTATAAAATTGTGTAAGTTGTAGGATGTTGGTATTCGCTTTGTGGTCGCAACTCGCAATACATTTTGAACTTGTAAAAATGTTTATTTAATGCTACGTATGTATATTTTACATAACAGATAGTTACAAAATTTTATTTTGAGTAGTTTTAATTTAAATTCAATTAATAAATGTATAAATTAACATGTGTTTTTACTTTAAGTTTTTAACACTAAACTTCACTACAGTTAGAAATTTACAGGAAATCAATATCAGGTAAGTAGGGGGTCTACCCAACACGGAAAAACATGGCAAGGGGTTTACGACACAAAAAAGTTTGGGGAACTCTGGTTTACATTCTGCAAGGATTTTCAGTGTTTTAATATTATACTTACTGAATTTTGGGACATTGTGTGTGAGTAAATAGGTGTGAAAATGGGTATTAAACTTTAACATCGACTATTTTGAAAGCAATAATGAAACTTTTCAACAAAAATTGTAATTAAAATGGGCAGGATTATTTTTCAAACACTCATTTAAGGACACTTTTAAGACGAATATAACGATACAAATCCATCTAGCCGTTGAGAAAATCATAACCGTTCTTTGGCAGTCGTTAAAAATAAAAATACGCTGATACAGTGCACCACCACTTCTAGGATCCACCAGCCGCCACTGCTCACACTATTCCTAAGTTATTGTAGCGCTGCCAATTGAACTTACAGCGCGTTAATACTTTCTCACTAATCAAACCCATATTTAATGCTCCGTCGACATTGTGTTTAGTTAATATTTAACTAATATTAATTGTGTTTAAATCGATTACTATTATTAACCAATTTTATTATTTACATAGCATATTTAGCAGTGAGTTAATAATAACGTCCTGCAACCTCATTTCTCTCCAGGCTACTAAATTTTTGTCTAAAAAAACTGAAAATCCATTATTTAAAATGATCCAATTAAAAATAATTTCATCTTATTTCTCATCCCGTTTTCAGAATACCTAGAAGTTATCACAGAAGCGCTTCGCAAACAAGGCAGTGAAGAATGCGTGACCAGTATTGCAGATGCTATAGAAAGCATTGTGCAAACCATGGCGGAGCCTGGAGGAGCCACTAATATATCGAACATGTTCAAGTAAGAAAAACACTCATTTATCTCACGTTTAGGTTTTTATATCTACAGTGGACAAATCAGACGATAAACTTTCTGATGATAAATATCTTCTACCCATGGAAATTGCAAACTTATCGACGTGCATAGTTTTACGTGCATAATTTTTATCGAGGGTTTTGTCCTTGTAATGATCTGAAATAAAACTGTATCTTTAGGCATGAAACAGCTAACTATTATGCAGGGAATAAGATTTCCACGACCTTCCACGTAGACCACCTCGTATTTTCAAAGCCTAACAACAAAACGAAAATAGGCTTTGTGATGGTTAGTAGTCACCTGACGGTAGAGACACTATGCGTTGCTGGACAACCTACCAGACAGATTTTAAAGAACGATCGTCTTTAAAGATTTTCATGGTAGAGCATTTGATCACATAGTTACTGTTGGTAACTGGATGGATTAAAAATTATACCAACACATACGAATACTGTTAAGATCTAGCCAGACTGGGCGGGCAACCTTCAAAAGAATAAATCTGGCGTAATTTCCTCGCTCGCTGCTCAGCATTTCATGGGTAAGAGTCGTTGGCTCAATTCCAATAATCGATGGTGTCTCTTACACCCTGAAATAACACATTATTGAGTGCACTATGTAAAGATAATGGTTTTTAACAAGTATGAAGTGTTTTCGCTTTTGAAGAATGTTGGAAACGAAATAAATAAATAAATGACTGAAACTATACTATCAGTAGGTAATAGTTTCATCCCATTAATTATTATCTATGTAACGATAGCAACAGCTACGACCGAAAGCTTTACGTGCCCTCCTTAGAATGGAAGTTCTCATGAAATTTTGCCACTAGCGGTCACCCATCCAACTACCGACCACGCCCGCTGTTGCTTAACTCAGTCGATCACTTGCATCGACACAAGCCGTCAGACCACGAGCAGTAATATCTGTAGTACTTGGCGATAACATTTGTTTTTCTCCTTAGTACGTGTTCTCCAATCCAAGCCAACGTGCCTTTGGATGTGGCAACATTCTTCTGGTACGGTATTACGGAGACATTCGCGTACCTCGTACAGTACGCCATTCCAGGAGATATCGAAAAAGCCTGCGACGTTCTCACAGACGTGTCTGTGTGTAGGTATTCCAAACAATATATAAAAGCTAACACACAACACTCGAGAAGTCTAGACATGAACAAAAATATTTGGCAAAAACTCATTAATGGCCCACTACTGAGCACGGTCTCTTGAGGAAGCCTAGATTCCAGTACGGATGGTTATTCAAGTGACGACATTTTTTACGCCACCCGAAAGCCTCCGACATGGCTTATCTAACGATTACCGATACCTTGCAATGACAACCGGGAGTGACGGTTTTTTAAAAATTCTAAATCATTTTAATATGTATGAACGTCATTCTTTTAATGTACCTACTAGCTCTCCGAAGCACGGAAACGCTAAATATATTTTTTTCCTACACACCCATCCAACAGCCCTCAAACGAGCCCGTTATTGCTTAATTCAGTCAATCGCTGAAGGCTGACACATACTGCCGAGCTATGAGCCCTTCTGTATAATATGAAGACCGAGTAATTTAGATTATATGACTTATTTCATCTTATACTTTTCAGTGGATCCTGTCCAGCGACTGGCTAACTGGGTCACCGACCAAGCATGGACGAAGCCTTGCATTGAAACGCGGTATACCGAGGTGGTCGCTGCCCACACCAATACCAGCTTCAGTTCTCCCGATACTACTAGTGAGTTTTACCAGATCATATTATAGTGTAGGTACCTAGCGCGACAGCGTGTTCAGCCAAAGTTCAAAGAAAAAGGAACTTGTGATTGTAATATCCAAGAAAATGTATGTAGTAACCAGGACATAAACGTCAACTTGTACTCATAAAATATCACATTTATATTTTTATCAAGCGTTTGACGGTGATTGTTTACTTACTGGCATATTTCGTGTTCGTGCCTTGTTGGAAGCCAGTCTTAAGAGATTAATGTACAAACTACTACCAGAAATTAAAATAAAACCAATTATAAATTCACTTTGTCGTGTTGCAAGTTGCAAGCCTCAAACTACGATAGTGAGTGAGTGAATATTCACAAGTTGGTAGTACGGATTACTTTACGGAAGTTGTCGATTATTTTGCATCGCAAATACATTCCGTTGGGACAGACTTACATTTACATAATATTGTTACTGTTAGAATGGATTTCACTCAAATTTATTCGGAATAACATTTTATAAATGTGATAGAATTTTATAAGTTTGAATTAATTCCTTCACCCCCTTTTCCTTATTGAACGTTGCGACGTACGACGGATATCCATTTTTTATCACAAACATTTTGCCAGAAGGTGGTTTACCTCGTCATTCTTTATGAGTACTGAAGGACTGGAATAGCTATAGAGAAATATGTATAAAAATAAAATACATACAATACTAAATACACTATACATAATAAATACACACAATAAAAACAAAATAGCTATAAAGAATGACGAGGTATTCCTAATAATAATGAGGAGCTGTTCCTATGAATAGCTATAGGTATAGCTTGTCTGAATTTTACGGGTATACTGATCGAATAAGCGGCTATAATCTTTTACCACTTCTCCCTCTAAATACCTCTAAATTCTAACCTCACAAGTTCCTTATCAGCAAATTGTAACCGATTTAACTTTTGATTTCCAGTGCGTCTTTGGACATACCAAACCTGCGTGGAATACGGTTGGTACCAGACTACAAGTGGTACTGCTCATCCATTCCTTTCCGTCGTACCGCTGGAGTACTTCCACCAGATGTGCCGCGACTTCTTTTCTGTGAGGTAAGTCTATCGCTTCTCTTTTGGACCTTGAAAATCTACACCGAATGTGAAGCTAGTTAAACTTCTTGATCAAAGTTGCTTTACAAAAGTAAAGAAATGTATTTAATCTACTTATGTAATGTTAAACATTTAAATTCTTTGGAGTATTACTGGATATGATAGCCTAGCGGTTAGAACGTTGGTCTCCTGAACGAAGGGGCCCGGGTTCAAATCCTGGCACGCACCTCTGATTTTCAAATATTATGTGCGTATTATAAGTTAATTATCACTTGCTTCGGTGAAGGAAAACATCGTGAGGAAACCTGCACACCGGAGAGTTCTCCATAAAAGTTCTCAAAGGTGTGTGAAGTCTACCAATCCGCACTTGGCCAGCGTGGTAGACTATGGCCTAATACCCCTCACATTGTGAGAGAAGACCCCGAGCCCAGCAGTGGGACAATTATGGGTTGTTGCTTTTTGCTTTGCTTTTGCTTTGCTATTACTGGTTAAGACAACGGGAGGGTTCGGTAAACGAAGCACTATGAATGAAACATAAATTTCATATAAGATCTCTGCCGTGCTATCGATGTCTACAGTAACTAAGTCGTTTTCTGACGAAAATGAGTTAATATTGATTCAGAACCAGCGCAGTGAGCTTTACCAGATGAGCAGATGATACACCCGTTATGACAGCTTCTATTGATACGAAAGGCATGTGGTCGGTGTATTATCCCGTCATAGTAATTGAATACTAGTTGGACTACATTACCTGGCCTAAATTGAGTACTATGCCGCTACTACTATGTACTCGTATGGTTGTGCACACACAAACTGTTACACAAACTGTTTTGCCAACCCAGAAACTGTATCTATTGAAACAATTACGCACAACTAATATATCCATTATTTGTAACACAACTACAGCGGATCAGTAGATAGGAAACAAATATGATTATTATAAACCTCTTTTGACATTGTTTTCATTAGACTTTTACACAAAACTTGGTCATTTACGGCCGGTCTCAATAATGTACTAACAGATGGAAGGCTGTGAAAAGGGCTACCATTAGTATGTTATCTGTCATATTTGTCAATTTTTGCCTCTGAAAAATTGACAAATATGACAGATGACAGCCCTATCCACAGTCTTCCATCTGTTAGTACATTATTGAGACCGGCCGTTAACTAATATAGGACCTATCTTGTTTCAGCTTCAACGAAACATTCCTCAGAGACGGAATTGCGCGTACTAACCAATTGTTCGCCGGACTGACTTTCCTACCAGACTATGTAGTATCTGTAGCCGGAAGACTGGACCCCTGGTCTCCAATGGGACCCAATAGAACTCATGCAACTCCTCTCGCACCAGTCTATGTAGTACCAGATATTTCGCATTGTAGAGCGATCAGGTAATTAAAACTTGGCCAGGTAAATTAATTTTTTTACGGAAATAGCCGGTATACTAGCTGACGATCTACCTAATGGTAAGTGGCCACCGTCGCCACGGCAGGCATCATTGATGTGTTGCCAGCCAAGAAAAAGAGAAGAAAAAGAAAGAATATCAATCTATGCTTCTTGAATTTTTGAAAATTTTGAAGTCTTGAATTTTTTAATAGACAGCTGATGCAAAAGTATACAGACCGTGGCAAGTCACAAAGTTTTGAGAACTCTTTTCATGTAAAAACTTCTTATGCACCATTGTGATTTGAAAACTTAATGTAATGAAAAACTGACTGATGAGAAATAATATATATCTACTCAATTTTTTACAAGTCTGCGAATTTGGACATTTTTAAGTAGTTTTTTCTTGCCAGGCCTACAGGTGTGAATGAGACTCAAGCACTAGAAGATGCAAAGCAAGCCGTCCTTCGGCATATGCTGACATTCCTCGGGAAACCAGTCCCCAGGCCACCTACTCCTCCCAACTCCAGCTCAGGACTTGTACCAGTTTTCCTACTGATAATTTCAGCTGGTCTCCTCAACGTAGACTATTGATCTAGGAACGAATACCTATAGTTCCTTACTCAGTTCCTAAATACAAAATGTCAACGTTACCACATATGTATTCCATCCTTCCTTCCGATGACCTATTTTCTATCATTTAGTCATCTCTACCTTGTTCATCTTTCTGGTGCTAATGGTAAAAACGGGATCAAAATGTGTAACTTTTACGCAGTAGCGTAGCGTGGGGGGGCCGGGGGGGCCGTGGCCCCGGGCGGCACATGAAGAGGGGGCGACAAGCCACTCGATTTTTAAATAATAAAAAAATATACATTAAAATAATTAATTTTATTTAAATTTTAATGTACATTATGTTATGAAAAAACCAGGAAAGTACATTTTTAATTACTAAAAAAAAATATTTTAAATAATATGGGGGCGGCAAAGATCACTGGGGGGGGGGGTAAATTTTCGCTCGGCCCCGGGCGGCGCGGCGCGGCGCGGCGGCGCGGCGGTAGCCCACGCTACGCCACTGCTTTTACTATTACAAGCCTGACGGACATTTTTGGATCTATATTATATTTATATAGATTGTAACTAATACCCAGCATTTTTAGGAATTTTTAAGTATACCTACTCTGTGAAATGTGTACCTAATAAACTTAGTACAAATTAGTACAAATATTTATTCTGAATAATTTAAGAAAATATTATTTTGTACTTGTGTAATAAAAAAGTTTTTGTATTACAATGTACTTTATTTTTATTTTACGTACAAAAATAGGAATAACTGAATATATTTAGTGTGGATGTGTCTATGTGTGATTTGTTTTTAAACCTGCAATTTTAATTCAAAGTATAGTGAACAAACATACAATGTACTTAAATACAACGGATAGAATTTTGTGTTTTATGCCGATATTTTGGACGCAAGGTCAGAATGAGGGACTAGAGTTAAGTAAATCTCTCTGTCTATGTCCTGTCCAGCAAAAATCATTATTACAGTTGCTTTCTAACAATCTCACCTTTGCCTGATAACCTTCAACATAAGGGTTCATGTGTGAACAATGAACGTAGATGGGTCTGCCACGAAAGAGGCAATCAGCTAATCATTATCCTTCGGGTTCGTGCCACCATTTCGGGTCTGGTATGTCTACATCGTTTAGAAAGAGTGCAGCAACCACTTATGAGCACTTATGAGCCACCGAAGAGCCATAGAGTACTAGAGCTTAAATATGTAACTTTGCAACTAACTGTGCTCGATGAAGTGTTCGAGCCGTACCTTACTGAAATGCAATGCTGATATCACCAGATATTCTATAGCGTTCTTTCACGTTTAATACTGCATCAGGCATACTGTCGCTCTCGTTGTCCATTTCAAATACATACAGGTGATAACAGCACGCTGAAGCTTATGGACAGGTGCCAAGGAATCCAGGATCGATTTTCGATTGGTGCAAATTGTTGGCACAGAGGCATTCGTGCAAGCCTGTGTAGTTACCTCGTGTTTATTGTCCAATACATTGCAGTAAACAAGACTTGTGTTTACTGACGTAATAAAGATGTTCCGAGGTTATGAAAAAATCCCCTCATTCAAGGAAACAAAGTAAGTTGCGTCATTAAAATGAATACAAAAAAAATAAATTTTACCTATGTAATAAGAACCTAATAAGAATAAGTCACCCGAAGGTCGACATATCTTTAATTTAGACTTTATGTATAAGGACTGTGATGAAAAGGAGGGATAGGTATTTTTATGTATATAGCGGACAAAAAACAGAACGAGAAATAGTATTCCCTCGTACCCCTACTGAATGGACAAAATAGTAGAACCGCGAGAAAACACCCCAAATAACTAATGCACATGAACCTAAACGATGCTTGATAGAACCACTATTCAACAGGATGCAACACGACAAAAGGATGGCTAAGGCTCAAGATTGGATGAAGTTCTTCGTACTAAATGACTTACGACTCATAACATTCTGCTGAAGTACATATAAGTAAGTGCCCAAGCATTTGAACCTCAAATAATAAAATTGAATATTTTTTTCCAAACAAACATTAGCTAAAGAATGAGTAATGAGGAATTCAAGTTTTCAAATACACCAGACTTACTCAATTTGTTGAAGCGATGTTTGAAAACTTCTCAAACGTTGAGTCAGCTTTTGCATTTAATAAGTAACTGGATTTAGGTTAGCAGTTAGTTGGTAGTGATTAGCAGTGATTTTGTTAGGTTTGTATATACAGGGAGAAATTTTAATGAGTTGCGCTCTGGAATTGGAAGGGAAAAGTTGTAAGGGGACAATTTACATACATTATATTAGATTCCTCCATATTTTGCCTATGCGTCGCCACACCCAAATAACTCTGAGGTATAATAACGTTTTTTACAAGGAAAAAACGTATAACTAGTGCGGGCTTAGGCTTAGATTTTTACTTGCGAACGAATATGCGAAACATGTCGCGTACAATATAATTAGTGATACCTGATATTTTGTGTGTTTAGTGATATTTTTTTACAGTGACACTGCTTGATTATCCTCGTTGATATTTTTTTACAGTGACACTGCTTAATTATCCTCGTTGATCTTAAAATATGCTAGCAATTTTTGTTATTCAAAGAAAGTCTTATAATTAAAACGTTTGTATTTTTAGCAAAAAATAGTTTATTCCATTTATCTTTTCATACTTTTAAATCTTAGTTACTTTACTGTTATTTTTTTCGTCTCGTTTTTCTTCAGTCTTCTTACAGTAGCAGTACTTATTCAAATGGGGATGTGTCTCACTAATACAATGTGGTTCATTTTTGTATCTGTAATAAAGATATATAATATACTAGCTGATCTGGCTAACTTTGTATGCATAACTCTCATGTTGTGTCAATCGCGCCAACTGTCAAACGACTGACAGTTACAAAATAGAAAAAATATGTTGATTATGGTAGCATTAGAAAAGTTAATATGGTCGTTAAGTTTTCTTTAATTTTATAATTGCGCAACTTTCTTAATTTTTTCTTACATAAGAACCTCCTGACAATAATGAACACAAGAAAAAATAACTAGCGAAATCGGTCCAGACGTACATGCGTGATGCCATGACCAAGGGAAATATGGATTCATTTTTATAATATGTATAACATATGAATCCAAGTAAATATTATTGTATTTTTTACTGTTACTTTTGAAATGTGATTTAATATTACATTACACAACAACACAATCAACTGTTTTGATATAAAATACCTCATTATTATTACCTCTCTATCGACGACCCTGTAGCCTAGTTGGTAAGAGTAACCCTGCCTGCGAATTTGTACTTGGGTAATGGGTGTCTTTGTGATATGTTATATGCCATTTCTTCATTTCATTTCTAGAATGGTCAAATCGTACAACAAATGTGGTGGTTCACCGGACACCGATATAAATGCTGTTACACTGTCCAAATTTAAAAGTTGTTTGTTCAAAATTCAAAATCTTTAATTGTAATTACTATCATTATATTATATTTCTCTTATAACTTTTTAATGTAAAATTTTGTATTTTTTGTCTTTTTGTAAAATATCTATCTTAAACACGTCTATGTTTTAAAGCTTGTTATGTTCATCTGTAATTGACTGTCCATTTATTGCATGTTCTGTACTCTCAATTTATTTGTTTGTGTATTCAAATGTATCAGTTGTTGATGAACTTTAAAATAAAATAAAATTAAATAAAATGTGTCGTCCACTCCATGGCACCCGCGACACAGGTAAAAACCTATTGCGGGGGTATGAGTGTGTAAGCGTTTAAACGTTTTATTAAAATACAAAAAATTGGCATACATCCAGTTTACTCGTATGTTCGGCTATCCCAAACGTACCAAGTAGCATAATTAATACACATTCAAAATACTCACGCAGTAATCCTCGATATATCCGATTCAGAGATGCTAAATCGGTCTTCCCTCACATAGTACTTCATAGATCCTTCATAAATCGCTCGCCCTGGAGCCATCGCGATCTGTAGGATAAATCATTGAGATCAAACGCAATAGATTAAAATTACTTTATCTATTAACTACTTTCGTAGAATGTTTGCACCCTAGAGGATACTTTTTTGAAAATACTAACACCAACAGGATCCTTCTGAAGATATCAGTGATGACAGAGATAACGTATGAGAAACATCAGAACAAGATACTTGTAGTGAAGTAAAATACGATGCTTAAGACGAGCAAGTTTTTAAGGAGGGTTTTTAGAATACTGCCTAGATGTATGGAAACAGAGAGAGAACCTCATTTCATATGATTAACAGTTAAAATATAATTTGCTTTGATAGAACCAATAATCTGAAACATAAAAGTTTCTACCCCCCTACCAAATTACTCTTCAAATACACATCTCCACTAACTCTATCGAGACATAAATAATCAAACAAACAATATATTTCTGTTGTCTAATAAACAAAATATGTTTTATCTGGCTAAGTGAAGTCACTCCAAAAATGTCTCATGTCTCGTCGTCAGATCGTCAAAATTATTACTAAAATTCTTACCTTCGCCTGATAATCTTCAACATAAGGCTTTACCATATGCGATTTGGTCACAAAAGAGGCGAACAACAGCTCATAGTCTCTCGAACCACCGAACCTCAAGACGTCTTCGTTGTTGCCATGACGCATTACCCATTCTATCGAAATTAGGGTTCTTTCAACGCACAATTCACTGGAAGTGAAGTGGTTTGATTGTAATCATTAGCAGAGCACAAGCAGCAAGACAAAGAAACCATATTCTTCATTTTCAAAGTAAGCCGTTCGAAGGGCTCAAACACTGAAATAGCTAATAGCAAAAACTTAGGACTAACCTACAAACCCTATATTATTATAAGTGTCACTGTCTAAAAACTGTAAACTGTCGCTGTCCGAGTTTAGTCAAATAGATGTCTTTATTAGTTGTACTATGGATGTTAAAGGTTCAACCCCTTCGGTTGAGTGCAATAAAGTATTTTCGTATCATGTCATAACATGGTTAATACGCCAGCAATAACGATATCAGAAAGAATACAAACAAAGCGAGTTAAATAAAATCTTATTGAATCAATAGATCATTATATTGAAATCGCAAATTAAATCATACTGTATCCAAATTGCGCTAGCTTACCGTTGTTCTAGAGTGATGTTATTAATGAACTGCGCAAGAAACATCGCTGCCCTGGTGTGCAGGGGATCCATGATGGACACGTTGCTCCACTTAGTGCAGACGCACCAGTGCGGCAGTATAGCAGCTTGGCCGCAGTTTCGGGACTTTGGAATCTAAAAAACCAACGCATAGGACATGCTTAGTAGGATAATTTCAGGACCTTTTAGAAGTCACTGGACTCTATACAGTCTAGCTTGATTCTCGTATCATCTAACGGTGCCCATGGTGATGGGGTTTTCACCTGCCTGATTGAAGTACAATTTAGCCTCATTGTAAAATCATATAGTATCAACGATTAAATATCCCATTGAATAGCTAATATTTAAGAAACCCATAATATGAGGTAAATCTTACAGGTTGTAACAAGCTGATTCCTCTCAAAAGATCTGATCCCAGAACTTTAAAGCCATTTGCTAGTCTTTTCAATCCCATTACATCCAGTAGGGTTGTGTGAATATCGAAGGGAGTGGTAACAACCATTTCGTTTCCTTTCAAAGCTAATACAGCTTCAGGTCTCTGCTGCATAAGTTTTTCTGGTAAAACAATTGTCATTAATGGTAATCGTTCTTCGAATCTACCTTGATACGTCCCACGGATAGGTGCAAATCTGAAATTAACAGTAGACATTCGGTATATATTCGGTAGACATCAGTTATCTACGGAATATTTTATTATTAATTAAATAAATAATAAATAAACGCTTACACACTCGTACCCCCGCAGTAGGTTTTCACCTATGTCGCGAGTGGCATGGACAACACATCACAATAACACCCATGACCCGAGTACCAATATTATTTTATCTGTCACATAAATATCTGCCCTGGCCGGGAATCGAACCCGGGATCCATCGCTTCGCAGGAATGTGGTATTATTAAATTTTATTTTTTACCGTGACCCATGATCACCCATTACAATGAGCAATGTGTCGTTAAGTTTTCCAGATTTTTTAAATCCTCTAAGAAATTCCGCCAAATCATCATCCGCGGAAGTAATCATATTAAAGTCATCGTGTGTTATATCCGCAATAAAAGTGAAGCAAAACTTCTTTTCTTGCAACTCCATAAACTACAAAGAATAATGAAACAAAACATAAGACTTTCAAGAATTAATCAATACATCCAACCGGGATACAGAAATTTTCATTCAACATATTCTATCTATGGCTTGAGAACCAATATTTTTTCCCTCTTTTTCTTGACGGCAATGCACCAGTGATGCCTTTGTTGTTTCCAATGTGTTCGGGCGATAATGATCACGTGTAAAAATGTGGCTCGTCTGCTCGTTTTTCGGATATTAATAAAAAAAATTGCATTTTAGAAATAAGCGATTAAAGATTAGAGAGATTACCTGGTAATTATTTACCACGTCGCTATTCCTTTAAGGTTATGGACAATACGAAAATAGGAGGGATACATGTAGAATGTTTTCTCATTCATCAGTTTTTAACGTTTTCACATAAGGTATAGGTGTGCACCTACCTGGTTCGTAAGATTAAGCATAAAAAGATATTGCGGCATTGCACCCTGGCAATACTTGGAGCTAGTCCACATTTTCAAACCTATCCCATCCTCTTCGAGGAAGAAGGCGCGAAGGTAATGGTCAGCTGGAGAAGCGTTGAAGCCATTATGGCGGTATTGGAAGGATCCTATCCAAGGCATGTCTTCAAAATACGCGGTGTGGTAACTGAAACAGGCGTTGGAGTTGCACTATGGTTACTAAATACCACGATTTGTGCAAGGTGATTGACTGAGATTTGGTGAGATTAAGAAGTACCTACCTAAAGGTTTTCCGAAGTGTACAACACACTGCAGAGCAACATATAGGTACGGACTGAGTGCTAAGAGAGATGTTTGAATTGATGAGAGCGTGAGATGTTTCATATCAAAAAAACTCACCCATCCGCCTTTATCTGGTGAAATATAAACAATTCAGGGTCCAGAAATTTCCCATTGGAAAACCCTTTCCTTGCCGAATTTGGATGTTCCAGTTCTGTTCTGCCAGACAAGAGGGGAAACAGCGTCGCTGGTGTACCGTCTCCAAGGATGTGAAACCTGAAATGTTTATAAACTAGTACCTTAACTAAATCAGCTCCTCGTAACTCAGCAGTCCAGGAGCCACCACATTGCTCCAGTATGGTTTAACCTAGCGAAAAATATAATTGGCCAGTTTTAGATCCGGTACCCACCTAAGTAATGTGATTACATGTACTATGATCATGCCATACCACGTGAAAAGATGTTACTCCATATAATGACAATGATTTATTGATATTAAAGGCAAGTTACATTACATTCCAAATTACTTGCAAGGTCGCGTCGTGTCTTGTTGTTTATGTGGACACTAGGCCTGAAACATCCTATCATACAACAAAATACTATCTAACTTATCGATAGTTAGGCGTAACAGATTCAGAGTACCTAATCAAAATTTTACCTACCCTTTAAGTACAGTCCCCTGCAATTCTTCCGTCAATACCCTATAACTGTTTGGCATCCTGCGCATGAAGCCGAACCGAGAAGTGGAATCGAAGGCTATTAAGAGAACGTTTAAGGAGTCTTCCCTTCCAGGTGAAGCCTTTCTAGTGATAGGTCGGAACCCTGCCTTGTTACCGTGCCAGCGTGACGCCAACAAACCTAGACTGAAATCACTAAATTATTTAACAAATCTGTGGAAACAATTTGTATTGTTTCAACACCAGATTAATGTATACACACTCTCTTTGCTCTATGACAGTTAGATTAATTCGCATTAGGTATTTATTTAGACTCAACAAAAAACAGCACCATCTATAGAAATTTGTATAAACTTTAACATCTACTAAACTAAGTCGAAACTTTTACCCTGTCTTGTCCATTCCCGTGCAAGATACTTTGACATGATCACTTTTCTTTAAAAAATGTTTATCTACTCCGACAACTCTGGTCGCGGGGCCGGTGGAGTATTTGTAGTCATTGACGTAAATAATATCTTTATAATTGCAAACAACATTTCTAAACCTTCTCAATATTTCTTTTTTCACTTGACATTCTGACAACTAAAACAATATCATTGAAAAACTTAGCATCCCATAAAAATACGTCGGAGCAAATTTTACAAGTGTGTCAATTTCTAAAACAATATATATATAAGAAAGACAAAGACTTACATAACAATCAACCCAGTCTTCTCCTTCACAGGTTATCTTGGAAACGTTTCGACTAAACCTCATCGCCTCTTCGGAATAAGGATCCAAGTTCGGAAACACGCACCCGACCTCTTCAGAACTGTTGCCCATGCTGTCCCAAAGCTTTTTTTGTACTAACCTGGGATTTTCCAAATCAACCAATTGATTAAAAATTGTGTTATTTGGAAACAATGAGTTTAAATGTATTTAATGTAACAATGACCCCGATAGAGCCATACTCAGTAGTAGGCTGTTAATAAGTTGAAGCCAAGGTATCACCTGAAAGACATAGCGCGGTCAGGTACAATTGTGTAGTTCCACAGCATCAGGAGATAGGCGCTAGTCGCGCAGAATGTGAGGAGACACATGCAGACGTACAGCTGATACTTCTTACTTCGAAGCTGGAAACGCTTCAGAATTACGGAGAACTGGAATACATTTCGAAAACTTGCAAACAACCTTTAATTTTAAATATACATACCAACCCTGAACCCTGGACAAGCTGTTTTGGCATCATCTATTATAAATCAGAGGTTCCCAGACGTTTTTCTCATAGACCAATTACAAAATTTAGCTGGTTCCGGTGGACCCCATGCAGCTATATTTCTACCATATTTTAGATCTAACTATGGAAATTTGCGTTGCGGCTGAGTTTAGATTAAATAGAGATTAATTAATACTCGTAGTTTTTGAAAAAAAAAAGTTAGAATTGATTGGTTAATTAATTAATTGATTTTTGTCACGCCAACCTAGACCCCCGTAGAGTCTCCCGTGGACCCCTGGGGGTCCACCTGGACAACTTAGAGAAGTAACTATGGATCTAAATACACATTTCGGCTGAACACGTTCGTTGCGTTACAGGGTTTACAAAATCTCATGCAGCTTTCGTTTTGTTCTATTATCTTGAAAATTGAAATTAGATTTACCTTCCAGAAGATCCAAAAATTTCTCCACTTAACTTCCATAGTCATGGTTAGATAATAATATTAACTCAGAAAGTATTTTTATTTTACGAGATAAAACTTTTATGTGGAAATTGTGACATTTATATTGCGATATTCACCGATACGTAGTGATTAAGTACTCTGTGCACCAATAATTCACTGTGACATTTATGACAACTGTTGCTGTTTTTGTGTTTTAAAAATCATTACTAAATTATCAGTTTGGTGTGTAGCCAGCCAGTCAGTTGACTTGCCATTTCTATTTGTCTCTGTTTTATAATATGTTGTTTTTTCAACAACAAAAATTATATTTATGGAAATACCGACAAACGAGTTGACAATGTACCTGATGGCAAGAGGCCACCGTTACCCACAAAGTACATAAACACTACGTTTTACCGTTACCCACGAATTACAGCACGAAAGGCATCACCGACGCTTTCCCGACCAAGAAAGAAGAAAGAAAAACAGGGCCATTACCCGTGCACCCACTGGCTTCACCCACCGGTGGGTGCACGGGTAATTTGTGTTGTTTGGCGCTTGGCGCCTCTTGAGGATGAGGTCTGATAACTTCCACATAGAAAGCGTTAAAGCTTGTGAGAAGGTACTATGGGCTGCAAAAACAGCGTGTAAATACAATAATAATATGCTTTTGGGTAGTTTTGTAATAAAAAATTTCGTTGTTTTACAATGTTTTATTATTAACTCAAAAATACGTACATTCAAAGAAATTGCGCTTCTTTCTACTTCAAAATCTTAGTTAAATGTCTACTATTTTTTTTTTGTTTTTCGTCCCTTTTTCTGTTTTCTTACAGTAGCAGTACTTATTCAAATGAGGTTGTGTTTCACTCACACAATGTGGTTCATTTTTATATCTGCAAGAAAGAGTTTTATAACAATTTTTCCCACTTAAAAATGCTGTACAGTATAAATTCAATGTTTCAATTTTTCAATTCCTTTCTAAACGTGCTAGTAGGTACTCACGCAGTAATCCTCGATATATCCGATTCAGAGATGCTAAATCGATCTTCCTTCACGTAGTACTTCATAGATCCTTCATAAACCGCTCGCCCTGGTGCCATCACAATCTGCAGCACAAATTACTGAGATCAAACGTAGGTTTACACTAATCTGAACCCTATAACTATATAACTTTCCATCTGACATATTATTATAGGTGTACCAGCATCTCATGGCATTTTTGACAAGCAGAAAAATGGGTTTTTGATATGGCAATGAAAATTTTTAAAACTAACTATTGTCAAGCGGCTTGTCAAGTCAAAGAAAGAGTTGTATGGAATTTTTTTCTTTTTCTAAAATGTTGATTATTTTCGATTTACTGTCGAAAAGACCTTTACGATCACAAGCCACAAATATTATTTTCAATGTTTATTGAAAAACATGTGAGGAAAAAGTTGTATTTAAGCGACAATCTGCATTATTAATATCATCCATCTTGTAGGATTAACTCGTTTTGATACTTAGTTTTCGTGATTATATTTTCTTAATAAATAATCTACATAATGATTTTTTTGTATGTAAGTAAGATTAGCAAATGATATTAAATTAATTGAAATAAATAATACAAACATTGTTTACAAATTAAAGGTAGCAAAAATTTTGTGAATATGAAATGAAAAGTTACATGATACAAGTTCACGTAACTGAAACGGTGGAGGAGCAATTTATTATTATTATCTATTTGTTCTCTTCGTAAAATGAATAAAAAATACTAGTATACATATAGATGGCAAATTTTAAATTATAGTTGCATAAATTATTGTTAGTCACTGTAATAATTAATTATACCTAATATAAAAAATATGTGCTTGTCTCAAAAATAGCTTTATTTTCATCTGAAGTTAATAAACCATACCTACATATTATATTGCCTATTATGAAACTAACACTGTTAAAAATATCAAGGATCAACAAGTTTTATTCTAGTTTTCCCAACACTGGGGAGTGTGTTGTCTCCAATTTTAATTTCCACATTTTGCCATCAGATTCTGGTATACCTATACTTTCCAGATTCACGCTGAATAAAACATTATCCCAATACTATTACTTCACTTACTATTTATTATCGGAAACACAAATGTAAACACAACACATCAAAGACTATGAAATAAATAATGTTTCCTGTGCACAGGTTGACAGTAATACCCAAAATTCCCCACTCAGGGAGCACAATAACATTAGGGTCATCGTATTCTTTAACAGCCTCACCTTCACCTGATAATCTTCAACATAAGGCTTCACCATGTGCGAATTGGTCACATAAGAATGAAAGAGCCCCATGGCATCCCTGCCACCACCAAATCTTAACACGTCTTCGTTATTGCCATGACGCATCACCCATTCTATCGATATCAAGGTTCTTTCAACGCAGAGTTCTCTGGAAGAAGAATGATTTTATTACTTTATTATCGAGAGGCTTCCCTTTAGGGGTTTAAAACCGAAGAAGTTTGTGGCAATTAATGCTTTTATATTTACGCGGAAAGAGTCTGGTATTAGGCAGCAATTGCTTAGGAGGACTATTTAACTATGTATTAACTCAGGATGGCTTGCTCTGAAACACAAACGAGTTTATGAAACTTCACTACTAACGGTCACTGATTGAGTATACGATATGATCTGATTTGATTGTCTGCTCTGGTCTAAATATGCTAGCAATGAAGTTAGTTAAATGTATGAAAACGGGGCTAAATTAATTATGTAGTAGGTATCCAAATCACGTTAGGTTACCGTTGTCTTAAAGTGATGTTATTAATGAACTGTGCCAGAAACACCGCTGCCCTAGTGTACAGGGGGTCGATGATGGACACGTTGCTCCACTTAGTGCAGACGCACCAGTGCGGGAGTATAGCAGCCTGGCCGCAGTTTCGAGACTTCGGAATCTGAGAAGCAACACGATATAACATGCACCCCTTTTTTAACAGACTTCAAAAAAAGGAGGAGGTTCTCAATTCTACTGTATTTTTTTAATACTAAATCTCCAGCAATCAAATTGCAAAACCGTATAGGTACAGTTAAGCTTAGTTGTTTTTGCGTCATGCATTAACAAACATACAGATTAAAAAAGAAACTAAAAATTACCTACTGTTTTGGCTTCTATTGCTCCTACAATTAGGCCAAAAATTAATTTTTATTTAATATCTGCTATATACAGACATCCACCAGTTATAATTTTCTAATTTGTATATGTACTTGGAGTTTTAATTCATAACAACGTCAAATAATTCTTACACGTTCTAACAAACTGATTCCTCTGGTAAGGTCTGATCCAGGAACTACAAATCCATTTGCTAGTCCTTTCAATCCCATAACATCCAGTACAGTTGTGTGAACATCGAAAGGAGTAGTCAAAACCTCAATGTTTTCTTTCAGAGCTAAAAAAGATTCAGGTCGCTGCTTCATAAGTTTTTCTGGTAAAACAATCGTCATGAATGGTAATCTTTCTTCAATTTTGCCTTGATATGTCTCACGGTAAGCTGAAAATCTGATATTTGTCATAAAAATTAACAGTGGACATTCAGTAAATAACATAAAGAATTGATTTAAGTATGCAATATTAAAACTAGGATCATTTAACATCACATCGCGTTACATTTTGAATTGTATTACTTTTTCGTAAGAAAATATGTTATTATCACAAATTAATATTGCTCATATAATATAGTTATTGGTTTTTATTTTTTACTACGTTTTCAGGGACAATTTTATTATATCAGTTTATACACAGAGTATTGGTATACTTGGCAGAGGGTTTTCTTCACTTATTAAAAGGTTATTTGTTACCTTGACCCATGATCACCCATCACAATAAGCAATGTGTCCATAAGTTTCTCAGATTTTTTTAATTTTCTAAGGAATTCCACCAAATCATCGTCCGCAGCAGTGATCATATTAAAGTCATCGTGGGATATATCCGAAATAAAAGTAAAGCAAAACTTCTTTCCTTCCGTCTCCGTAAACTACAAAAAAATTATTTATTTATTATTAGGGGGCTCGGCTGCACATTCGTCGGCTATTTTCATTAATAAAATATATTCGCATATTATTTTTAGAAATAGCTGATTAATGAGTAGAAAGATCACCTGGTGATTATTTACACGTCACTATTGCCTAATGTTACGGATGACCCTGAAAATATTTTCTCGTTTATCGGTTTTTGACGTTTTGACATATTTTGTAGATGTGAACCTACCTGGCTTGTAAGATTAAGCATAAAAAGATATTGCGGCATTGCCCCCAGACAATATTTGGAACTGGTCCAGCTTTTTAGACCTATCTTATCCTCTTCGAGGAAAAAGGCGCGAAGGTAATGGTCAGCTGGAGAAGCATTGAAGCCATTGTGACGGTATTGAAAAGTTCCTACCCAAGGCATGTCTTCAAAATACGTGGTGTGGTAACTGAAACAAAGACGTTTTGGATTTTGGAATTTCGCGCGCCTGAGTTAAGTTGTTAAAAATAAGTTTAACCATAACTTCTATCAAAAATTTAAAACTAAGTATTGCTACGGTGGTATTTTATACCTAAAGTAATGCATCAGAGATGAGCAGTGGGGTGCAATGAGATGAGGTGAGTCGTGTGGTAAGGTGCGGAGAAGTTGCGGGTTGGTGAGGTCCGGTGCGGAGTCGTAGTCGTAGATGAGATAACTTGAAAGGAGTTTGACTTGAAGGAGATGTCTTTAAAACTTACCCATCCGCCTTTATCTGGTGAAATATAAACAAATCAGGGTCCAGAGCTTTCCCTTTGGAAAACCCTTTCCTTGCTGAATCTGGATGTTCCATTTCTGCCCTGCCAGAAAAAAGGGGAAACAGTGCCGCCGCTGTACCGTCTCCGACAATATTATACCTGAAACCAACCATTCAGTTTATCAACGAGAACCTTGGCAGCTGAAGCGGTTATAGCGGCTCATGTCAATTCTATGTAATCAACCGAGTTAAGCAACAGCAGATGCGGTTGGTAGTTTTATGGGTGTTAGTGTTAAAAGTTTCTTGAACGCTGAATACTCAGCAAGTAAGTGCTGCAAAGGTCACGTAAAGACGCAAAACCAGTTGTTATCGTAACATAGACCCTTGGGCGGCTTGAGAACTTCCAACATTTGAATTGGCCACTAACCCCTCCACCAATCCACACTGAAGTAGCGTGATAGAGTATAGGTGCTCAAAGCTTCCAAAAGAGGAGAAGCGACCTTCACCACTAAAACAGCCGGCTCCCCATAACTCAGAAGGCCAAGAGCCGTCAGCACTTTGCTCAATTTCGGTTCAGCGTATCGTAACATTCAACTAGCCAATGTACGAAACATAATAACATTATCAAACTCATACATTGTTAGGTAGGTGCGCGTAACTGATTCAGCAAAAATGAAATATTACCTACCTACCCTTTAAGTACAGTCCCCTGCAACTCTTCCGTCAGTACTCTATAGCTGTTCGGCATCCTGCGCATGAAGCCGAACCGAGAAGTGGAATCAAAGGCCAATATGACCACGTTTAAGGAGCCCTCCCTCCCTGGTGGACTTTTCCTAGTGACAGGTCGGAAACCTGCCTTGTTGCCGTACCATCGCGTTGCCAACAGACCTAGACTAAATCTCTAAATTAATTACCTACATAATTATAATACATAGTACGTAGCTTAGCGTAGCAGTTGACAATGACCCTACCTACTCGCAGAGCGAAGCGAACCTATGTAAGTTAACCTAAAACTAAGGACCAAGTAGTTGTGTACGGCAAAATATCTACGTAGAGCTTGTATAACGAGTGAATGACCACTTATTACTACGCAGCTACATACATAATGATTATGTAACTTAGTTTAAACCAAATCTACGGCGCCGTTACATGGTGGTCGGTGCCGCAGTGTAGATATGTGTCCACGCCCTAACATCTAGAACTGCGAAACTTCCAACTTAGTTTTACCCTGTCTTGTCCATTCCCGTGCAAAATACTTTGACATGGTCACTGCTGTTTAAATAATGTTTGTCTTCTCCGACAACTCTGGTCGCTGGGCCGATGGAGTGTTTGAAGTCATCGACGTAAATAATATCTTTATAATTGCAGACGACATTTCGAAATCTTTTTAATATCTCTCTTTTCACTTGACATTCTGACAACTAAAACAAAAAACTTTGTTGAAAGAAAAGAAAATCATACAAATATAATGTCCTAATAAAGACTTACATAACATTCAACCCAGTCTTCTCCTTCACAGGTTATCTTGGAAACGTTTCGACTAAACCTCATCGCCTCTTCGGAATAAGGATCCAAGTTAGGAAACACGCACCCGACCTCTTCAGAACTGTTACCAATGCTGTCCCAAAGCTTTTTTTGCACTAACCTTGGTGGACAATCAAACAGTGGAGAAAAAATGTGTTATTTGTAAAAGGATGAGTCAAAATGTGCCCTATGTAACAATAACCTTATACGACCTATTACATGGCTAATATGCACGAATCTTGCGCGAAACCTAAGCCAAATTGCAGGCTTCTGTCACCTCCTGAGACACCCTGGTACGCCGACATGACATTGGAGTCAGTATTCTAGATCGCCCCATGCCAGATGCTCTAGCTAGACCTCCTCAAGAGGATAAACTCATACTCAGTAGAAGGCCGTTAATGAGTTGAAGCTAAGGTATCACCTGAAAGTCATATTGTGGTCAGGTACAACTGTATACTTCCATAACATCAGGAGATATGTACTGGTAGCGCATAATGTGAGGAGACACATGCAGACGTACAGCTGATACTTCTTACTTCGGAGCTGGAAACGCTTCAGAATTACGGAGAACTGGAACACAGTTCGAAATAATACATACAACCTTTGATTTTAAAGTTACATGTCCCTTTATGTTGGTAGGGGTAGACACATTTATTAGGTAGATTGTTTCTTGATGTGAACTAGTCTCATTGTAGGTTCATCTGAGATTGTAGGTATATTAAGTATTAAGTGCATGCATATATGCTGATCGCAGTATTAAAAAATTAAATAAAAGTTCACCTTCCACCATATCCAAAAGATTCTCCACTTAACCTTCATAGTCCTGAGCTGTTCAGATAAAAATTTAACGAGAGTTTATTTGCATAGAACAATACTCATGTACAAACGTAGTGCACAGAGTACTTAATCACTACGTTTTAAGAGACGCCACATAGAACATTGTCTATAGCTAAAAATTCAGGTAAACATTTCAGTATAAACGATACCAACATTACAGGATAAACGATGAGCCATAGTGTTTTAAATACTCTGTGCGAATTTAATTTAATACCATCTGTGGTAAACCGACGTATATATATCATATTTGACGTTGAAACAAAAGTGAGTAGCCCCTGACGTAGTGATTAAGTACTCTGTCACAGAGTACTTAATCACTGTACTCTGTGTCATGTACTTGCTCATGTGACGTAGTGATTAAGTACTCTGTGCATGTGACACAAAGAACCACAGAACATTAAGTACTCCGTGCCACAGAGTACTTAATCACTACGTACACAGAGTACTTAAACTACAATTTTATTGTGACGTTTGTAATGTATGGCAGCTGTTGTATTTTCATTATTAATGTGTATCCAGCCAGTCTATTAACTTCGAAAATACTTTTTTTTTCAGCTCTATAATGAAAAAAAACATTGCCATGAGCTAGGTACTTTTCTTTAATCATTGGATAAGGGACTGTGTAAATAAATGTGAAGAGAAGTGTAATAAAATTTGACATGTCTTTATTCTAGTTTCAAGTATGTGTAACAGCAAAGACGCGCGAGACGGGGAAACCCGATTTTCCAAGGCGTAGTTTATAGGGACGGCTTATTGTCAGACCTCATAGTTTGGCCTTTGACTCTTCGTGAGTTCTTACCTATAACTTAACATTGACAGCGTTGTAAGCTTGTGGGTCTTGGTTACGTTCTGTTGGAGTTCTTGGAATAAAAAAAGTTTTTTACTACAATATTTTACTTTTACCAAGAAACTAAATATATTTAAATTTAAGTTTAATTTAAATATCTGCTACTTTTATCTTCTTCTTCTCCTTTTTGTTTGATACTCTTACAATAGCAGTACTTATTCAAGTGAGGATGTGTGTCTCGCACACATTGTGGTTCATTTTTATACCTGTAAGAAAGAGATAGTAACAGCTTTAACACTTAATAATAACCAGTAGGTACTATTTCAAGGCTTGCCTTTTCTAAACCTCTTACCAAGTAACATAATACAGATTCAGTGATTAGTACTCACGCAGTAATCCTCGATATATCTGATTCAGAGATGCTAAACCGATCTTCCCTAACGTAGTACTTCATAGATCCTTCATAAACTGCTCGTCCTGGAGCCATCACGATCTGCAGGATAGATCATTGAGATCAAGCGTAAGTAAGTACGTATTAGATTAGAACAATTATACCAGTTTCCAAAGGACCCACTTCACTGTTCAAACCATGGTTGAATCCTAGCTAAGCTGGCCCATTATTTTCTTCCTCATTAGCCGATTGATTCCTAACTCGGAAAGCCCAACAACTTAATCTTCAAAATCACCTTCGCTTGATAATCTTCAGCGTAAGGTATCACCATATGTGAATTGGTCACAAATGATGCAAATAGCCCGTCAACGTCCATTCCGCCACCGAATCTCAAAACGTCTTCGTTATTGCCGTGACGCATCACCCACTCTATTGAAACCAGGGTCTTTTCAACGCAGAGTTCGCTGCAAACAGAATTGTTTGATTATATTATTATCGAGTTGAATTCCTTAAGAAAAACTGAGGAAGCATGTTGTTATAAAACATCTTATTACACAGGACAAATTAACATTAAGGAGAAAAATATTTTCAGATTTTGGTTACACTGCTTGTTCGAGCCGAGTCAAACAGAAGTGTTTCATCAGATCGCACATTGAAATTATTAGCTTACCGTTGTTCTAGAGTGATATTGTTAATGAACTGTGCCAAAAACATCGCTGCCCTGGTGTGCAGGGGATCCATGATGGACACGTTGCTCCACTTAGTGCAGACGCACCAGTGCGGCAGTATAGCAGCCTGGCCGCAGTTTCGGGACTTCGGAATCTGAAAAAGAACAAGTAAAACTTTTAAACATTTAGGTGTACAGAAACAGCCATTTTGGGCAGAATCAGTTTAAGTAATAGGTATAAATAGCCACAGATATAGATATGTAGCTGTGGAAATAGCCTTGTTGTGGGACATAGGACAGTTTCCACACTCAATTCTTTAAATTGACATAATCATATCTTTTCTAAAACTTTTACAAAACTATTGCAATATAAGAACATCAAAAAAGCACAAAAGCACATGGCGTTTCAGTAGCTAACGTAGAACTCGTTCAATGAACTAACGAATAGGCAACGCTTACATAAAGATGGTTTACAGTAATTGTCAAAGGCCTGTTACAGACCAACAGAAAGGCTTACCCGATCCGCTTCAAATGCATTCAATTGCAATCAATATGCAAAGGTACCGAATTTGAAGCCTTTGGAATGGTATCTTCTAACTTAAATATCAGTCAGCAAGAAGCTTTAGTTAATAGTTTTAAGAAATTAAAAAATTAAACGCCAAAACTTGTAATTTGTTCTCGTTATAGTACCTACTTACTTTAATCAGATCTATCAAAGTTTCACACACTTATAATGTCCCCACTCCGCCATTAGGTTATGCATTTCTTTTTTATGGAAATAGCCGGCAAACGAGCTGACGATCCACTTGACGGTAAGTGGCCATCGTCGCCCATGGACGAAAGAAGGAACTGGCTCTCAAGCCCCCAGCCGAAACAAGACGAGTCGTTTGGCGGTCGACTCATGCTCTAAGGTGGTAGCTATCCAGGCGAACCCCATGAAGAAATAATAATAGTAATAATGCTATTAATTAACAATAAAATTAAGATCAATATTACCAATATAATCCCTCGAAGGGCCTTACGACACCTATCCGGCATGGGATTGGGGTTAGTATTCTAAACCGCCCCAATACGGCTTTACTTTTTACATCTGAAATTCGATAATTGAATATACTTCTTACACGTTCCAACAAACTGATTCCTCTTGTAAGATCTGATCCAGGAACTATAAATCCATTTGCTAGTCCTTTCAATCCCATAACATCCAGTATGGTTGTGTGAACATCGAAGGGAGTAGTCAAAACATTAACGTTTTCATTCAGCGCTGATAAAGCTTCAGGTCTCTGCTGCATAAGCTTTTCCGGTAAAACAATTGTCATGAAGGGTAATCGTTCTTCGATTTTACCTTGATATGTCTCACGGTAGGCTGAAAATCTGAAATTTGTTAAAAATATTGTCATTATTTGTGTTTTAACGTAACATGCAATAATTAAATCATGTTCATTTAACATCGCATCGGGTAATATTCTCACGTTTGCTACTGTAAGAAGAAATTACTAAATTAAACCTATTGACGAGTAACGACTTACTGTCAGAAAAATCATCAGATGTTTATCAGTTCATCTACATAAAGAACAAATTGCGATATTTTGTATTGGTATACTCGATCCTCAGATTAATGTTTAATCTGAGACTCGATCAATATAGTATGCTTAAATTAAATGGCGTCTCGTATTTAATGTTACTGATTACCTTGAACCATGATCACCCATCACAATAAGCAATGTGTCCTTACGTTTATCAGACTTTTTAAACTCTCGGAGGAATTCTGCAAAATCATCATCCGCGGCAGTGATCATATTAAAGTCATCGTGTGAAATATCTATAATAAAAGTAAAGCAGAACTTCTTTCCTTCCATCTCCATAAACTGCAAAAATTATGGGGATCATTATTTTCAGGATCTTTTTACCAAAGGATTATTTGTAATTACGTAATTGATGAATGTTTCCATAAAGATGTCCCTGAATATTGGTGTTTGATGACCGAACACTGTCAAATGACCCGCTTACTCGTTTATCGGTTTTAAACATTGGTTACCTGGCTCGTAAGATTAAGCATATAAAGATATTGCGGCGTTGCTCCCAGACAGTACTCGGAGCTGGTCAGCTTTTTCAACCTCAACGCATCCTCTTCGAGGAAGAAGGCGCGGAGGTAATAGTCAGCCGGTGATGTGCTGAAGCCGTTGTGTCGGTTTTGGAATGTTCCTATCGATGGCACGTTTTCAAAAAAAGCGGTGAGGTAGCTGGAACAAATTGTTTGAAAGTGCAATAGAGATACTAGATGTCATATGATGACGAATATCCCGAATTTCTAAAATCGCTTTTCGAAATTTTCTTTTATCCTGCAAGAGGTACACATACATAATAACGACATAAGGGACAAAAGCATTATTTTTGGTTTCGCTGTCGGGTTACAAGCATGGACATGAACATCAGTTTCATTAAAGGCATCACTGACGAGCTCACAACCAATAAGGAAACGAAGGACCAAATATTACTTGCTCACTGATGCATCTCATTCTATCAAAAAATATTCACCCATCTGCCTGTATCTTGTGAAATATAAACATTTCATGGTCCAGAAATTGCCCATTGGAATACCATATCGAGGCGTCTGGATGTTCCAGTTCTGTCAAAAGGGGAAATACCGTCGCCGTTGTACCGTCTCCAAGGATGTGAAATCTGAAATGTTAATCAACCAACGTAAGAACCATTATACAACCCGTATCATGACACCACACAACCAGTTTCATAACAAACATCAGACTGTACCTATAGCTGTAAAAAATATCGCTTGCTTCTTTATCTATTTTGACACAGATGTCATCAACTCTCAACAAAATATTCCAACCTACCCTTTAAGAACAGTCCCCTGCAACTCTTCCGTCAAAACCTGGTAGCTGTTTGGCATCTTGCGCATGAAGCCGTATCGAGAAGCAGAATCGAAGCCAACTATGAGCACATTCAAGGAGTCCTCTCTTCCTGGTGGAGTATTTCTAGTGATAGGTCTGAACCCTGCCTTGTTGCCGTACCATCGTGTTGCAAGCAGGCCTAGACTAAAGTCACTCAATTTATTAACGTGGTTACATGTACCTATCTAGTAGTCTGGGCATATGTTTTAAAATAATAAGTGAAAGATCGAAATGGTGATTTTCCAGTGACATGACACTAAACTGTTAGCGAATTTATATTTGATATCGAAATTTATTTTCACGTAGTGGTTGTGGACGATCAAATAGTGACCAATTAGGCCACTTTCAATTCAAACAAATCCCAATCTAACTAAATCTAATATAATTCAATGTAACAAAATCAATCTAATATCTATCTATCTAATGTAACATAATTAAATCAATATAATTCCATCAAAAAGACTTTCAATTTCGACAAAAAAATATTTTTTCATGGTTGTTTTAAGACGATTAATTAAAGTACATATTGTCACAAAGTGAATATTATCACTCTGCATCGATTTATAAGCCTTTTTTATTCACTTTCCGTAAATGAAACCTTTCACATAAAAGCAAACGTTCCGTCTCATAGGAATTAGATAGTTAGTTGAGGTTGAAATGTCGTTTCCGTAATTACTTTGGCCATAAAGTTGATCACAGAAGGTATCCTGTGGGAACAATTTGTATTCTTTCGACAGGAGATTTATGTCTCTCTGAATACACTATATCCTTTATGCTACCTAATATCCTAATGGGCAGAAAATGTTGATTTTTTTGTACGAATCACTTCTACACAGTTGAGTGGACAATGAATTAGGTAAGGGTTATTCGTAGATAATAATTGGTAGAATCAAGTTTAGAAGGAAACTGAAAATAACAAACAGAAATCTCGTCACATAGATGACATAGGTAGGTATGTACAACCCGTACAATACTTATTTTAATGTGGGTCCAGGGACCGACCTCTTTATTCGCAAAGCTCGGCTGATGCAGAAGCTGCCATTAAGAATGAAGAAAAACTAAATATTTAGATTAAGGAATTGTCAATAATATAGAACAGATTAGGATGGATGTAAACGTTAGGAGAACTGGAAATATAATATCATGGAGCAAAGTAAAAGGAATATTATCGCATAACCAGTACCGTAGAATACCCCTTCTGCTTCACATAACATAGGAGATCATACAATCTACTCAAAGAAATATTTGAAATGAATTAATTATTTTATTAATAAAATACGGTAATCACGCCATCTAATGAAACATGATACAACTTCATACATCTGATGCAGCTGATAATGCCGAAATGATTACATAAGAAGAATCATAGATGGTGCTATACGGATGTATCTCTGTTGTTAAATCATGGAGTGTACAGCTAAAGAGAGCTATCTCTAAGGGGGGAAAGTTGAAAAAACTAAGTACGATATGAACATAGCTGTTGTAGATAGAGTAGTAGTTTGCCGAGATGAGTGGATTCACTTCAGAACAGCGCCATCTACGAAGCTTGTAAACAATTTATTTTATTATTTTACCCCGTTTTATCCATTCCCGTGCAAGATATTTTAACCTGGTCACTACTCTTTAAATAATATTTCTCTTCTCCGACAACCCTGGTAGCAGTGCCGGTGAAGTACTTGCGGTCATTAACATAAATAATATCTTTATAATTGCAGACAACATTCCGAAATTTTTTCAATATTTCATTTTTCACTTGACATTCTGACAACTAAAACAAAATGCCTACATTATTAACTTACTATTTTATTTTGCTCCTGATAAAAAAATCTGAGCTTTAGTAAATGTGGTGTGGTGGTTGTAAGAACCTAGAGTAGATATCATGCCATACTAAACTTATAGACTTACATAACAATCAACCCAGTCTTCTCCTTCACAAGTTATCTTGGAAACGTTTCGACTAAACCTCATTGCTTCTTCGGAATAAGGATCCAAGTTCGGAAACACGCACCCGACCTCTTCAGAACTGTTGCCCATGCTGTCCCACAGCTTTTTTTGTACGAGTCTGGATGGAACATTAATCAGTTGATTGGAAAATGTTGATGTGTTGGAAATTTCAAATGACTGTCTACAATATTAGTGGCTAACTTTTTGACTTAAGTCAATAAGTAAAATTAAATGAACGTCATCATTCTCACACACGATTTTTCCATGCCGAACTCTATAAAACAAGAGAATTAGAGCAGGTTAACTAATTAGGGCGATGATATAATACATTTTAATTATATTTTTATATGGGGGGTAATACGAGTCACATTCAAATAGAGTCCCTGCGGCCCTGGTGGGACTCGAAACCCGCGATCTCCGGTTTAAGCTACTGGGCCTTCTCCTGTTAGGCCACAGACACTCCTTAATAATCAAATCATAATCAATTAATCGTCACCTTCGTACTATAAAATACAAAAGCCAAAAAATACAAAATACGCCTTTTTTTCCTCAATCACGCCTTTTCATCTGGGGAAGAAATTAGATCAAATCAACAATTCTCTTCTTCTGCAGGCTATCATTCTATGCCGTCTTTAAGTTACATCACCTTAGTGATAATGCGCGGTCAGGGACAACTGTATCCTCATAGTTCCATAGCATCAGGAGATAGACGCTGGTAGCGCAGAACGTGAGGAGACACATGCAGACGTACAGCTGGTACTTCTTACTTCGAAGCTGGAAACGCTTCAGGATTACGGAGAACTGGAATGCAGTTAAAATCGTAGACAACCTTTGTAGGTACATATTCAATTAATAAGCCAACTTGTCAAACCTACAGTAGTATACCTTAATTTTTACTTAAAACAGATATTTGTAGTGTAGAAACAATTCAAAAATCTAATGTTAGGTATATTACCAGTCTACAGTCTACTTAATGGTCTAGTCTAGCTAGACAGTAAAGTTTCCAGTTTGATTCCCGGTAAGGGCAAATATTTGTACGCTGTTTTTTTTATATATTTTTTGATGGCCTGAAAATATTGGGTTTCGACTATTTCTCAATAAGTACTTCATTTAGCGTGATAGTATTTCCTTTTAAATCAATCATAACATGCTAATGCCGTAAATTTTTTGGCATGTCTATTATGATGCCAGCTAAATGGTTTGTTTTATATGTTCGCAGGTTGTAGCTGGCAGCTGAGGAGGGGACACTTACCCAAAAATTAGCACTTTAAAGCTTAAATCCAAAATTAAAAAAACCCTAAAAACATTACGTGAAATGGTCGATTTTACTACCAGGCTACGATTCTACATTGTCTTAGCAATCTAACTCGTTTTAAGTACATAATATTTATCTCGCCAATTATTCATGGCCATTAAAAATTAATTGAAATAATGGCCCACCTTCCAGACTATCCAAAATATTCTCCATTTAACCTCCATTGTTTTGTTCAGATAACTTATTTAACCTCTGAAATTATTTTTATTGATAATTAATACTTGTTTACAAGCGTAACGTAGGTATCATTCATGGCTTTTGGACGTTTACATAGAGTACTCAAATACTACGTGACGTTTATATCACAAAGTAGGTAATAGGTTTAATACTTAATTAAACACTATTATCACAGAAGACATAATAGTACATCTATTATGTCCTGTATACACTATGGTTTATAAATTATGACATTGCAGACCACGGAACACAGACACTAGCAGACGTTGCAGTAGGTGATTGTTCTTTCTGGGGGATCCATCCAGCCAATTGATTTTTTTTTTCTCTCTTCATTTTTGGCCAACAACGCCCTGGTGATGCTTTTCGCCTTACTGACGTCCATGGGCGACGGTTACCACTTACAATCAGCTGGATGATGGCTTATCTTATCGTTTGTCGGTCATTTACACAAAATAGCTTATGGAAAGACTGTGTAAAAGGTAAAAATTAAGCCTGACTATTCGCACTAAACTTGGCTGACATTATCTGTAGCATTTATTGGGAGACATTGGGAAAGCAAACTAGAATCAACACCAGACAATATAAATCACGGTAAGAAATGTAGGAAAAACTAGAAGAGAAGAGACTAGAATATAATGACGCAAAAATATAATGATGAAAGGACGATGACAATTATCACAAAAGGAGACACACAAAAGAATAATATCATCAGGCAACCATATGAAATGTCCAGATCTGCTTATTCTATAAGAAAAGACGTTTACATTCAGTACGAATTTAATCTTCATAACAAGGGAGGGGATTTGACCTTAACTTAACTATAAAATCCGATACAGCGTAAATGGGCTCATTGAGCTTATTAAATGAAAGAGCTTTCAAATTAGTTATATCTGATACTTTATCCAGGACGTATTTATACTTATTGTAAACATATACACCTTTATCAGTACACACATAGGCCTTTTTATTTACATCCGTTGCGATGGCCTTGACTTCGTGTCCTTCATGTATATTCACGGCTCTTGTGCCAAGTTTAACTCGGAATAACTTCTTTCCTTGAACAAAGAATATGTTATTATCATTGTCTACGATCATGTTATCCACATCAAGACCTTGCAGTTCCCGAACGGGCTCAGCATACCCATCTTCAAATTTAAAGGCTTCTTTTCTTCGATTCGTAAAGTAAAGCATTTTATTATAATGCATATTTCTTATGTCATCTTGGATCGGTAGTCTTTCGGGAATTTTTCTCTCATTTATTTTAAACAAACCATCTGAACCTCCAATGTATATTTTATTGTTGTATTGGTCGATGGCTATTGCTGTGGCGTTTCTTATACCATCTATAGTGTTAGCTGTTTGATTGTCTAAATTCAGGTATCCTAGCATTGAGGTGGGTGTTTTGGAAACTTGGTCGAAGGTAAAGTAAATATTATTATCATTTAAATTGTAGGCCAAATTGTGAAGATTATTAACGCCATCTTTAATTATATTGACGTCGAAATAATTTTCGTTAAAGTATATCCCTCGGCACCGTTTGTCCGCTGATGTTATCATAAATAGCAAATTTATGAATATCAGGACAGAGGACTGCATTTTTTGACCTGAAACATTTAAAAAATACATTATATTCAAGTAATAGAACAATATACTAAGTTTAAAACAAAGGTAGCACCTTTATTAAGAGAACTGTGTATTAAAGTAAGTAGTAAATCTGCTGCACGGTCTGTAGCGAAAAAAGTAGTTTATTGAAAAAATCTTCATATATATTTTGTACTGGTCTAAATATTTCTGCTTGGATCGGTACCTACGTCAGATTGTAAAAATAACTCTACTGAAATTCAGCTATGTCTGGCTATGAACCACTGCGAATATAGAAAGCAATGAACCACTTAAAACTTAAATATCTGAAAGTGAGAGTGAGATGGCTGCATAGAATTTTTATTCGATTACATAACGACCTGTTAAGCTAATAAGTGGCCGATGCGTTGCCAACCAAGAAATAAAGGAGAAAAATGAATTAAAGAAATAACTGACACTCAAGTAAACAGGCGGAACATGACGTGTCGTATGGCAGCTGACTTTAGCAAGAGGCCGCGAGATGGTGGATGCTAGATAGGCACAGAAAGACAATAATACCAGTGTATCTAAGCTTAAAGGTAGATTAATAATACCTACAATGCTTAGGTATTGTGACGTCTTACAAGTTACAACCAAGCGGGCTTCTTAAGGCACCATAATATGCCAGCATTCTAAGCAATCTCAGTACGGAATTGGAAAATAATTGCATTTAAATGATGCTCATAAGTAGTGTCAAAATGCCTTTACAATTAGAGTAATTAACAAATTCGTTAATTATTTGATTTTAATTCATTAAAAAAATTACTGACTTTAAGACGCAACGATCTAGTGAAGGTAGCTATGTTACTTTTTATTATACATAACGTAAGTATAATTATCATTGGTTAGGTATCTACTCATTACAGATCAGTAAGGACACATATAAATTGGAGTTTATATTATGTTCATGTGAAGACCATTGCATGGCATCTCTAACTCCACAATCTAGGTATTAAGATATTATTATTTTCAACAGTAAACATCACCAATTACGGTTTGACGTAATCTGCGGATGTGTAGGTACCTACTGATGAAAATACACAATCAAGTTAAAATATTATGTTAGAGATATGAACAGCCGTTAGAATGGAGTTTTAAAATATTTTACCACTAACCATACACAGTGACGGATTAACCCTTACTCAAATTAAGCAATTGCCTTGGGCATCACGTCTGGGGAGGCACCAGAAGAAGCACAAAAAAGCACACAAAATCACGTTGACATACGGATAGGGGGGCCCACAGGCGTGGATTGCTTAGGGCATCAAGTAGTCTTAATCCGTCACTGCCATACACAATGAGTTGGAAAGTAGAAAAGAAATTCCTATCAACCAACTGTTTACCATAACTTATTGTAGGTAACGTTATTTACAGTAACTCACATAAATCCGACCAAATCAAAAAAAACATTAACCGGAGTATGGAGTAAGTAGTAGCACATTCACAATTACTTTTAGGATCACGAATTTATAATCAAGTGGATTTTAAAATTATCATTCTTCAGTCATTATTCAATCAAATACATTTTTATATTTGTGATGTCGTGGAGATTCTCAACAGTAGTAGTTATAATAATATGTGGTTGGTTATTCATATCACGAACTTGCTTGCTTGCACGTACCTGCCTACCTATAATTTGCTCATCAACTTTCCTTTATAACTGGTTATGTCATAAGGTTCCTTACGTCATAATAAACTCGGGTCTGTTTTGAAGTCATTAATAGTCGGTAATATATAAATAATAATTCGCTTACCTTGTTTGTCTGTAATATTCTTGTGTAATATTCGGTCTTAATAAACACGAAAAATAGGTCTTAATAAACAGAACCCACGTCAGTAAACAAAGACTGGTCCGGCGCACTGACTGCCTACGAATGGCAGTTTCTAGGTTAAGAGGTCAATACCTTGACTCAGCTTATCGCCATAGTTCCTAATGCTCCTATGTCGATAACTTCGACTTACAACTTGTTATTGTTTATGTTTACAATCATAGATTGGCTTTTGCACACGGCTTTAACTATGAATTTCAAAATCACTATTTTAAATGAGTTTCTAGTAAAAGTGAAACTGGCTTCAAAATACCCTATAAATTATAATATTAACCTGAAGTAATCAAATGAGCCTGCCTGTCGAGCGAGAGGTCTAGGGTTCGATTACCAGTGAAGTACTTACCTACCTAAGTTAATAAATATTTTACTATTAGTTCTAGAAATCTAGATAAGTAAAGAATCCTACCACCATGTCCAATTGAGAGGTACAACACCCAGTAATAATTTTCCAAACTTTGGTAAAAAAAGGGTGCGTGTACTTTTGTACGCGCGTGAGAAGTTATACTTCTTTGAAATAATTAAATCAATATTTAACCCCCTCCCCATCCTCTCCCCTTCCCTCTCCCTCCCCTCCCCTTCCCTCTCCCTCCCCACCCCTCACCCGCCCCCTCCACTTCAGCTAAAATAATCTAAATTTTACTAACAAAAAATAACCGACTTCAAAGTTACTCAAAAAGCACTTGTCAGATCTCGTTCTTTATGTGGGACCACATGACAGGCACCAGCTTTCGATTAAAAAAAGAATCATCAAAATCGGTTCGCCCAGTCCAAAGTTCTGAGGTATAACAAAAAAATACAGTCGAATTGAAAACCTCCTCCTTTTTTTGAAGTCGGTTAAAAAAGTTATCATGATATATATACCTTTTTGAAAACCTTATGATGAGCTCTTTAATTTGATACCCCTATTGAATTATTCTATTTATTTTTATTTTTTGATACTTCAAACATGGCATCCCACAGCAACCATATTTGTTTTTTTTTTAACGTCACCTATCTAAGAACACTAATTCCTTTGGATCTTTGGTTTCAAGACGAATCTAACGATATCATAATTTATTGTACAAATCCGTTCAGCGCAGTTTGGAAGATACGATACGAGGTACCTAATAAACAATTAATCTCTAGTGATCTAGTCTCTGTGATCAGCAAAAACAAAAGCCGGTTCAAAACCGGAAGCGATCACCGTCTTGCCTTGAAGAGGCACATTTTTAATATCAACGTGAAGCGCGCGAATCGCGATGAAATCTACGCTTCGCCCAACACCTGTCCAATCCATTATCCAGGAATCCGAAAACCAGTGTTGCCAAGTCAGTGAACTAAGAAATGGCTAAACACTTTTGAAAAAGTGGCTAGAATGCCAAAATTTCGTACCCAAGTGGCTAAAAATTTTGTACCCTCTTTTTGGATCAGGAGTTAAAAAAAAACCATTAAAAAATATTTTTTACTTTGAAACATTACATTATTATTTGTATACGAATAAATCAATAGTCATTCGACGTTGATGGTTCTGGTTCTGGTACAAGGAATGAATATTTTTCTTGTTTACCGGTTTGGCTAAAAATTCCAGCAGTATTTGGTAGGAAGAACATGTTTGCTTATTTTTTTTTAATATTCCTATTATGTATAGAATTTAGTGCTTATTTCTATGTTTTGTCCATGGAATATTGAGATAGAAGGAGAGCCATCTCATGTGTATGAACTATGAAGGGAAAGTTGAAAAAGTGTCCAGCTGTTTACAGAAAATAGAGGTTCCAATAATGGCCATTTCTGAATGGCGTTAGTGTGATACGAACGAATAGCGATATGAACCATGAACATACCTATTGTAGACGGAGTGAAGTTTGCTGAGTTATGCCACCCCACGAATGAATTAGATTAGGCCCTGTTGTCCGCCAAATAGATATTCGAAGTTCGAACATAGCTGTTGTAGACCGCACCACTTTTTCAACTTTCCCTTCATATGAGATGGCCATCCTTCTACCTCAATAGGTACTCCATGCTTGTCAAGTCAAAAGTTGGTAAAATTGTGGCTAAAATATTTAGCCAAGAATATTTGACATTTTTGTCTAAAGGAATCTTAAAAGTTGCCAGATCTAGCCAAAGAGTGGCTAACTTGGCAACACTGCCGAAAACTTTCAACTTATGTTATAAAACCGTTTTTCGTGTCTAGATAGAATCATGCAGTGTGCTTAGTACGAGTTTTACGACATAACGGCGGCGGCGGTCGGCGGCGTAAAGTAATTTAATCTATATATATAAAATTGAAAAGAGATACAGTGATTAAACAAAAAATGTCAGAAACTACCGAACCGATTATGATGAAATTTGGCAGGGAGATAGCTTATGCCAAGGAGACGTCAGCTAAGAACGGATTTTTGGAAATTCATCCCCTAAGGGGTTAAAATACGGGATAGAGGTCATTTTCATACAAACCAACTTCGTCAGTTTTAGAGTTATAAATATGTTTTTTTTAATCTAAGTTAATAGTAATAAACAAAAGTTAAATCTAACAATTTTTTTTTGAAAATCATCCCTTAAAGGGTTAATTTAATGGATGGTACGTAGTAGACAACTTCGTCATTTTTGAAGTTAAAAACATGAAAATTTACATATTAGCTCCAGACTAGAAACAAAATTTGTAAGTATTATGGTTTTTTGGAAAATCATCCCCTAAAGGGTTAATTAATAAGGCGCAATTTAGTATGCAACTTCGTCAGTTTTGAAGTAAGAAGGGTGAAAATTTGTATATAAGCTTATAGTTAGACACAAAAAATAACTACATCACTGTTTTCTCGAAATTCATCCCCTAAAAATAGGGGTTGGAGATCATTTACATACAAATCAACTTTGCCAGTTTTAGAGTTATAAATATGAATTTTTTTATGTAAGTTTATAGTAATAAACAAAAGTTAACTTTAACACATTTTTTTGGAAAATCATCCCTTAAAGGGTTAATTTAATTGATGGTATTTAGTAGGCAACTTCGTCATTTTTGAAGTTAAAAACATGAAAATTTACATATTAGCTCCAGATTAGAAGCAAAATTCAAAAGTTATCTGGTTTTTTTGGAAAATCAACCCCTAAAGGGTTAAATAAGCGTGTGGAAGTTAGTATGGAAACTTCGTCAGTTTTAAAGTAAGAAGGGTGAAAATTTGTATATAAGCTTATAGTTAGACGCAAAAAATAATTGGATCGCTGTTTTCTCGAAATTCATCCCCTAAAAATAGGGGTTGGAAGTCATTTACGTACAAATCAGCTTCGTCAGTTTTAGATTTACGAAGATGATTTTTTTTGTGTAAGTTTATAGTTGTGAAAAAAAGTTAATTTTAACAATTTTTTTTTGGAAAATCATCCCTTAAAGGGTTAATTTAGAGAATGGAACTTAGTACGCAACTTCGTCATTTTTGAAGTTAAAAACATGAAAATTTATACATTAGCGCCAGATTAAAATATAAAAGTTGTGTTTTTTTGGAAAATCAACCCCTAAACGGTTAAATAAGTGTGTGTAAGTTAGTATTGCAACTTCGTCAGTTTTGAACTAAGAAGGGTGAAAATTTGTATATTAAGCTTATAGGTAGACACAAAAATTACCTAACTGTATCACGATTTTCTCGAAATTCATCCCCATAAGGAGTTAAACAAAGGGGGTTGTAAATATTTAAGAAACTACGTCAATTTTGAACTCAGTAACGTGAAAATATTAATTAAGCTTATAGTGAGAAAAAAAATTAGGTAATGTAGAGAACTTTACGGATGGGAAGGGGATGGGAGAGTGACAGGAAGCGAGAGAGGGACTGGGATCGGGAGAGGAAGCAGGAGAGGGTGCGGAAGAGGGAGAGGGGCAGGGAGCGGGAGAGGGAGTGAGAGCGGGACAGAAAGCAGGAGAGGGACCGGGTGTGGGCGGGAGAAGGACTGAGAGTGGGAGAGAGAGGGACATGAAGCGGGATAAGGACCTCGAGTGGGAAAGGGAGAGGGACAGGGAGCGGGAGAATGAGAGAGAGTGGGACAGGAAGAGGGAGAGGTAGAGGGAGAGGGAGAGGGGAGGGAGAGAGAGTATATGTAACTCTTGAACGGATGGAAACAACAGAACCGTTTTGAAGATATTTTTTACTGTTTAAAATTATTATCTGCCTGTCTATCTGTTTGTCTGTCTGGGCATCACATGAAAACCCTTGAACTTATTCGTAGTATACACGTAGGTTTCAGTATGTAAATTCCTAAATATAAGTACTTCAATATAAATGAACCTGTTTTTAAATTTTCTTCTGTAAGGCGTACAAATATAATAAATAAGCATAATTTCCGCGTGCGAAGCCGCGGGCAACAGCTAGTAAAGTATAAGCGCACGTACCTAAACTAAAAGTATGGGACCGAAGCAAGGCCATCTAGCGGCAGTGAAAAGAAAAGCTTTTCGGTCGCATACAAATAATAAACGTGCGTTTACGCCACACACCGTGAACGAGTTTAACACAAGTAATTGGTAATAGAGTTCACGAGGTAGGATCGAAGTATTTTTTTTTCCGCTAGGAGGTTCTATACGTATTTTAAAAATGTAGCCAATTGGCTACAGTTCACTGCGCAAAAATCGGGATCGTGGTGTCGCGTTCTGTACCTACTGTACATTCATATGAGGCCAGAATATAATGGTTCAATGGAAACATTCACTGTTATTTCACGTTAGCATATAAATAAGGTCGTTGCGTTGCGACTTGCGTTATATTCACAAGCATCAAGCACAACACTATGGTTGTCCGTTGTCGTGTGACCGGTGTGACGTTTCGTTGCCGTCTCATCTGGTGTTATAAGTTTTTGGAATTTTACCCTATTTTTCGTTAAAAAGATACTTTTAATCAATATAACTGCCGCATGCCGGCGATTTTTAATTTAAAATAAGATGTAAGTTTTATCTTACATTACTTTTACTATTACAAGAGTATTCGGAAATGTCGGAAAGTTCCGAAAAAATTTGTGAATAACTAAAGGACGTACAAGAAAGACAAACGTGATTGTGTTAAAATTGGACGTAGTTCCAGAAAAACGTTCCAATCCACAAACATAACATTTTGAGAAAATCGAGGTTTAAGTTCAACCCTGTATTACTTCATGAAATCACTTTAGTTTAAACTTTAAGTTTTGTTATGCTATAGATAACATGTTAAAATTTTTAGATAACCTAATTTAGGACTTCCAACATTGATATTTTTTTTAATATTGGCAAAAACATGGCTTTGGAACGTTTTTGATATATTACAATATTTATGTCACGTTATAAAATATCAATTCATAAAAACGTTCCAAACATCATTAGTAACTGGCAAAATAATAATAAAACGAGTTTAAAATGAAAAAAGTTATTGAAAACTAAACATATTCAGTCAAAAAAAGATAGCATAGGTATACATATCGCTCACCCAGTAATACAACGGTACATCTATGTTTGGCATATTTTTACAGAAACGAAATTTAAAAATTTTATAAACATGTTTAAAATTAATTTATTGGTTCTTTTTACGTTTTTTACAGATTGTATGGGTTTAATTACTAGTATAGGCATTAATACATATTTACCACTATGAAGATTATGCAATTTTAAACACGTATATACCGTATAAACTCAACTTCGCATTTTTTGCCGATGTGCCATTATACATATTACTAGGTGAGCGATATTCTATCTTCATGAAATATTAAGATATTGGTGAGTACAAAGAGTTATACATAGGGAGGAAATTCAGAGGAAATCTGCTTCCTTTAAACCCAGAACTCTTTGTTCCTCTTTAGCCAAACGGGAAGCCTATTACTCAGGCTAAATTAAATGAGTTTAAGTCAATGTTTCATTTGATTCCTGAGGATTGTCTGTCATTTTATAAACAGTTAAAATGTATAGAAGGGTTGACTGATTTTATAGAAGGATTTGGGGGTGAACCAGATTTAAATGCTGAAATAGAAGATGAAGAAATGAAATAAGTTTTATTCGAAGTAGGTTTGTTACAAACACTTTTCGAAAGTCACTCAACGCCATCGCTTCAACAAATCCCTACCGTGAGTGGTCCCGGGAGAAGAAGTGGCAAGAAACTACCGGGACTATTTTTTTCCTACTCATAGTTACAGACAGCACTTAATACTACTTATTGCAATATTTATTTATTCATTAAGATACTTGTAGTGCTAACAGCCAGAGCCAAGGCGCAAGGTGCAATATTTAATATAAAAACCCATGTCCAAGCAGTCTTGTCATTTAAATAGGTACTTATCAACTTTGTAATATGCTTCCTTCAAGATGTCGATTAGGCGATAATTTAACTTAAAAAGATTAACTTAATTTGTTTTTGGTTTAATATACGTCATGTCTTTTTTCAGTATAAACTGGTTTTATTATTATTTTGCCAGTTATTAATGATGTTTGGATCATTTTTATGAATTAAATTCTAAGTGTGTATAGTAAAAACAATATAAAATAAAAACGTTTCAGGACGCTTGGACTGTTTTAGTTAAATAAATATTTGTATTCCCCATACTATGTGGGTTGGGCTACTAAGTCGTACATGACATTTATAGTGACAGTAGAGTTATCAAATTTTGACAGCTGGTTAATGTGCATCACGTAGTCAGTTTGGCACTATTAACTCAATTTCGACTTATTTGTGGGTTGGAACGTTTTTCAGAAATTACGTCCAATTATAAAAAGGAAGCTAAATGCTAATAAATTACATAACTGTTCAAAATGTTTGTACTTTGTGTTAAACACTTTACTAAATAAGTAGATATTAGATATACATTATTTACAAATAACTGCTTCTTGGTATTTGTTATATTGTAATATTTTGTATTAATTGTTAAATTTATTTTTATGTTAATCAATTTCTTTTTATTTATTTATTTAAGAATACTTACAGGGAAACGCTATACAAAATGTGGAAACACTGGCTGGTCTTAACCTACGTCACTGTGACGTCTGTGAGTCTGTGACACTGTCATGTTTATGTATTGTATGTGTGTGTGTGTGTGCTATTGCTGAACTGTGCTGAAGTGTGCTGCGCTGTGCTTTTCAATTCAATTCGAGTTTTATTTAGCCGTTTTCCCTGATTGATTAACAGTCCGGGCACTGATAGAACAATAATTAAACGTGTTTAACTTTTCCGATTTAATTTGCTGGATTATCTTCGTGTGGTGGGTTGTGTTCTGTTTGTTATATAAATGGTTTATTCAATTTCGCTTTTCTATCTTGTGTGCTCTGTGAGAATCTTCAGATTTTAAAGTGCTCTGCAGCTTGCGGATTCTCAGTTGTGTAAGTCACTAATAATAAATTAATAAATAAGTCTGTTGCAAACTGCACCATAATAATTTGGTTACATTTTTTAATCATGCCTAATCGGTTCCAATTCATTAGAGGAGATCTGCTATCGAGATACGCAACGAAATAATTAAATTACTCAAAAAATACTCATTTTTGTATGAAATTATTGTATCCAAATACCAAAATTAACAAGCTTGAATTAAAAACTAAAGATTGTACAAATCGCTATTTAATCATAGTGGTATTAAGTTTATTTAAGTTAGGATTACGAGAATATCTTCCAAAAAATACATTTTTGTTTGCCTGATGCACAAGTAGGTACTAGGTATGTGCTATGTTGAGTAACTATTCATCTAGATATGAATGTCATAAGTGGCCTTATCTAAAGTGTATTCAGTTCAGTGCAGTTCTTCTTAAGCTTCATCATCATCAGTTGCCATACATGAGGCTTTTGCTGTTAATTTTCACAAAGAATGCAGAGTTTTATTGAATAAAAATCTAAACAAAGAGTATAATGCTCATTACAACCCTGTACTAAGATTGAGTCTATTAAAGATGCCTATAATTACATAAATATAAGTCACACTAACATTCACAATCTTGATAAAATCACTTACCGTACTTGTGACTCAATATTAAATAGGTAGAATAATCTCCTATTTATTCAAGATTGATTGGTGGACATTACAATCAGTGATTTGTTATAAAGAAATAAATAAATATATCTTAATAAAAATTCCAGATTGCCAATCAGATTTTTTCAGTAAAAGCCTATTTCCTTAATAATATTGTTTCATTCAAATTCAGATTATTAATTTGATCGTGAACGGATGTTGTTTTTGATATACACCGCACCTGGTGTTGTATTTTCTATTATCCGCTGATATGCGCCTTATCTGAATTGGTACATGACTCCTATACTGTAATTTCCTGATAGCTGGTTTATTTAACACTAGTAAATACCCTCGCTTTGCTTTGGTTATTATATAAATTGTTATATTTTTTATTAAAAAAATTGTTCATACTATTCAGAAACAATAGAGCATTTGTAGAAAAATTTTTAGAAATCTGTGTAGTAATTTTTGAGTTTATTATTATTAAAAAAAACTACTTGTCAAATAAAGCTCAAAATGAAATGGCACCACATAAAAAGCACTAGCTTTGGAATATAATAACAATCATCAACCAAGTAAAAAGTTATGAGGAATCATCATAAAAAAACAGTTGAATTGAGAACCTCCTTTTTTTTTGTAGTCAGTTATCTATAATCTATACTCTATACTAATATATAAAGAGGGAAGATTTGATTTTTTGTTTGCATTGAATAGGCTCCGTAACTACTGAACCGATTTGAAAAATTCTTTCACTGTTAGAAAGCTACACTATCCCCGGTGAACATAGGCTATATTGTATTAAAAAAGTTTAGGGATCCTTACTAAAACTCCAATAATGAAACCCAAGGTGTAAAAAAATAAGAAAACCGAAGCAAAGCGAGGGCGGTTACTCGTAACATTATAAAGAGGAAAGATTTGATTGTTTGTTTGCATTCAATAGGCTCCGAAACTACTGAACCGATTTGAAAAATTCTTTCACTGTTGGGAAGTTACACTATCCCCGGGTAACAGAGGCTATAAAATATTTTAAAAATTGGGGATCCTTAGTAAAACTCCAATTATGTAATCCAAGGTGTAAAAAAATAAGAAAACTGAAGCAAAGCTCGTTAACTAATAATATCCAACTCAAAGGCCATGTTTATCATAACTGAAACAACTGTATATGAAGTAGAGATAAAAACAAAATTACTATGGCATTTTAATATTATAAAAAATATTAAATATTACTTTTTTATTATTTTAATTATTATAGTCTAATATTTCTATATAAAAAAGATTATTAATATTTCAAGTAAATAAACTCAATGAAATTAGGCAATCAATGACATTAAACGTCATCCAGGGAATGTGACATCCTTCCCTGCAAACTTGGTGTGCTATGACTGCGAAGAATTATACTAAGGTAACTGGATGGCGTTACATGCATTACATGGTTACATGTTCAATCAAAGATTGTAATCTTTTAATCCTTCAAATTATGCTAGATTATGATGGATGTCATTTGTAAGAACCCAGGCTATAGTGCATATCACAAAGTCTGCGCTTTTACAATACAGTTTGAAACATGATGATAAATGGAAAAAAATCTATTATTGTTACCATGACAGACTGACAGATTACATGTGTGTTACGTAATGAGGTTGGTAATTATGTTAGAACATTCTGAAGATTAAATCAAAACATTATTTATCAAGTAAAGAGTGTATTATATCTATGGTAAAGACCATTCTCAATATTCTATTCTACTCGTATGTATCTATGATCCATAATCCAGAAGTCACTTGACTAGCAACTGACAAAGAGTCACACAGGTATTTAGGCTTTGTTCTAGTCTGGCAACTGGCAATGTGTCGTTGATGCCTTTTAACGTCACTGCATAGCCAGCAGTGACCACTTAGGCGTCCAAGTGTAAAATATTCAGAAAAATTCAATAAATAAATATTACGACCGTATTACGTTGTGAATTTACTCTTTATTACACGCTTATCGGTAATTTAAAACGTATATTTCGTGTTTTCAGTCTTAACTGGTACTATGCGACAGAACGAATGGATTTTAAATGTATATTACGTGTTACTAGTATTGTCAGAGAATTAGCATAAATTAAGTAGTTGTATCTACTTGTAACTAGCTGTGCTCACTGCTCGGGACTTCATTCGCTTGGGAATTTTACGCGTAAATCCCGATTCCTTGAAAATTCCGGGATAAAAAAGTAGGCTACATGTCGCCCTTGTTTCTTGTTTTAGTTACCACAAACTGATGATGAATTTGAGAACGGATTCTCTCCACGCGAGTTTAACTCGCACTTGACCGGTTTTTTAACAATTATTTCCTCTACCCTCGAATTGACAACCCTAATCTGTACGAGTGCCTCGTGCCATTTACCCACGAAATTGTGATAAAATATTATGATGTTATCATATTATTATCATGATGTTATCATAATCATTCGGAAATCGGAAGTGTAATTTGGATTAAAGAGAAATACAAATCAAATGCGTCATCCTTATCATCTAGTACCTAGTAGGTAGTATGATATGCGTTTGTAGTACACCTGGTGCTTGTCGTGGTCCCACTTAAATTTGAGTTAGATCTGACGAGTACTTTTTGAGTTATTTTGAAGTTGGTTATTTTTTCTTAGTAAAATTCAGGTTATAAGCAAATAAAAAGTTTAAACGATGAAAAGACACTTGCTAGTTCAATGCGATGGGCTTCGTCGCGTTTTAGCGTGACGTTGTTTATTTGAACTTATTTAAATATAATTTCAATGAAGGTCATACATATTTCAGAAACATTTTTTCGCTCCAAAAATCACAATGTCAATAACAATAAGCGACGTTTAACAGCGCCACTGTGTGAGCGTCCGTTACAAATGGTGACCTTATATGAATAGGAACGAGAACTGTTGCGCGTTTTGTTTACTCGGTTCGAATATATATATTGGTATTAGTACTTAATGGTAGTAATATCAGGCAGGAAAAGACTTCTTGAAAGATCTGTATGACTCAAGCATCACTCTGCAAAGTACTGCAAACATAGCGATCCTTGAAACAAAATTTAAATATGAATGCAGAGTAAAGAGTTAAAAGATAAGAAAATGCACACCTACTTACCGAAGAACAGAAATAAGATATGACGTCCACAAATAAAAAAATCATCAAACAAGAAAGTAACGGACGAAAATCGACTTTCACTATTATAAAAACCGGACAAGTGCGAGGCAGGCCACGCGCAATGTAGGGTTCCGAAGTAGTAAGTTTATATTCGACTATGTTAACATAACCGTGATAGTTTTCCTTCTAAATTCATCATATAACCTATTTTTGAGAATTTTTTCACTTGTCCAACTCCAACCGTTTAGCCTACAGGGGAGGAACACTTGACTCTAACCAAAATTAGCATTTTAAAGCCTTTTCAACGATACCTCACAGGCCCACACTACAGGGTACGCGATGGATAAAAAAATCTTCCTCACGTTACTCTGCAGGGTAGGTACCCTGAAAAAAAATATTTTTCAATATTTTGTTCTACGATTCTGGAGTTTGAATAAATATGTATATCCATACCAAATTACAGCTTTCTAAGGGTCTCGGTGCTTTGCTTCGGACAGACCAACGGACAGACGTTTGCTTCGGACAGACGGACGGACGGACATGACGAAACTATGAGGGTCAGATTTTACTTCGGAACCCTAAAAAACCTATCATACCTCAATCCGTACCTAAACATAGAAAGTTGACCAAGATTAAAGAGGCACACTTTGTGATTCATTATGTGACTAAAAAGAAAGCATTTACGCATATAAACGTTATTGATAAGCCAGGTAAAAATTAATACAAGATTTTATTCCCAAACAGCGGACAGGTGAAACTAAATAAAAGCTTGAAATAATACACATGAAATTGCCGCTACACCAAATTAAGTTTCAACCACAGCCGTTGGCCCTAACCATATAAAATGCCAGAGAAAAAGCAATTGCGTCGCCCAAAGGGTTAAAAATCCAACCATACAAATATTTAAAAACTCGTGCCACACTCTTTTTAACGGACTTCAAAAAAAAGAAGGAGGTCCTCAATTCGACTGTATTTTTTTTGTGTGTTACCTCATACTTTTTACTGGGTGTACCGGATTTTGATGATTCTTTTTATCGATTTTATATTCTTTTATTCGAAAGCTGGTGCTTGTCATGTAATCCCATTTAAATTTGTGTGAGCTCTGTCAATTAGTTTTTGAGTTATCCCTAATTTTGAAGTCGATAATTTTTTTAGAAGAATTTTATTCATGTTATCATACTACAATTTGATCGTCCACAGATTGCTAGAATGTCAAAGCGATGGTGCCGTTCACGACGCAACCAACTCCTCATCTTCTTCGTTCTTCTGTTCTGCTTGTTCGTCTACATTAATTTGAGTGATAACGTACACAGAGAGCAAAACTTGGACATCACTAGGAGGTAAGTTTGGTGTTAATACTGTTAATAAGTTATTTACTCATACTACTCCATCGGAAAAGCCAGATAACACAATTTAATTACGTAATTCTTTTTTGTTTTATTAGCTGTTTTAACCCCTGCATTGTTTTTGCACCTGTACAAATATGCAACTAAATAGAAAAGAATGCCATGAGCAATTGTATAGGAAAATTCCGAAAATCTAACACATGGGTTTACAGTCAATAAAACTTACAAACGTACCTATTACATTTTTCACGACCTAGGAATAATATGATTCTTAGAAAATAAAATCATTGTTATTATTTTAATTTATCCTTCGAACACAAAAAAGTAGGCAATCGATATCACCTGCGTTTAAAAAAATAATGGATTTAGTTCAGCAATAGACAGAAACTTTATGATGATGGAAAGATCATGAAGATGTTTTACCGACTTCAAAATAGGTTCTCAATTCGTGGGGATCTTTGTTTTGATATTTTAAATGTGTGGCCATTGTCAGACGGCCCTAGACTTTCTATTAATAATAAAATTTTAATGCAATGTACATGTATGCATGTCTGGCTACGCCCACTCATTACAATGTATCAAAATAAATATTTTGCAGATAATGCCAGGAGTGTAATGCCCTTATCTGAGAATAATGATACGAATACATCGTAAGGCAACAACACAGTAAAGATATACAATATATTTGTACCATGGCAACAATATCTTAGGTGTATTTTGTAAATACCTATTTTGTCTGTTTGAATGCGTTGATTAAAAAGAAATTGGATACACTTAACATTTTTACGAGAATAAAGTTTGTCAAGTTTTCAAACGATTTGGTCTGAGTGAAATCAGTTGGAACAACGGGATACCAAATCGGTGATAATGATAAAAATATTAACAAAAAATCCGGAACTTATTTTAAAAAAATCTGAGAATTTTGAGCCTGTTTAAAATAAAATAAATACAGACATTACAAAACTGTTCATTGTCCTTCGGTGTTATTTAAATGACTAAAGCTTTGATTGATTAAATTATTAATTAATAAAGTAAAATCTTTCTAGCTATTTATATCATTAGAAACCAATTTTTTTTGTGGTTACAATGTTAGTTTTTTTGTATTTTTAGTTCAGCTCAGCAGTAACTTAACCCTACATTGTGCGTGGCCTGATACGCATTTGGCCGGTTTTTACTTGTGTTCCTGTTTGTGCCTAGTTTATTTAGTGCTCTGTTCATTTGTTTAGTAGTAGTAATATTAGTGCTTGATAGTTTTTGAACTGATCGATTCTTACATTTACTTCCAAAATATCTCAGTTTCTTCGTTATCATTAAATGTGTCAGACTTCCAGTCGTCAGCTCATAATTGTGTGAAGTTCAGACGTTCAGTAACAATCGATCGTTCATAAAATCACAAAAATTGGCTTACTCTTCTCATTTGCCTTTTAGCATAGATGTGAGTAGTTCAGCTTTCCGAGTGCACGGTAGCGCTAAAAGGAATGTATTAGCACCAAAGGATTTGCCAGTAACTAATGCAGTAATTGATTTCAGTAACAGGTAACTGGTTTCTTTATGCTTTTAACTAACTTGAGCAACGTATAGAGATGACCTTGTAGTTGGATTAATTAATTATAGGCTTACTGGTATTAAAAATACTATTTATTACTATGTAAAAATATTTTCTTTAAATATTTTTTAATTATTTTTAAACTTTACCACAGGAAAAAGTAGTTTTATCAAAAAAATCATTTCAAAAGTAATTATATTTTTACCTTTAAAAACAATTACCATATATTTTAACTCTGATGTACCTATTTTAGTAATCGCCAGTTAATTTTAAAAATCATTTACTTTTATGTATCATTCATTGCTAAAAATAGCTATGCAGAGCTGAATATTCTGTGTCGCCGAATTATGCTTTTTATGACGACTAGTCAACATGATTCCAGTTTCCACGCTCGGCTCATCTCTATGCTAATCTTTATTTTTCAAACTTGGCCTAAAGAAACGCTTACTGAGTTAACAAGCTTGATTTGAACAGTGCGGTCGTTTTCTTATCTTATCACTGTTAACATACTTAAACACCGGCAATAAAATTTTTATTGGTCCACTACAAACTCATACTGATTTTTAATGTTATGAGTTCAATTTAATTTTTGTAGGGGAAAAATATTTTTATTGTGTATCGATTTTTATGTTCTTATAGGATAGTTTGAAATTATAGGATAACATTTAAAATTTTAAGTGTATTGTCTGTATTCACACATTGTATATAGAATATATGTATTTACTAGCTGCCCGGACAGACTTCGTTTTGTCATAAGTTTTTTTTTGAGATGTAAGCTATCCTATCTTTCAAGTTGGATCAAACTGCACACGGTGTGCAAATTTCATTAAAATCAGTTAAGTAGTTTAGGAGTCCATTGCGGACAAACAACGTGACACGTAATTTATATATATTAAGATAAGAAACGAACGTGTTTCAAAAACATGTTTCAAACGTGTTGTATACTCGTATAATATAAACTTTTCTATTAGTAACTGTATGGTTAAAAGGTGATATTACGATTATGACATTTTTTTCAAGAAATTCCTCACGAAAAAAATTCTTAGCAACATATGATAATATTATAGGTACTATATGGATCATGTCTTCATACAAAAGTAGACAGTTCGCAAGCAAATAGCTGTATTTTATTTTAGTACGAGCATGTGTTTACAATTTGTATATTATATGCCGATGTTTCGATTCAGTTTCATGAATTGTGGCCAAGGCCAAATTGTGAAAGCGAAGAAAAGCTCTTGGTATAATTATTAATTAGGTGCCTATCTATGTTGCGGTACAAAATGGGTGGGGTAATAATGGTTTCTATAAAAATACGCTCTTTAGGTAACTACTTCGTGGAGATAATATGTTATTGTCATCATTTTTATTTTTTTGCTATGGCTTCGCATTTGTGTTATTTTTCTTTTTTTTTATTTCCTCTTGATTGGAAAAAAAACGTGCGATTATTGTTGAAATTTTTTTATACTTCGTGGTTGTTGGCCCTACCAGTATTATGTAAAAAAATATCAATGTTTCAATGTTAAACTTTTGAAAGTATCGTCTAATTTCCTTAGTTTATTGTACCTGAATATTAAAAATAAATTATGGTTTGCAAAAAAAAAATTAGATAGTGTTTGGAATATTTACTAAGAGTGCTTCAGTTAGCCACATTCAGGGTGAATATAATTGGGCAATACAATTGAATGTAGTCGAATATTAACTAATTGTAAGTTAAGAATATTAATAAAAAGTAACAATAATAAGTAACAATAAAATTAATTAAGTAACAATTTATTCAACCAGTCAATAGTAGGAAAAATAATATTTGTCTGTACGTTTTCCTTGATGAAGTAGTATTATTTATCATACTGCATGTTATTTTGCCGCCGACATACATTTTTTATATTTGTTTTTGTATTCTGAGCATGTTTTTTTTGCGTGTATTTGTATTTTGATGTTTTATTGTATTTTGACGCATGTAAATTAATGCATTTTTGTATTCCGTTTACAGACAATCTGTTATTGAGTAAGTAGATAGTTTTTTGTAACAGCTTGCGCTTGTATTGGATCTTTCTTTTTCTTATTCTTATTTCTGCGATTATGTAATATACTTTCTAAAATTTATTGCTATGCATTTTCTTTGTAAATATTTTATTAAACGAAATATTTCGGTATGGGTATTTTTTTTAATTTTTCTAATTTTTTACTGCATTGAAGTAAATTAAAAAAATCCTCAGGTATATAGAGAGGCGTTTGCAGGATGCCTTGAAAGAGGACAAAGGCACCGGATGTGAAATCCCGAGGTTGGATCCGTTTGCAAAGGAAGTGACACAATTCGAAAAGGACTTACCTAAAGTTGTGTGCCAGGGGACTGACTGGGTAAAATGCTATGTAAGTATCTAACATAAAAGGAACCGATTCACTCATATTCAGCCATAATTAATACATGTTTCTTTGTACAAATGATATAGGTTCCTCCTGTTTTCTGGTCGCTGGATTCCACTACCTAGTTAAATTTCTATGATACTCATACGTATATGGTGATAGAGTTGGTCGAGTTGTAAAATTGACTGTGAAAATATGTTTTTAGGTCTCGGTCGCAATGTAAATAAGGTACTTTATGGTATGCAACGTAACGGTGATGTGTCCACCTCTATACTACCTACTGCTTTGTCGTCTGGTTCTTCTTGTTTGTAGGATCCTTAATATTTATGCAGTCTGTGCCAATTATATAGTTACCACTTTAACTCAAAATCGGGTACATTCAAAATGTACAATATCTGCACATCTGATGCAAAATAAAATTTATGTTACTATTTGATCATTACAGCATTCAGAATGCAGAGTAGTAAAACAGATATTAGAGACTACGAAGGACATAGAGTGTGCGTACAGAGACATCATATACCAGAGCGATCAGAAGTATATAATCGGTGATGCTGTTAAAGTCCTCGATGACGATGTTTATACCCTCACGAGGAGTGACCACGTTAAGGTCAAATGTACTGGGAAGCATAAGAACAAGTGAGTTGCCCTGCTAAATTAATTAATAGTTCATTAGCTTTATCGATCTACGCTGCAGTTTTTTATCCTTGTAGAATTTTCAAATAGAAAGGGTTAGGAAAATTCCTAACATGTCCAAAATTCTAGATCTCTGTCAGGAAGAAAATTTTGAAAATGACAATTTTAAATAGAAACCATTTGAATAACTGCCGTAAATATAAAACTGACGCGATGAGTCAACAAATGTAATAACTTAGAATCTAATTATTTATCACCTTATGTAGGTAGACCTATGGTATTTTTTAACAATTTTTCATTCCCATGTATTCAGTTTAGTTTGTTTTAATTTTATATTTTCCCATTTATAAAAGATTAATCCGTTATCAAAACTTTTTTTCAGTCAAAATCATGCAAAAATAATATCGTACGTAAAAATATAGTTTTTAATTTATTTATTGTGTGTATCATCAACTCTCTAGGTATTGAGTATCTCTTTAGTAATCAATAATATACTCCTATCATAACACTACAAGCTATTTTACACTGCTTTTTATGTAGAGGTTATAGTTAATGTTGCCATTTCGCAATCTATTTTGTGTGTTTGTCGTTATTGGTATTACATAATTGTGTGTTCATTATGAGTAACAATAATAAATGGGTATTATGAACAATCGGGGGACACTAACATCGAACCAATTTAATATTCAGGAATGAATGGTGTGTATAATATTTGATAATTTATTACATAATATAAAGTTATTTATATGTATATGTAGATAAATTAAGTGTCGGAAAAAGGAAAATATTGTTATAAAACCTGCATACTGACTGAGTGATGCAATAGATATATTTGTTATATTTACATACGTTCATATTACATACTATACCTAATACTTATAATATAAATAGTGAAATATGCTAGTAAAGAAATAAAAAATACACAACAATAATAAGTATATAATAATGTAACATAAAATGTATAATATGGCTTTATTTTTATTTATTTATACAACTATTTATACGAGTATAAATAATAGTGGGCTCAATTTTAGTGTCCTCAGATTAATTAATTTTAATTAACATTTTGCATACAATACTTATTATAGTAGTTTGTAATTAGTATTTATATTATCTTCTCAGAGAAATAATAAGTATTTATCTTCCATGGTTCTCAAAATGTATTTTTAGTTTTATTATTTTTATGTTAAAATTTATTTTCCTTATATTAGAAATATTTTTGGCTTTTCAGTGAGTCATCGACAGAACCGTAAGTATTGGTTGGGGTATAATTATCGCCATTTTGTGTGGGGCTTGAAGGCAAAATAAATGGTTGTGGTTCATTTCATAACACTAAATTAAACTGGTCGTGTGTTTACTTTATGATTTATAGTGCAAAAAAATTACGACGGCAAATCGATGTTTAGTGACGACATACATGTTTTCTTTAAAAGAAAACATTTCAATATTCTACTAATCCTCATAAATCTCAAGTCAGTTGCCTACTTGTCAAAAAGTCACTACATTATAATATTATGATTTTTAAGAGAAGAAATGGCAAAAGAAACTCCTTAGAACTTTTCTATCTTTTCCTGAGAAATATTCTCTTATCTGAATGAGGCCGCAGAGCTGATGATTATCCTTTGCTATGAAAAAATAATGACAAAACGAATAAATGGAAAAGTCGAGAGCCATTAATGAAGAATTCACTGTTCAAACATTCACACAAGGCAGCTGGCAAGGCACAAGACATAAAGTTAATTATACAACTTTAATATTGGATGGCGGGATTTCGGGACTCTAATGAAATAAGATCATAATTTGCGAAAACTAGACTGTGGACTCATTTCAAAACACTGAACATTCGTAGTTGTTTTACCTATTTATTGTTTTCAAATTTCAGTATTCTGCCATCTAAATGGGTGGGTCATTGCATAGGGTTCAGGTCTACAGTCACACCAAAAACCCCGCCTGAGGGTAGAGATCGCAGCCTTAATGTATTGATACTGGGCTTCGATTCTACCTCACGACATGGGTTTATACGACGCATGCCGAAAAGTTACAAGGTGTTGACGAAAGGATTGAAGGCTACTATTCTTAATGGGTATGTTTAGTTTATTTGATTAAATAGTTAACTTGAGTTTTGATTATGTAGTCTGGTGCCTCTGCTTAGTAAGGGGTACAAGGTTCGATTCCTAGTTAAGACGAAAGGAAAAAAGTTAATAACATACTATTCCGTCCAAATATTAACAGATTTTTAAAACCTATTGTCCGTCACAACAACGCTTAAATAGGTTTATTTCGTATTTATTCCCGGTTCACTATGGGTATTTTTATTGTATTTATTGAGTAATTTTAGTCAACTCCAATCTTTTCATACGAAAACTTTGTATCATATACATTCATTTATTGAACGTCTTTGACTACGGTAGGGAAGCATTATCGACTGAAATAAAATCAGACCGTTAGAGCAAGATTGTGGATAAAATAACAATTTTATTTTCAGCTATAACATCCTAGGCGACGGCACACCCGCCGCGCTGTTTCCGATCCTGACCGGTAAAACGGAGCTGGAATTACCGGATGTGAGGAAAAAGTCCAAAAACAACAAGACATTGGACTCTATGCCGTTTATATTCTACAAGTTGAAGGAGGATGGGTAAGTTAGAAAAAAAATACATTGTATGATCGATTAAGTTGGCATATCCTTTAGCCAAAGTCATCCGCGGTACTGAAAAAGAACCTGGCTATGTCGAACGGTTCTTCCAGTAGTATGGTCTTATTGGATATTATTAGCCTAGCTAACTACTCCAGAATCAATTGTGAAATGAGTAATGCGAGTCTCCCGATCTTGTTCCGTTACTGATAGGCGGCGGTAACCAATTACCATCTAGTGGCTTGAATTCGTTTGTTGTTTATAAACTTCACTCATGTCAATTCACATTTCTTTTATCCACTTCTTCCTCAACGGCAAAAAGTTTTGCTGTCTTACATTGTCTGTTTTTAAGTTAGTATTAGTCTACTTTGCAACAATCCGCGATTAAGGGTTAGTCCGAGTAAGTTGACTCCACGATGCTTAGTCGCAAAGTGACCATCGTAGAGTCAACTTACCCTGATGATCCTCCGTTTCGGGGCGAAACACGTGTTGATGCTGGTATGTATGTTGGTAGGTATATCCTTTTAATTACTGTAGTGCATGTTTCCGTTGTGGGAGGGAGGGAGGTGACACGCATGTCTTAAACTATATACCATCATACATGTTAATCGCAGATTGTATCAAAGTAGACTAATACTAACTTGATAACAATGGATTTTCGCAATGTAACGCCTTATATTAACTTTACTTTGTCTGTTTATTTGTCGATCATAAAACTTCACTCAGTTTATAATTGTTTTACATTTCCAGCTATAGAACAGCATATTTTGAAGATATGCCCTGGGTGGGAACCTTTCAGTATCGTTTCAACGGGTTCCTGCGTCAACCAGCTGATCACTACCTGCGATCGTTCTATCTAGAAGAGTCTGGGAGTGGAAAGAAGTGGTGGAAGGGACAGAACAAATACTGCGTCGGGGATACGCCTCAGTACAAATTGATGCTTAATATTACTGATCAGGTGCGTATATTAAATACTAGTACAGTACGGCCGACGTACCTTGTATTTGTTATGGTATATTGTATTTGTATTTTTCTTTCACAGTTTCTCAACCTCAACGGCAAGAAGTTTTGTTTTACATTCATAGCGGACATCACACATGATGATTTCAATATGATATCCACCTCGGACGATGACGTCGCTGAATTTCTCGAGGCCTTCAAAGAGTCTGGAAGGACAGAGAATACACTGATTATGGTCATGGGGGACCATGGACCAAGGTAATATATTTTAAATATTTTTTAGTAGTTGTGCTGAGGAATTGATTTCGCCGTATCTTCTCCGCAAGCATCTTTCTGAAACAATGGTAGAAGCCAAAAAGTACGTTAATTAGTGTGTTAAATAAATACCCACGTGATTAAATAATACTATGTAGAATGGGTTAGTGAGACAGACAAATGGTTTATAGCATTACATTGATTTAATTAGATTATTTGCGTGACTGATATGTAGCATTTTTAGAAAAAAAAATCTGCCAGCCGTATTTTACTTAAAACAGATTATTATTAAACTCTTAACAAAAAAATTAAAGATAGATAATTATGTCTGTGCCACAGCAAACACCTTTAAGATTATAATGTTATAGCAATTTCTAGATACGCCAACGTCCGCGACACAATCCAAGGAAAACTCGAAGAAAGACTACCTCTAATGGCGATACTCCTACCGGAATCGTTGAAGAGATCTCGTCCCTACGCTCAGAAGGCTCTAGAGACCAACGCAGAGGTATTGACCACGCCTCACGATATCCACGCCACTGTGCTGGATGTTATAGGGCTCACTCAATACTGGAACACGTATAGGATACAGGGAGCGGATTTAGCCAGGGGACTGACGCTTTTGGAAACGGTGAGTTTTGCATTAAGTGTTTCAATTTGAGGGAGATTGGGTTGGGTTAGGTTGAATTTGATTTGGTCGAATGTGATGTGAGATACATTTAGTTTAGGGGTAGGGTAGAATTAAAAAGTATAGCAATGTACACACAAAGACATGAGTACGCACAGAACGCACAAAGACATAATTCATTCCATGAATTCCACAAATGTCATTTAAGTCCATTAATAACGTAGTAGTGTGACATGGTGTGGCAAGGGGTGAGAGGGTCCTAAATTTTGTGACGTCACGTGTCAAAATCGAATAGTTGGTATGTATGATAGGTAAATATTAGGAAATAATTAATGAAATATTTATTTATTTATTAATGGAAATAAAACTTATTTCAGAACTGCTGTTTTAATTTAATAATTTCTAGGTGTAAAATTTCATAATATGTGACGGGGGTGGAGGTTTCACAAATGTGACCAGCTCTAATAAAGACAAGGGGAGGGATCAAAAAGTCATGAAATTAGTGTGACGTAATTTGTGGATGGCCCCTAAGATGACTTGCCATTCACGGGTTAACAATGTCTTCTACACAGATCCCTAAGAACCGTTCGTGCAGCGAAGCGGGTATAGAACCACACTGGTGCGCGTGTCTGTCGTGGCAGAACGTGTCGACCGACGACCCGCTGTATGAGAACACCGCCTACGCTCTAGTGGACTACATCAACTCGCTTACTGAGAGTGTCAGGTGATGAGGCGTATTCTATAACTTCATTCATTAAAAGATCATAACAGGGCATGGGCACTATTAAGGAAGTTTAGAGCATTAAGGCCAATGCATACGTAACGGGTTTTTCCCGTAAAGGACGGTCGTGACGTTTTGGAAACATCGTTTCATAGAAAATGTATGCGATAGTGCATACGCAGCGGAATCTCGTACGGTAATAAACCAGTTACGTATGCATTGGCCTTTATCCGACAAACTGTTCTGATGCGGATTGGAGGAATTAGTGGCTAACCCAAGTGTGGGTGACTTGGGTGATCACATACGGTTGTTTAAAAAAAGTTTTATGTGGCATAAAAGTTGGTCCTTCGAGCCGCCCTCAATTTTTTCCTTTTATTTTCCAATTTTTGGCGATTATTCGAATGAGTATGCAAATTCTGGCTCAAGTGTATAATTTTGAGGTTATTAAAATGTATTTTCAGATCTAAATGCGTCTCCCGCACGCTGACGTCGATAGAATGGGTGATGAAGCAGCGGCTGAACAGCGGCGTGCTGTCGTTCGTGGCGGCGAGCGATGCTGATGGATATGTCGGCAAGTTCGGCAATAAACTGCGACCTAGTAAGGAGAATTATCAGGTTAAGGTGAGGGAATAATAATAATACAATTATTAATATCTTTGGTTCACTGTCAGAAAATGCTTCTAGGCTTATTTTGGCAACTGCCTAGATTAAGGTTCAAATAAATCAAATAAATCTGTGCCTCCTGCAATAAGTGATATATGATTTTGAATTTGAATAATTAATTAAAAATCTAGTTCGTAAGTAAACAACTCAAGAACAAATATTAGAAAAATTTAAATTGCCGGGGTTAAACTAGGAATTAACTCCGAGATAATAGAATTATAGTATTGATATTGATGTTGAAACTTATTACAGATTGTGGTCGGTCCTGGGAAAGGCGTTTACGAAGCTTCCCTCACGTACTTCGTCAAAGATAACGTATTCCACGTCGATAGCAGAGACATCTCTAGAACTAATGCGTAAGTATCGCAAAATTATTCTAATAATATATTAATAACTCTTTTATATAAAAATAAGTTCGTTTTAAAGAATCTTTATTTCTCATAAACAGAAATAATGTTACTTAAAATGAGAAACTTTAATAAGTGAAGTTTTGTTCGGCGAAGTTGTAAATTTTGTTGTGATGTGTACTTAAGCATCAGAGTTTATGTTAGTTATGTATTCGGGTAAGTTGTTGTACATTCTAGCTCCTTCACGTTTAATAATTTTTAGGCCATAATGTATCCGTTAAAAGAAACAATTACTCCCCTTTCTTTTCTTTGCTTCTCAATCGATTTTTTTTAATAGGTAGGTAAAATAAATCGAAATTTTCTGTCCAGCTCGTCGTTCGATCGTTGAATTACATGGTGTGTAGCAATCTAACAGCTACAGGGTTTTCAACTATGTAATATGTATAATAGATTTTTTATTTGTTCCCAGATACAACAATGAACCAAGCTGCATCAGTGAAACGCATCCACACTTGAACATGTATTGCTACTGTAATGATTGAAAGGTCTGGACTCTATTCTTTACTCCATATAGTATCAGTCTTTTGTAGTGAATTAAAATGATACTTAACCTTCTAAAGCATAGTGTCATGGATGTACTTAACTGAGTAGTTAAGTTTTGAATGTGTTGCCTTGTAACTTTGAACTTTTGAATAACTTTGAACACGATATTTTCTAAGAGGCTGTACTTCAAGAAAAATAGCGTGTGCATTAAATACAGGTTGGGTTAGATAAGGTGAAATTAAATTAAAACAAAGTGAGGTTCAAAGTTTAACTAACACACTTAAAACTGTAAAATATTTCAGTATTTTTCGTAAATGGACTTGATTAAGCCTGATTTATAAACTTTTATTGTTGTGTGGAGATTTTCATTGTTTAATTTATTATTTGTTTTACAATTTTTATATTGATTAATGCTTTAAAAATACTGTCTATTTCTCATGCTTAATATTTCCAATTCTATGTATCCATAATTCTGTTGTTTTGTTTGCAGTTAAAATTAAAGTCAACCGACTTTAACCTATCAACTGTGGAAATAATACAAAATTATAATGTATATTTTTATCACTTTACCAACTAACTTGTATATCTGGATAGATTGATGATTGAAACGGCCATTAATTATTTCTTTTAATATCTTCTAAACGCACAAAAACTATTATCGGCTTAAGGAGAATTATAAGTTCGTATGCCGTATCAAATTCAATTCGATACTACCAAGAATTGATATTGTAAAGAGTAATTTTAACGCACTATCGTTTCTCGTAAGAGCTCCCTTCGTTGTCATACTAAAAGTATGTGTAAAAGTATGTATGTATGATAGCTTGCTTGGTTGTTAATGTACAAAAAATATGTATGCTTCACAACCTTTCAACGTTGAAATCTTTACTCTTACACACATCAACTCCTCTCCGACTTAACTCAAGAAAGCATTGAAATATAAGCTCTATGTCGTGTCTCTTAAGGTCGAATTTTTGATCGGATTGTAATTGGTTGTATGTATATGACGCATCGCTACCACGTGGTTACTTGTAATACCATTTACACGTAGTACGTACGTAATGCGAGTAAATGTTGAAAATTGAACCGTACGGAAAACAATACAAGACATACATAATATTTCAATGCTTTATTACGTTAGCCAGAGTGAAGTTGGTATCAAATTATTTAAATCGGCAAAGATTATAAGGTACGTCCTAAACGTATATATTTTTATTTTCGTTTGCTTTAGTCAAAATCCAAAGAATGTTAATATACCTTTAAATTAATATCCTTTTAATAATTATAGCTAGTAGGAAACCCGCACTCAAAACAGTTATTACTCATTTTTAATAGTTATTATAAAGAAAAATCAAAGTCTTTCTGCCTAATACACTCTTTATCGGAACACTAAATTTCTGTATTAAAACTTTCATGTTGTAAAAATGTTCTGAGTCAACAATTATTATAAATATAAATATTACTTTTACCTTATAGTGTAAAAACGTCATATTTTGAGATATGACAAAATTGTTCCTGTCCCTGTAACGATCTAAAACGAAATTCTAAAATGTTGATAAAGCGTATTGACTGAAATTACTCGAAATATTCATAAAGTAATCATAAGAAATAAACAACCAAGGCACAGATTTTTGCGTTTTTAACACTGAAAAAAGTGTTAGTACCGAACCTAACTCGAATAAATTGTTATATAATTTTATTTTGTATCTGTGGGGCAGATCCAAAGGGACTTTTTAGATCGGCTCTTAGGAAGGGACTGATATTATTTAGTCAATAAGTATTGATGTGATAATAAAGATATGTAATTGGTTTTGTGATATTTTGAATTATTATTGATTTTAATAAGTTCAAAATTGTAACACTTGATCTGATTTATTTGAGTTATAAACATAAACTACTAATACTTTAGCGATAATTTGATTACTTTTTGTCCCTAAAACTAGATTTATTTGTTCCTAAATTATTTTGGAACAAAAAATGTAAGTATTATATTTGTAAGACTTATTTTATGATTTAGTTCTTTGTAATTATTATTTAATTTTATATACCATCAATAACAAAATGATCAACTTGTCATCTGAGATAGTGTAATATCAAAGCATAATAATGAATAACTTAAATTTAGGCACCAATATTATTATTTATCTATTCTCCAACACTGGTAAAGGAAAATAAACACACTGATATTCATAAATACATGTTCAAAAACTTTATGTATTTACATACGATTGAATCCTGTATTATAATTGTAAATATGCATTTGATACTAATGCTTCTTAAATAATATGAAATTAAAATTACCAATGATAATGAAATTTCTAAACGCAACGTATTTCAGCGAAAGATTGTTTTAGTTTTACTCAGGACTTGATTAACGCCAGCCTTCAAGAAATTACTTCCAGTAATACCACCGTCAGGCATTTACGTATTGTATTTTCAGATGGGGCCGGCATTTATATGATTTTTCATAAATTTTAATCTACACAATTAAAATAATCCTTAGTAAGTTGGGTTTAAAGTTGTTTAAAAAAGCTAATTTATGTCGATCGAACCCAACCAGTCTCGATTATTTTCCGTATATAAATAATACATTTCTGTATTCAGTATAAATTTCTCAAGTATTTTGGTAATTCAAACTTAATAAAAGTTAAGATCTAAAACTAATTATGAATAGTTTTATGTATGTAAATTAATATAATTATTCTACTTATCCATGTGCCTATACCTAATTAATTATGAAAATCAAAGAATTAGTCGTACTTAATAAATTAGCAAATAATAACTTATTTGTATAATGTATAATGTATATAATTATAGTAGGTATGCATCGATAAAATGTTTAAGTATGTCACAATATTCTATTAAGCAGATCGCATATAACAGTAAGAAAATTTTGAGCTGTTAAAGAATATGAATTCTAGTATTTTTAATATCAATATCGCATTTATAATTGATCTCTCCTTAAAATCCGGTATTGGCCTCGATTTAATACAAGATCGATTAATAGATTTTCCTTATTTTAGAACAAAGGTAGTAACTTAACTGGCCGGTAAAAATCCTACCGCTCTTTATACCGTCGCGTTGGGCTAAAGTACTGTGTTTATTTAATACGAGTAACCGCCCTCGCTTTGCTTCGGTTTTATTATTTTTTTACACCTTGGGTTACATTATTGTAGTTTTATTAAGGATCCCTAATTTTTTGAAAATATAATATAGCTTATGTCACCCGGAGATAATTTAGCTTCCCAACAGTGAAACTACTGATTTCAAATCGGTTCAGTAGTTTCGGAGCCTATTCAATGCAAATAATCAAATCTTTCCTCTTTATAATATTAGTATAGATATGTATGTATTACATATTTTTTATTGTACGAAGTGCTGTATATTCAAGTGAGTTTATTTAAATATTAAATTTAACTTAAAAAAATATTAACTGTACCTACCTCGTAATACGTAACTAACACATCACATTGCCAAGGGAAGTGTCATTATACACAATAACACAAAAATTAATTATCTCGATTGCGTTATACCTAATACCACAGAAGAAAATATAATAGTACTTATAATAAGTACTAATACGTACCTAAAATCGACTTATTTTGTAGTACTTTAAAATCTCTTTGTTTTTAGACGAATCTTAATAGCTCCAAGGTACTTCTCATTTTGATCGTTATGTAAAGTTGTTTTGTTATTATTTGTGTAGTATACCAAACAGTTTAGTTTTGTAAGTCTAAGGAAAATTATAATCATAAGAAATAAATGATTATTACACGAACGTTTTGTTTTTATTACCTAATTATGTAACATAACGTGCAAAAGATAAAAATAAAGTAATATGATTTCATATATAATGCGTTGCATAGATATAATAATTATCATAAAATCAGTAAATTTTTATAAGTTATACAGTTAGATAGATACTGATAGTGGCTGGCTGTAATCTGCATTGACATAATCCTGGCTATTAATTAGTTAATTAGTAATTAGTTTAAAATCATTTATTAATATAGGTATCATTGATACACTTATAAATATATTGATACAATTATGCACGTCATTTTTTTACAAAAAAAAATACTTGTAGTATTTGGCTTGCAACGTGCATTCTTAGTTTTGCTACTCGATAATAGATGACGCCACATGTATTCATCTTCAATGTAAAGTAACGAAATATAAAGCTATATTGTGCGGTAATCGCAGGGGCGATCCTTCGATGTATGTAATGTGGACTGTATAAATGTATGTATGTATTTATGAAGCAGTAGGTTGGTAGTATGTCCAATCCAATACCAAAATCAGTAAGAAAGAACCCACCAACCTTAACATCCAATGTCGCAGGATTGCGCTGCGCACGACTGCTTCTTTGTTTCACGGCACGGCCGGAGGACAGCACCATAAACGTTATGGTCTTCTTAAGATGGAAACTCCACGAACGTCGTGAATTCAACCGATCTTTTTCAACGGAGTTGACGCAACTCGCGATATTTTTCCTTTGACATTAAGTGTCAATTTTGGAAGGGTTTTACTTTTTCTTTCACACCGACCAGTGATAAAGGATTGAACATACCCCCCACCGAAATCAGTGTGATGATTTCCTAATAGTGTCGGTGTGTGAAGAATGAGTGTGTTAATAATTTGTGTTATTGAATATTTACGAAATAATTCAAAATAAAATAAATAGTGTTAAGTAAAAAAGTTGAGTGTATGTGCCTAATCTAAGTCCTAACCTAATAATAACCTAATTTTATATTTAATTTGCATATGGCAATGGGCAGATTTTATTTACCGGTCTTTTATAAACCCCGGTTTGCGTACGTACAGTAACTACCCGTACGATGTTATCACATCCAGGGTGAACCTCTTCTATTCTACCAAGAGGCCACTGCAACGGTTTGGTTAAGTTAGATTTAAGAAGCACTAAATCACCCTTCTTAACATTTGGAATTGAGGTGAACCACTTTTCTCTTTGCTGTAAAGTGTGCAAATAATCATTTGACCATCGCTTCCAAAATGATTGTGATGCCTTCTGAATACATTGCCAACGTGACAATCGATTCATCTGTACATCTTCAAAATTATACTCCGGAACAGTTAATAGATTCTGTCCAATTAAAAAAATGACCCGCAGTCAGAACTTCAAATTCATTAGGATTATTTGAAAGGGAGCATAATGGTCGCGAATTCATAATCGCCTCAATTTTACAAAATAAAGTACTCAACTCCTCAAAAGTCAAGGACCTATCACCTACTACACGGTAGAGATGATGTTTGGCTGATTTTATACCTGCCTCCCACAGACCACCCATGGAAGCTGCATTAGGCGGGTTCGTGCGCCATTCGACGCCTCGCGAGGATAATCCAGAAAGGATTTCATCAGAATTTGATGTAGAATTAAAATAATTAGTAACGTTTTTTAAATGTTTAGCTGCCGCAATAAAGTTTTTTCCACAATCAGAATATAAGCAAGTACAGAGACCGCGGCGTGCCACAAAACGATCAAATGTGGCCAGAAAACATTCGCAAGATAAATCTGAGAGCACCTCTAGGTGCACTGATTTTGTAGAGAAACATACAAATAAACATAAATATGCCTTAGTAACCTTTGCGTTTCGCCGCATACCTTCTTTTATAAAGAATGGACCACCAATATCGCAACCAACATGGTCAAACACCTTGTTGGCCTTAAGCCTAGTTGCAGGTAACGTACCCATCATAGGCTGTGTGGAGTATGGACGAAATTTAAAACAAGCCCGACATTTCGACAAAACTGAACGAATTACACTACGAGCGTTTATTATCCAGTATTTATTATTCAAAATGCCTTGCAAGGTGCGCGGTCCTACATGCATGTACAATTTATGAAAATAATCAATTATTAAATTTGTTATGTGGCACTTCTTGGGTAATAGTGCCGGATGTTTTATACTATATGGTAAATCCGACTGTTGTATTCGACCCCCCACCCTGAGGAAATTATCAGGGTCTATAAAGGGAGATAGTTTGCGAAGGGATGATACATGAGTTCCCTTTGCTATCATTTGCATTTCAGAATAAAAATAATTATTTTGAATGACTTTTATAATTAAATCATGTCCCCGCTTTAACTCACAAGACTTTAGTGAACCAAATGTTCGATCAGATTTTTTACATTTTAAATTATTTATAAAACGAAGACACCACGCTATTACGCGCTCGAGTTTACTAAACGATGAAATTTTATTAAAGGAATGTTCGAGATCATTAAAGTTATTTAAATTATAAGAATTAAAGGTGAATGTGTCTACGTTAGTTTTAAGTTCTGGAATAATATCATTTTCTTTTAAAATTAATGTACTTCTTGGCCAACTACGCGGATCTCCAGCAAGCCATGCAGGGCCACTAAACCATTCGTCCGCTACTGCTAAAAGTTGTTCAGGCAGCGCGCCTCGAGAACAGAGGTCGGCTGCATTGTTCTCACTGTTTACATGAAACCAGCAATTGGGCGGAATCACGTCAACAATCTCACTAACACGGTTAGCCACGAATACTTTTAGCTTGTAAGGCGGAGTCTGTAGCCACGACAAAACTACGCTCGAGTCGCTAAAGGCAACTATTGGTAAATTAAAATCTTTAACGTTTTGTACGACAAAACGAACTAGCTTCGATAACAGCACGGCTGCCATAAGTTCAAGCCTAGGGATAGACATTAATGGCTTCAATGGAGCAACTCTAGATTTGCTCGTCAGTAGTTTGACTTTGACGTTCCCATCCTTGTCAGTACTACGAAGATATATGCAAGCTGCGTAACCCAGTGATGACGCATCACAGAAACCGATTAATTGTACGTTTACAAACGAATTCACTAGAAGATGTCGCTCAATGCGAAGTTGTGAAAGAATCGGTAATTGACCGATAAATTTATCCCATTTTTGTAACAATTCGTATGGTAAACGGTCATTCCAGCCGAGGCTCAGTTTCCAAAGATCCTGCATGATACATTTGGCAACGAAAGTACACGGCGAAATAAAACCAACCGGATCGTAAATACTAGCAAGCAGCTTAAGTACTGAACGTTTCGTTCCGTCATTATCTTTTAAATTATAATTAAATGAAAAGAAGTCGCATGAGGGCAACCATGTCAATCCCAGGACTTTTAAGGATGATGATAACGTATCATCTTGAAAATTTATTTGCGTTATTTGTTCTGATTTCATTCGTGTCAGTAGCTCGGGACAGTTGCTAGCCCACTTACGTAATTCAAACCCGCCTTTTTTCAGAAGACTCATTAAGCCGTCTTGTAAGGTACAAGCTTCATCTACAGATTGACATGACCACAAAAAGTCATCGACGTAGACACCCTCTTCTAGAACTCGGGAAGCCTTACAGTCTGACCGTTCGTCTTGGGCAAGTTGAAGCAACGTGCGAATAGCCGTGTAAGGCGCGCTACGCAGTCCGTAAGTGACCGTTTTCAGCTCGTAAACTTGTACTGGGTCTGACGGTGCATCACGCCATAATATGTGTTGATAACACCTATCAGCGGGGTCGATGAGCACGGCTCGATACATTTTTGACACGTCCGCCGTAAAACACACGTCGTAGAGACGAAAGTTAATAATAATTTTTAAAATATTTGGAAGTAATTTACGGCCGGTCAAAAGGTTGTCATTTAGTGACACCCCAGTACTAGTTTTCTGTGATCCATCAAAGACCACACGCAACGGTGTTGTGGAGCTAGAAGGCCGTAACACACAGTGATGTGGTATAAAATATTTAGACGGCTCCGTACCACGATATAGCTCCATATGTCCCAGTGACTCGTACTCCTTCAGAAAATCAGAATAAGCCTTCTGGAACTCGGGTGAGCGCGCAAGTCGGCGCTCGACATGCGTGAGTCTCCTAAAGGCTGTGTCAAACGAATTACCTAACGGTTCGTGATTTGGCTTTAGTAAAATAGGTGAAACATATCGGCCACTTTCGTCACGATAATGTTTCTCAATATATAATTTTTCAGCGACTTCATCATCGGGATTTAAAGGAACATCGCACGGCGAGGACTCTATTTCCCAAAATCGCTTAAGAGTATCATTTAAATGATCATCAGTGGTGTACGACACCAACGTTGTAGACGCTACAACGTTCACATCCGTGACGTCACAAGTCGACGGGGTAATTAGTTTACCTGTGATAATATACCCAAATATGCTATCCAGCACGGCTGGCATATTGGGACCCATGATAATTTTCTTCCCACTATAAATATGGGGAAAAACGTCACCGCCTAAAATTAAATCAATTGGCGATTGCTTATAGAAATGAGGATCAGCTAAAAATAAATTATCATACTGTTTTATTATATGCTCAGGAATTTTAATGGTAGGTAAATCTGAAGTTACTTTCTGAAGAATAACAGCATCAATATTAAAAACAGGTTTATCAGTGTGACGCGGCCTTAAGTTACATGACGTCATGCCATAGTTCTTAACTAAACCATCAGCTAATCCGCAAATGCTAAATGGACATTTACGTTGAGATAAACCTAAACGTTGTAAGCATGCAGCGGAAATAAAATTGGATTGTGCACCGGAATCAATTAATACGCGACATGGTTGATAGACGTTAAAGTTATCTAAAATATAAACAATCGCGGTACCCAACAACACCGTACTGTAACTGTTATTATTATCAGTTGAAGGGCCTCCCGACTGGGCGGGCGCGCTTGCAGGAATCGATGCATTACCGGAGTCATAAGAGGAAGCGAGAAACGTTTTCGTTACGTCCTGATGCAATAATAAGTTATGTGGTCGCTCACAAATAATGCATTTAAATTCACTCCTGCACTGTTCAACAGTATGATTAGGTTTAAGACAATTATGACATAACTTCAACTCATCAGCACGGCTGATTCGTAGCGAAGCACTCAATTTACGAAATTGAGCACAGCGATATATCATGTGATTGTCTCCGCAATGCAAACAAGATAAATTATTTTTTGAGTTTGATGACGATGCATGCGCGTAGCTTTTCTGTGCACTATTTCTAGTTCGCGCCGTAAACCTACTTACATCCGGTTGACGTTTATTTTGTACGACGTTTTGGTTGCTTGTACTAGCACCATAAGAACTAGAATGATCCAACACTTTTATTTGATTAGTAACATAAGTAATCAATTCAGAGAATTTTGGTATCGACTTTTGATTGATACTTTGTTCAAATGACCTACGAGTGTATGGATCCAAGGCTCGTAATGCTATATGACACAGAATGTAACTATTCAAATCTTCAATATTAAGAGATTGTATAGCTTTGTATGAGTTATCAAAGGTTTCCAAGAAATTATTCAAATGAAAGGATGATTCCTTCGCAATAGGTGTAAAGTTTAACATTTTATCTAAGTAATTCCGAACTAACATACGGTTATCTTGATACCTGTCGAGTAAAGCTTGCCAAACAATGTCGTAATTATTAGCAGATATCGGAATACTTTTGACTATGTTCAAAGCGGAACCTTTGATACATGAGAGTAAATAGTGAAATTTATCTATATTAGGTATCTGAGGCTGATTATGAACCAACGAACAGAATGTCTCGTAAAAGGTATTAAAATTCTCAATATTTCCATCGAAACAAAACAACTCCAATTTTGGAAGACGTGGCCTAGATTCGATGCACGACTGTGTTTTTTCAGTTATAACGTTCTTATCATTCGCTAATAATTTTGAAGAAATCAATTTTATACGGTAATACAACTCATCAAAACTATTCAATTCCTGACTTTGAAATATGGTTTTCATACCAGCTTGTAACTGACATTTATAAATTTCAAAAATGCATAATTCGAAAGATGAACGTAGCTCATCTATATCCGTGACACGCAAAAGAAACATTTCACGAATATTGCTGTCAGTTACATTTAGTGACATGTCAGATAATATTTGTAATTGTTCAAAAATTCTTTGCTTTTTGTTGATTAAAACGTTTAATTCAACATCAGCTATGCACTCCTCGTACACTTCCTGAACCTTCTGACCCTTTTTAGCCATTGCAACGTGCAAACTAAATATATTATGTCAAATAAAATAAATGAATAAAGAATTGCCTACTCTATGTTCGGCTCGAAGGCCACAAAAAAAATTGTGCGGTAATCGCAGGGGCGATCCTTCGATGTATGTAATGTGGACTGTATAAATGTATGTATGTATTTATGAAGCAGTAGGTTGGTAGTATGTCCAATCCAATACCAAAATCAGTAAGAAAGAACCCACCAACCTTAACATCCAATGTCGCAGGATTGCGCTGCGCACGACTGCTTCTTTGTTTCACGGCACGGCCGGAGGACAGCACCATAAACGTTATGGTCTTCTTAAGATGGAAACTCCACGAACGTCGTGAATTCAACCGATCTTTTTCAACGGAGTTGACGCAACTCGCGATATTTTTCCTTTGACATTAAGTGTCAATTTTGGAAGGGTTTTACTTTTTCTTTCACACCGACCAGTGATAAAGGATTGAACATATATTTATATCTACTACTTGTTAACAGATGGCGTTACGTTTATAGTCTAGCATACCCTAAATGGATTTCCCGTCATCCAGATTCATATTATTTACCACAACCGCTCCAAATGAATAAATTTAAAATTATGAATTAACTCCATTCTTCTGTTCGTTATCATGCTGCATAGATTCTATTGAACAAAGCGTTATAATAATTCGAGCATTATGATCTAAGTAGGTAAGTGAAAATTCACTAAGACCCGCGCTAGCAATCCAAAAAATCTCCAGCGAATGCTGTGCGCCTAATACGCACCATCATCATGTCGTTTTGTGGCTGTCGCATCGTAAAAATTTTACTCATATTTTTTTCCAAACGCCCCATAAGGGTAGGTACTTATAACTTCAAGAAATAATTCAAAAGTCATAATTCTAGAACAATTGTTTATTTGTAAGAGCCATTGTCACCACATGTTTGGTGAGTTTCCTACACACTTTTCCCAGCTTAACCCGCACCTTATGAGAGACGTAGTCCTCCAGGAATGGCATGGATTCGTCGCATATGAAGAAACAACTTTTATCTGTAACAAAACGTTAGGTACGGAGGTAGTGACTAGGGTGGCCAAATACCTACAGGCGAATTCCCGAGACAATTTTATGTAGGGTATCGCAGTCTGAAGTTATTTATAGGTAGATAGCAGGACTACCGCCGTATCAGCCGTATCAATTATACGGGGCCTACAGCGTATAGGGGCCCCCACTAACACTCCCATAAAAAGCTCGCTCTTTTATATTTGACAGCTATCTAACGTCGAGGGGGCTCCACAACAAATATTGATATGGAGCCTCCTTAGGGCTTGCTACGCCACTGGTAGATAGGTGAGGTGTAAAAATTCATACCTACATCAAAAGATATCTTATTACTGACCAAAAACTTTCTCCATTATTTACCTACCTAATTCAAACTTACGCAAAACCAACTGCACTAGTGTGATTAACACCGTACTATGATAATTTTTTTCTGGTTCAATTTTCTCTAATTCGTATTCCTCTGGATCATATTCCTCTTCTAAATCCTTAGTGGGATACGCCACCTGAAACATTAAATCCACGTTTTAACTAGAGTTTTTGATTTAGGTACCTTTTGCAATGAAATGAAATAATCAAATACAAATACAGATTATTAAATAGCTACCAAGGAATTCAAAATCTTAATATATATAAATTACGTGTCACGTTGTTTGTCCGCGACAATGATATTATTACTAAAATATCATTGGTCCGCGATGGACTCCCGATCTTAATCAAATTTGCACACCGTGTGCAGTTTGATCCAACTTGAAAGATAGGATAGCTTACATCTCAAAAAAAAAAATACTTTTGACAGAACGAAGTCTGTCCGGGCAGCTAGTAGAACATAATTTAAGTAATTACCTACATAAATAAATATACCTACTCATTTAGGCGATCACATCGTTTATAGCTAGATAAAATAAATAGATTTCTTCCTGACAACTTTAGGTACACAAGGATTTGAGGAGGAGGGTAGAGATTAAAAAAGCGGCCAAGTGCGAGTCGGACTCGCCCATGAAGGGTTCCGTAGCAGCAAGTAACATAATATAAAAGTTCTTGAAGTTCGTTGTAACTTTGATCGAGGTAAATTGCGGCTTACGATTTATGACGTATCAAAAAAACTTCTAACTAGATCTCGTTCAAACCAATTTTCGTTGGAAGTTTGCATGGTAATGTACATCATATATTTTTTTTAGTTTTATCATTCTCTTATTTTAGAAGTTACGGGGGGGGGGGGGGGACACACATTTTACCACTTTGGAAGTGTCTCTCGCGCAAACTATTCAGTTTAGAAAAAAATGATATTAGAAACCTCAATATCATTTTTGAAGACCTATTCATAGATATGACCTATTGAGATAGACCTATTCACACGTATGGGTTTGATGAAAAAAAAATTTTTGAGTTTCAGTTCTAAGTATGGGGAACCCCCAAAATTTATTGTTTTTTTTCTATTTTTGTGTGAAAATCTTAATGCGGTTCACAGAATACATCTACTTACCAAGTTTCAACAGTATAGTTCCTATAGTTTCGGAAAAAAGTGGCTGTGACATACGGACGGACGGACAGACAGACAGACAGACAGACATGACGAATCTATAAGGGTTCCGTTTTTTGCCATTTGGCTACGGAACCCTAAAAAGCTTTAAATACGTAATTAATTATGTTACTTACTAATTACTAATAACAGACTATTAGTAGCTGGTAGCTATTGTTAGATAGGTATACCTAGTTCGGTAATATAAAGAACTTAGCACCAATAAGTGCGATGTAGGTAGGTATGTATATGGGATTTTAATGTACCTAGATTCAATTCATCATAATACGGGTGTTTTTTCAATACACTTATGAATATCATTTTTATACCTCTCGGTACTACCGTTTTGGAATGGGGCCTTATCATTCAGAAGAAAAGATTGTGGCAGAATGGAAGGAGAAGAGATGATGATAAAAATGAATAATTTATGTAGTTATTGTACCTACCTACATAAAATTTAACCCAAAAACAGTGACAGAATACCATAAAGCTGAAAAGAGTACCTTAGAGGTGAAAAGTTGAGTAGAACAATGAAAAAAAAATATACATATATTACGTAAGTATGTTAAATATTATAATGAAGGGGATTTTTTTTGTGTTACTCGTAATAATGAAAGATTAATGACGGTTTCAGTTATTTAGTTTAACTGAATTATAAAACTTACCGCAGAGGCAAGTAAAATGGACAAAATGAGGACACACGCAAGTTTCATTGTTATAACAATAAAAAATGTAAACTATAAAACATTAAAATTAAGAATAGTTCTTTTTTATATAGAGTCGGCTATCCATTGTTGATTGGCGTCGCTTATCGCTGCTCATGTTTTATAATTATATTTTCCATGATTACCTACTAATGCAATACGTTATTAATTATTTTTTAAAAATTGTTTTATAATTTTATTTGCATGACCAATCTGAAGTGACGTATCCACAACGCTCACCAACTGAGAAAATGTTATCTCTGATAATATTGTTGCGTCTATTTCTTTTCTTTTACAAACATCGTCCATGTATGCACGATCTATATATTTTATCTAATTAAAATTAAGTAATGATTAATTATGAGAATTTAATTTTTTTGAGTGACTATTTTTTTTAAATCAAGTAGCAAATAATTGTTGACGTAAGTTTTTAGGATGTAATGTGACAAGGTAAGTACTAAAATGTTAAGCTACTTCTGCGGCCGACTGTACCTACATTCAATACCTTGAATTTCAAAGTATACCTATATAGTGAAGATACGTACTTAAACGAAGGTTATCAATATTAAGATATTGTGTTTTGCTCAGTAAGAAAGCTATTTGTAATTTCCTGCAAAAGTTTTGCTTGTTACAACTTTGGTTTTGTTGTTTTGAAACGGAAGTTAAACTGTGATTTACTTACATTTTTTAATGTATAATTCAAGAAGTGAATTAGGCAAGGAGATTAGGCAATTCCTATATTATCTTTGAGAACAATTATAATTTCTACAATAAAACGAGTACAAATACAAAATTAGAATTTATTACGTAAGAACATATTTACACTCGAGTATTGTACAGGTAATGTATTATAAAAAGCAAAAGACTAGGCTAAAACCTTAGAAAACAGGTACAGAAATATAGCGAAAACTAAACAAAGATATCTAAAAGCAGATAAGAAAACATTTTGGCAATACTGGCCTCTCGATCCTTAAATATAATTACTTTTATATGAACAGACCTAAAAAATATTAGAATCCATCCATACAAAATGAGTTAAACTTACATAAATAAGTCGGGAAACCAATTTTTTCTCCAAAATACTAAAAACGTATCTCAGATCAAAATACCGATTTTCCTATTTTGTACTATCTTTAACTTAATACTAATATGGCTCAAAGTCCTTTAACATGGCATAAGTCGTCGTATTAAATCTAAGTGAATTATTATCAATATATTAAATACATATATTTTATTCTAATTTTAATAAGTCAAATAACGAAAATGTATATAATTTTGTATAATTAATTTTCTGCTAATAAAATCAATAAACATCCTTATTGGTGGGATATAGATACAATAAAACTAATACTAGCTGTAAATACGAAAATTAATTCAGCTTTGTCAAAGATGCCTAGAATTTTATTGTAAAGATAGGAATCTATTCATCCATGAAATTGACAATTATATTTCTGTTATTTTAAATCCCAACTTAATATTAGGTAGGTACATATATTTTTAACATTTAGTTTTTTCATGAAGATCATCAAAATTCGTATTTATATAAATTACTTAGTAAGGTCCTGAGCCGCCCTGGTCGTATCCACCTTGACTACCCTGGTATCCACCCTGGCCTCCCTGATATCCACCCTGGCTTCCTTGGTATCCACCCTGGCCTCCTTGGTATCCACCTTGACCACCTCTACCATAGCCGCCTCCCAAACCAGTATCTTCGTATGAAATCCTTGGCTTGTATCCATCCTGGTCAGCTTCATATTCTACGGTCTGAAAAATGAAAATAAATTAGCCGATATATACCTAACTTTTATTTGTAGTCTGTTATTATGGCCAGTCTACTCTTTTGTAACAGTTAAGTTAACGAAAAATGCAACAATAGGTTCAGCAGTCGATTCATACACCAGAAGTCAAGTGGCCACTACAACTGATTGACTATAAAATAGTAGATATAACGCTGCCAAATTGAATGATCCAAAAGGATAGCAGTTCCTCCTAGGTGAAGCAGTAGTACCACCACTGGGTACATAAGTTTAGACTCAAGAATAAGTGGAGTTCTTCATGACCGATTTGTTCCTCACATGGCCTTACCTGTTTCCTGCCGTCAGGCAACAGCACGTAGTAAAGTCCTTCAGCGCGATCTCCTTGACGAGATTCACGGTGTCCAAAGTCATTGCCAGATGCGTCGTCTTTTACCATGTACTCGAAACTGTAGTTGGCAGGTTCCTGTAAACAGAATATTTGATGATATCTGATGGTAAGTGGTCACCGTTGCCTATAGACACGAGCAATATCAGTAGAAAAATGCAACGTCGTCCATACCGGGCGAACTCTTACACCTTTTTTTGAAGAACCCCTTGTCATAATGTCACTCTTTACAATCTAATTTAAGACTCGTAATGCGCAATGGTTGCCATGCCGAATGGCCATGCCAAGAGTCCTGGGTTCGATTCCCAGTGAGGCGGAAATTTGAATGATAATTTTGAATTTCTGTTCTCGGTCTGGGCGTGTGTTTTCTTGTCTTTGTGTGTTGTCCACGGCACAGGGAACTATTCAGCTGCTCAGAAACAGAGCAAAAATCGAAAGGAGTGACTCACCCCGTTGCTACCATCGTCGTAACCACCGTTGCCTCGTCCAGCTCCAGGGGGCAGATACTGTCTGCTCTGAGCGCCATTGTATCCGGATGATCCTGAGCCACCTAGAAATTGTAACAAGCAAAGATATTATTACTTCCTGGTTTAAAATTGAACATTAGGTATCTCAGAAGATTTAAGGTTTAATTCTGCACGAGGAGGTGTCGAGGGCTTTAGTGGTGAACAGGTTTTTATGTGACGACCCTACAATGTTCTCGAAGATGGATGAAGTGTGCCAATCGAAAAAATCGATACCTCCTGTTTTTATATAATGGATCCAAAAAGTTCTGCGGACCTCATGTTTGGAAGCAAAATTGTATGCCACCCATTACAACCTGATTTTCATATGGATATAATGTAGAAAGACTCTCCTTGTAATATGAGCATCAATAGTTGCTATGTACGTAAAAGATTACAAATAAATTACTCACCACCAGCACCAAATCCAGGAGCCCCATACTGTTGCGAAGGTCCTGACGGCAGACCGTACTGGCTTGATGGGGCTTGAACCTGGTTTGATCCGAATCCACCGAACCCACCCTGTCTTCCTTGTCCTCTACCCTGACCAGGAGCTCCGTACTGCTGAGAAGGGGCTCCATACTGTTGGGAAGGTGCGCTCAGTTGGGAAGATCCGAACTGAGACGAGCCGAATTGGGATGGGGCACCATATTGGGAAGATGGACGACGGGCGTTCGGTGCACCGTAAGTAGAAGATGGACGACCTCTGAAAATATTTTGAGAAATGCAATCCAATATTGGTTTAGGTATTAAGTAGATTAACTATCTTGAGTTGAGAAACCTCAACATTAAAAATCTTGTTTGCAAGTTTTTGAAGAGAACGAAAAACATTTGCAGTGACAGTGCTTCGAATCTAAATAAGTGATCGAAGAAGTGTAAAAGAATAAGTGATCGAAGAAAGAAACCTTAATTTTAAAATGTTGATTTTTCACTGCTGTACTGAAGAAAACCCTCAAGAGAAAACTAATACGGTACCTACTACCGTGATTTGTGTAGAACGTTACCTACTATGTTCTTAATTTAGGCACGAAGTAACTTACCCGAAAACTGCACTAGTTTGCCTTTGACCCCCGAATCCAGGAGCACCATAGGTTGCGGATGGAGGTCCAAAACCACCACCACCTCCTGACCCACGGTTTGGTGGTAGGTAACTGGAAATTGAACAAAACATTCATTCAGTGGAATATTAGTAGTAAAAGCGCCAATTATGCTGATGAAACGTAGGTAGGGTTAGCCCTATAAGCTTATATCTACATCTAGAGGCCACGCTTCGCAAAGGTACTTGAAGACGATGGAGTATAGAGCAAAGGAGAGCCATCTCATATGGGGGGATAGTTGAACAAGTGTCCAGCTGTATACTGAAAATGGAGGTTCCAGTACTTACTACAATAGCGCTGGAAAAACTAAGATACGAACATAGCTTTTGTAGACGGAGTGAAGTTTGCTGAATTCAAATATTTAATAATTTTCACGACTAGAATAGTTAGTAAAACGCCAGTATACAAAACCTCAACTATTTACGTAGTCTAAAATGTTTTAGTATAACCAAAATACTGCTGTGAGAAAATGTTTCTTTGAAATGTCTCCTAGGCTACCGCAGTGCCATCGCGCCACCCTTATTGGACGCGTTTTTACGGACACAAAGACGGCTCTCCTTACCTCTACGCTGACCAGTTGACCTTATAACTCGTAGGCACTTGTAGGGTATCAATGAGTAACATGGACAAATCATATGAGCGCAGATATTCATCCAACGTTACGTGATCAACCTTCAGGTACCTCTTCGAAGCGTGAAACGCTCTCCAGATTACGATAAGCTTCTTGTGTTAGCCCCGGAATTCTTTACAAATAAGGCTAAGTGTATGCTGAAAAGCATTTGGTGGCTGTTGACTGTTGAGACCTAACATAGTAATGGGCCATTAATAATAGGTTGAAGCTAATATTTTAGGAGAACACTGAACGGTAGACGAAGCGACTTAATGCAGAATACAGACAGGTGATAAATATTTCTGAAAAATAACTTTATCTTTACCTGTTTACTGGAGGTTCAGCGAGACATGCTGCCAGTAGACACGAAACCGCTATAAGAATCTGAAAATAAAAAAATAAATGATGTAATACCTACCTAACATTAAACTAGTAGCAAAGTAGATTTTGTTATTGTTACAAGTATAAAATAAACGATCACGAACTCACGCCCCGGGACTGATTCATTGTGCTGCAGGTGAAATGGGCAAACAAATGCCCATGAACTAAGAACAAATTAATATGATGCTGAAAAGAGCTCTAGTTATATAAAGCCTATGTTCCTATTAAAACATCCATCCAACTTTAGAGATCCACTGCATATCATTAGTCTTTACTAAGCCACCTAAGTAATGTCGATACTGGCTTTCCGAATACAGCGGATATTCCCTGTCTTCTTTAGATCGTGTCCTTTTTAAAAGGTACAATTCTCGAATATTTATCCTAGCTTAGGCAAATTTCATACACACATTAGTTCACAATCAGAAGGCCCAGGACCGCTCAGAGTGGCACTTGTTAGAGGAGGCCTATGTCCAGCAGTGGATTTTCAAAGGCTGAATGAATCAGATAATATAACCACGACTTAATACAAGAACTTTTGTCTACGAGAAATCTTATATCTATAGACATCCCTGTGTATTTCAAGATAGGATTTTACAATTAATTATAGGCACTCACTTGCATTTTCAGATCTTAAAGTTTCCAACACCTTACGTAAATCTGAAAAAAAACATAAATAAATTAGAGAATAGGTTAACATTTCATATTTATTTAAGCCAGTATTGGTCTACTTTGCAACAATCCGCGGTTAACATGTAGGTATGATGGCATATACTTTAAGACATGCGTGGCACCTCCCTCCCTCCCACAACGGAAACATGCACTACAATAATTAAAAGTATATACCAACATACATACCAGCACCAACACGTGTTTCGCCCCGAAACGTAGCATCATCAGGGTAAGTTGACTCTACGATGGTTAGTCGCAAGTTTATTTAAATAACCGCGATCATATTTTTATAGAATGGCTTTCAACACAAGGAATAAAATGCTCAAAGGGTGGCCCAACCCGGATCCTCTGGTTAAAATGATAACGTATAGATCAATGGAGTCATCGAATTAAGAAAATACTGATTAATTGGTCGGCAACGCATCAATGACGCTTTTGAAACACGATTTAACATAGTGACTGACGCCCCAACTCAAGACTCACTAACGGTTACTTAAATCACTCCTTAGTAAAGAATCACCATACAAATTCTGAACTAAGGAGCAATTTAAGTAACCGTTAGTGACTCTGAGTTTGGGCGTGCGTTCCTTACCATCACCTACTTTGTTGTAAAAAGATAAATAATTAATTATGCATTTTAAAATTTAACTTCCCCCCAGTTGTTATATTAAACATAGAAAACAACCATCTCGATAACGTCAACTTTCAAACAAAACCGCATCACAATCGGTCCATTCGTTTAAAAACTACGATGCCACAGACAGACACACAGACACGTCAAACTTATCACACCCCTCTTGCGTCGGGGGTAAAAATATACTAAAAAATTTAATTACTAATTTAATGAAAATAATGAAAATAAATTTTAATTAACCTATTTTACCTATTTCTTTGAAGATTAAATCAGATTTAGACCACTTTCTGTGCTTCGGGTCGGAGGCTGGTACTGAGTGATGATGGACAAGCGTTGCCTGTGTTTATATAGCGGATCACATCTCATCTGCCGTCAGTGAATGTTGCTCTACTGCTGAATTTTTTAATCAAAATGGTAAAAGGATTGATTGATTATTCAGTAATGAAGATGGTCAGATTGTTACCTTGTTAAATTTTCAGTCTGAGGAAAACATGATAAATAATAATTACTTATTAGGAATTGGCTTTTCTTTATAGTTAACTAGTGGATACCCGGCGTGTTAAACTACGCTAAAAACACAGACAGATCAATGTTTTTGTGTTGACGTTGACGTTGATGCGCCATCTTTAAATATTAAAGGTATTTTTTTTGTATGGGAAAAGTGGAAAATGGACTTGATTAATGGACCGAATATGCCTAATGAATAATTTCAGTGGTCTCAAACCACCTTGGGATTGTTGCCTTTCAAGTGAAATCATTTTGAGGCATTACAATAATTTTAATATTATTTATAAATTGTAACCATTCTTCGGAAACTTATACTTTCCTTAGTATAAAAGGTACATCACACTCGAAAAAATGTTCAGACGGAAATCGTCAAATTTTATGTAAGTCTCTATTTATTTTAGAATCGATCCAAAGAAACAAAATACTAATAACATTAGATAGATAAGATATACATAGGTACATAAATAGATATTTTTTACAAAATTAATATACCTAGTCCATGTTACTCAGAAACAATAAGTAGGGCCTTATTGATGAAAGAATTTTTAAAATCGGTCCAGAAGTTTTGGAGTTTATCTATTACAAACAAACAAAATGTCAAAATTTTCCTGCATAAAAAAATACAGTAGAATTGAATACGTCCTCCTTTTTTGAAGTCGGTTAAAAATATTGTTTAGATTGTTGTACCGCAAGTAGAGCAAACTTCAATCGTTACTCTCATGCTATGTGCGAAGCGTGCTCCACTTCGCCTGGCGTCACGAGCCGGTAATGTATGGCTCCTCTCGAGGATTCTCTGTTTTGCACAATCACTTACTAATCCTAGGAAATTTAGGGACTGCAGTAGCAAGTAACAATAGGCAAATAGTTACTTAATAAAAGAAAAGATTTTAAACAGAATACAATTGTAACATAGGCAGGACCTTATGTTTCCCTAGTCTGCCACAACCAAGTATATAAATTACACGTATTGAAATAAAAATTAAAATGTGTGCAATTCACACGTAGTAGAACTGAAACCTTCAAAAATTTTGTTTTCAAGATAATAAGACGAATGTAAAATTTCGGGAAGATGATAATTGTAGGTTTTAGAAATGAAAATAGTGATGCCAAGTAAGATAATTATTTTACATTTTATTGGTATACTGTATCACTTAAAATTCAGACTCAGAGCTTTTTCGATAAATGATACAAGAGGTAACTAAAGTATGAAATGTTCCCCTTCCCCCTCCCTTTCCCTCCCCTCTCCCCTTCCTCTCCCCTCGCTTCCCCCTCCCCTCCCCCCTCCCCTTCCGTTCCCCTTCCCCCTCTCCTCCCTCTCCCTCCCCTCCCCTTCCCTTCCTCTCCACCGAAACATGTGTAGCCAAACACATGGATTCACAGCGAGCAAAAGAGTTTGGTTTGGGTTTAAGGAGACCCACACCTAGTATATTCGTTCACTGCCCACACCCATGCAATGTCTCGCAAAATAGTAAAATTTTGAAACCATTAGATTAAACCGTCTACTTATTTTATGCAGGCATAAAAACCACGCATACCTACTTATAACTAAGCAGTTTAAAATTTATTTAATTTATGAATAACATGAATTCAATATTGATATTATTTTTACATTTTTCCATAATAATACACTCATTCATCTCATTGAAATTAAAGAATGATTTCACTAATCATGATGAATAACGCCTCATCCTCCATGACCTAATTTCAAGCAAAAAACCGTAGGTAACTAAGTTATTTGGGCATTTTCGCCAAAAAGTGTACATTTCGTTTTTACCGTGTCCCCTGACTTCATACTTCGAATTTTCTTAATTATAATGCCCAAAAGATAAAATTTTAATTTTTTTCTGTTTCTCTGTTTAATAATCTTTACGGGAACACCAACAAAAGTTGCAATTATTGCTTTATATAATTTTTATTAATAATTTAATAAAATAAGACCATCGTTTTTACGATGTCCCCTGCAGATTTCGACTACAAAACATGCGATAAAACATGTTTTGTATGTTCGATAGCATTCAAATTTGGGGCTATATAACATTAACTGAATATCGACAATATAAAAAAATCATTTTTTATTCAGTTTTTGACTGCTAATTAGCAGAAATAAGAGTTTAAAAAAAAATTCAAAAAATGGTTCGGGTGGAATTCCACCATCCGTTACCGCGGTTTTGTATTTTTTGTAAATTCTACCATGAGAACTGATAAATATTACGCATGGCAAATCATTTTTGGATAATCGCATGACAATCTGTGCATGGTTATGTCAGTGTTTTTTCAGTAGTTTTCCAGGGATTAAGTAAATAAAGTTGAGTCGACTTCGTAGCAATTTTGAAGTTCCCTTCCGAAACAGCTGATTTCTCAAGGTAAATGTAAATATATTTTTATGGAAATGATTATATCGAAAAGCTAATGTTTTAACGAAACCTATATGTTAACATTTTCCTAGTATATATAATTAGATTTAATCAAAATTTCAATTTCAATATTCTATTTGGGAATCCGTTACTTCGGTTCCGAAACTATGCTAGTGGTAACGTATTATGTGGAAGGCAAAAGTAGCGGAATGGAACAGATAAAGTTGATGTTACGCTGTGGTAATTTGGTTGACTTCAAATACTTTTTATTATGTTTTAATATGGTTTTTTCTAATTGCTGTCAGATTATTATATGAACTGTTTTCAAATCAAATCAAATCAATTTATTGTGGAATATCGGTACACAGGTAAGTATGTTATAATATAGGTAAAAATTATCAGCTATATCCCTGCCACATACGGGCTTATAATAATAGTTTAGGTCCATAATAAAATAATTATACATCAAGAAACAATAACGAAAGAATTTTAAATTTTAAAAGATTAGTAAAGTATGACAATTAAGCAATTAAATTATAAAGTATTAACATCAATGGACTTATCAATAGAAAATGTCAAAAATGATAAGAAATGTTATATTATGTAGAATAAAGTAATGAAAATTAATAATAATAATAATTCGCTATAATTTATAGCGGCAAAAGTTTTTGGAAACTTTATTCCTAAAAATAGCTTTATTTTTGTTTTAGTCTTCTATTGTTTTTGAGTATACCTATTCAACTGTATTGGGGTGGCTTTTACGACGCTTAAATTGGGGTGAAAAATATGGATCCCAATCCCATGCTAGCATACTAGGGTGTCACAAAAGGCTACAGAAGCCGGCCCGCTTTGTTATAAAACTGCACATAAGTATAATCTTATCAATAGGTATTAATTATTAAATAATATGGATAAACTTCTTTTTAGCCCATACCCCCGATTAATCTAAATTTTGGTATGGAATACTTGCGTATTTCAACAAGCTGAGTAATTTTCAGAAATTATGCGGAACGAGTTTTGCATTTTTCTCCCAAACCACTGGCTCTACCAGAAAAATATAATGTACATAAAATATTAGTCTTTTAATGGGCTTCAACTTTTGTAGAAAAACATTTTTCTGTAAAATCAGTACTTTGCCAAATGAACGTGAAAAACGAAAAATCATGTTTTCTTCAAGGTGACCATGAATATTAATGAAATATACTTATTTAATACGTAAGTACACTATAGTTTTATAGTAAAGTTAATTTTGTGATAGTCTAGTGGTTAAAAGACTTCTGCCGCCTATTTGGGGACTTGTGTTAACAGTGTGTGTGTCTGATACCTTACTTTCCATTCCATTACTTCGAGCTTTCTTATCCGTGACTGTCCCCAAAAAAAGGAAAAATAAAATATCCTATTGTTAATTAGTTTTCCAAGAAAAGTTATTTATTTTATTTTATAAAATTAAAGAATAGTTTTGTTTTCTCTTTAAAAATACCAAGATTTAGACTGTTTGGTTTTTTTGCTTTTAAAAGACAAAAATATAAAGTAAAATGACCAAATAGTAACTGACGTAGGTAAATGACACGCTAACACTACGTTTAAGGTTGATTTTACTGTTTTTTTTTAAATTAATATATTCCTGTATCCCTAGTGAACCTAATTAAAGACTAATTTTACCAAAACTGTGTTTAAATATCTTTATATTGTCATTTGTATTGCTCACCGAATAGAACAATTTATTGTTCCGCCTTGCAGAAAATGTCCTGTAATTTTAATTTCAGTAAGTATTTTATCACCTTATTATATTTTCTGGCAAGAAAATAACATAACAATACAGTGTAATTCAAAAAATCGTAAAAATTTCAACAAAAAATAAAAATTTAACAATTTAAGAAATGTACACTTTTTGGCGAAAATGCCCATTTAACACATGATTCAGTTTTAAGTTCTTTACTCACTACGAATAGATTAATTTATAAACGATATTATCGTTGGAAAAAGTCTCACTTATAAAAATATGACTCGAGTTATTAGGTAAGAGGGCTGCTATCACATAAGTAAATCGGCGTCACCGGACAACAATTTCAAAACCCCGGACAGTTGGACGCAATGGCGCCCCTCTAAAATCTAAAATTTCAGGGTGAATCGTAGGTTCTAACTTGTTTCGACACGAAAGAATTAGGCATCTACCAAAAATTATTGTGAAAATTATTAGTAAGCAAAATCAAAAATGACTTTAAAACCGTAACATTTTTTCTATAAAGCCCTAAATCGATTCTTTTATCGATTAAAAAAGAACGAGTAGTGAATACGTTAACCAAATCTGACCCGTTACAAACGATGACACAATCTATCGCTGCTATCCGACGATAAAGCAAGCCCTTAACCAACGCGTGACATCTCTAATGTGAAATACTTGCGGATAATTAAATCTTGATCAGTTTAATAGCTGGCACTTGTTGGTTTTAAACGATCGAATTATAACTGTTTTATTCGTAAATGGAAATATTGAGTCGTGAACATCGTGAAGAACGAATCAATTGAATCGATAGTAGTCGTCGAATGATTTCAAATATAATGCGTCAGTGCCTCCCTAATCGATGTCACCGTGTTGCAATAGCTATGCGAATATATTTACTAGCCGAATGAATCTGCGTGAAAATCCTCGACGATTTATGAAGATGTAATGTGTTCTCATGATTGTGTCAATCGTAATCATACCGAGTTAGGTAAGTTTGGGTGCGGGTGGAAATTGGATGACCGCTAATATACGTAGCAAAATGTTTTAGTGCTCCACTACGTAGTGACTAAAATCATTAGAATATTAATAATATAATTTTATTTCAAGATACTCAGTCTCATTTGTCAGTACTGCGTTAGTAACCTTTAAACTAATACTAAAAACTAAATTAATTTAAATAGAAACTCCTGGAGGCATGCAGCCCACAGCAGTGCGTCATGTAGGGAGAGTACAGCCTGCCCGCTATCATTCTCAGGATGCTGTTGTGGCAGTATTATGTTATAAATTATTGTATGCATTATAGCAGTCATTAAACTACATCAGAAGTAGTCGATAAAAGATGTTCAAAGGCTTGTTTTGGTCTTTAGCGATCGAGTACCATTAGGTACCATTGCAGTGCTACCACCCTCTTGCTCGGGGTTTGAGAGCCAGTTCTTTCTTTCTTTTTCTTGACCGGCAACGCAACGGTGATGTCTTTGGTGTCTCTGATGTCTATGGGCGACGATAGCCACTTACCATCGGGTCAGCTCGTTTGTCGACTATTACCATAAAGAAGTTGGTAGGAGGATGAGGAATTTCCTGCTTCAGCGTTCCAGATAAGCTGTAAGATCCAGTTATTAACATGAGATTTCTGTCTCTGTGTTCGAGACGCCTAATTTCGAGGAGAGGTGATTGAAGCCTTGTTCAAGCTACTTCAACGAATTACGATTAAATTAATTACATTATCTGACATTTCCATGGCCTAACTATGCGTACGCTTGCTTTTGGCTATGAGCTATTAGTGTCCGTTCATCTTTATTCTAAGCCGTTCATACAGACCGCCTCGGGGAGGAGAGCATAATACCTATACTTATTGCGTTTAAAAAGAGTTTCGGGATATTGAAATAAGGTTGATTTTTCATTTACAAATTTTGAAGTTGAAGATTAAGAAGTTAATTTTAAAAAAATCAACCTTATCACGATATCCCAACTAATAATAGCTATTTGTAAATCTATGTGAAAAGTATGATAGCACGGTCATGATATGGTATGGTATGCTGCAGTGGGCAGACATCTTTAAGGTTACTATTCAGTTAATTAAGACATAAATGTAATGATCAGAGATATTGCGCTAGTTCGGTAATATAATTATTTTATGGAAAAGGTCTAAAATATATTATTCTCATCTTACAAAATACAATGTAAACAAGCTGGATAGTACCTATGTTAAATTCTAACCAGGCTGTACCTAAATATGGATCAGCTAACCCGTCATTATTTCCTTTGAAGTAAAATTTGTTTACACCGACTTTGTTTGTTCGAATTTAAAAGTTTATAGGTCCGTTTATAGAGCTTCAGGGAACAGCTGGTCTGCAAGTTTCAGTAGTTGGTAGTGCTGGTATTTATCGCCATCATAACAACAATGTTTTAATCTTGATCAAGGAGGTTAAGTATAGTAATATAAACCGAAAAGTTATTTAAACTAAACAAAATTATAAAAAGCTTACCTATAAATATTGTCTTATACCCCTCTTATAAATAGACTATAAAATAGTTATACTCGTACATTAATAACTTTCCTATCAAACCAGCTTACACATGCCAAAACCATCGAGCCAGCCATCGGCTAGCCCATAGCCTTCAGCATGTTGTAATATAACAAGTGGGTAATTGAAAGATCATCGCCGTATACGCTCAAACCTTGATCCTATTGAATCCTCTCAATTAAATCTCCATTTTACGGTTATTTGATGAGTGCATGAAATACTGCGTTGCACGAGAATGCATTCAAACCATGCTTCGTCATTCAAGCCCGTCAAATTTGCAGCACAGTTGGTCAATTCAAACTCTGTACGTCTTTAGATACTTACTTTGTCTGTTAGATAGACGGTGACTAGATGTGTTCTAGCGGTCTAAATTTATCCATAATAATTATTGAAAATTCGAGAAAAACATAAAATATAAATTTGTCGAATTGAATACCTTCTCCTTTTTTGAAGTCGGTTAAAAATAACTTGTCTGGATAATAGCCTGGACACAACATTCAGGTAATAGTAAACACTTTCTTCATCATGTCTGTGTACTTCAACGTTGTGGAGTTTTCTGAGTTGAAGTAAATCCCGGCTGTAGACTTAGGTTATGCTTATTATAAAAATCCATTGAGCTCTACCAATTTGTAAATGTTTATCTTCTTAGAATAAGAGGTTAGAGAAGTGGTTGTAATTTAGCTTTCAGATCGACCAAACCTAACAAACTTTGCAAGATATATAAAATTTTGTAAACACACACACACACATAAACAATGTCTCACGTCTACGGTCAAACAAACGCATATAATATGTACCTATATGTCGGTGAGGCCACGAATCTCCAGTGAAGGTCCAGGGACGGACCTCTATATTCTACAACGCTTGTCCGATGCAGAGGTTGGCATATAAGAAACGACATGTCATATTTAGATGAAGGTATTGTCAATAAGATAGAACGGATGATCACGTAGTGTTGAAGTACTTGGAAGTATTGATGTGAACGTTAGGAGAACTGGAAATATAATATCATGGAGCAAAGTAAAAGGAATATCATTTCATAACCAACACCGTAGAATACCCCTTCTGCTTTATATACCTATGCCTGTTCCGTTTCGTAGAGCGTAAAAATAATTATCATTGATAGTGTTTTTTTATCTTATAATAATGTACCTAATAAAATAGTATTTTATTATGATGCAATAGGTACTTCATAAGGTCTGAATTTATCTCCAAGAAAATGAATCTATAGCTTCTAAGAATGACCGAATTTCACGACAAACCGTTTAAAATCGTCCAATTTTCCTTCCTTTCTCGACCCGAGGACATGTTTCTCAGATTAATCCGAATAGTCCGACACACGACAGCTCATCGGGAATCGTGATCATAAAACGAAGCGATAGGACTTGGCTGAGTTCTAGCGATAAAAGAGTTTTCGGGATACAATAAAAGAGAAAAGAGTCAGAAATCAAAGTCATACCAATATTAGCTTATAATAATAATTAATAAACCTCGGAAATTGCGCCAAAAGTTTTTTTTTATATTTTTATGTGGACAATGCCACTGTTGTCAAACCCTTTTTTCAACGTGATAAATTATTCAAAACCTTTATTTCTAATACCTACAGTAAAATGTTTGCTGTAAAGTTTTTGGAGTATGAAGTCTAAATATTATCATCCATAAAATATCATGTGATTAAATTAAACTTAATTCATTTTAGAAAAACTAAAGGCAAGGTATTTTACATACGGTTAATGTACCTAAGAACTTATAGAAAATGTCACCTGTCATCCTGATAAGAGTACCGCATATAAGTTATACCACGTCATACTATGGTTTATATTTGACTACGACCAATACTTTGGTATTGGTGTAAGAAATACATATCGTACAGTAATAAAATGCATAAAGAAACATAGCTTATCGCCATCAGTCGTACACATCTATGATGCTCGAAGTGTGTATTGATACAATTTCGTAAGGATTTCGTAGAGGATCGGTATTTTGGAGAGCTTTAAATATTTATAGATGGGCGACCTACTTCACGTCTGACAGCCGATAAGTGTCTGAATTGAATCTTCGCTTTCGCTTATTCTGCGCTTACTGTGACTTATATTATTTCTAGCTAGGACCACCTTCCCATTGATCTATACTGAACTATTTACTGGTATAAACTAGTATAACTTCTTAGAACAGCTTTTTGGTTAACAAAAGGTAATAGTAAAGGTTGTATCTACACGCCATAGAAGCTTAGAACAAGAGTAATTTTTTTCACACATTTAAGATGAGGGTAACATCAACATGTAAAAATAAGTTATGTCTGATCGCTCTGGGATCTTGGACTAAGAATTGAAAGCCAAGATGGTTTGAGATCACTTAAACAATGCAAAATTAAGTTGTAAAATAACTTTTATTTTTAGTTACCTTTCTCACCTGGTACCTCCCCAGGTGTCACAGGGCAAGCTTCACAAACACGCAAGGTATTCAAAGTACACTAGACGCTACTGAGTAGTTAAGGTTTCATCCATGTAAAAATAAGTCATGTCGCTCTAGGATCTTACTCTATCAACTGAAGCCAGTTTGGGGCACATGGGTTGGATGGTTTCAAAGTCAATAGAGGACATCTGTACAAATATTTTGTGTTTTATACAGTAGATTAGATAAAAATTCTAAAATACATTATAATGATACGCTCAATTATAAATGATAGCTTTTAAACAACTCATTCGTGCATAAGCAGAGCTTTTTTTATCGTGTATGTGCGGCCTTGCGCCAATTCGCTCTCATCTCGATAAATCGATTACTATCGGCGTTATGATTGTAATCGGCTGTCATAAGCGTTACGTGACGAAACATACTAGTGGTGTACCTAGTTACATTTACCTAGTATTATTAAGTAAGTATATCGACTATTACCTACTCATTAACTACTTATGCTAACATATGATAGTTTTCCTTGTAAATTCATCATAGAATCTACTAGCTGCCTGGACAGACTTCGTTCTGTCAAAAGTTTTTTTATTTTGAGATGTAAGCTATCCTATCTTTCAAGTTGGATCAAACTTCACATGGTGTGCAAATATTAAAATCGGTTAAGTAGTTTAGGAGTCCATCGCGGACAAACAACGTGACACGTAATTCATATTATTAAGATTTTTGAGATTTTTTCACTTTTCCAAATCACAAACGAACCCCTAATTCCAAAAATGATCTTAACCGGCCCACAATACTTTTGAAAGACCTTTTCAATGATACGACGCCACACTTTATGGTACGCAACGAATAAAAAATATATTATGTATATTCATGCCAAATTAAAGCTTTCTAACACTAAGGGCCTCGGCGATTTGCTTCGGATAAACGGACAGACGGACGGACTCAGACATGACGAAACTATAAGGGTTCCAATTTTACTTCGAAACCCTAAAAAAATATTACCTAACCTATTTAAGGATAATTATTTATTTTATTCCAGTGAACTTGTCATCAGGGCGGATAAATATTTTTATTTATTCATTTCATTTTATTCATTCATTTTCTTACTTGCTTTCTACTTTAGATAAAGCCAGCGCGTAACTAGAATGAATATTCAAAGACAAGGCAGTTTAACTTTCATACTGAAACACACTCGAGTGCTAACACTAATTTGTAGCTTATGTAAAAGTATTTCACAAGAGTTTCACAAGATTATTAAGTAGTAGGTAGGTAAGCCTACTACTGAATAATCTTAGCAACGTATTATCGATATCTATAAGTACTATCTAGCACATCACTAGTTTAACAAATCAATCAATAACTGAACGCATAACTAATTATAGTCATTGTTACAGCACTTAATTGCACACACGAAAAACATGATGATAGTCAGATACCCTGACCTCAGGCAGTGGATTAAATCGTATGCATCCCTATTATAGTCCAGTTTAGACGTATTAAGTAGTTAATTAGATAACTAACTTTTAACTAAATTTTAAGTGAATAATTTTTAGTGCGCGTCCAAATGTAATAATTTAGTAAAGCTCTTTAGTTTATAAAATTTTTCACAACCTACTTAATTACTTAAGCATCTTATTAAATTTTAATTAAAAAGTGCCTGTTCAAACGTGTTAAGTGATAAGCCCCGCCCACCTACTTACCAAAAAATAGAAAAAAATCTTAATTACTTGTTTACTTGCGCACTAAATTTTAACTACTAAATTGTCCGTTTAGACGTCTTAATTTACTTAAAATTTAGTTAACTACTTAATACATGTAAACCGAACATAATGACCTTAATTACTCGTATTTATGTGAAGTGAACAATTATAGTATTTTAGTTTGATTGATCCGGAGTATGAGTGTTAATACCTATGTATTCATAGTTGATACTATATCATTGGTACCTGCTATCAATTGTATAATTACTGCGATGATATAATTTCAAATTCAAATCACATCACATCAAATTATGAAAGGATAATCACATTGTGGTCACTAAACCTTTCGGACGTGCATGCGTATAGTTTTTAACCCCCGACGAAAAAAGAGGGATGTTATAAGTTTGACATGTCTGTGTATCTGTGTGTCTGTGTGTCTGTGTATCTGTATGTCTGTCTGTAGCATCGTAGCTCCCAAACGGATGAACCGATTATGATCAAGTTTTTGTTTCTGAAAGGTAACTTAATCGTTAGTGTTCTTCTTGTTTAGTGTAAATAAAACTGTCGGGTTTTTTTTAAATTTTAATTTAAGATTAGAAAAGAAATGAATTAAACGAGTTTTTGAAAAAAATTACCTTATAAGTGCTAATTTTTATAATATTTTTACTTATAGGTAAGTTTCCGTGTTAGAACTAAGATTTGATCGATAGCCGTCGTTACAAATTTAGGTAATATATTTGTTATTCACGAAACTGCACCAGATCTCTCAAGTTTCGAAACACGTAATGTGAGAAGATTCACGATGCTAAAACACGAGGTCATCAATCAAACCAGAGAACCGGCCTGGGATAACCAATGGAGACTGGGGAAAACATACAAATATAATACAATCAATTTATCGTAATCCAGTAAAGTAACAAAAATTTTAACAAAATATCAACCTTACATTACATAAGGTGCAGACAGTTAGCGACCTTATCGCTAAGTGCGATCTCTTCCAGGCAACGAATTCTTATGGAGTTTATCAGAGAAAAACCGGGCAAGTGCGTGTCAGGCCACGCGCAATGTAGGGTTCCGAAGTAGTAAGTTTATCGAATATTGCCCATTAACTACTTAAGCTAATATAGCCGTGATAGGTTTCCTTGTAAATTCATTATATTGTAACCTATTTTTGAGAATTTTTCACTTGTCCAACTCCAACCGTTTAGCCGACAGAGGGGGATACTTGACTGTAACCGAAATTAGCACTTTGAAACCAAATATTTTGCAAAAGATCCCGTAAGTCCAAAAATGGTCTTAAAAGGCCCATAATATTTTTGAAAGACCTTTTCAACGATACCCTACACTATAGGGTACGCGACGAATAAAAATTTAATTTAATTTATACCTATTTTATTATTGATTCTGAATAATTTTAATCTGTCGTTAACTATTGGACGAAAATTTTGATTCCATGCTTGTATTTTTCATTTACTGTTTTATAATATGTTATTGATTTAATGTTATAATTTTATTTATTTAATTTTAATTTTATTTGGTATTTTAATTTTGGTTTTTAATTTGATGTTAATTTAAATTTTATTGCTATGATTTTAAATGTTTTTAATTTAATGTTTTAATTTTGTTTTTTTTTTTAATTTTTAATTTTGAAAATTTAAATTTTATTTAAATTTTATTTTATTTCATATTTTGATTAATTGATTAATTTGATGTTAATTTAAATTTTATTTTTACTCTTATTTTAAATGAGTTGTAAACGCTATTCACAAAGCAGGCTGTGGTTACCTGTTATAGTAAGAACAGTTTGATAGTTGTAATAAGGAAAAAATAATGTATCAGATATGTTAACGCTGTATCTTATGTTGGTAATCCAAAATAAATAAATAAATAAATAAATAAATAAATAAAAAATTCGTCCTTACGTTACTTGAAAGGGAGGTACTCTGAAAAAAAAGTTTTCCATGCCAAATTCTAGCAAATTCTTTCTAGCAAAGGGTCTCGGCGCTTTGCTTTGGACACACGGACGGACGGACATGTCGAGACTACATATAAGGGTTCCAATTTTACTTCGGTACCCTAAAAAGAATCTTCACCATTAAAAAAATATTGATTTGATCACTCCTTACGGTGTAAATATTTACTTTCATAATAATATGTTTTGTGAAATAAAAACCCTGAAAATGCATCGCTGCCGAGATCTTAATCTACTACGCTCGAATGCGGATTAGTGGAGAGGTTAGAGGTCAAGCCAAGTGCCGGAACTTTTTAAGCCGCCCGAAGGCTTCCGACATGGCTTAACGACCACTAGGTTGGGGCACTCGTACCACCAGTTGTTAGGAACTTATATGCTGATACTAAATCTGAGATACTTCATCTCGTACGTTACTCAATAGTGTGCTGTCGTCTCCTCATCGCTATCGTTAAACGGAGTGTGGAATAAAGTGTGCGGAAACGACTTTTTGACTCTGTATTTCACGATAGTGCCACTGCCAAGAAAAACGGGACTAGGTACAATTTTTTTAGTGGTAATGTGGTCAGAACATTTATCGAATAAAATAATTAATTTGTCTAGCTTTCAAATTTTTTGAATTTGAAAAAAAAATTGTACGGATGTCCTTTATAGACTCTGAAACCATCCAACCGATATGCCTCAAAATGGTTTCATTTAATAGGCAATAATCCAAAGGTGGTTTGACACCACTAAAACTATGCATCAGGCACATTCGGTCCCTTGATAAAGTCGATTTTCCACTTTTTCCACTCAGAGTTTTCTCATGCAAAAAATTTAAAGATATTAAGGTGAAGATGGCGTATAATACACACTGTCAACACTGATCTGTCAATATAATCAGAAAAAAAATTGCGTAGTGAAACACGCTGGGTATCACTAGTAATCAATATTGCACGTTTCCTCGACGTGTCTCTATTTAAAAAATATTTTTAATAACAAGCTTTTAAAATGTTGTATTTGTGCTGTTGGCCACTGAGGATATCCTTCGTCTGGAGCAAACCCCGAGAGTAGTATCAGGTCACCAATTTCATAAAAACATAATAATATAGTCATCGGAAAAAATGTTTAAATTCTTAGCATGAGAGGAAGAATTTTCTTAGACCCATACATATTAAATGCAAACAAATTAACGTAACGAATTTAAATAAAAACTTGTAATAAAATAATATTCATCAAGCTTCAAAATATACTTATTCATACCATTGAAACGTCTTAACATTTTAATAATTACTTCGCTTCACTTCTATCCCTTGCACCGCAGTCAATATGTGTTCATAATTTCCTTCAGCACGAATTTGCTATCAGCCTTACATATAACTTGGTAATGATGCTCTCTCGATCAAACGCTATTCAACAATAATTAGTTAATATAATTTTACTATACATATTTCTCAACTCTTAAGCAAAAAGAAAAATTAATTTTGCGTACCGACTTACCGATTCTAAGGTTAAATAAATTCAGAGGCATTCACTGATGTATGTGACTGTATGTTTTATGTTTCTTACCTCAGAACTTTCGACTGGGTGAACCGATTTTGATGATTCTTTTTTAATCGAAAGCTAGTGCTTGTCATGTGGTGGGACTACATGACAAGCACCTTAAATTTGAGCGAGATCTGATGAGTAGTTTTTATCCCTAATTTTGTTAAGTTATTTTTTGTCAAGAATTATTTAGACTAGAATTTTCAGCGATACGTTGGGACTGTTGGGAGTTCGGACATTAGGTATTCTGGCGAGATATAGGTACGTCTACGATTTGCGTGACCTGAACTTTAGTTGTTATTATTCTAAGATCCTACCATTCTTAACCGCGAAGATTGCCTGATTTGCCTGCGCAGTCCAACCATTACTTAGATACTATGCAGCTTTCAAAATAGTTAGTCTGGTGAGAATACGACTAACGATTAGGGCTCGATCGATGGATATCGATTTGTGAAATGTTGCAAGAAGGCAACGGTGTATACTTATTATTGCGTAAACGTATCGTCTTTAAACTAAATTGGTTTGTCGGTGTCAGATCATAATTTAAAATGTTGTTTGATTACCGCGCGTTGGTTATGGTGAATTATGATTGGTGCTGCAGGCGATTTGACTTAGTATCATCAACATCATTCTATTGCGTACATGTATGTGATATGAGTCTAGAAGCAGGTGTAATCACTGAATCCCTAGTGAGTTTTACTGCCTCTTTCCTGCTTAATAAAAAAGGCCAGACACATTGTGCCTTAAACGACGCACGTATCTTTAGGAGTTTGATACCTATACCTATGCCTATGGGATAGTTAAAATTGACCTACACTGAGAAGTGTAGAAAGCTAAGTTTTATAAGTGATGTGGTTACAAAATATCTTTGTTACAAGTACGTATCCCTTTTGCAAATTGAATTAGCGTTAGTTACTAACATAGGTTAGGCCTCTAGTTATAGTAAAACTTTCTTTAATTACTGAGTTATAACAGTTTGTTTTAAAATGTAAGACGTAGATTTTCTAAGCATGGGTGGTTTACTATACATAATATACAATCATCAAAAATTCCTGCTATTTTATGTGCTATTACTAAACCAATCACATTAATTACACCTTTCCAAGTTTATGGATGAACACTAGAAGCCTAGAAGGTGAATACTTAGTTTTACGACAGTTCGATATAGATCTTGAACTACTACAACAATTTATGCGTTTTTGCGCAAGGTGGGCGATTCTCTTACTATGCAATTTAAAAATGATATTGAAATATCATCAATAGCGACTATCAATATTATGTACCCACCCATATAATATTATGTACCCACATAATATTAGTTATTTTTTAATTAAGTATACAATATAATATGTCGCATCCTGAAAACGGAGACAATGAAAGTAAGATGCATCACGAAACTCAACGAAATCACATCACCACAGTTTTATCCCACCTCAAAATCACCCAACGAGCCTAAAGAAGTTTTCACTTCAAAAATAATTCGTAGGTTATAGTTACAATTAAAAGATTATATTTACTACTAGCTGCCCGGACAGACTTCGTTCTGTCAAAATATTGTTTTTGAGATGTAAGCTATCCTATCTTTCAAGTTGGATGAAGTGCACACGGTGTGCAACTTTGATTAAAATCGGTTAAGTAGTTTAGGAGTCCATCGCGGACAAACAACGTGACACGTAATTTATATATATTAAGATATAATCAGTCGATGAACACTTTTTTGAGTTGAAGGATCCTGTTATCAAAATAAGCATTTTTGGTGGCTTCAGGCCTCACCCAGGTCTGCACGGGCATAAGAGGAGCACCAAATAAATAATAGGAGAATCACCCGTATCGTGCGCATTTCTACGCACGATCGCTATCATTGCATCACGCACGTGACTCGCGGCGGATCAAAGGATACTCTGTAATAATAAGTGCAGCAATATTGCGAAGTTGCCGTATTAATATATCATAGAAAAAAAACTGCTTTAAAACAATAGACTGCATTCAATTTTAGATAATAAACATTCAATAATAAAATAAATTTATAGATTAGTAAATTGATTAATTCTCGCTTAGAATTTTAGAATGATAGTGAATAGGTCAAAAGAAGGGAATGCAGACATCTGTAATAGCTTTTCATAGTGCAATTTCTGCAATTCATGTTAACATTTATAAACTAACATTGCAAAAGAATTTGCTACGCATGATACCTATACCTACCTAAGTTTATCACCACCACCTATGTAAAAATACTTAATAGGTAGTTATTCAAAAAATTAAGATTTTTTCCACTTTAAGAAAAATCTTTTTTAAAGTTTTAAGCTCGTTTTGCTACCGTGTTAATGGACCGGAAATTTATTGCTACAATGCAAGTCTCTATCCCACTAGACCCAGAGTTATCCCATGTGTGATTTATGAATGGTGTCGAATTATTTTCATCTATTTGCAGGGATTTTATTATTTCCGTTCTACGGGTATTTGAAGGTGGTGAGGTGTACCTACTAATCTTTACTTAGCCAGCGTGGTGGAAAACCCGAGTCAGCCAGTGGGACAGTTATTAACTGTGAAAAGACAGTGAAAGAAAGTGTGTGTGGTAAGATATTGCATTATTTATTGATTTAATCTTTATTGGATTCATTTTAAGCCATTCTCAAAAGGAGAACTCAATGCCTATTGCTATTCTCGACCAGTCAACCCAGTATGACGTAGAGAAGTGCGAGATCCGCGTAGGTACATACAAAAGTAATTAGTTATACTTATTGAGTATCGTAAGATTAATCTAAAATCAATTGGCGAATATGAAGATGAGTTGCAAGTTAACTATCAATTCGTGCGGATCCTGACAGGCGACTCACCAGTATAAATTATAACTTTCAGGTCAAAAGTCAAATTATTCTATAACGAAGTAATTATTCCGTTGAATTAGCTCAGCCCTAACACTCGTTTGATAACATCAGGCAAAAATGTTTTTTGTACCACCGATGGTCGTGTAAGTAGGCGATTATTATGTAGGTGATGGTCAATATGGTCATTAAGATCCACTGCGTCAGTGCTCATGAAAGTGTCACTGTCCAAAGAAGGCTGGAATCTCCACCACGGATTACTTTTACTAGGAGAATAATTATTATAAAATTTCTATTCCAATTCTACTATAAATTTCTTTCTTTTTCTTCTTTTTTTCTTGGCCGGCAACGCATTGGTGATGCCTTTGACCATAGCCACTTACCATCAAGTGAATCGTCAGCTCGTTTGCCGGCTATTTCCATAAAATAATAATACTTAATAATAAATACATTTACACTACTTAAATCCTACCGAATTAAAAGGTAAGATCGTACGGCATATCGAAAAAGCGTTTGACAAGACGGACGGACGAAACTATAAGATTTTACTTCCGATTTTACTTCGGAACCCTATAGAGTGTCGTTTAAGTAAAACCGGTGTTTAACATACTATGATAATTGTATGTACCTACTACCTATTCACCTACCTATTTTAATTCGGCATTGCCATGCTGCCCATGATCTTTGTGGGTCCAAATACATAGGTAATAATCGTCTTAACCAGTAGGTACTGAAAAAGCTGTAATATAAAATAAAATATATCAAAGTGTGCGTGCAATTCATACACTTTCAATTCTAGAATCACCCAAAAAAGAGCAATTGTGCTCATACGGTACACATAATTATATACGTAGGTGTTAATTAATTTGGGAGCCCACTTACATTTTGTGATGATTGTGAAACCTTACTCACGATTCAATTTAGACCAAAATCATCAATCGTCTGTATAACTATGATGGTAGTGGCGCCATCTGTTATCGAGTAGCAGTCACCAAATACATAGGGTCACATCGACTAAATAAATAATAAAATTTTTACTCGTCGAATTATTTATTTATTTAAACCATACTTAAAGAATCACAGTGTATAGCATAAGTAGTGTAATTATCACAAAAGTTATATTGCTAATATCTATTTATTACTGAAAAAATAATACAGGTTTGGTCGTTTTTGTCGTGAATTTCATCCAAATTTTGTTATTAATAACAATTTTATTTAATATGTGTAGCATTTAATTTATCAATTACTTACTAAGATATCTCCAATGTACAGAAAGCAATTACGTTTTCACAATTATTATAGATTAGGTATACTGTAATATTGTAAACAATTGAAACACTTTTGTGTTTCTATTTATTATAATTTAATAAAACAATAAGAATAAAAATAGGCAGACTCTGTTTATTAGGGCGGGGACACACGGACAAATTAAATAACATTCTTTGTAATTTGAAACTTGAAAACTAGGTATATATTTATATAATATATTATATTATTCATAATTTTTTTTTGTTTTTTTTTGTTATTTTTGCTAATAGTTTAATAGTTATTTAAGCATTTGTGCCATTCGGACCAGCCGTAAATAATTTTGACACATATCTTGCTTCTAGATATAAACGAAAATAAAATAGAATAATATTATATTAAATATTAATTTCATTTATTCACATTTAGTAGTCGTTGTACCCCTAATTGATGTAACATTAAGCATAAGATATTTTAGTAAGACATCATTTAAGAAAACCAGGTATCAAAAGAAAGTAAGAAAATTGCAAACTGCTATTGATTTCGTGTTATTTTTTTCAATGCAATTTTTTTTCATTTTTATTTTTTATTGTTACATATTGATGTATTTTAAAACGTATTTGATCAGTCCGCGTGGCGCGCCCTTACAATCAAACTTAAATAAAAACAGGAACATCCAGGTTAAGTATACTTGAAGTATTTCGGTGCGATTTTTTATCCGTTTGTATTGCTGGGCTGAAACAAATTAGAACAAAATTAGAACCATAGTTTTCAGTGAGGAGTTTATTTCGCCGTTTCTTAGCCGATTTAATAAGGCACGTTTCCTAAAGTGTGATAGAATAAAAGTATATATTCGATTTTCATGAGTGTATAATATGTTGCATGAGTGTTATTAAAAACATCAAAAAGATAATTTGAGTTTGAGTAATGTATTATGTCTTCTGTAAATTTTAGTTTAAGTTCGAATAAATTAGGAGAATTTAAGTTATAACTGTCTAAAGTTTCGCTGAATAAAACCGTTTCTTTGATCACATTCAGCCCTTTATAATAATGAGATTTTGAGTTATTTCTTATAAGAAAAAGAAACATGATTTAAACATCCATCCATCAATTAAGCATTTGGAAGACCACTGCTGGATAGGCTTTCCTTAAATGAGTCTTCACGGATTCAGCACTTGAGTTATTAAGCATGATTATCTCACCTTGGCAGGATAGACGAAGGTCTTGGCGGTGGCATTGCCGAAGATGTTGGTAGCGAGGCAGATGTACTCGCCCATGTCATCCCAGCTTAGAGGACTGATCACCAGTTCACCGGATCTCAGCACCTGAGGAGAGAGGAATTTTGATATAGAACAGACTGTGAATGTAGCCGTAAAGAAATTCTGAGTTTCAGTTCCTTTTGAGAAAACCTTGAGAATATTTCACCACACTGCTACAGTGCGAATTGGTGGAGCGGCTAGTGGCAACCCAAGTGTCACAAATTTTTATGCCACCCGAAATCTTTCGACAAGGCTTAACGATTGTTACCTTATTATAACAACCGAGACCAATGACGTTATGTGTCTTCCGAAGCATGGAAGCGTAAGTCAAATTAAGACTTAACAACATGTCTCACTTCCTTCCCCCACCCACCTTCATCCTCGGATCGTTTTCGATCCTAGTGTTGTTCTTGTTGAGCCACACGACATGCGGGCGCGGGTGTCCTCGCGTATGACACGGGAGTACCACCGTGGTACCCATGTTGTCCACGAACACCTTGTAGGAGACGAGGATACGAGGCGCCAGTGGCACAAGCTTTGAGCGCTCAGTTAGGTCGGTGGTGCCAGCTGGAATATAAAACGTAAATCAGGTATATAGCTTTTTTATATCATGAGAATATCAAACGAAATTGCTGAGCCACCATTCCCTGCCGCCCATGGACATAATTGTGTGACAAATCTTGAATTGGTAGGAGGGACTGTAGTTGGTTACATTGCATTTGCGTCTTTAATTTTTGTTACCTCTTATGTCATCAACTGGTAAGCTTGGTGGAAAGGCTTCATTAATAGTATAACTGATTTAATCATCTTTCCGTGAAGCCTGCCTTTGGCTGTCATCTCTTGACGACTTATCGTTTTCCAGTGGTGGACATTTTTTTTCTTCTTTCTTACTCAGCAACGCATCGATGATACCTTTGATGTGTCCATGGGTCACTTACCGTCAGGTGGATTGGCAGTTTATCGACAAATAACATGAAAAATATAGTGGCAAGTAGAAAAACATGAAAAAAAATAATCTAATGAAAAAAATAAGAAGCTTGTCGTAATTCCGTTTAAAACTTACCAGAATTAACAATGATGCTAGCTGCTCTCCTGATCTTTGAGCCTGCTACGACCAAGCAAGTATATTTTGCCGTAGGCGACGACCGTGGTACCAGAAGGGTGGAAGTAATGCGCGCCAGCGAGGTGGGATTCGTATCTATTATTTCATTGGATTCTAAATCATGCTGCGGAAAATAAAAAAATAAGGGTTATGATTATATTGTTATCTTTTTGTCAAAATTCATGTATCACTGATATACTTATGCACGTCTTTTTTTTTAATCTACCAGCATTTCGGAAAGGCCTCCAGTTACTAAGTTCAGTAAATCGTTAAGTAAAGTTCTGATAAAAAGAACTGAGTAAAGAAATTCCATATAATTATAAACTTCATACATCCGAGTCCCATTTAAAAACCAAAAAAATGTTTTATCTTAAGGGAGCAATAATCTTAAGGGCAAACAGTATTGCGCAAAATAATGATTGATGTAAATTTAAACAAAATAATTATTCAAAAAACTACTATTTGTTGGTAGTAAAATGGCAAAGATTCGCCGTGGCTACAGAAAGTGATTTCAATTATTACAGTGAGTACAGTTTAAGTGTTTACCTGATAAATCGGTGCATCGTTTTTAAACCAATGTACAGAGGGCGCTGGGGCGGCGAAAGCCTCACATTTGACTTCGATGCTCGTCCCCGTGTCGTTCATGGTGATAGCTGGCGGCTGCTCCATTAGTGCTGATAGTTTCTTCTGTAGAGACACTTGAGTTGGAACGGCTGTAATTCAAAGAGAAGATGTTAAAGAAGAGAATACCTACAATAATAATATTTTGTTTTCCACTTAAAGGGCGTCCATTAGTTACGTAAGTCGTTTTTAGCAATTTTCAGAACCTCCCGGGGGTAGAAAGGGGTTCCTAGTGAGATGTCGTGAAGTTTGGCTTAACCCCATCCCCTTAATCTCAGGTAATTTTTGAAAGTATGTGATTCTAGTGTTCACACTGGACTTTGGGTGAAAAAAATCAAAATGTGTTTTTCTATTTTGCTCACATTTTGTGTACTTAGTTTTAGATGTGCTAGGTCCTATCAGTCGTACAGTCCCCTGCAAAGAAAAGAAACCCATCTCCACACAGTAAAAGATGGGTTACTTTTTTCTGCAGGTGACTGTGTACCTACTTGACATTTTAGTGAAGGAACACGCTTTACTTAATTTAACACTATATTCTGGAAATTGTGTTTCTTGCGAAAAAAAATATATGTGAGATTTGCCGAGATCCCCCTCTCCCCAACATAAGATTAGATGAGATTTGATTCAACCCCCCTCTGCCCCTAAATGCTTCACGTAAGTAATGGATCTGATGGCAAAATGGGGTAATTAAAATTGGTGGCACTGGGGAAATTGGACTAAAACTTGTTGATCGTTGATATTTTTTTTCATAATAAATAGCTTAGTTTCATAACAGATGCTAGTAGCATGATAATGACGATATTGAAGTAACCACACATTGCATGCTTTTATTAAATTTCCATTTTATATTCGTTTTATATTAATATATCCGATTTATATTAATTTCATTTTTATAATAATACCTAAATCATTCACTCAACGAAAGTAGTTTAGTATTACTACTAGCTACTAGATGGCGCAAGTAGCAATGATTTGTAAAGACAAACCATTGCTACTTTACAAGAACGCGATGTTTTCTGCTTACCATTAGGTTCTATATGGCTGTCCATTTCAGTTAGTATCTCCATATGTCGTTTGACGTTAGCACTCCGTCCTTCGCAAAGCAGAGCCGCAGCGGCGAACAGCAGAACTAAGTGATACATTTTTTTGTACTAGACGAGATTCAACGTTTCGAGGGAAATCTGGAACAAGGAAAATTTGGAAAATATTATAACTTGAATTGATACGTTATCTATTTTCAATAAGGACTATGCACCACATAGTTTTCACATTCCATACTTAATTTACAGTAGGCGCGCGAGTAGAATGCAGAGTTTTACTATGGCGCGACATAATAGGAAAAAATGTGTTAGAAATAGCTTATGGGCTTTTCAGTGTGAAGCTCAGATTGATAAGATGAACTCAATACATAAAAAATAAAATATGTAACATATTACATATACCATCGTATATTGTAATACATCAATGAAAATTGCATCCAAATCGGTTAGGTAAGTTATATGTACTACTATTATAAGTACTATTATGTCTTCTGTGGATAAACTTGTTCGGCGCGTAAAAAATGAGAGTTTTGGCTTTAACAGCCGAAAAGCAACATAATGAAGTAAGCTGGTAACTGTCTCTCAAGTTTCCGAGTTAAGATGCGCCCGCACACCGACAGCCAATAAAAAATTAATTAATAAAACAAAAACCCGACTGCGTAAAAAACTAAAAAGAAAAAAAAAGCCCAGTAGTTCAGAATGTTGTTTTAAAAGTAATACTGAACAATTACACCATAAAATAATAAAATTAACAGTCGTAAACGTACATTGACCCCAGGAACAAATTAAAGATAATAATGTTGTAACTTACAAAGTTGTAAATTTAGAGGTAAAAAAATGAAACATTTATAGTTGTTACGACGTTACATATTAACGTAAAAAAACACTGGATTGGTTTATTTGTTTTGCTTTGTTGTATTCCATGCAGTATCGAATGCGGTACTTAGAAAAATGATGTTCATCACGACAAACTATATTATTTTACATTTTGTTTCATGACACACACTAAATTATTTTTATATAACTAACTCAATGAACACTTACAAATTAGATCGATAAAATTAAACAAAACACGAGTTACGACCATAGACATAATACTACTAGACTAGGCAAGGTATCTGAGCATATGTAAGTGAAACCGTCACGCTGCGAAGAAAGGCAGGAGGTAAACCTATCCTTGTCTTACTTACGAGTTACGCGAGTCTCCTTGGTCTCTTTCTCTTTCTAATAGCGTGACGCAAAGAAGGCCCGCTTGTCTAGTCTAGTAGTATTATGTCTATGGTTACGACACGTTGCAGTTGGTCGAACGATCTGAAGCTAGCGACAGGGCAGCGGTACAGCACCTGTGGTTTAAAAAGTTAAGAGGGATAGACGGCAGGAAACGATTTTTTTGTACTATGTATTGATACATTATTCATCTTACTATTTACGTAAAAAATAACAAATGATATTAATTTCATAATTGGTGCTTTCATAAAGCGATGTTTGTATTTCATAATATTTATTTTAATGTTGGTTATTACATGAACTTCTATGATAATAATAGTTTGCAACCCCTGACCGAACGTCCGAAAGGTTAACGACCGTTTATGTCATAAAGTTCCGCGCGCAGTGTATAGGTAAGCACTTTTGAAAACAGTTTTATTTGGAAATCTCAAACGACTTATATTTCATTTATATTTACAATATAAAATAAAGCATTGTCATCGCACAACTGAAGCCAGATTATATAGATTGTTGTCTGTGTTAATATTTACCTTTTATTTCTCTTGCTTGTCTTATTCAAATTGTAAATCTTGTCACCTCGTATCATTCGTTTCGTCCGATTAACTGTTTGTCTAGGGTAGTTCTGATAAGACTGTCTTTTTCTTTACTATATTTTCTTTATTCGTAAGAAATTTTAAGCATCCAGAAAGACTCCATTAAATTTTTATACCAATTTCCACACTAGCGATGCTCCGCTATCCTTTTCATAAAATCGATATTTTTGTAGTAAAATTGGATCGTTGAAATTATTCATTTGAATAAACTATTTTTTTACTTTTAATTTAAAACACATTCCAGTCGTAACTTTATATTATTATTCTTTGTTATATTTAATCAGACAAAAATCATGCTTTTCGAGGTATTATGGTTTCTGTAATGATCAATGACGCTGGCCCAATTTTGGCGATCTCCGTTGTGAAAGTACATCAATAAAATACACATAGTTAAGTAGAGACACGTTAGTTTAAATGTGATCTCGGTTCCAAGGGATTTTGTTCCGAATTTTGCGCCAATTTCCAATTTCATGAACATTGTGTTGAAATCATTATTTTATTTTGAAATTATTTTTAAAACTAGTTTTTCACTTGGACTGAACGGGCATTGCGTCTTATTGACTCCTTTTTGCCTTATAGTCTATAACCTATGTCATGAATCTGCCTTTTATACACAAAAATAATTTTTCAAACCCGTCTGCCAGGCCTAGAGATTTGCGGATTCAAACAAACAAACTCTTCAATCTAGGTTGAGATAACTCTTTCAATATAAATCATAATTACAGCGTGAAGCACAAAAAGATAAATATAATGGTCAGATATTAATATTTAATTTAACATTCGGTTTAAGTACATATTTTTTATCAAAAATAAGTTGATATTTTGATTTGATTTGATTTTGTGATCCCACTTTTTGAGCGACTAGTTTTTGACTTATTTTGAAGTCGGTTATTTTTTGTCAAGAATTATAAATGTATTGTATTTAAATCGCCATATTCGTCAATAAATAATCATTATAAATTCTTATTAAGAAATCAGCTACAATATTAATAATACGAGAAAAAGTATCCGTTAATACTTGCTATGAGTTCTGAGTATGACGCAAGCCGACCTGGTGATATCGTGCCTACACAGAAATCATAGAATGACGTAACACCACAAAAACTACCCTTTCCGGGAAGGTGTGTTAGTTGGCAACAGAAAAAATGGTCATTTTAAATTATTACACGAAGGCATGCCAGCTTCCTACTTTTTTTTAATATCGAGATTACATTTGTAAAGGTACGTCAGACGTTGAGCGGTTGAAGCGGTGGCTAGTAATATGATAATAATTACCTAGTTACCTAGTTACTATTACTCTGTTATAATTACCTAGTTTTTTATAGAGTACCTACTATAATCAGAATGTAATACGTTTATTGTGTTGTTGTGTCTGAAGTTTAATTTGACATTATATTCGGCGGTTCCTAAAAAGGGCCTAATTAACGAAATGATTTGACGCATTTTTGTGTGTATTTTATGGAACATAATATATCTATCTTTTTTCTTTTCTCCCTTTTTTATTTGAGAACAAGAGTATCAAGTAAATTAAATCAGAGTTTAATTAAACACTAACTAGTATTTTGAGCAACCTAAATTGTTGCCTAAACTAAATGATAAAACGCAAAATTGAAAAACTTAACGATTCTCAATAGTCAAAAATTATTAAATTTCACTATCAGATGCTACAGTAACTTGATATAAAAGGAATAGATGATTTCTAAAAAATATTGAATAATTTAAATAATTTCTAATTGTAAGCCTTAATAATAGCAATCTTTGCAAACGTATTTATTTCAAGCGGTCGACACGCTTTTAATATGAGTTTGCACATAAGTAATTATTAGAAGAATCGGATCTTTTACCTATATAATTTTGCGTGTCGACTCTGTCTGTCCGTCAGTCCGCACTTTCTCGATAAGTCGTTTGAAATGATAGTCATTTACTTAATAACGTCCTACTCGTATGACGAGAAATTCCATTTTTTTTAGAACAACGAATTTGTGGTACGAGTAATATTTGAAACTTTGAAAGTTCTTCTTAATATATCAATTTATTAGTAGGTACACGGAGTTATAAATAGAGAGGTATACTAGTACTTTAGTACATTAATCCTAGAACTTTGAGAAAGGTATATTTTCTAAATAATGTTTTAAGTATGTTTTAATTTATTACTTACGAAAGTAGTACAAAAAAGTGTTTACTTTAGTTAAATTTTTTTACGGAATAGCCGGCAAACGGGCTGACGATCCACCTGATGGTAAGTGGCTATCGTCGCCCATGGACATCAGCAACACCAAAGGTGTCACTGATGCGTTGCTGGCCAAGAAAGAGAGAAGAAAAAGAAAGAAAGAACTGGCACTCAAGCCAAATTTTTAATTGTAGTGTTTTCTACTTTGCAAAATTATAATATTTGCCATCATTATTCTCATCTATAGTTGCTGTGTGAGAAAATTGTGATATTATTGTTAAATTGTATAATTATAATAGTCTACTCGATATGTTCAAAATGGTTGAAATTAGAGATACTGCTCTTAAAAATACGTGCGATAGCTCATTCTGTTCGGAATGATGTCTAGAAAAATGTTTCGGAAGCGTTTACCAGCACGTAAAAAATTGCAAAAGTTATTGACAAAATAAAGTTGAAAAAAAAATGTATTTTGTTTTTGGTAATCACTTCGAAACTATTAATATTTAAGAAATTTTAAAACAAGATTCTTAAAGTAGAGGAAATTTCCAAACAATGACTCGCGACTCTCGGAACTCTATCTCCATTATTTATAACTTTAATTTAAAGCTGAAAATGGGTCTCCACGCTGCATTTTTAGGTTGCGCGTGCGGCGTCAAAACCGAGTTCGTCACACTCAATAATTTTTTAAGGTATTAATTATTAATTAAAAAAAATAAAAAAAATATGGTGTATTCGAAACACTTCAAAGAATTTGCTCCCGTAGGAAATTTTGCTTAAAGTTAATTTTTCAACAAGTTAGACGATTGTTAATTAACTAAATTTTCTCGAACTTCCATTTTCATTGTACATTAAAAAAAATGTTTAAGTAATTGTCCTATAAATTTTTCGCTTCGTGGAGCCCTTCTTATATACATGCTTAACGAGATCACGTCATAAAAGTTTAAAAAGTTTTAATACTTTGTGCATAATAATTTTATAAGTTGAACAAAAAATGAAAAATCCAAATAATATTATTGAAAATATTTTTTTCTCCATTTATTATTACATAATCGTTTTGGCATTCATAAAAGACATTTAATGACTTGAAAAAAAAAATTCCCTCATTTTTTTATATTTTTTTTTTATAAACAAATAGACTATTTCAATGCTTTCAAGAAAAAATTTCTTAATATCTTATTCTTTACAAAACATTATGATTTTTGAAAAAAAAAATTTTTTCTTAATAATGATATTTAATTGTTTATAATTGTTTTTTAATATTTCTATTGTTTGAATAATTAGTTAATAATTTTTTTTTGTTAAAATTTATAATTAACCATCTTTAATAGAAATGTAAAAAAATATTTTTTTTATCAACAATTTCATTGTTTTTTAACTTAACAATTTTTTATAAACAAATTCTCAACTTTTTTATATATTTTTTCTGAAACACCTAAAAATAAAAAAAACAACGATGTATAACAAAGTACAGATAAAAACATTTTTCAATTTTTTAATTTCGATTCGATAAAAAAACGAAAAAATTGTTTGTTCTACTTATAAAATTATTATACACAAAGTATTAAAACTTTTTAAACTTTTATGACGTGATCTCGTTAAGCATGTATATAAGAAGGGCTCCACAAAGCGAAAAATTTATAGGACAATTACTTAAACATTTTTTTTAATGTACAATGAAAATGGAAGTTCGAGAAAATTTAGTTAATTAACAATCGTCTAACTTGTTGAAAAATTAACTTTAAGCAAAATTTCCTACGGGAGCAAATTCTTTGAAGTGTTTCGAATACACCATATTTTTTTTATTTTTTTAAATTAATAATTAATACCTTAAAAAATTATTGAGTGTGACGAACTCGGTTTTGACGCCGCACGCGCAACCTAAAAATGCAGCGTGGAGACCCATTTTCAGCGTTAAATTAAAGTTATAAATAATGGAGATAGAGTTCCGAGAGTCGCGAGTCATTGTTTGGAAATTTCCTCTACTTTAAGAATCTTGTTTTAAAATTTCTTAAATATTAATAGTTTCGAAGTGATTACCAAAAACAAAATACTTTTTTTTTTCAACTTTATTTTGTCAATAACTTTTGCAATTTTTTACGTGCTGGTAAACGCTTCCGAAACATTTTTCTAGACATCATTCCGAACAGAATGAGCTATCGCACGTATTTTTAAGAGCAGTATCTCTAATTTCAACCATTTTGAACATATCGAGTAGACTATAAAGATTAAATTAAAAGCTTATAAACTCACACTCCTTACTAGAATTCCTTATGTTACGTTTGGTCCTACTTAGGTTAGTTGACAAAATCCCTAAAATGTATTATTCACAGAATGTCCTCTGGCCGGGAATCAAACTCGTGACGGATTAGCAGAGTAAAATAATATTCTGGAATAGTGTCGTTATTTGCTAACTAAACCATTTTTGCAAGATTTTTTTTAGATAAACGTTTGAGTAAGGTCCCGGGTTCGATTCCCGGCCGGGGCAGATATTTATGTGACAGATAAATATTTGTACTCGGGTCATGGGTGTTACTGAGATGTGTTATATGTGTAGTCCATGCCACCCGCCACACAGGTAAAATAACCTGCTGCGGGGGTTATGAGTGTGTAACCGTTTATTTATTTATTTATATATATAATAGTTTAGTAGAATAATTGAAAAACTGCGTCATAATATAATTTCGCAATAAATTTTAAACGCAGAAAACGTTAACAGATTGTAAAGTTCAAATACATTAGTTGACTTAAGGATCGTTACAGTAATAACAATTGTGTATTGTATAAACTTACTTCAATATTAAATTACCAATTCAATAGGGATATTGGCGGGAATATCAATATACTTTTTAAATTCCAACTCACACAACTTGGTAAGTGCCCAACGAAATGGATTCTTTATCTTTATATATATCGCAATATACAGGCACAAACAAATATCAAATCACTGCCTAACATATCATATTCATGTAATAAATCGCGCAAAATAAAAAATAAAACTGATATCTACCTTTAAAATCACACCACAAGATTCACTTTCAAAGCGCACGTTCTCAGCAAAAAGTCACAGATTCAAAATGAAGTTCGATTGGAAGAAAGAAATTGGAATTCTCTTTTTGAAATTGGGCGCGCACACGGGAGCATTGCCCCAAGGAACTGTGATGGCAAATGGATGACCGTCATTTATATAGCCAGCGGGAACGCAGCGTTTTCTTGAATTTAAAATTGAACTGAACACGCCTATCACGATACATAGGGATAAACAAAGGGACTATGCTACATACATATTGTATTCGGAAAACTATCATAAAACTATAGGCCGGCATCATCAAACATAGTCTATCTCTTTCTATCGTTCACTAAACGCTCATCAAAGAACGTGATGGCTGAACCCGAAACGATTCATCAGATTTTTCTAAACAGGTAGTTAAAAATAGCGTAACTACAAATTTTGCAAAACTGTTTCTTTGGCTGCACATAAACTAAAAAATATAATCTATGTTTAAATTAATGGGGTGCATGCTTGGAAGCTATTTATCGACGATTAATGTAGAAATATATTTTATACATGAAAAGACTTCATGCATTTAAACAAGCTTTTAATATAAGTTATAATTAAGCTTTTAATTAAGTTAGCTATTAATTCTAAACATGCACTTGTTAGGTATTTAAGTCATAATCGAAAATTAAAACATTTATTAACGTTTTTTGTCTAGAATTTGTATTAAAAACGTACCAAACAATATATCTACCACGTTGCTTTTCTTTTTTCTCTCTCCTGTGAATTTCCAATTTTACATCGTTCGTTAAAAACAATAATTATGATAATAGATGTAATAAAATTACTCACTGTTTACTAGGTAGTAGGTAGTAATTAGTAAGATAATTGAAGTATTTATTATAAGAGCAGAAAAAAAATATCATGGAAAAATTCCAATAAACATTGCTTAGTATTTAGCATTATAATAATGTTGCAGGAAATATATCTATGTATATCGCGATTACTAGGTTTCTACTAAATGTCACAGTACAATATAAATACATAATAGAATGAAGTTAGGGATTCCTGGATTCAGGATTGGATTGGGTTTGAATTGGATTTAGGGATTAGGGCGAAGGACCGAAACAGATTGCCTGCGTCCGCGTTTCCGTCTGCCTATGACGTGGTTATCTTTAAGAAAAGATTGAATTGGCAGTTACTAAATTAGTGCACTCACAATCTTAGACCACATCTACACTTACATCAGGTGGGGTTAAGGAACTTATTGTAAGTAAAAACAAGTAAATACTTCAAACTTTAAAGCCTAAATACACGCAATTTAGAACAAAAAAAATGTTACTGTACTGTTTACTATTAAGTCCATGGTCTGGGGCCAAACCTGAGTGTAGCGTCAGATCATGTTTGTCATGCATTGTCATCAGAACTAAAGCAAAACTTCAACTCTTTAGAATAAGATGAAGCAGATCTAATTCAGCGTGCAAGGCTCACATAATAATAGATTATCTGGACCATTAGTCTATTTTTGCTTATTAAAAGCATTAACAAAACTAAGTAGAGTACGTACCTACTCCTATATTGCAATCAACGAGAACTACTGCCGACAAACTGCTTAAAAGTTTAGCAGACATGTAAATTGAACTTGTACTTTGTACATGGAAATTGTACTTTTTTTTTAAATAAATAAAAAAAATTTGACCCACAAAAAACAGGGTGAGCCAAAAAAGTGTTTTAAAAAAGATACTACAATCAACCGTTGAATATTTTCAACATGTTTCGATTGGAATATTCAAGGGCCAGTAAAACAATTGGAGTACCACTTCCTTATTAGCTGACGACGTTTCCGTGTATCCTGGTCCTACACGTGTGGGTCCATCCGTTAGTTTCAAGGTTAACACAAAAAATCTATAGGTATCCGTACATTATACGTGAAAAGAAAATCTTTACTAATGACGTACCTACATACGAAGGAGTCGATTTGGGATAGTTTAGGTTACATTCGTTTTTCAGCCGGTTTTCTTTTTTTTGTACTTTAGTGATATCAATAAAAATTTGTTTATTTTGAGCGTGATAAGTACATAATAAAATGTATGATCTAAGCTTTTTAACTAAAGAGTATTTATTATACGAGGAAAAAAAATGTTTGAGTCATGCATAGTTAGTTTTCCGGAAATTTTCAATGATTATTATAATGGAAATAGTCGTTAACATTAAAAAAAACCAACCAAGTGCGTGTCAGGCCACGCGCAATGTCGGATTCCGTAGTTGTAAGTTAATCGACTATTATAGATCAACTACTTATGATAGCATAGCCGTCATTGCTCCAACTACAACCCTTTAGCTTAGCTGGTAGAGGATGAGGGGTCACTTGACTCTCTTGATTCTATCGTTTTTTAGTTTAAGCAAAATGTATATCATAAAATAGTATATTATATATCCATGCCAAATTATAGCTTTCTAGCACTAAAGATCTCATCGCTACGTTGCGGACAGACGGACGGACGGACGGACGGACATGATGAAACTATGGGTTCCATTTTGACTATGGAACCCTAAAAACGAATAACCATTACTTACTTGGCCTGCAAGCACTATCATTAAGCTATTAGTTGCGTACCTATTAAAGATACGTATCATTAATTCGTAACACGTAAAATTGGGAGGAATAAATTAATGATTAACATAACACGAGTTATGAATACGGAATACTATAATGAATATATACCGGAATAATATACCTACTTTTGTTTTTATGATAATAAAATAAACATTCCAAGTTAAAAAAACAACTTGAGATTAAAATAGTTATTAGTCTGTAAACCGATCGCACACTTTTAACCGACTTCAAAAAGAAGGTTCGACTGTATTTTTTGTGTGGTACCTTATGACTTTTTACTGGGTGTACCAATATTGATAATTCTTTATATATTCGAAAGCTGGTGCTTGTCATGTAGTACCACTTAAATTTGAGCTAGATCTGATTAGCAGTTTTTGAGTAATTTTGAAGTCGGGCTTTTTCTTGGTAAAATTCAGATTTATTTAAAGTCGGTTAAAACTTAATCTTCACGCTAAATGTTAGAAAGAGAAGGAAGAAACAAGGCGGTAAGCTACGATTCGGGTAAATATTCACTATCAAGTAACCAAAAATCATTAAAATACTACTATATTCACATAATTATGTCTACTATAAGTTTTAAATTTATTTATTTTAATCCATAAGGTAGCGATTTATATGAGACAACCTTCATATGAATGGAAAGGGCCGGAAATAGCAAGCTGTGTAGGAAATCCGCTAATCAGATTAAGATCAGTAAGAACTAACTAATCTATTAATTTTCCAAGGTGTAGCGCTTTCACACAGTTCACAGTATCCTTGCTTTCCAAAAAAGGCAGGGACGTTAAAATCTCTGCGATCCCAATACTCAGCACTCAGTTTATGATGCTGACGTATTAGGTATGTAAGAACAGAGATCGTTTTTAGGGTTCCGACGTAAAATCGGAACCCTTATTGTTTCGTCATGTCCGTCCGTCTGTCCAAATCAAAACACCGAGTCCCTTAGTGCTACAAAGCTGTAATTTGGCATAGATAGGTTTATTTATTTATATAGGTTTATTTATTATTTATTAAAACTCCAGAATCGTGGAATAAAATATTGAAAAACATTTTATTTTCAGAGTATCTTCCCTACAGGTAACGTGAAGATGAATTTTTCATTCGTTGCGTAACTTAAAGCCCCACGCTTGAAAATCGTTGAAAAATTTTTCCAAAAATATTATGGGTCCGTTTGCGAAATATTTGGCTTTTGGTTAGAGTCAAGTGTCCTCCCCCCCTGCTAGCTAAACGGTAGGAGTTTGACAAGTAAAAAATTCTCAAAAATAAGTTATAATTACCATGAATTTACAAGGAAAACTATCACGGCTATATCAGCATAAGTAGTTAATGAGTAGGTAATAGTCGATAAACTTACTACTTCGGATCGGAACCCTACATTGCGCGTGGCCTGACACGCACTTACCCAGTTTTTTAATACTATTTTTTTAATAATAATTTTAATACGAGTTATTTAATTTAAGAAGACTGAAGTATTATAAAAAAGTATATGTCAAGCATAATTTAGGCATAAGTAGTTGATTGGCCAAAACAAATCTAAGGTATTAAATTTCGTGAGAAATTGTTTTGGCACACTCGCTTGCATGTTTTTGCTATCCTAGTACTCTGGCTTGCTTTCTATGTAAAAAAACTACGACGGCAAAAAGTGTCGTTACCGGCAAAAAGTGTCGTTACCAAATTTTCCACCTAGCCCCCTTTCGCAACGCGCGATAAGGAACTTCGTTCCAATAACCGACTTCAAAATAACTCAAAAACTACTCGTCAGATCTCGCTCAAGTTTAAGTGGGACCACATGACAAGTACCAGCTTTCGATTAAAAAAAGAATCATCAAAATCATTTCACCCAGACGAAAGTTCTGAGGTAACAAGCATAAAAAAAGAGTCGAATTGAATACCTCCTCCTTTTATTAAGTCGGTTAAAAACCAGAACAGGCGTAAAACTTACGTCAGAAAACCCTGAGGAGGCGTGACTGAAAATATATTTTACAGCGAACACGAGAAGGCGTTTTTCTGAATCGATTGCCAAACTTCGAATTGAATTTCAAAACAAGTAATAAAAATGTTAAGGAATTCCGATGTTTCTACGTTTCTGGAACGTTGTGGGCTCAGTTTGGGATGTTCTTTTTATCTTTAGCTTCTTAAAACTTATCCCATACCCGACCTTGGGACTTTATTTGGATTAGGAAGCTATATATATGTAGTTTGAGGGATGCCTGATGAGTACAAATCAGTACGTACAAATCAGATTATTTTCCTCATTAAAATATTATTTGCCCGAAATTTAATTACATTAAATTTCATAATCCATACTAATATTATAAATGTGAAAGCGTGTTTGTTTGTTTGTTTGTTTGTTTGTCTTTCACGTCGCAACGAAGCAGTTAGGATATGGTATGGTTTTTGTGTATGGAGATAGTGAGGAGGGTTGGAGAGTAACGTAGGCTACTTTTTACCGCGGTAAAACATCCCCATGGGAAGATCGATGTTTTGTTAGTTGCTAAATATTTCGTTCCAGATGTTGTTAATAGATGGCGTTAGTAAAATTCATTTGCAAGTTCTGAATCACGCTATCAAAATATGATGCATGTAAATTTTTTAAGTCATAGGCAACTAAATCTAACTAAGTAAAAGAAGAATTGTAAAGTAAGATTTGTGAAAAATCGATCTCTACCGCGGGCGAAGCTGCGGGCAAAAGCTAGTATTTCATAGCTTTAAAAATGTTGGATTTCTAGAAGAGTAAGTATAAGTTGCAAACCTGTCCATATAAATGTGCTGAAAGAACAGAAAAATTTAATATAAACCCTCGGCTTTAAGGAGAATAATGCATATATTAAACCCCAATTTTATTAGTAATGGTAATGTATGACCCCTCTGTAACTTATATCTATGTAAATATGTGAAAATTTCTCAACATCCGCTTTGGCCTCTTCTGAATTTTAAATGACATTTAGCATTCAGCGAGCCAAAGTTTGTTAATAGGCTTGTAAAAAATCATGACACATAAAATGTAGAGATGTATTCATTCATGTATTAGAAAGCTAAAAAAACAACGTATATTGTTGAATGTTGTAGAAAATTTTAAGGAAAAAATCACGGCGACATAACCAAACCTAACCTCAGATTTACTGCATTTTTGTAAAAAAACTCAACGCCTTCTTTACAGTTATTTTAATTGTTTGTGGTGCTTTATTAATATTATTTTTAAGACGCTACTTAGTATTATATCCGAGAATTTTGATGAATTCTTTGATCGAAGTGGGTACCCGGGTACTCGTGTCTGACAATGAAATAGTGCCTGGGTACTAAAAAAATCATATACCCGGGTTTACCTGCATCCGGGTACCCGGGTAGAAAACCCTATTATATATCAATAATCAACAGACTCTAAAGACGTTTAATAAACACTTTATCTGGACATTACCGTATACGCATACATTGCAACATTTGCAACGTACGGTCAAGGTTGAATCGATTTGTTCCTGCCACTTATCAAAATAATACATTTGTAATAGTAAATTATAATTTCAATTGGATCTCATAGAGGTCATAGTAAAGCGTAACAGTCAGAGGGCATTGAGGGTTCCCTTTATTATAAAAAGTTATTAAGTATAAAAAGTTTTCTACTTACTTATTATGGTATCTATTAATACACAGCGTCAGCTGATTACGAATATGCTAATAACTCGTTTTCGTTAAAAATTTCAGATACGTTGTTTATTATTAGGAGGGCAGAATAGGTGTATCGCTTCACAGGCACGATTTTAACCGACTTCAAAAAAGGACGAGATTACAAATTGGTCGCGTACCTACTATTTTTTTTGAAGTTACATAATGCACTAACATCAATGTTGATGTGTGGGTTAGGTACGTGTTTTCAGTTTTATGTCATTGTAATGGCTGCTATGTTGTGAGGTAAATAATACGAGATGTCATTTTATGTGTGTAGCAGCTATTCGTTTTTTGCAATTGGACGTAGTTTCTGAAAAACGTTCCAATCCACACTCATGTTTAAATTGAATTAATAATAATTAATAAGTAATTAACACTTAAGTATTAATAATAAGTAAGTGTACTAAGTACCTAAGGAAGTATTAGTAAGTATTAATACTACTTAAGTATTAATACTTAAGTGTATTACTTAAGTATTAATACTTAAGTAGTATTAATACTTAAGTATTAATTCAATTTCAACATGAGTGTGGATTGGAACGTTTTTCAGTAACTACGTCCAATTGTGAGTTACGCTCACGCGGGAAAACACGGTTCTAACGATTTTCATTACCAAGTTTCTAAGGGTCAGATTTATAGTCCGTGCCGGGCTTTGCTCATACTTAAAATTATCCGCACAAGCATAATGATCCTCAATAAACTTCAGCAAAGCCGTTTTATATGAATGAATTCTTTCTTACTATCAAATATCCGAACAAAAATAATAGTCCTAAATCCATCGTAACGTTAGCTCTTTTATATCACTTTTTAATTTTTTCGTATTAACAGAATTCCTACATACATTTCACTATTGTCTAAGCAAATATCAAGTCTAAGTACGCTTTATAGACTCATTTAGTTGGAAACACGAAAATAATTTTATGGCATGGACAAGCCAAGACAAGAAGAAAAGAACAATCCAGATCTGAAATCAATTATTTTTTTCTGACCCAAAAATATCTTCTATTTAAAAGAATATGCTATCCCGAAAACACAATAGATTTTGGACTTCACAGAACATGACAAACCCGAGTTATTGCAATTTTTGTAAGTATGGTATTATTATTAAATTTATTTTATTTCAACTGATATGTTATCAGAATTGGAATTTCACCAACTTCTCTCCCAATAATCGCTTAATTCTAAGAATGCGGTACTATACAACGTTTCCTTACATTTAATTATAAACGGTTGATTTGTGACGAATGCGTGATTTGGGTCCGGTTGTTTGTTTAAAGACGAAACTAATTGATCAACAATGTAATATTGGGGGTCACGAAACGTAAAGAAGCTTTTTGGCCACATACTGGCGCTATGACCACGATGGTCAGATTTCAGCTAGCACCTACGCATTTTTAATAGCCAAACAGCTTGTCTTTAACTTAGGTATGAGGTGCAAAGCTTCGTTACTAGGAAACTTTTCGATCGAACTTGATCGAGGTCTAATTACTTCATGTTACTGATAACATTAATAATCTGTAAATAAATTTACGTATCATTTGAACACAGAAGCGCTCATGTAGGTATGTATGGATTGGCCATAACATTTTGTCAAATCATCAGCGATCTGAAGATGTCTGATTATCTACGTTTTAAAGGGGGTTAAATTGTATTTCACCTATAGCACAGAAGCGTTAGAAATTTTAACACTGGACATTCATCCAAGACTACATTACTATATTATTATCAACTATATAAGATCAATGTGAATATAGCTGCAAGTAAAACTAGTTGAAAAAGTGTTGTATTGTAATAATACTAATTGTATTGTAATAATAATAAGATTTATAAGATTCAGTACCTAATTTTACATTTTTCAAATTGTTTTTTTTTTTTTTTGTAAAACGTGATTTCCCCATACATTATGCGTTTGGTATCATTGCTTAGTTTGTGGTGAATTTTAATGTGAATATAAAATGAATTTATGAGTACCCCTAATATTAGAATGTCAGGAATAAGACGATTTTTTTAACAGATTAACATCTTGTAAATTATACAGTCAAATAAGTCTGATATGAATGGGCTTTTCATACTAATAGAATTATTATAAATACCAACCATAATTTATAAAAAAATGAACCTCCTCCTTTTTAGGGTTCCGTAGCCAAATGGCAAAAAACGGAACCCTTATAGATTCGTCATGTCTGTCTGTCTGTCCGTCCGTATGTCACAGCCACTTTTTTCCGAAACTATGGGAACTATACTGTTGAAACTTAGTAAGTAGATGTATTCTGTGAACCGCATTAAGATTTTCATACAAAAATAGAAAAAAAACAATAAATACCGCAATTCACCTCGATAAAAGTTACAACGAACTTCAAGAACTTTTATATTATGTTACTTGCTGCTACGGAACCCTTCATGGGCGAGTCCGACTCGCACTTGGCCGCTTTTTTTTGAAATCGGGTAAAAAACCACTTAATTTAGAAATGCTGATAGTCGTCCTGTGACTTACATGAAAACGACGGAGTTCTGTGGTAACAAACATAAAAAAATATTAAAGCCGTATTAAGATTTATTTATTTATTTATTTATTAATAGATCGCTAACATACTGTACACCATTACATTCAATTCAAGGCATTATACAGTTACACATTCTAAGCGTCAGTACAATTATAAGCGACGACTACATTCATAGCAACAGAAATTATTATTATATAAATATAAATAAAAAAGACTTAAATTAATTTATATACATTTTACAATAGAATTCATTGGATAATAATAATATAATAACATTGCATTTAGAATTAAATTAAAATTACAGCCATTTCTTAAGAAATATTGGAGATCATTATCATTAATCAAATAGATATCTTAATTAAAATTATCAGAGAACTTAAAAATGTCAAGAATAAGATTAAATTAAAAATTCTAAAAAATAATAAATTATGAATAATTAGTATTATTAGATTAGGGACATAGCAATGATAATAATAATAATAATTCCTACAATTCCTAAGATCCTACATCTTTTTTTGAAGTCGATCAAAAACAATGCGGTCTCAATGTATGTATTGTTCGTTAATTTTATGAAGAAATTTTGTCTTTCACAGGGCAATTTCCCTCATGGTATACCGTTAAGGAATAAGTATTTATTGGTTAATTGAAGAACTGCATTAATACCCAAATGAAGTTAGTTCCCATAGCTGAGTTAGTAATTATAGATAACTGTTGTACGGTATAATTGATTGAGGAAAATACCCTAGACTACGTGACTAAATCGGCGTGTGCCAGACCATTACTAACTGTCCACTTCCCATGGTGATAAAATTATCTAACAAGATCTTATCGTAGCAACTTAGGGATTATTATTTCAGATATTGGGCTTGGGACAGCTATCCAAATGGCCACTGCGAGAAGGTTAGATCTATTACCCTAGCATACTACATATGTAGTTAATGAGTAATAGTCGATAAACTTACTACTTCGGAACCCTACACTGCGCGTGGCCTGACACGCATTTGCCCGATTTTTTTAAACTGATTTTCCAAGAATTCATAAATGTGTCGAATAAAATTACAAACAAACGCACACAGAGAAAGAGAGAAGTGTGCATGTGAGAGAGAGATAGAGCCTCTCTATATTGCTAGAATTTTACTATAATTGTCTTTAAACGCTTGCTCCGTCTATACTACATACTATTACACTGCGAGTGAATTTTAACTTAGTTGGCTTAGTAAGTTTGAGTGAAGTTTGGTTTGGATGTATCTATACGTACAAAACTACAAAGGCTTTACACACGTGCAGCATCGCTTGTTGAGACACGAGAGCTCAAACACGAGCCAAAACTGCGTGCCCTGCACCCTCTTTCCAAACCTGTCAATTTTCTGTCCTAAAAGGTCCAAAACTATCCTACAAAGGTTAGAACCGCTTCTTTTTACGTGTCTACCCTTATATTATGTGTTAATTACACGTTACGTAAGATTGACCTTAACACTCGTAACCACTCCTAGGATGTCGGTGTGACTTCGACCAATGATAACGCGCAGATATTCATCCAGTGTCACGTGATTCGTCTTCAAGTACCTCTTCAACTTCAAAGTCTACCATCCAGAGGTAGATAAATAAAGTGCCTGGATTTACGTCCATCACTACGGATATTCTAATAAAGTTCGTGTTAGATTGTTGCGAAAAAGCGCAATTTCTTTAGAGTCGCCCACTTTATCTAATATATTGACAACTTACCGACATGTTTATAATGGTATCTTTCAACGCCGGATGCTTATGCTCGGTAGAATAGTCTAAACAGTTTAGCTTAGCACCGTCGTTAGCGCAGTTTTCGTTTATTTTTAAATCTCACCTGAAATAGTTGTGCACGTAACAGCCAGCCAAGTTTCGCCAGACGCCTTAACAAGATAAAGGAAATATTTTATATGAATTATTTATTATTATTTACAGTACTCATGAGATATAATTTCATTAATATAAATCTTAACATTAAATAAACTGCCATCATTTTAACATCACTTAAAACTACAGCTTTTTTATCGAAAACTTATTGAATGTGGCGTCATGTTCTTTAATCAATAGCTGTGTTTTAATATTTCCTATTTTCCTAGTATATTGGTTATTTTTGTTTCATTAATACACCAAAATTAAAACGTTCAAGTATAAAATAACATCTTAGGTTTGTGCCACATAAAACCACACTAGTGCGATCCCTCGATGTGAAAATAATAAAAATAACGGACTGTGTAAACTATTACTTAAACTACAAAGATACTACAGGTTGGATATAAATACATACCTATTTGTTTTGTGAAAATACTTTGTGTAATATAAGTGGTGTTAAATACCTGTAAAAATAATGATATCAATCTCATATTTCGATTATTATGGCTTGACTCGTCTGCTGATTTGACGGCTAACTACATAAAAAATTACTTCACTGTGCTTGACAGTTGGTATTATTGTTAAAATGCCTGTTAGAAATTGGCTCGAACTTACTACATACTGCTATCTCTGATAGGTTATTTAGCTTGGGATGCCTTCCCAAGCTAAATAAATGCTAAACAATTTAATAGTTCAAAAATTAAATACACGTACATATTTATAGTGTCAATGTAAGAAAGAAAAAAAATGTGACTGTGCAGTTAACCCTTAAGGCGTTCCCTCGTCTGAAGCCAAACCTGGGTGAATGAGGTTGTGTTTATCATGAAAATTCACTGTCATCAGAACTAAAGTGATTCGTAAAATTTCAATTCCTTAAAATAAGAGAAAGTAGATCGAAATAAGCTTGCAAGATTTGACCCACACAGACAGGCTAAGCTAAATAAAACCATTTAAAAATAAAGCAGACTTGGCCGTCGCACTGCCGCGCGTTCATATCGCAAATAACAGAACAGTGTTGAAAGATCTGCAATGTTTCGCGCGTGTTTACAGCTCAATCGATCACAATTTGCCCTGATTGAGAGCTCTAAGGATCTTGAACTCGACGAATATTAAGCTCTATTCTTTCATGACTAATTTGGATACCGTGGAAAATTTTATTTGTAGCTTTCGTTTTCGTACTGTAGATACATGAAACAACATTATTTTAACAAATTAGCGCTAGCGACATTTATAACTGAGTTATCTGAGGAAATAACACATTTGTGATCGAATTCAAATAAAATTGTAGTAAGTAGGTACAGTCGGCCGCAGAAGTAGCTTAACATTTTAGTACCTTGTCACATTACATTTCTTGAATTTGTCATAGATGTTGCTAGGAAACCGTCGAAACAGTTACTATTACAAAGTACTATAATGTTAAGCTACTTCTGCGGCCGACTGTACCTATTAGCCGACGTTTGGTTTGGCCATTTAACAGGCCACTAACTCTTCGATCCGCAATGAATGTGCTCTCCTATTGTATTGTGTTTTTCTTTTAACTATTATAATTTAATTATTGAGATATGGTGTTTGCAAAAGTCACAGATACCGACCATCCTAGTCAATATTATTAAATATTTTCAAAAATATATGGTCCAATCGTTCCTCGTACAAAACATGCGAACCGTGTAGTAAATTTTCAAATATTATTCAGTAATTAAATTGATTGGTTATTACGTTGCCATTTTCACAAACACTGGGGAACTCCATATCAAGAGTTCTACAAAATTTTCTATTCTTGTACACTTTCCCCTTAAAGTCGGTCAACTTTCACCAGTAACTAAAACAGTTATGGGGTAACCGAATCCTCAAACTGATAAATACTTTGGGAACTTACTCATACTTATAAAGTAGTAAACTTTACTACAAAACGTATCTCATTCCGATTTCTTCGTAAGCCTAATTAGAACGGACGCGTGTTTTGAAGGGATTTAATTACAGTCTATTATAGGGAACCGTAACGTAATAATCGAAAGTTGAAATATGTGAATATTTTGAAAACAAATCATTCCAATGGTTGTATTTTGGGCGCACTATTAAGAAGTAAGTATGCGGAGTATTTCAGTGAATCATGGTACCATGAGTCGATGACATGACAGCCAAATGGCTTGTGAAAATCGTAATTAGTCCGGTTAAGGGAAGTCTCAACTCTCAAGCGTTATGCCCTTAAGCCACAGATTACCTATCAGATATCTGTGGCTTAAGCATTAGGCCTTGTTTGGAGTCAACGTTTCGATCTGATTTTTGTCCTCAGCATGAATTAACGATCCTCATAAACCCCGAATAAATCATAAATAACAATAAAAAACTAAACACTCATAGCCCACATTAGGATTCCCTATGTCGTTGGGTACCATAGACAATACAAATTAGACATCACTTTAACACCCATAACCCGAGTACAAATATTCATGTCACATAAATATCTGCCTCGGCCAGGAATCGAACCCAGGACCCTCCGCGCTTCGCAGGCAGGGTCGCGACCAACTAGGCTACAGGGTCGTCAAATGTCTAAATTCTTAAGGAAATTAGAAGGGACCATTCTAGAAACGATGTTTAGAATGTTTTTCGCGCGCGCTCTTAAATATTGCTTGGTGGTAGTATGGAACCTTTCGTATGTGAGTCTGAATGCCAAGTGCATATGTGTGATGCAACCGCGTTTTCTTATAAAACTAATTGAAGCGGAAAACTGACAAGGTGCTCAGCCTAGTATTTCTTTAATGAAAATAGCCGGCTAACGAGCTGACGATCCACCTGATGGTAAGTGGCAATCGTCGCCGATCATCAACAACACCAAAGGCATTCCTGAAGCGTTGCGGCCAAGAAAGAGAGAAGTCAAAGAAAGAAAGAACTGGCTCTCAAGCCCCCAGCCGGAACACGACGAGACGTTTGGCGGCTGACTCATGCTCAAGGGTGGTAACTATCTAGGCGAACTCCATGGAGAAATAATAATAGCAACAATGGTATTAATTAACAATTAAAATCAATATTCCCTAAAAATTTCTCAAACTAAAACGGACCAAGAACTAATGGATTCAATTTGCCATCTGGTGCCAATTGTTATTCTAGCTCTTTCAAACTAGCCTTATTAAGGCACTTACTTACCATCAAGAGCAATCCGTCTCTCTCACTCCTATGTAAACTAAAAAGGACAGAGAGGGCAGAAACAGGATGTAGGATATACAACGACCTTTGAGTTTAGTTTCATATAGGTACATGAAATTCTTTGAAACAGTATGAATATATTACATTTGACCGGAATTATTTTTTGCATGGCGTGAGTTCTTTTCTGTATCTTAAATTGATAGGAAGCTAGCCTCCGAGGGAAAATTGGCTTGGAAAATTAGAAAATTTACCCTCAAACCTGGGTCAAAAAAATGATTTATGAATTAGTTAAACATAATGAAAAAAAATAAGTTCGTAAGCTTCCAGTAGATCCTACTAATATTAAAAGCGTGGAAGTTTCTTTGTGAGGATTAATTGTTTTTTTTAATTCTTTTAACGCAAAAGCTGCTGAACGGATTTTCATTGAATGTACACATCTGTGTGGTTTATCTAAAGTCTAAACCATGATCTGGAATAACTTACTTTCTACTTTCATTAAATTATAATCAATATTGCCATTTATACTAAAGAACCAATATTTGTATCGCAACATGCTTTCTACACAGAAAAAAGGTTTGGTGATTCTTATGGCACCACGGACATCCATGGACGGCGGTGAACACTTACCATTAGATGGCCACACTAATTTATCATCAAGATTTTCGATTTTAAATTTTCTTGCTTAAAAATTTAGCGTAAAACAAAAACAGATAAATTAAACTTACTAAGTTTATATGGAAACTTCTTCGTATTTCAATCTCCTGATAATAACTAACTTATAAATGATTTCACAGTTTTAACACGGCAAGTCGCCACCCTTGTAGACGGACACAAATTATCGTTCTACAACAAAAATGCACTTAGAATAATTATCCTAAATGCAACTGGAAAAAACCGTAGTCGACTGCAGCAAGATTATTTTCGACATTGTGTTAATAACATAAGGTTAAAATTCAATCGCATCAGGTGTACATGTTAATTGAAATGTCGGCTGTCTGTCTGAGCGTGTGTTGGGTCACGTAGAAAGAAAATGCTCGTTCCCATTGCCCCACGGCAGGATAAGGTGACGTCGAAAGCAAGACAGAGATTAGAAAGTTTCAAAGGTTTCGTAGTTAGATTTGATTTCTAAACGTTCTTCGATCAAAACGGAATAAGTAATTGTTTGATGATTTGTTTCACTGTCTGAATATACCTAACACATTATAATAAACCAAATCATTATTTGGCAAGCAAGCAGCAACAACCCATAATTGTCCCACTGCTGGGCTCGGGGCTCCTCTCACAATGTGAGGGGTACAGGCCATAGTCTACCACGCTGGCCAAGTGCGGACTGGTAGACTTAACACACCTTTGAGAACTTTATGGAGAACTCTCCGGTGTGCAGGTTTCCTCACGATGTTTTCCTTCACCGAAGCAAGTGATAATGATAATTAACTACTAATACGCACATAATATTTGAAAATCAGAGGTGCGTGCCAGGATTTGGTCTGGGGCCCCTCCGTTCGAGAGACCAATGTTCTAACCGCTAGGCTATCACTGCTATCGATCAATCATTATTTAAAAAGTGGTAATCCTGCTGATAATTTAAAAAGTTAAAGTTTGTAAAGATGATGTTTGTCTTACCATCACTCGCTAATCTACAAATGGATTAACATGAATTATTGTGTTGTTGTCCAGGACAAAACATCTCGAGTGTTTATTCCCCTGGGATTCTTGGGACGTAAGTATATTCGTGATTTAGTTTTCTGATACTACTCTTCGTCGAGCGACAATGAGTAAAATACATAAAGATTATGTAATTGTAAACAATCATTTAACTAGCTTTAATGATACAGATATAAAATGCTATTCATTGTCACTAACAATTTTATTGTTGTTTATTTCGGTTCACTGATTTACTTTTATACAAAGCTAGCGCCAACTACGATTTGTTATTATTTTTATAGCCGTTCTTTTCAGCCTCCATATTTCAAGGCTCTCTGAAAAAATGTATATTTAAATGAATTTTGTATTATTGATAATATTTTATCGATACTGTTTTGTTTCTTATCGTTTTAAAGCAGTTACAATGCAGTTTAATAATGTTAATTATTAATGTAATCTTTTTCCTAGATGTATGATTTTAATCAAATTAGCACACCATTTGCAGTTTGATCCAACTTGAAAGATAGGATAGCTTACATCTTAAAAAAAACCTTTTGATAGAACGAAGTCTGTCCGGGCAGCTAGTATTTATATAATTTGTGGCGGTGGCTTTTCACCCTTAGAAAGTCTGCCTATTTGTTTGTCGGTTGTAATTATAGTAACGTTTAAAACAAAGTTAGGTTAAAACAAAGATAGGTAACATCTTTCTCTGAGCTGATTGCTATTAGAAAAATCACTTTTCATTTTGTGACTAAGTGAAAGCTAGCAAAAGAAAAATATTAAGCGTGTTTAAATAATACTGATTCTGTTGCCATGCGACAGTGGAAACACTCACAGTATCTGGGCCAACGTTTTTTTCCAATATCCTGACCTGATCCACTGGAGGTTTTGTTTAAGCACTGACTACAAAAAATCCTTTTGTTTTTTTAACTGCTCACCCACAGACAACCATTCCTCTTGGAGAAAAAATGTATCGATGACGAAATTATTGTGAAACAGGTTAAACCAAACTGCATCTAACTAATGATCGAGTTAGTAAATTTATTGATTTTTTTTTTGTGTTCTGTGTATGACGGAGCATAAAATAAATTTCATGATGGAGTATATTATTTTTTTGAATTGTATTACGAACCTACTTATTTAATGTCCAGTTTCGAAAAATGCCTGCACAATGTCCGTTATTTATTGTCCTAAATCGGTAAGGTATCCTGATAATTATTCAATTATCCTAAGTCGAACTACGAGTACTAAACCTTGTAATGTAGTTAGTCGCCTCAAATAATTCATGACTTTCTATTTACTAATTTCTTCCTTCATCGAACTTCAAGCCACATAAAATAAAGGATTTTTAACAATTTGCAAGTTTATAAATCCATCTAATATTTAAGCACATGTATAAATCATTTCAACTGGCAATAAGTATTTAAATTGTCTGATCGTAGTCTCACAGATATTGCGTCATTATTTCGTCAGAGATGTCGTCGGGAACCAATACGTCGAAGAACATACGTTGCGGCCTGCGGGGGACATTCTTGAATGTATATAGAGTAGATATCATAGACATAATACTACTAGACTAGACAAGCGGGCCTTCTTTGCGTCACGCTATTAGAAAGAGAAAGAGACCAAGGAGGTACCAAGGAGGTATACCTATCTCTCTCTACTCGCGCCTGCGCCACTTGCTTCGTTCGTGGCGAACTCGCGTAACTCGTAAGTAAGACAAGGATAGGTTTACTTTACCTCCTGCCTTTCTTTCTCTCAGCGTGCCGGTTTCACTTACATATGCTCAGATACCTTGCCTAGTCTATCTGTATTATGTCTATGGTAGATATACCCACCACGCGCTTTTAGTAGCAACGAAAATAGCAACTACGCTAAATTATAAGTTGAATTAAGCTAAGTATGAGCTAAGTATATTTCAACCTTGGAAACTTCGGTCATGTTATTATTATAATATACCTTTCGATAGATATTTTTATAATCCTTTTATGGTGTAGTTATTCAGTATTACTTTTAACAACATTCTGAAAAACTGGGCTTGATTTTTCTTTTTAGTTTTTTTACTCAGTCGGGATTTTTGTTTTTTTTAATTAATTTTATTTTTGTGTTATTCTTATCTAAATTATCTAAAGTAAATAATCATAAACGCACCTGCGCAGATTTATCGAATTTACTAGTAGCTCCAATCACATCATTTTCATTATTAATGATATATTTTCTTATTCCTTTATTACACCCCTGGAGATAATAATTATGTACGTACTAAAGTACTTTAGTACCTAACTGCTACGCATGCTATGTATCGCAATAGCTACTACATACTAAAAAGTACTTTGGTACATTATATCACAATGCCTACACCAAAGGTTTAACTTCGCGTTTAGCATAGAAAAAATGAAACCCCCTTATTCCCCCTTCTCCGTATCCTGCAAGGGAGAATTGAAAATATGGAATTGCGTATTTTGTAGTGTTTTCTAGTTGCTCAATGCTGGTCTCTCAATGTCAGTCTATCTGTGCAGCTTCAATGCATATTGGCAGCGAATGGCTCAGAATCTCGTCTGAAGTTTCTATGTCAATCGAAGGCGTTCGACATGGTTTTACGGTTATCCAACGAGACCAACGATAACAGCCGGGGCCTCGAAAGCGCTCAAGAATTTTATCTCTAGTGACCAGACACACTTTTATAATTTGACATAAACTGTCGGGCAAAAAGTACTGGATTCAAATATCTCAGTAAGTGTCTCCAGATACTTTTGTGTGTTCCTACTAAAGTAAAGCCAGTCTATTTATAGCAGACGATAAATAAGCTCGACGCTGAATCTTGAATGAAATCACATTTCTGAAAATAGCCGATAGGTTAATTAGAAAAGACGTTGAGCGGCTTCGTTGACCAAATTATTTGTGTAGTTATATTATTTGTACTTGTATTTGTAGGAAAATGTGGCTGCTCCTACAGATTTTTGTAGATATAATATAGGAAAACGACTTTTTGTTTTAGACGTTTATTTCACACTCTATTCCATTTACTTCTTTTTACACATCCGTCCGATTACATATTTAATTTATGTACAACCTCCAACATTATTTGTAGAACTAATCTCAAATAGACAGAAACTCAGATATGTGTGACGTTAACTATTCTGTTATATACCTACTTACCTTTTTTTCTAAGATTAGCACGTTACCAGATTTTTATTATTAAAATTATTATTAAATTAAACAATTTTTTGGTAGTTTGTACATAAAGTCTAATCCGAAACTGAAAATTAAAATGTTACGAGCTGTATATTAAGATTAAGATTACACAATCATGTATGGTTCCCGTGTAGATCAGATAAGTGTTTTTAAGCCCTTTGCAAAGTTCAGATGACTATAATATCACAAACCTCTTGACATGTACAGTCACCTGCAGAGAAAAGTAACCCATCTGTTACTGTGTGTTTATAAACAGATGGGTTACTTTTCTCTGTGGGTGACTGTACTACCTACATTCCTAATTCCTATCCAATTAAAAAATCTTCGTCAGGCACATTTTACTGCTTTATTTTTATTTATTACTAGTTTCCGCCTGCAGCTTCGCTCGCCTGGATTTCAGTCAGTTTACACTAAACCATAATTAATATACACATAAACCTTCCTCAGGAATCACACTATATATTGGTGAAAGCCGTATAAAAATCCATTGGGTAGTTTTTGAGTTTATCGCGTTCATAACTTCATACATACAGACAGACGCGGACTTCATTTTATAATATGTATAGATTTACACATTACCGTACATTTACACGAATCCATAACATAAGTACTCTAAGTAAATACTTTTTACAGTGGCACTTTCTCTAAACGTGTTTGATAACATTTAGTTACATTAGATGTCCCAGTACATTTGTGTACACAATGATAACATATCTATTTGATCTGTGGCTAAATCACACTTCATACACGAAAGAGTCATGCCTAAGTTTGCAAATATATTTTCCTTATTAGACTGTTTATCAGTATCATTCTAGATAATTTAGAAATAGATAATAACGCTACGCACTCATAGCTCTATACTAGGATTCCTAGTGTCATGGGTGCCGTGGAAAACGCACAAAGACAAGAGAACACACACCCAGACCGAGAACAGAAATTCAAACTCATTCTCTGGTATTCGAACTCAGGACCCTTGGCACGGCGTTCCGACATGCTAACCATTACGCAACACGGGTCGTCAAAACAATTAAGTACGCTTTCACCGTACGGGAGTACCCAGGTATTCGTGCAGGAGTAGTATTGCAGCCACAGGCGTACTAGTGCGGGAGTACTAGAACGGGCGTGTGTATCTACTCTGTCTACTACTATAAAGCTAGTTTGCTAAATTATGTGTAGAAAAAGTTATTTCATACGGGAAACCAATAGAAAGTAATTATAAAATCATTCTATAAATAAAAATCATAAAAATTAACATATAAAATTAAATTAATTTCAAAAGCTGAAGTTCATGCATGGTTCGCTGGTTCAATGATGATGAGTCGAAATTAAACGTTATCAGAAGGTGTGGCGTGATACTTGATAAACTCTGATAATTAATATATTATTAAAGTACGTAATTAAAACGAAGGAAGATTGGGTACTTTGATTAACTTCCATCTAATACAATATATTAATATACCGTCTTATGAATCGACTGACAACACCTTCAATCGAAATCAGAACATGGTAAGGCCTATAATGTATAATTATCACTTATCAAACCGTTTGATAGTACCGCGGATTATAGCGTCTGTCAAAACGTATTAACACTATGTAAATGATAACGATTGTAGGTTAATATCTATCATGATATACGTATAAAACTAAATGAACACTATCTACTTATATTTATTTTAATGATAGATAGGTATAATTTTAATGATTATACGATCATGTAGCCTAGTTGATAGTGCCTCTGCCTACGAAGCGAGGGGCCCGGGTTCAATTCCCGGCTGGGAATTTATGTGACAGATAACTATTTTGTACTCTGGTCATAACCTACTGTATGAGTGTGTAATGTGTATGCGTTTATTTATTTAATGATATTTTTAAAACCTATTAGAAAGTTAAGACTGAAGGACTGGAAGCCCTATTAATAAGGTACATAGTAACTTTTTACTGTAGTTATAATGTGTACTGTTAGTAATTTTAACTATATATTACTGCGACATCTTTTATTTTTCACAAAACCTGTTAAAACTATGTATTTTGATTTTACACAAACTTTTAACCCCCATTTTAAGTTTCAAGTTAAGGGACGTTCACAAGCTTTTACTCCCATTTTCTAATTTTCAAAAAGTTCCTATGCTATAAAAAGCTGTAGACAACGCACTCTAAACAAGTTTCACTTTGAACGTGTGTACAGTCGGCAAAAGAATTAGGTATGTATGGCATGAAACAAAAGTATTCGATAATGTTTAATCGTATCTTGCGTATATTATAGGTAGCATTTTACATTGATTATACTCGTAACACAAACATTCTGTAATATTAAACAATACCGAACGTTTTTGTTTCATGTCCTGAATACCTAATTCTTTTGCCGACTGTACGTCATATATTAATATATAATACAAAAATAGAATTAAATAGAAGTACTATTTTAAACAAATACATTGACTTATTAGACCATTATTAAGTATAGTACAGTCACCTGCAGAGAAAAGTAACCCATCTGTTTATAAATATACGAACAGCAACGATTCCGTTGCCTGTTGCGTTGTGACTGTACGAGCTTCGGGTTCGATGCTCGGTTGGAGTATTTATGTGAGTGTTTGCCTTGGTTCTGTGAACCGCCCACACGCTACATGACATCTTAGTGTAGGTGTAGGCCTATTTATCTGTATGTAGGTGTGCTTATTTATACGCTTTCATTTTACAACGCAGCTGTTAAGCTCTTATGTTCTTAGTAACATATTCTCATCGTTTTGATTTAATAAGTGTCATGTGCTAAAATCTATCGTGACATGACTTTTTTACGTGTTTCGATCGCTGTGGTGGAGAGCTAAAAATAATGCGGAATTTCGATTTCTATTTAGGGCGGCAACGGTGATGTCTTTGTATTGTAGTAGAAATGCCGTAAAGCAGATATCTATGTGGAAGATGATGAAATAAATAATAAAAAAATTACAACAACTTAAAAGTATTTTAAGTACATATAGGTAGGTACAATAAATTAGAGAAGGGACCCACAATTTTTCGATGTGCTAATAAAGCTGCATTGACCAATATCCGAAATTCCTAACTATATCCCCAGTAATTGTAACAATAGCATGGCCACACCAGTTCATTCATAAAGCCCGGAATGCCCACGTTTCTGAGAAGCGCACGTAAGGAATACCACGTCACCACAGATAAGATACGTCCTTCCTGTTCGCCGGTTAAATTAGTTTCTTATCTCTGTACCTGTTCCTACTTGTTCCTGTATGTGTGATTAGACTGATTAGTTTGACTTCCAAAAAAGTAATATCTAGCTTTTCTCTAGTGGCCAAAATTTGATCGAACCGATAACCGTTGGGAAAGAAAGGTCCTTGGATTTAGACCACGCCTCGGTAAAAGCAGTATAATTATGAGCCCTTTCTGCCGACACGACGCGGCGCTATACGCTGGCTTCAGAAGGCTCAGGACCGGTCAAAGTGGCGCTTGTTAGGGGAGGCCATACAGCAGTGGACCTCCAAGGGCTGATGGATGGGATAGATAGTACCCAGTACCATCATAGCTATATTAATTAATAAAGAATATTTTATTATTATTATTAATTACATACCGACATCATAAAATGTGGTAATGAACAGATAAAAAGGACTAGTTTTACAAGTCAAATGTCAAATTTATGTATGACTCAGTGAATCTTTGCCATTTTGCAAACCAATTTAATCTTTAACCCTTTAAATGAAAGGCGTATTTGTCACAATGAGTCAAAGAGAATCACGACATCGATTGTCTAATAATTATAATTTATGACGCAATTGCTAACGTTTTTGCGCTGTATATAAATTTAATTACACGTTAATAAATAATATAATTAGTTAGCATCCCTTATTGTCACAATATCGTTGTATTATTATATTTTATCATTTTTAGAAATTTTTGCATACTAATAAGTAGGTAGGTATACCTAATACTACTTTAGAAAAAATCTGATCACTCCTCTGTGCAAAAGTCAGGTTATCGGATAGTGAATGAAAAAGGGTGCGTGTACTTTTGTACGCGCGTAAGAAGTTATACCTACTTCTTTATTTTTATTCATTTTTTTAAACTTTTGAACCTTACAAAAAGTAAAAGGAACAAAGGCGGACTTAATGCTAAAAGCATTCTCTGCCAGTCAACCTTCAGGAAGTATGACAAACAACGATGGCTATGGATATTATTATGATTCTTTGACATAATTAAATAAATATTTAACCCCCTCCCCTTCCATTTATTTCACAACGCGCCTAAAGAAGTATAACTTTAAAAAATCCACGTGTAACTATTATATTACATATTATTATTATTATTGTATTAATAAAGTTCGTAACTGCAGTTCACATTATTTTTATTTGTATATTTTAATTATTATTGTGTATTCATAATAATGTGATTTTCTGTAACATGGGTATGAAACTTTGGCATGTTCTAGCGAATAATAGTAATCAATCACTTAATATAATTGCGAACTCCTTGCAATCCATCTGTCTCGCTCCAACATAATGAAACCTACAATTATGTTACTTATTCCTTATTACAGTGCTGATTTCTGACTCCCCACACCTTCAGTTTGTAAGTACCTACTCACTAACAAGGCTATTAGCCTATCTAACCAATTATTAGAACGTAGGATTCATGAATGGAAGCGTTGGATGGGTTCATTGAACTTCTTTATCTCACGGTTTGCTGAGTGCGTCAATGCTCACGCGCCATTCAAGATAACGTGAGCCTGACTTTGAACTTAGGAAGGGTTAACTTTGCTAGTTGAAGTCGATACTTAGTTGCAAATGCAGTTATTTATTCGGTAACCTTATAAATGAGATTCTTATTCTCTAAGGCCCATAAGTGTTAATAAATCACTACTAAACATAGCTACGAACACTCTCGATTAAGTCACCTCTTAAACAAAAAAACCTAGATCAAAATCGATTTAGGGATCAATTGGTCACCCCAAAAATTTTGATAATGATAGCTTAGATGGTAAAATGTGGATGTAACAATGAACCAAGGTTACCACAAAGTTATGCTAGGTTTGGGTTTATTTTTGTTTTTCGTCTGGGTGTTTAGAAAGAAGCAGATTCCGGTTTTCGGCTGGATAAGATCTTTGTTTCTGCGTATTCAGTAGTTAGTCAGATATTTCTTTTTCATGCTTAGTAAACGAATAGGATTCTTAGACTTTCTTCATTGTTGAAATAAATTTTGGGCACTCAACTTCCTTCACCAGGTGCCACGTTCGGTGACCACGTAGCGTCAAGTGGTATGCTCGTTTCGTACGCTCGAAGATTACAAAACGTAGCACCCGTAGATTCTTCCACTATCGTACCTATCTCTTTAGTCATGACACTCATGACTCATGAGTCAACTTGTACGACTTAAATCCTGGAAATACCTCTTCAGATACACGTGGTCTAATGATTCGGATGTGCTCTTCTCTCCACGTTGGAAGTGAAGATCCGGCTTGAGTTGCGCTTGCGGCCGTAGCGAACCGGACGACGGACAAGGAAGAATGCCTTCTTCGTTGTCGTTGGACAGTAGCAACAGACTTATGGTCGCTCTCTTCTTATTCTTTACTAGTGGATATGCGGCGTGTGCTACTATGCAATTTTTTTTGTGTACAAAAAGTAGAAAATAAAAATATGCCTAATTAATGCATTGTTTTAATGGTCTCATCTTTGCGTTATTGCCTTTCAAATGAAACCATTTTCGGGAATATTGGTTGTGTGGTTTCAGAGTCTATAAAGGACATGGGTACAAACTTTTCTTTGTATTTTATGTTATAGATTATACAATACAAAAAGTGTTTCATGTAGCCATTTATCATCAGGTGGATCGTCAACTCGTTTGTCGGCTATTTTCATAAAAGGCACTCCTATGACACAATATAAATAAGTTAGGTAATGTATTGAATGTTCAGATTTTTTATCTTGTTATCATTGTTTTTTTTACTTATTTAGTTTGGTCGGCATAGTATGCTACAAGTCCGTCTTTATATTCGTTCCTTACTACAAATACGTCTAAGCTACCTGAAGTGAAAAATTGATACATTGTTTAAATCATATTATCTAGTTACTCGATAAGTACATTATTAATGGCCTAAGAACAAGTAACTTGGATAATTATAATATCGCTATGGATAGTTATAGTTATCGATAATTATAAGATCGTAAGCCTCTGTCGTGGTCACAGCCAGAAAAAGCAATCGATTTTTTTTTCGTCGTAAATATTACCTACACTTGGTAGGCTCATTCTAACCAATTCAAAATTATGGGATTTTTTTACGCAAAACCAGTCAGTTTTAGTGTTAAGATGCATACACACCAACCGATGCGTCCAATCAATATTTATTTCAAGTACAGCATTAATTAAACATCCACAAAAACCTTCAGACAATATAAAATAACTTTCTTAAATGGTTAAAATTACTAGGAAATTTTCATGGTATTCAGATTCGAACAATTTTTTCAGTTCAAATAAAACTACGAGTACCTATACACATCTAATCTAGATGTTATCAAATTATCACAATTGATTATCACAGCATTGCTAAGTTCTAATACTATTATGTCTTCTGTCGTTCTAAGCTATTAGCACTACAGCACTATTTCAAGTTAGTGCGATTTACCACCCAAGACTATTGTTAATTCTCAATTCAACTGTATTTCTTTTTTGTTTGTTACCTCAAAACTTTTTAGTGGGTGTTCCCGATAATAATGATTCTTCTTATATTCGAAAGCTAGTGCTTGTCGTGTGGTTCCATTTAAATTTGAGATCTGTCGAGTAGTTTTTGAGTTATCCCTAATTTTGAAGTCGGTAATTTTTTTAGAAGAAATATCAAATTTTGTCTTTGTTAAACTATACAAGATTAGACCCATACATGCTAGCAAACTATTAAACAAAGTATGTTAAAATAATTAAGTAAAAGCATGTAAAAATCTAGTCATGGATGCAGTATTGTGTATAATGAGCTTAATAAACTACTGTTGTTCGAATTTGTAAATAGGCACCAGATACTACGATGTGAAGATGAAGCCTATAATTATGATGGCATTAAGTTTAGCATAGTGATGTACCTTTGTGTCCAATATTAATATAATGTCGATAGTTGATAAAAATACTGTTTTAATTATTGTTTGAGTGGGAATGTAATATTCTGACTGTCTTCAATCAATTAACGTCCCACTCTCACTATGTCTCTGCCTCCACAACGTACCATAACCGACCGCGCCTGCTGTTGCTTTACTCGGTCGATTACTTAGAAGCCGCTGGGCTATACTTAACTTGTATATATGTAGCTGCTTGAAATAACATGATTTGACTCACGAACGGAAATGAACGGATAGGTCAAATTGAAAGATTTTTTTATTAAGTAACTTCAATTAAAAGTTTTATCGACAATAACGCTGGTTTTTCACAACCCTATATCCATTGCTACTAAGCAATTACTATAATTGTTTCCGAAGCCCCGAGCTATTTCTCAGCAATAAAATAATAAGCGAAGTCAGCGCGCCTCACTACTAATTCAATAAAATTTTACGATATTCCAAACTTTCATTATTAATGTGTAGGACGAGAATCGTCTTATTTGACCTAGTTAAGATACATTTCCTTTCCATAAAAAAAAACACTTTGGGAATCTGTAAACAATCAGTAAATAAAATCTCTGTTCCGTCTAAAATAAAATCTTTTGTTTACTTTTGCCTAGTAAGGTAGTGCATTATGCGATTTATCGATGAAAATAGAAATACTATTAGGTATTAGTCAGTAGGTACCTATTTCAAGATTTTTTTATCTTGTAAGAGGCAAGAGTGCAAGACAGAATTGTCAACCGCAATCCGCAAATGTAACTGGCTCGGAATTTCAGCATAACTGATAATCTAAATTTTACTAACAAAAAATAACCGACTTCAAAGTCTCAAAAACTACATAGTTGTCAGATCAGATCAGATGCCGTTCAGATCTCAATAAAATTTATGTGGGACCACATGACAGCCACCAGCTTTCGATTAAAAAAAGAATCATCAAAATCGGTTCGCCCAGTCCAAAGTTCTGAGGTAACAAACATTAAAAAAAAAAAAAATACAGTCGAATTGAGAACCTCCTCCTTTTTTGAAGTCGGTTAAAAAGCAACAGTACCTACTTTGTACTGACAGTAACAGCCTAACAGGTCAAGCGTTTAAATTTATGATTTGAGACTACTTTTAGTTTTAAGCACCATGAAAAACTTTTTTTTGCGTTTGCTCTAAAAACAAAGAAATAAAAAAAAACTGTCCTCCAATAACTACCGTATCAGAACAGTACCCCGAAATCCCTAAATATTTCCTAGATTCAAATTAAGAATAAGAAGGTATGTAGAAATCAGAGATAGAAACGTTTTTAAATCTCTGGTAGAAACAAGGTGGCAGTCTGCAAAGTTTTCCTTAGCAACAAGCTTTAAAAATAAAAAATAAATCATGATCATTACGACTGAACAAAAAAAACGTATTCCATGAGCATCTAAACTGTTATTTGCTATGAATCACAGCAAAAAATATACGGAAATGGCCTACACGTACGTTAGTATATTAGTTCATTGCCTACACGTGTGTATGGGCACGGAATCCATTGCCTGTAAAAAAAATGACGAAGTACTATTGACTTGTCAAAATCATCATGTAATACGTTGAAATTCCGAATTACGTAACTATTGCTTGGAATTACAGGGCTGTCAACATTTCTAATAATCTAAATTTTACTAACAAAAAATAACCGACTTCAAAGTTACTCAAAAACTACTTGTCAGATCTCGTTCAAATGTATGTGGGACCACATGACAAGCACCTGCTTTCGATTAAAAAAAGAATCATCGAAATCGGTTGACATGATATTGAGTTATTCGTCAATTTGTCGTGCACAATCTTAATACAAAGTTAAGACTTATGTGGTTTTCTCATTGATGACATTGTCAGATCTCAATAAAATTTATGTGGGACCACATGACAACACACAGCTTTCGATTAAAAAAAGAATCAACAAAATCGGTTCGCCCAGTCCAAAGTTCTGAGGTAACAAACATAAAAAAAATACAGTCGAATTGAGAGCCTCCTCTTTTTTCGAAGTCGGTTAAAAATAATCAAGTAAATTACAAAAGCTGCGCTTAATAAGGACAGCCTTTTAAAACAATCCAAATAAGTACCTACAATGTATATAAGATGTACGGTCTATATTGTATCGTAATGTGTCTCATCCGTCCTTAAGTTGCTACGAGTCCTGCTGTCCCACTAGTTTCGTAGTGCTGTACTATACTCATTTTAATCATTTAAATTACAACCGACCGATAACGCGTCGGTAATTTGATTATTATATTCGGATAGATATGCATCGAAGGCGGTTGACGATTACTTACACAATTATGTGCTCGATGACTTTCACTAATCATGAAGCTTTTTCCGTCTCGCGTCCGCTCTTTCATCGGCTCATGATGCCATAAAAAGTTAAAAGCAAAATAAATGAAAATTCTACCAATGTTGATTTGCACCAATGTTTTTTTTTTAATATTTTTTGTTTATATTTGTGTATTACTTACAAAAGTAATTGTAAAATATTAAAAAAAAAATTAAATGGAACTTAGGTACTATTGGGAGATAGTACTGATAATGAGCATTACTTTATCGGATCTTACAACAAGTAATTGCTATTTTACATGTATTAAAATTTCGTAAACGTACAATTTTTAATTTCATTTTGCTGAAAGTTAGTTTGAGATGTACGAGAAAAAAGGCAACGTGCAATAATTAAATCTGACAACCAAATGGTCACTTTAAAATAACACATTCAATTTATTTCAATTCCATTGTAAAATTTCTCAGTAACAGCAACCATTAATAAGAACGTCAAAACGAATTAGCAACATTTTTCAAATGAATCCTGACAGCCCTAAGCAGACAGCAATAGTTATGCGAATGACTCAGTACTCTTGTAAAAAAAGAGAAAAAAACATGGCCGTCGCAAAAAGGAGGGAAAAAAATGAGAGAGCAGGTGTGTCGTTCGAAGGACGCCGCGAGTGGAAAGTTGTTTTTTGAAGTTAGAGATCCCGACGGGTTAAGTGCAACGATTTCATCTTTTAAAAAATATTATTGGTAGGTGAACGTGAATATTGTCTTCAAAATATTTCACTGTGACTCAAAAACATTTGATTTGGTACTAAGAGAACACTGTGGTTAGCAAATGTGCTTAAATTATGAATATGTAATAAACAATGATTTGAAAAGGAAGGCTAGACCTTTGGTCCAATTTGACCAATTTAAGTGTCACCAATGATTGAAAATAATCATAAATAAAAAAAAAACTGACAGTTTGATTTACACTAAACATAGATAAGAACACTTTCAATTACATCACCTTTTATATAAAAAAAACTAAAACCGTTTGGGAGCTACGATGCCACAGACAGACAGATACACAGACACATCAAACTTATAACAGCCCTCTTTTTTTGTCAGGGGTTAATAAATGGAGTAAGTACATTGTGTATATTACTCGTAATTAAGTAATGAGGCTTGAAAAATATAGTGTGTTTGCAGAGACTATAAATATGATCCGTCCAATATCAGTGCTTGGTTAGCGTCCGAGTCGCACTCGATTAGCATTGTGATCTTGTTTTAAATTGGTTTTAGTCGGATATTATCTGGTTAAAATCTTTAAAAAAAGGTTTAGTATCGTATTTTACAGTCAGCGTTCATAAATAGTATTTTTGCGTTACAACTGAGGCAGTTAGGCACGCCTTGTTGGTATCATAACATAAAAATAACACTTTTATATTGTGGCTCATTAAATTATAGTTGCATTTGAAATCAAGGTACAATTTCAAACAAATAAGTACAATTTTTTTACTAGTTTGATTAGTATACAGAACCTAACCCAAAATCAAAATATTCGGCAACCTTGACAGACTATTAGACACAAAAATAACTAAATGTATTTACTGTAGATTGCACTCTACTATTACGGCGATAAAGTCGGAAATCGATTCCTAAAATCTACTTCGCATCTCTCAAAGAATAAAAAAGCTTAAAAGCATTTCTTTCGAGTTGTATAGTTTGCAAAAAAAGTTTGAAAAAGCTCCGTGGTGTAATATGACGTAAGCCTGGAGGACCGGTTTGAATCTGACCTTGCTTTTGGCAACCACTGTGAATACTCTGCTTGTCTGTGTGTGACATCATCTGATTTTAATTAAATATAATATCTTTCATAATAAGTTGAAGTGATACGTGAAAAAAAATTGGTATCTAATTACGCCTAATCACTAAACAGCTTTATTACAACTAACAAAAAATACCAATAAAACGCACATCACAATGAGATTTTCAATAATTGGTTCAGTTAGAGAGACAATTAAATTAATGACATTTAAATCATAATATTTGGTGAATTTCGCCAGATGTAGTGTGTAAAAAAGTAAGCCTAAGGAAAAACTGTTTGTTTGTAGCCTAATAGAGAAATGTTTAAGAATCCCAAGAAATGCAGAGAAGTTTTAGCGATGAATTTTGCAGGCTTAGTTTAAAGCGATTATCGTGATTTTAAACCCCTAGGTTTACTATTACTTGAAGCTTGGTCAATTGTGGTAAACACCTTAGTTTATCTACCACTGGTAAACGCCTTCGCTTCGCTTCGGCCAGCCTATGCCTAAAAACAATACCCACAGTCAAAAAAAATTGACGGAATTTCTGTCCTGCTAGAAAATATTCTGTGGGTCTAACGACATTAAAAATAATAGCAGATTGTACCAAGTCAGCGAGGCTTTAGACAAAGTTATGGCTCATTGCAGAAATTCAAATGCGTTCACTTACGACTTTACTGTAAAGGCCACATTTAAGCATAATCCAATCAAATCCTTAAAATTAAGTATATTTAGAAGATCTGCTACTAAAAAAACTTAGAAAACTTGATAGCGACCATAAAACCAGTGAAATTTGTATCTAACTGTATGTCATTCTTCATTTAGGATCGTCATTATCCTCATGATAAAGCCTAACTTAATGTGCATATAAATCAGGAAGAGACTCCACGGGCCGATGTAAGTACACGTTACCTTGATCTTGACATGTGGTACTTTTTTCGTAATCTGATCTGGCACTTCCCTCCTCCAGCTTACTTTTTTTATAATATAACGTTATGCACGAAGCCACATGTGTCTTTACTGACATTGTCGCATGGACGACATTGAATACTTTCCAACTTATAGTGACGAGATTTCTTCATTTTTAGAAACAATCTTTAAAACACATTTTAACATTACATCGCCTCGTTATAGATCTACAGTTTGATCTACAAAAAACGGTTAAAATTTGACATAGTATTATCCTCATTACAGATCAATATATTATTTATTGCTACTAATAATTATTACATTGCTACTAATATTATATTGCTATTGTCAAGTCCATTCATTAGCCCTCCAATAGATTTCCTTCACCAACAAACAAAATAATACATTTTGTAGGATACGTTTGTTATCGTTTTGAGTTGCTGAAATAATACCAACTTGTTCACATCTTTCTCAAAGTAAGCAGTAACTAGTGATATTTTCCCCAAACTGTAATCTCAGTACCACAAATAGGTCAGTTGACAACTGGCACTTTTCTCTTTGCATGTGCGTCAAACGCGTGGCGTCATTTCATTATTATGTATGAGCGTTTCTTCTGAAGGTAAAAACTTGGGCAAATTGTTGGTATTCTTTTTCATATCTCCTTCAAGGAACTTTGTACTTTGGCCTGTAGGGAAGCTAAATTTCTCCAATTACAAATTGTCAAATTCAGCCATATGGAGTTGCAATGAACGCTAGTAGGAACGTAATGAAATTAGGACTTTTTAATTAATTCTCTAAACCAGCTAATCTTGCACATCTACTGAACTTTTATAGATGTGTGGACTCTGTTAAGTACTTTTAACCTAAACGATCCTATTAGCATTCTGGGCGATTACCTAAAGCTTACAGAAGATCAGTTAAAACAAAATTTAAATTAAACTAATGCGGTTTCGTATGAGAGCGGATTCAAAGATATATTAAAGATAATGACTTAATTGTGTGGAAGAACAGAAAATATCGTATAATAAACAGTAAAGTAAGTTCAATAATATCAAAACCAGTGCGTTATTCCTACACATTTTGCATTGTAATAAAAGTTTCAGGGCCAGCAATAATATGGATATGCGTCTTCTTTTGCCTTGATACATTTCGTATTAACATGGTCTCATCTCATACTATGGTGAATACTTACTATCAGGGGACTCATCTGACGCTTTGTCGGGAATTTATATACAAACGAGTAACCGCCCTCGCTTTGCTTCGGTTTTCTTATTTTTTTACACCTAGGGTTACATAATTGGAGTTTTATTAAGGATCCCTAATTTTTTTAATGTAAAATAGCCTATGATACCCGGGGATAGTGTAGCTACCAACAGTGAAAGAATTTTTCAAATCGGTTCACTAGTTTCGGAGCCTATTCAATGCAAACAAACAATCAAATCTTTCCTCTTTATAATATTAGTACATATATACGTAAGTTCTACACTGATTTTGATATGGATAGTGTTTCTTATTAAAAAGTTTTGGGCTTAGTTCCTAACATTTAGTAGTATCATGGAATTCAGTTAACATACATAAATCATCCGTTACCACACATCAAGATTATTGAAAGTGATACAGATTGCCATCCATAGTATGTGGGTACTTTCGTCTATGACGTGAATATATCAATTATTTATATGTGAAGACACTACATGATTTTCATCTATATTTGAATACAGAAGTGAGTTGAGCACGACTTATAATGTCAAATTGAACATTTTAAATCACGAAAATAATGCATTGTGGAGAAGAGGACGGATTTGTATAGAAATAAAATGAAAAACAAAAGACAAATATTAAGTTTTGGGGCTAAAACAAACAAAGTTAAAGACCTTCTTCGTCATTTTGGTAACTAATTAATGCCTCGATTCTTTCTTTTTGCATTACATACATTGCAGGGACAAACCTGAATACCGATTAATTTTTTCCTCAAAATACTCAATAATATTTTCCTCAAAATACCGAATAATATTTTACTAAGAATACCGAGTAATATTTTCCTCTAAATATCTAATAATATTTTCCTCAAACAAAAACGTCAGAATGATCATTTTCTCCCCATCCTCTAAGTCCACGTCACCAAAAAATTTAGTCTCTACCTAATTATGTGTGTGAAAAACTTATAACGTGAGTCGTGACAGAAGTAGCTCGTTCGTAGAAGCATAAATACAGATATCAGTCGTCAATCTTTTCCTCAAGTCCCAACCTGAACTTGACTCATATTCTTAACGAATCAATTGTGATATGCTCAGTTAATTGGCAATCAGTACCATCTGTGAGCATTAATTACTGCATATGTCTCAGGGAACGGGGAAGTCTAGATTTTAAGATAAATGTATTTTCTGGAATACACTGTGATGCATATCTTAAAATATGTGAAGGTAAAATCCACTTCAATCTTCCTCAATGTATTTTTATATTGACATGGATGTACTAAATCGGCATACAGATATTACCTATTCTATGCACGACATTGCATTTTTAGTACCGTTAGGATACTTGATCCTCCTGATAGAGTATATAGGTATCTGGTACTGTAGCCAAAACTCTTTTCTGGAAGCGTTCACGCCATCTGACACCTTATATGGCAATAACATTAGGTGAGGTAAAATCAAATCTGTTTATGAATACTGATGTGGAACACCTTGTTTTAAAATTCTATAACAAGATAAACCCCTTAAAATGGATATGTATCGAAATCAAACAGTTTATGAAAAATTATAATAGTTAACTACTCTGAAATGTTCGTCATAATCAGTAAGAATGTTCAAAGAAAATTTTGCGCGAGGAATTCTAGACGATGCTTTGTGATCGTGTGGATGTGAATCCACCATTCCAGTGATTATTTGCACTTGATTACCAACTAAATAAATGCCGAATAGGCTGACCAGCCTTGAATGAAAAGTGTAATAAGAAGTCATGGTCAGAACCAGAACTAATAAGCACTGGTAGGTATTTGGCCACTAAAACCTGCTTCATGAATCCACCTTTACATGCCATTTGTAAAGTCTCTGACAAAGAAAATGACGCAAAATAACGGCAAAAACATAAAACCTCTTCAGTGCCCGTAGCGATAGGCGATAGCCCACAGGAATTTATAAACCTTGAGGCTTTTATACATTATGTGAAAACAAGATAACCTTCACCACTCCTAATTAAGAAGATCTCCCTATAATTAAGCCTTTAATTAATTAACTGAGTCTACTATTAAAGTATCAGATTGGGAACATAAAAGGATACGCCATCATTATCTTTAACGGCAATTATTATAAAAATTATACCACTTTGCTTCATATATTTTTATTATCACCAAAATTACGCCCAATTACTTCATCATATTTTATTTATAGGATAATTGGAGTGATGAGAGTTGCTATCCAGAAAATAAGGCGATACTTTTGATAGGATGATTTTATAAAAGCTAAATAGCCTTTATTTGTCACAAATTGGAGGGCTTTTCTTTTCCCATTCATTTTTAATCCACTTTTGGGCGTCAACAGCGTAAATAAGTTTTAATTCAGCTTTACAATGAGGCCTGAAAATTATTTTTTCACCGCGATAATCCACCTAATGGAAAGACACTGATATCGTACGTAGACTTGGTAATAGAAGCGGTCAGATCAACCAAGGCTGTTTGACTGTCTCTTCAACTTACCATAGAAGCAAAACCCTTAATGATGGATGATCTAGCTAAGCAGCTAGACGTGATTCATAATATTTACTAACAGGATTACAATATTTGGTTAATACCTCAGAAAAGCCAACGACACAGGCTCTTCCGTTTAAAGAATTAAGGATGAACAAAGGGCAAACTATGGATCATAATCATATTTGATAGCTCATCACTACGGAAACACGGGCATGATATTTAGGGTTGGATACGTGGTCGTCAGTCACAGCTCGTGCCACAGTATATGAGGAGAAACCCATGTTTGTTACCAAACCAACCTCTCCTGATTGCGGTACACTCAGCTACAACAAACAAGGATATACGGAAAGATTATTTTTGAAAAGTCCGCTGGGACCGTACCTACTACCCAGCTGAGTAAACCCGCTTCAGTAAACATCGCATCGGTAATTTGCTGATGATCATATTGTTTGTAGGCTATTTGTTTTAATTTTTTATACGATAAGGATAGCAAGAGCTTGCAATGCCACCATCTCCTACCACCCACGAATAGCTGTAACAAACTTCGAGTATGAGAGGGACTATAGTTAGTTTGTACGTGTTGTTAGTATTAGATGTAAATGAGAATGTCACCTAGTTATTATTTTTTAGTAAGAGGACTGAAGAATTTAGGACTGCCCTGCCGTCCTCAAACTAAAAGGCGGTTAAGTGACAAAAACAGTTTTTGAGGTAGAGCCAAAAAACGCAGGATTATTTTGAAATCGTGCTAGTGATTCTCTATAAAACAATGGTTAATGTTGTCATACTATGTCAAACTCAAAAGATATATATATTTTTTTGAACTTAAATATTACTAAAGGTCAAAAAAATATCAAAACTGTTAATGAAGTAAAAATTTACCAGTTGACATTTAGCCGCCTTTTAGCTTGAGGACGGCAGCCGGTATTACCGGTGTAGGATGGTCTTTAGGTAGTTAGGTAGTAATCCTCCAGTTAGTAAACAGTGGGACTATTCCCACTCGAATTTTGAAACAACTACTTGCGACTTCTAAAATGTTTAACTTTGGCAATCAGGATTGACAAGTTGGCAATGATACTGTGCTTTTATTTGTGGTAGTGTAATATTCTAGAAGTTTGCCAAGTAGTTGACGTCTCGCTAGCCGTTACATGTCGCCGCGCAGTCTCCACCCGTCTCTAATTGACTCCTGCACTTCTACAGAGTACACCGTTGCAGAGAATGTATTTTGTTATTATAATATTTTTTTAAATTGCTACCTAAAGATTGATAATCAACATCGTTTCTTGGAAATATATTATGTTACATTATTCTCGTTCTTTCTTAGACAGAACTTGTGACTTGTGAGTGTTATTCTGCTATTTGATTTCTTTTTTTTTTGTCATAGTATGGACGGTTGACATCATCATAATCTGGATAAGTGCATATAAAATTTTAATAGTGAAATAAAATGGGAACACTTGATAAAATATATATCAGCACAGAATCATGATTGTTTTTCGTAAATTTTTTCATTTTAACTTTCATTTTAATATCTAAGAGACACTGTGAGACAAAACCCAAGTTTATATTATCACGTAAAGGATATCCCACCTCGAAATGAAAACTATAATCTACAAAGTACAATATCTAATTTAAAATTGCACAGTGCCGGTCCCTATCCAATGTCAATAAAAATCTACAACAATTTACCTAATGATATAAAAAAAGAAACCAAATATAATAAATTTATAAAAATCGTAAAAATAAATAAATAAATAAATAAATAACGCTTCACACTCATAGCCCCACACTAGGATTCCCTGTGTCGTGGGTGCCATGGACAACACAACATAGACAAGGACATTCACACCCACCCCCCCGGGGGTTGCCCGCCTTGTCGTGGCGGGGGGGCTTAGTAACCGTGGACTGGTCACCCACGGTGAAGCTAAGAGGCAACCAGGGCCGGCCTGTTTGGGTCGCCGGCTGGCCCGAGGAGGGCGCTCCCGGTGGACTGCACAAGTCCGCTGCGGATGCGCTCGGAGGTGGGACCGCAGAAGAAGAGGAGGTTCTCCCTATCTTCTGCGGCCGTGGAGGGATCGCAGGGGGAGAGGCGTGTTGGTATTACGGTGCGCCACTCTCCCTACCCCCTGCGAGCTGGCGGGGCCGTTCCGTCGAAACGGCACTGGTGGGGCCGCAGAGGAAGAGGCATGTCGGTATTGCGGTGCGCCGCTTGCCCTATCCTCTGCGGCCGAGGTGTGGTCGGTGGAAGAACCACAGACCTGATCTTCCACCGGGTACCAGTTATCTGGTACCCATGGCCTCCTAGTAGCAGACTCGGGGGGAGTCTGCTACGGTACTGGTGGAGGCCGAGGAGGGAGGCGCACCTTACCATCTGGTGCGCCCATCGTGGAGGGCCTTCGGGCTTCCGTGATGGAGCCGCTTGTGGGCGGCTGCCGCCGGCGGGGTCGCGGATGTGTGCGGAAGCGTTCCCGTAACCCCGTCACAAGGCGGCGAGGTGGAAGATGGGGGGGTTTTTAGTGGGTATACCGTGGGTCTCATTAGCCTATACGGGAGTCCCACATAACCACTCGGGTACCCCCTGCGCCCGGGTGGTATGCGTAATGCATTTTCCCCCCCGAAACAAAAAAAAAAAAAAAAGGACATTCACACCCAGACCGAGAACAGAAATTCAAACTCATCATTCAAATTTCCGCCTCGCTGGGAATCGAACCCAGGACCCTTGGTGCGGCGATCCGGCATGGTAACCATTGCGCCATTGCGGGTCGTCATTCCTCATTGACAAAGCCGACTACAGTGTAGACGAATACATAAAAGACAAGACAAATTAAAAAATAAAGCAATCATTACTTCGACAATAATAATTTCCATAATAATAATAATAATTCTATAACTATGACATTATTATACATTAAATTTAATTTTTACGATGAAACTACAAAATATGAACTAATGTCTGCCTCTCTTATCCAATTGCTACACCTATTTGCATGTGTTCACTCTGACCATATTATAAAGTAGATATTATGTGTGTATACCTAATTATGTATGTATTTTGTGCTATTGTGACAGGTGCTTGCAATGAATAAAGAATAAGATTTTTTTGTCGCGTATCCTATAGTGTGGGATATCGTTGATAAAGTCTTCCAAAAATATTATGGGTCTTATAAGACCATTTTTAGAATTAGGGGTCCGTTTGCAACATATTTGGCTTTAAAGTGCTAAATTTGGTTTGAGTCTAGCGTCCCCCCCCCCCCCCCCCCCCCCCAGGGCTAAATGTTGGAGTTTGACAAATGAAAAAATTCTGACAAATAGGTTATTTGATGAATTTACAAGGAAAACTATCACGGCTATGTCAGCTTAAGCATTTAATAAGTAATAGTCGATAAACTTATTACTTCGGAATTCTACATTGCGCGTGGCCAGACACGTACTTGCCCGGTTTTTTCCCATTAAAAACGTTTGATATTGCCAATCTCTCTGCCACACTACTCTGTGCAGTTGCAGTTGGCAACAAGCGCCCACAGCGGTCGCCGCGTGCGGTCGCGCGCAAATTGCTTCTATTGCCTGTTTAGCGGACGTCAGCTGACTTAACACCAGTTTAAGGGTCGCCCGGAGGTCAGTTCGTTTGAAACATATTCTTATTGCTAGCCGTGCGGTAACGGTAGCTATACAATCGCAATCAAAGCAGTGATGAGGAAAAGTAATTCAATCGATAGGAGAAGGGAGTGGGTGTGACTTGTGAGAGATGGTACGAGTAAAAAATGTGTAATAGTTGATGGCAAAAATGAAGAAAAATGAGTGACATAACTACCTGATACCACTAATACTGCCCTCCTAATGATAAACAACGTATCTGACATTTTTGACGAAAACGAGTTATTAGCATATTCGTAATCAGCGAATTACATCCCATTACGAATATGCTAATAACGTTTTCGTCAAAAATGTCAGATACGTTGTTTATCATTGGGAGGGCAGAATACCTAAGGCATCATCGATGTCTTGCCGGCGAAAAAATGCGGAGAATCCGCATTATTTCTCGCTCTGCGATAGTGCAGATCGTATCGCGCAATCAGAATTTGCGGTTGATTTTAAGAAGGAGCATATTAGATTAGGTAAGAACCCTACCAACATGAATTCACGTCTGCCATCATCAGGGTGCAATAGTAGTTAGTAGTTGTTCATCAGTGTGGACCGTTAGCAGGGAAACTTGGCTTGGTCTCAAGGGTGAATGGAAAGCCTAACACAGGAATACCCTACGCAGTACTAATACAAAGCAGCCCCAATCTTCTAATAATGGGTATACTAAATGGGGTGTACTAATGGATATATTATGACTGACCAAATAATGAATGCAGCTCTATTTCAGGTCCGTACGTTTATTAGTGGTAGAAAAACCTTTATTAAAGGAACCTGGAGAAGATCGAAACCCGTTAGATTTTGGTCACGTTAGCGTCTATTAGTAAAATAGGTCGAGGTTTACATTTACGTCCAACGTGACGTCAATATTACCATATTTAAAATTGACGACAGTATTCAATTGCATACTTTATTTGTATATATTTGCTGAGAGATTATCATCATAAGTTGGTACTTGTCATCCATTTGAAGATTTATGTGAGACAAATCTTGATAAATAAAAGTGAGGGGTACATTTGAGCAGGATTACAGACTTTAAACAAGATGGCTTATAACCCAAAAATTTCTAAAAGATATCATCATCCGTTGCTCATCAGAGTGCACCAAAAACAGAATATCACTAATATCTGATTCCTTATATCTAGGTTATATTACTGACTATTAGGCCCGCATCATCAATATACTAACAAAAACAGACTAAACAATAGGGAAAAACTTTGCCATATTTGGACATCCATGAATATTAACTCCAAACCCACGGCAAGTCCAGAGAGGTGGCTGAGTATATCCTCCTCCTTGATTGGTAAAGGGACTTTTAATGGACTTTACATTTGTGTAAATGTTATAAATCATTGATTAATATTATTTTCATCACTAATTTTAATCTATGAGCCTGCCGAATTAGCGAGCAACGAATCAATGACTAATTCTTCTTCTTTACGAAGAACCTCCATTGTCTGTGCAGTAACTACCTGGTATTCGATGGGTTCGGTAGATTTCTAAAACATAGAAATCGTGGGTCCTGTTGTAGCTTAGCCAGGAAGGCCACGAGAAACTTAGAGCTGCCGTAGGCTGATAGTGACAAAAGGAACATGAACTCGGACGACTCTTAAAATATTTGGCCTTGAAAGACTTGTCAAGACGGAGTATAAATGATCGTCTGCAGTGTTACATATGTGTTGTTTTGTTACTAGCTGACTTGCTTTGAAGACAAAAGCTGTTAATACTGTAGGCTCCTTTGGACATTGGAAGGTGCATCCGTGTTTGACCGTATCAGTTGGATATGATTCAAGATCATAGGACTTTTTTATTGCTTGCTTGACGTAGGTATTTCGGCGAAGTTGCATGAAATTTGGACTTGGCTGAACTTGCTCCGCCATCAATTTAAAGTCAAATGTGCACATCACTACAATTTAAGTTCAAAATCACAACAAATCTTTTCTGGGAAAACTGCCTACGTCTAGTTACAACTTCTTATCGGCATGTGGGCTCAGGCAGGTTGTAACTGGCTTTACTAAACTTGTGAAGTTGTAACTCATACTTTTTTATATGCGTTAAGTTAATGTTTGGCTGCACTGCAATCCAACCTGATGGTAAGAGGTGATACATATCAGGATGATAAGCACACTTTGTAAAACCTTTCGAAGACCGGCTTCTGCGTTTGAAATCTTGCAAGTAGCTTTATTTTGCTTCGGAAGACTGGGTCTTTTACGCTCACCTAATAACCTTTAGATACAAGAACGACCAAAGACACAGAATCTTTTGTCTCCTTAAGATGGTTCGTCAAGTGCCAGCATGAGCGTAAAACATTCAGTAATAGTTCGATACGTTTCCGGAAAGAGGAAAGAAGAGCCAGCCAGGAAAGAAGAGAGAAGAAAGTAATAAAGAGGAAACGTTTTATATTAGTACTGAGTGAGTTAAACGTAAGTCGCGGGCAACAGCTAATAATAATATAATAATATGTTTATTTATTTATTTACAAGTTTATGTCACCTCTTGTGACAAATATCAATAGAATAAATGCGTAGCTCTCTGCGTAAAATCGTGGCCTAAATCTTGAATGAAGAATACGATGTCATTTAAATTGTGTATTGAATGACCAAATAAACTGTTGATACTACGAGGTCTCCCTATTTGCGATATGCGAGAAATTGATGAAAGCCAGATAATTTGTTAGATATTAGAAAACTATTACAGAGTGGCCCAAAAATCACGCAAGATTTGAACTTGTTGACTTGTGTGATACGTTTCCGGAAAGAGGAAAGAAGAGCCAGCCAGGAAAGAAGACAGAAGAAAGTAACAAAGTGGAAACGTTTTATATTGTACTAAGTGAGTTAAGCGTAAGTCGCGTGCAACAGCTAGTAATAATATAATAATATTATGTTTATTTATTTACAAGTGTTGCCGACGCAAACAAAATAAATTTGATAGTTTAGTTATGTACCTACCTAAGCTACAAATCGCTAAGAAAGTGTAGGTATTGAAACTACTTTCTCTTACATAAATTATTGTAAATATTGATTTCATTTTAAGTATCTTTATTTCAGTGCTTCTTTTTTACGTTTTTCATACCATTCACCTGAGTACAATCCTGAAGTTATTTTAAGATAGCCATACTAAGATAAGACTTTAAGATAGCCAACTACCTTGTTATTAAAATCAATTGTGAAGAATGAAAGACTCATAATACATACCTAAAAAAATATCTACCTTACCAGTCAATCCAGCCATCTACATGATAATATATAGTCATCATTATCAGTCATAAGCCGCTGTCTTTAATTTTTTAACCGACTTCAAGAGGAGGTTCTAAATTCGACTGTATTTTTTTATCTGTGTTACCTCATAACTTTTTACTGGGTGTACCGTTTTTGATGATTCTTATATATTCGAAAGCTGGTGCTTACGTAGTCTCATTTTTTGAGCGAGATCTGACGAGTAGTTTTTAAGTTATCCCACATTTTGAATTCGATTATTTTTTGTCAAGAATTTTATTTATGGAAATAGACGATAAACGATCTGACGATCAACCACTTACCATCGTAAGTGGCTATCATCGCCCGCCACCAGCGACACCATAGGCATCTATGATGCGTTGCCGGCCAAGAAAGAGAGAGGAAGAAGAAAGAAAGAAAACTCGCTCGTACGCTGATAGTGAGACAGTATACTTATGGCCGAATAAACGGCACACATTCCTCGAGTCGTGTAGGAAATACCGCGATGTCAATTGCAATAACGGGCGGGTTCCGCTTCGCTCATAATGCGGCCATTAAAAGAGCCTGACACCACTTGCTTTCTTGTGTGTGACCTTACGTCCTTAAAAATCTTAAACTTATTATTATTACTACTTATTAGGGATCATGCATAACTTATTTCTGTACGTTTATCGGTAGTTAAAGTCTTGCGTGCGTGACGTCGTTGATTTATAAAACAAACAATAATTGATTTTTGATGGGCATTCTTCTTAGTATAAAAACGACATCTATCTCAGTTTCTTTGGTTAATATAGTTAAATAAAATAACAATAAAATTCAATATTTAATTTGTCAATATTCAGGTCATTTTATTTCAAGTCTAGATCGCGGATTTCATGGCCTCAATGTTAAGGTTATGCCCAGTAGACGAGAAAGGGCACCTATAATAATAGTTCAAGTTACACAACACAAAGAATCTCTATTTTAATATTGTTGCTATCTTTCAAAGGCAGAGTTGGTAATTTTAAAGTTTTGACTGAACTGTATGGGTAAAGACTAAAGATGTTAAAAATGTTATAAATAAATAAATAAAAGGGCAATGAGACTACTTTAAGCTCCAGTCTGCAATCAATCCTGGGACTCCTTCATTCGGTAGCATATTTTTTTCATTATCTCAATAGCCGACATTGGGCAGACGAGACACGTAATCGTAAATAGTCGCCCAGTGATAACAAAGGTACCACCGATGCATTGCCGGCCAAAAGAAAAGAGAGAAGAAAAGAAATAACTGTAGCATAGCACCACACTAGAATTCCCAGTGTCGTGGGCGCCATGGGCAACACACAAAGATAACAACAAACACGCTTAGACCGAGAACAAAAATTCAAACTCATCTGTAAAGTACTTCTGTATATACCTTGTAGTAGCGAGTGTAAACACGATGCATGTTTGAACCCATTACACCCGGATTGTAAGTGGTTGTCGTCACGACATCCGCCCCTCTGATACTTACCATCTTTATACTGGACATTTTACTTACACTTTCTTTCTTTCTATATATGATTGGTCAAAATTATCTGTCCAATGTCACGTGATCCGGCTTCAAATACCTCTTCGAAGCTTGCACAGATGTATATAATATTCTTGACTACGACGAAGCCAAAAGGAAATCTACCCGTATCTGCTAAACTACATAATTCAACCAATAAGGTATATAGTTGCTGAGACATTTTGACTTCTGAATGAAACTTGTTGCACTTGACTACAACATGATGCAACATTTTGTCGTGTCTTTGTCGCACGTTGTTGTATGAATAGACACTAAAGACTGACATCCTACCGGACCTTCAGGCCGTTAGGTCATTAACCTATTAATAACTTTAACACAATCAAAGCTCTCATTTTCGAATCTAGTCTACACACTGATTCGATTGTATAAAACGAATGAACGCAATAAATCAAATACAAGTCAACGCGTGCTAAATTATTGCCTGACGACTTCGCGATCACGTGATCAATCGTATGATGTTATCGCCTAATTAGCAAATATAAATGTCATATGATTTTGAGCGTTGACGTTACGCTAGTTAATTAATACAGATTCATGTGTGGCTTCATACTCGAGTCTAATCAACTCCTTATTACGAAACACCAATAACTGCGCTTCGAGAAACCTATGTTTTGGTTCTCACAGTCGAAAAAATGTATATGTTACCGGATATCTGTATAATGCGGGTATTCAGCACAATCCCTAGGCACTGTGAATAATACCTGGGTCGTTTTGGCAATGTATTAAATGATATTAATATTATTCACCATTACATACTTTACCTAGGTAATGTATACGTTTCCGAACTACTATACAGAATACCTACAGGTCCACCGGCAATGAATAAAATTAATAGATTTGGGTATGTGTATTCGATGAACTGTCATCGAATGGCAATTCATCGAATGACAATTCCTCGAATTGTAATTTTTCTTGTTTAAAGCCGCGTTTTCACAATACGGGTGCGCTTGGACCGAGTGTACTCGTAAGAGTTAGGTCGTATAGGAGTGCACTCGGAATGTGGTGTACACGTTACGAGTTTAATAGCATCCGAGTGTCATTATTGTCTCCCTGAAATATTAGTCTTAACGCATCAGTTTTCAAGATGACCACTAATCTTCTGCTGCAAGGTATAGAAGTAGCAGCAGATATGTTAATGGTTGAAGTACAAGAGCATGAAAGGAGAAAGAAACCAACCAAAAGAAAAATTTGGACCTGAAAATGGATATTAAGGCGTCACCAGCAGGGTGCTTCGAGTAATTTTTTACATGAAGTAGAAGAAGAAGATCAGGAGACTTTTAAAAATCATCTGAGATTGAAAAGCGAACAATTTGAGTATCTGCTTGAAAAAGTAGCGCCACGAATTCAAAAAGCAGACATCCTTAAGAGGGAAGCCCTATCTGCTAGAGTTAAACTTCAAATAGTTTTGCGATATTTAGCAACTGGAGATTGTTAAACCCTTATTTTTATAATTTTTTAATCTTACATTCACACAAAACTTCTTCTTCTTCATATAATTCCAGAAACTTCACCGTATCACGCTCATTCCATTTTTTTTTTTCAAGACAAACGCTTTGTTATTTTCATTTGACGCCATTTTATTTCTATTATTTTATAAGAGTGAGCTCGTACGAATAGAACAATGTCCGAGTCCACTCTGATCGGATGCCACCGTCCGAGTGCACTCGGATCACTTGTTTACACGATACGAGTAGTCATCCGAGTTGATCCGAGTGGGACTCGGTCCGAGCGTACTCGTATTGTGAAAACGCGGCTTAAAAGATTTAAAGATTTTATTATAAACAGAAACAATTTAATGCTTTTTATAACTTTTTTGTATTTCTTATTTTTTGATCAATAACAATTTAACATTTTTCCGTACATATTTTAGGTTTACTTTCTTCCTTGAATCATTTTTTTTTTCAAAACGTTTACGTTAGTGACAGAAACGAATCGCTGCAAAACCGACTCCACGTAGTCTTGTTTGCCCTACCCCTAGAGTGTAATGTAAACCCGCGTAGGTGCGGAGGGGCGAGGCGGCCCGCGAGCTAAGGAGCAGGTGGTTTTAATGCTCGCCGCAGCAGTTGAGGCTGGCCGGCGCAGCCGGCCAGCAAGCCGAAGCTGCGGTGGTGAGCATTAAAAGCATCTGCGACGATAAGCTCGCGTGGGACCGCCGGAGCCCCGCAGCGCCGGAGCCGTAACAGAAACTGTGCTTGCTGCATGTTGCATTCTGCTTAAGTTTTAATGCTGCCTTTCAAGGATGGGTGACATTTGAAATAATAAAAAAATATTTATTAATGATCATATGAAAATTATATCATTCGATTCGGCCAACTGTGATTCGATATTTTGTAATTCGATATATTGTCATTCGATGAACTGTCATTTGATTAATTGTTTTCGATGAAATGTTAATTCGATTAATTGTGTTTTCGATGAAATGTCGATTCGATTATTTGTAATTCGATGAAATGTGACCGATGAAATGTTTTCGATGATTTTTCCGCAAATCGTAGTGTTTTCGCAACTTTGTAAGAATTCCATGTATCGTTGCAGCAGCTTTAGCCTTTGGTTCAATGCACCGCCAAAAGTTGGGGTTTTTACCTTAACTCGTAACAACTGAAGGCGATCGGTGTATTCTTAATGTACGTTATGAAAAGTAGAGCTCGGGTGAGCGGGCTCCTGGTACGTGCGGTAAATATACCTACACGTATCTTAGTCTTAGAATTCCACAAGATTGGCCTTGCCCCACTCGGATACAGCCCAAATTGTGAGATTTATACGTTTCACCACCACTCTGCTATCATCTGCGTACCCATAGACAATAGGCATGAGCGGGTCATTACTATGTACAAAGAAGAAATCCCAAACCTAGCCGATAAGGACAGAGGATATGTCGGAGCTGGAAGCTTGCTTATATGTAAGAATGCCAAAGTTTGGGTTTGGCAGCCAAAACCATTTGTGCCAAGTAAACTGCCTGCCCTCACGTCTCGCTTCTCTCCCACTTGTTGTCTTTTACACACATTACCAATTACGCATGGAGTATTGTATAGAATGCCTGGGCGAAGTATGAAATAAATAATATTGGAAACGTTACCTGAACGTTTTAGATATTCTATAAATTGCCTAGGTATTATATAGAGTGCTGAATTATATAGATATCCGGTAACATATACACATTATTCTTTAATAGTTATCTTTTTATTTGTAAACCGATTGCAATAACACAAACATTCCATACATACATCGGACGGACACGCACAGATACACAGAAAAAATCTGAACATCAAAATTTGTATAGATTCCCATCTATCATTAATAATGTCATTAATACTTTTCTCAAAAAAAAAATCCTTTACGAAACACGTCAGCTAAAAGGAAAGCATAAGACAACAAACTTTGTTTTTTGATATTGTTGCTTCACCACAAGCTTTTTATGTATATAGCCGTCAAACGAGCTCAGGATCCAACTGATGGTAAGTGGTTATCGTCGCCCATGGACATGAGTAAACAAAGGCATTACTAATGCGTTGCCGGTCAAGAAAGAAAGAAAAAGAAGAAAGAAAGAAAGAACTGGCTTAAGCACCCAGTCGGAACTCAAGCAAGGCGATGATTCATTCACGCAAAGATAATAATAACAGTAGCCGCAAGATTTATTCAGACGTCGCCCTTTGCACACTGTATAAAAGATTTCGCTAGGCATTGATTACATTGAAAAAAAAATGGAAAATAACGGCTCCTCGCATAGGAGTCATACCTACGACTTACGCAAAGCGAAAAGGGATATTTAACGAGCAGCGCTTGAGAAAGACGGACGTATAAGAATCAATAAAATTATTATCGATTCACATAAATATTGTTTCAGTCTAAACGCTCATTTTCTGTACAACAAAAGTAGATTATTCTCACTTTTTAAATATAAGTTTCTGTATCGCATATCTTGTACCTACAGCTTGTTTTTGTAAGAGGTATAAATTAAAGTATTTTAGACAAAAGGTTTACGTAAATTGCTTACGTAAATTCTTTGCTTAAACTGTATTAAATTCTTCTTGAGAAATAAATATCTTAACCAGGAAAAAAGTAGATTTGGCGAAACAATTGCGAGCCTTACCAATTTGACCAACTGCAAATTAAATATCCTTTAAAAACCTTTTTAGCTTAAAAACGTTATAATACACTTGAACAATCCATGTAGCAATTAAAGGTAGTAATATTATGTACGGATTATCTAAATATATGCTGTTTATTTCGAAAGACATTAGGTTCTTAATGAATTAGGTTTTAAACACGAAGTCAACGGCTGGATGGCTGACTAAGATTACCATGAAACGTAACGAATTAACTGAGACTAGGCTGAATGTTTTAATTCTTAGCCATTTATAAAACTGTTATAAGAAACATATTTTTTAATTCATTTTGACTGAGCTAAGCTACTTTGAATAATTAATTTAAAAGGACCATTTTTTATATTGTTGACGTCATAGAGCCTTGATAGATGTGCCTACAAAGTGGATGGTAAAATTGTAAAGACTGGAGTTACATAATAAATATAGTATTGAATACTTATCACATACGTACCAAATAGGTAAATGGAGAAAAAAACTATTGTATCCTTAACGTGCCCATCCTTGAATTGATTGGTTTGGGTGTGAATTATATGTTACTTTACGTAAGTATCGATTGCTAAATAAAATGCATAATCACGTAAGTTTACTGGATCAGACAGTCGGAGCGAAATGAGGGCAGCTTTTTGTAATAATTCAATATCTTTACGTACAGTTAAAAATTTTGCAACACTGAATAAAACACAAGGTTTACTATTTATAAATATTTACGAGTCATAGCAGAATCATTTACACTTTTCTCACCGAAATAAATATAAACGCGTGCTGAGAAAGCAGTTTTTATAAGGTACTACCAATTTGGTATTTCTAAAGATAGGTCCTAGGTCACAGAGAAATGCATAAATTTTAACATGATTATTAGATATTATGAAGTGTCATGGCTTTACAAATTCCTGTTTTGAATAATTTTATTAGTATGGTCGCTGTAGCAAGAAACTGGATAAAGCCCTTGAATTAAAAATGCGTCGCTAACAAAAGGCTATAAGAGTATTTCCGTATGTATTCCATAAAATATGACTGTAACTTACCTTTTGAAATCACCTTCACACACGGCCGCGATTCACAAAATCTGTTACTTTATAGTGAAATACAAGTATGTAATACTGTATACTATAAACATTTATCATTTTGTTTTAAAAAGCGTTCGATTCAAATCACAGGTTGAAATCACTAAACAAATTGTGCCAATATGCCGCGAAACTGCCCTTTGGGTAAGTTCAAAAATCGAACGCACGTGGGCGTTCCAGGTTATAAAAAATAGTGATGCGTCACCCCGATCCGGCGTTATCGATAAAAAATATTTAAATTCGATAAAAATTGTTACACGTGTATTATTTGCGAGTGCCGTGCGCGGAATGCCAGTTGTACTCTCAAGGTACTTTATCAGTTAGGTTTGCAGCTTAACACTAAGAATGTAATATCAATATTACTCGTAATGCTGTAACCGTATCGATTAACGATGATCCCGCATCTTTATTCACTTTACTTTCTTTAATATTGGTTTCAATTGATTTTTCTTAGAATTGAATTATTCAGATCAAATGGTCAAATGCTTTGAATTTATTTTATTATATTACTAGCTGCCCGGATGAAGTAAAATTTTATCAATTGCGGACGTCGTACAATAGTGCGTCTTAACTGAACGTAAGGAAAATATGATAAATCCCATTCATTTTGTTAACTATTGTACTAACCTTGGACTGATAACTTGAAGTTAATGATTACAAATGGATACTTGTACGATTAAATTTAATGTTTTATACATTAGCATGATAACGAAAGAAATATATAGTTGTAAGAAACTACAGATTATGAAAGTATAGGAACATTATTTTGTGATTTTGTTGTTAACAATTATATGTTAATGTACCATACCGGTCACCCCTACTGACTAAGACTGGTAGGATTTCAAGCATTGCAAATGTTTTCAACTCATTAATGACCCAGTACTGAGTACGGGTCTCGCCTCTCGAGTAGGCCTATAGCATACTAGAGTATGGTGGTAGACCACGCTGCTAGCTCAGATCATTAACAAAGGTAGATAACTCACCGCCTTGTATTTGAGCGTAGCCGAAAAACACCAAGTCGGTTTACGCAATTCATGTAAGTATCGTATTTACACACTATCACGCATATGACGCATACATATACGTTTAAACCAAGCCGGTTCCTGCCTCTTACCTGCCAGTACCTACTTGGTTTAGGGTGCTTTTCCACCAGAGATGTGCTATGCTACGTTGCTGTGGATGCGTTTGTTATCAATCAATCATATTATTCATTGATCCACATAGCATAGCACTGGTGGAAACGGATTCAACTAAGCTACGTTTTTTACATGGAAGTATGCGTGCTGTAAATGTGAGCTATGGATGCGTGCTATGGATGCGTGCTATGGATGCGTGCAATGGATGCGTGCAATGGATGCGTGCTATGGATGCGTGATGTGGATGCGTGCTATAGATGCGTGCTATCGATACATGCTATGGGTGCCTGCTATGGATGCGTGCTATGGATGCATGCTATGGATTCCGGCAGGCGCAGGCCGCACGGACGCACTCCCCGTGTTTTCCCAATTGTCTATACGTCGCATAGCTCGAACTGCGTATCTTCCTCGCACATCTTCCTTGCGGCGCGGCGCCGCATCTTCATAGCACATCTTACTCGCTCCGCTACATAGCTAAGCATCAGTGGAAACGGTCACGTAGTTTCGTAGCTTAGCTTTCATATTTTCGCAGCAGTCTTGGTATTTTTCGGCTATAGTCAAATAGAAGGCGATGGGTTATCTACCTTTTTTATCAATCTGAGGCTGCCCCAGTGAGGATACTAATCCTCCTCTCCACTAGGAGGGGTTAGTGGCCAACCTCAGTGTCGGAAGTTTCATGCCGCCCGAAGGCCTCCCTGACAACAACTGTTACCTTACGATAAAACCGGAACCCTATCCATCCTTCGTCAGATATAAATCCTTTTAAATTCATTTGCCTGCTCAAGGCATAAAAAAACCATATCCAAAAGTATTTCGGTTTTACTTTGTCTCAAGACATAATGAACAACAACATGACAACATCTTGTCTTAAACTTCTAAATCAAGCTTCGCGTAAAGAATAAGCCCACAGTAAGCCAAGCGTTAAAAGTTTATCTAAACAGAACCTTTTACAAACATAAGACGATCAATATAAACCGCAACTATCAACAGCTAGTTCCATAAATAGATTCCTGACTACTAAATATCTGTACATCCGTCACGTCCAAAAGCCACACGAAGAGTGAAAACACTCCCTTTTTTCCGTCCAGACAATGAAAATGGACTACCCTCCGGACATGCGCGGGAGGGAGGTTAAGAATCCATCATGCATACCAGCAGTCTGGCGAGAGTTTATTTGGGTGGTCATAAAACACTCCCCGCTCGTCGTTCCTTTTTATACAGCGCCGCTTGGCCCAGCCTAAAGAGGAGGGTATTCATCTGAGAATACATAAATAATTAAGGTAACAAATACTTAAGGTAGGGTCAATAATTCCGCGGACGAAGACACGAGCCACGGTAGTACACCACCACCAGCTAGTACATTCATACATACATATATAACGACGTATAGCGTGCCAGAGGTGTGTTCGGTCTCTTCCGGCGTCCGTGGCGTCTCGAATAGACCTTCCGGCCCCATCCTCGTGTAGGATGTGACTCATTGCGGAATGTCGAGGAGCGATTAACGTGATGTGACGTCGTCCCATTGTCGGAATACGTCAAGAGATTTCAATGATCTTGATCGGTTTATTCGGCAGTCCTACCGAGGATGTTTACATTTTGGAGCATGGAAGTTTTTGGGGCTTACTATCTGAGGCAAATATATCTTCTAGCTAGTCTCTATGGACCTTTCCACGGAACCTTGGAGTGTCGAAGACCAAAGATCATGTGGTAGAGTCACTAGTAAGAACTGAGAATGAGGGTCCCATGTCATCTTTGGCTGGAAATGCATCGGTGATGTCTTTGAAGTTCCTGATGTTCATGGGCAATGACCACTTGTCTCTGCTCTCTGCTCCCTCCTCAAAAATTGTGTTACCTACCTGGATGTGACTCTACGTGTAAGATAAAGTGCGATATTTTCACATTCTTCAGCATACAATCTGTAAATCATAGCTTCGTGACAACACAGCTCAATTAACAAAGACTGTGCGAGGCGAATATTTATATACGAAAAATTGGTGTCGGTTTGTTGTGTGTGAAATGTGAATGACGAAAAGTAATAGAAGGTGTGAAAATGAGTGAACATCTATTTTTTAACTGACTTCAAAAAAGGAGGAGGTATTCAATTCGACTGTTTTTTTTATATTTGTTACCTCAGAACTTTCAACTGGGTAAACAGATTTTGATGATTCTTTTTTTAATCTAAAACTGGTGCTTGTCATGTGGGCCAACTTACCTAAATTGGAGCGAGATCTGACAAGTAGTTTTTGAGTTATTTTGAAGTCGGTTTTTTTGTCAAGAATTATTAATGCTTCTATTATCCAGAAAAGCATCAATTATGTCATTGGCATTATAATTAAGAAGACTTTTCAAAAGTTAATTAGGCCGGCGATGAAGATAAAAACGAATACGAAATACATACTCCCTTCTGATACAAAATTCTCGTACCTACTGCTTCGCGCATCCTCATTAAGCTCTCAAATTCCAGCTAATGACTTATTAGATCAAGTGTGTAGTGCTTTACGGCCCTTACGAACGGATCGGGCTATAGTCCGCCTATCACAATGAACGGATCACAATTAAATGCGGATCCAACCAGAAATTTCGTGCCTCTTTTTTTGTATCTGAATGGAATCACGTAACCGTTCAACGGATCAACATTTAGGACTAACTTTTATTTATACACGTGCTCATTCTTCTGCACAATGTCATTTTATACATTTTTAACCGACTTCAAGGAGGAGGACTTCAAAATGGAGGATGTTCTCAATTCGACTGTTTTCGACTGTGTGTTTATGTGTGTTACTTTATTTTATTTTATTTTATTTTATTTTATTAATGAGGAGATTTCTCCGTCTCGGGTTATCGGGTATAGTCGTCGGGGGTCCCGTAACCCACAGGAAAAGAGATGCCCATTGCCCCCACTAAATTAACGTCTGTATTTGTGTTGTATGTAATTAATTGGTTTCTGCGCGATCTGTACCTAAACTGTTGACAAAAACTGTATCTCCTAATACTTTACTTAAAATAATTGATGAGTGAATGGCTGCTTGTTTCTGTAAAATGGTTATATCTATGGATGCGTCGAGTTTGTCTATGTATCTACTTATGCTCTTGGCTACTATTCCTGTTGCGCCTATTACGATTGGAATGACATGTGTTCGGGTGTTCCATAGTCTCCTAAGCTCAGTCTTCAATAGGTGGTATTTGCTGAGTTTTTCTATTTCCTTTGCTCCGATGTTGTAATCTGATGGTACTGTGATGTCAATCAAGTAGGTGTTATTGGTGGTTTTGTCTACGTATATTAAGTCAGGTCTATTGTGTGAAACTGTGACGTCGGTTTGTATTGGAATTTCCCACATTATTTTAGCTACACTATTTTCTACTACTTTGGGTTGTGTCAGAGTCTCCTTCCACCAGAGATTATTCGCGTCCATATTGTGCTTCCGGATTAGGCACCAGTAGACGTACTGGACGAGATTATTATGCCGTTTGACATAATAAGTTCCCGCCAGTTTTTCGCATCCCGATATTATATGTTGGGCAGTTTCATCTTTGACAGCACAAAGACGGCACTTACCATCCACCGGATCTTTAAGGATATCGCGTTGGTGTTGTCGCGTCATAACCGCCTGATCCTGTATAGCGAAAATGGACGATTCTATGGATGGAGATACCTGCTGTTTTTTGATCCACTTGAATGACTGATCTATATCTACGTTAGCCTGATCTAAAACTGACTTCGCAAACTGTCCATGTAGTTGTTTATTGCGCCACATTTTGTTCTGTTTTTTAACTATTGCTTCTTTTATTTCTTTATCTGTATGTCTTTTATCTATGGCTAGGTTTAGTTCTGTTTCTATTTCTTCCGCTTTTTAAACCACTAAACAAATTACACAATTACTTAAAGTAAGTTACCACTGTTACCTCATTGCTTTTTACTGGTTGTAGCAATTTTGATAATTCTTTTTATATTCGAAAGCTGGTGCTTGTGACGTAGTCCCATTTAAATTTGAGCGAGATCTTACGAGTAGTTTTTGAGTTGTCCTTAATTTTAAAGTCTGTTATTATTTTCGCCTACGGACTTCATATTATTTTGTTTATTTTTGACTTACGAATAAGACGTCTAAAAATGATGCCATCGACTTTATTCACACCCAGGTGAATTAAGTAGGTAGGTTACATACTAAATACGTAAAGGGCTATTCGATTTTTGTTATTAGTTGTAAGTCAACGTAAGTATAATTCATTCGAGTTTATTTATTCGTTCATTCCACAGGTTCATCCTATACTAATACGGTAGAGTCAATTATATGTATATGATCCATATACTATATTGTTTTATTGATTGCCCGTGGCCTTATTATTTGGTCCTAAATTATTTTTCAATGATACTACTACTATGCTAATTATTTTCAACCAAATGTAGGGCCTTGGCCAATCAATTATTCGGGTCGATATTTATAAGTCTCACAGGCCGGTCATCCAACAAATTCTAAAACATTTAATAAGTAAAGGCAATAATGTTATAGGTATGAACAAAAATTGAGTCAGCCTAATTAAGCCACCAATCGTATCTTCATTTTCATGACAGATAAAATGTATTACAGACTAATCAATTAGAAGTGAATAATAATTTTAATACTTATATTAGTACCTAGGTAGATTTTAATTTACTAATCAATAAAATCATTGTAATGAGCAGACAAATTATGAAATGTCGCGAATCAAAAACTAAACCTCGTATGTAACACAACAAATCTATACGTATAGTGAAATATCTTTGAAGTAAAAGTGATACACGATTACACCAACCTTTTTGATAACCTTTTCGATATTTTATTTAGTCGTATAATCATTGGACGTTCCCATCTTTACAACTACGAGTCGTGGGTGTGTCGTGATACTCGTGATCATGGTTCGTGACGACACGACGCTGATACTGCGTAGTCTGCGTACTTGAAATTATATCTGGACTGATAAGTAATGCCTCCTAATCTCCAACCTTATTGGTCGGGCTGAAGTTTGGAGATTACTGTATAATGTAATTACAACTGTCTATCTCTATACGCTTTGTAATAACTAAATAATAAGGCCCGTATTAACAAACCGATATCTGCGATAACTACGATCTCAAGATTTGGTTTGAGATGCTGAAATATGTCAAATCCTACTTAACTTATATGAATCTGAAAGTTTTTGAGAATGTTTGTTACTCTTTGACGCAAATATTATACTGAACGGATTCTCATGAAATTTAGTGCGACAAAAAGGTAAAGACTAAATACTTAGTTATTGATCTGTTATGTATACTTACGAGAGATTTCGTGCAGCGCTTTTTCAGACTCACGCTCTCACTGGAATGTTCTAAGTTCATTTCCCGATCGCCGCTATAGTAGGATTACTTTGGTTTGGCTTGGCTCTCATAGATGGCCTACTATTGAACACAGGTTCCTCATCTTGAGGAAGCCTAGAGCATACGACACGCTGTTCCAGTGCAGATTGATAGAGTTTACTCATGGGTAAGATACTACTCATGAGGAAATATGGTATGATGTTGCTATGCTCTTAAACAGTCAAATACACAAACAGGTTACTTTTGCATGAAATTAATGTGATTGTACTCGTATGTATGCGCTCATATGCGTCTGTGAGCGTGAGTGTGGTATGTGAATGCTTGCTTCTATAGTAGAATCCTTATCGAATCAACCAAATTGTCATTTACAGTTACTTATGATCAGTTTTTAACGAAAACTAAATAGTGTCTCGACAAACCGTTTCTGATGTGAATCATTGGTAAGATATAATTATTATGATTTGGAACATGTACTCGTATTTTTTAGGGACTGAGAAGTTGCTATTACTATTACTAGGGTAATATTATTTCACAAAGTGATATTCGTTTCTGTCAATTTGGTCGAGTGGATTAGTGATTCGACTATAAAATAATAAATAAATAAATAAAGCTTCACACTCATAGCCCCGCACTAAGATTCCCTGTGTCATGGGTGCCATGGACAACACGCAACATAGACAAGGACATTCACACCCAGATCGAGAACAGAAATTCAAACTCATCATTCAAATTTCCGCCTCGCTGGGAATCGAACCCAGGACCCTTGGTGCGGCGATCCGGCATGGTAACCATTGCGCCACACGGGTCGTCGCAATACTATAGGTGGAATGGAAATATGGTAAGGAATCTCTTCATTAGGAACCTCTATAGTACAAAGTTTCATGTTCCTTAGTACAGACTCCAGAGATGATTCAGGCTGTGCGTTTTCGGTCAGTCAGTCGCCTTAAGCGATTTAATTAGAAGACTTTCTAAAATTAGATTTATTTAGTTTAGGCCCTTTGGTATATGTAGATTGCGAAGTGGAAATTAGGTTTAATTATGTTCTATTTATTTCCTAATTATAATATCTTTACAACGACTTTTGAACCCAAAAGGTCAAGTCCTCTTTATTATTTTACGTTATTCGATCCTAAGCTTGTGAATTAATTGGGTAAATACAGTTAGTATTTTAGGTCTAAATTCTATTAATTAACGAAAAACTCGAGCCTAAATACATAAATTTTGAATGGTGCTAAAGGGATGTACGTAAGGAGAATTGTAACGGAGACAGATTAAAATTATTTAAAGAAATATCCAACATTAAAAAACATTAATAATACATAATTATGTCGATGACATAATTATTATAAAGTAATATACTATACGTAATATCGATAACATAATTATGTTTTGATTGAGATTCATATAATCATTTAAATATTTGACTACAACTTCATCAAACAATAAATAGGTACCTAAGGGCCAGTTTCACCGGTTCCTGATAAAAGTTCCCAATAGTTATCTGACCTGTAACGTTATAACTCTAATAACAACAATTCAGTAACAACAATAATAATCAATGAATTTTGTCATGATATTAATGTTATTCTTAAAATGTAGGTACCTACAACACAATGAATTGTAACATTTATGTACAAATATTACATTACACTATAATCCGCGCCACTAAAGAAACGAATTCGTCATATCTTGTCGTCCAAAAAGTTACGTCAGTGCCTGAAGTCGAAGGTGTTCGAGCAGTGTGTGTTGCCAGTGATGACATACGGATCCGAGACGTGGTGCTTCACTATTGGCCTTATGCATAAGCTTAGAGTCGCCCAGCGGGCTATGGAACGAGCTATGCTCGGTATTTCTCTACGCGATCGAATAAGAAATGATGAAATCCGTAGACGAACGAGGGTGACCGACATAGCTCAGAGAATTAGCAGGCTGAAGTGGCAATGGGCTAGCCACATAGTTCGAAGGACTGATAACCGCTGGGGAAGAAAGGTCCTCGAATGGAGACCACGCCTCGGTAAAAGGAGCACAGGACGCCCCCCGACCAGGTGGACCGACGACCTGAAGAAGACAGCGGGTATCCGCTTGATTCAGAAGGCTCAGGACCGGTCTGAGTGGCGTAGATTATTGGAGGCCTATGTCCAGCAGTGGACCTCAAAAGGCTAATGGATGGATGGAAAGAAACGAATCTAAAATGGCGGTACGTAATTGTAATTTGTAATGATAGGTAGGACCATCAGCAAAACAGAGTTGCTAGATAGGTGATATCTTTAATAGACCTTTGTTATTGGAAAATAAATATTAGCAAGATATTTAAAAACTCAGCCAAGTGCTAATCGGAATCGCGAACCGCGGGTTCCGTATATTTAAAAACTCGGCCAAGTGCTAATTGGAATCGCGAACCGTGGGTTCCGTATCTTTGTACAACGTATAAAACTTATCGCCTTATTAGACTGAGTACGTAATTAAATAGAATATTATATTGAATATTGGTTGAAATCTTTTGGAAGAAATAACAATTTAACAATTAATTTAGAAAGAACGGAATGCATCTAGTCAGATCCAGACTGATTATATTTTATGCGTGCTGTACCGACGTGTGTGACTAAAGACAAGAATAACGTGCGAGTGAGAGGCGGATGATAAGTGCCGCCATTTTAGATTGGTGTCTTTAATGGTGCGAGTAATACTACTAAGTATTTTGTGATATCCGAATTCCGATACCTTTTAGTAATTGGCATCACTAGCCTAAAGCCTAGATTATTGCTGGGTAAGGCCATTGACCTTTACAAGTATAACGAGATGTATTTGTAGGATTAATTCGTGTTCTATTTTTAGCACTTCTACTTTTTCTCATTAGTTGAATGGTTTGGATTTCGGTGGCTTTACATAGAGATTTTAACCGACTTCGAAAAAAGGAGGAGGTTCTTAATTCGATTTTTTATGTTTTTTACCTCATAACTTTTTACTAGGTGTACCGATTTTAATAATCCTTTTTATATTCAAAAGCTGGAGCTTGTCACGAGGTAATTGTCAGAACCCTTATAGCTTCCTCATGTCCGTTCGTCCGTCCGTGCTACCGTCCTTCCGTCCGTCAGCAGCATAGTGCTAGAAGACTCATAGTGCAAGAAAGCTGTAATTGGCGTGGATACCTACATAGGTATTTATTTTTAAACTACTAAGTTGTTAAATAAAACAATTTTTTTTCTCAGGGTAGGTACCTCTCCTACAGGTAAAGTGGGAATGGAAATGTATGAATTATTTTAAAAACATATAATAGGTTATGAAAGACCATTTTCAATTAGAGGCCCGTTCAGAAAATATTTGGCTTTAAAATACTAATTTTGCTTAGAGTCAGTCAAGTGTCCCCCCCTCCCCTGCCAGCTAAATTTGGAGTTGGAAATGTGATAAAAATTACAAAAATAGATTATCTGATGAATTTACAACGAAAACTATAGCGGCTACTAAGGGTTTGCAGGTTCATGAATAAGCGTCGATCAAGTTACAACTACAGAACCCCACATTGCGCGTGGCCTGATACGCACTTGGCCGGTTTTTTTTACTTTAATTTCATCACTCCTATCTTCGCGTTTTGATCCGATCGATATCAATATAATTATCTTTCTCTACTAGACACAATTATCTTAATAATGTTAGATGAACGATAATAACTAAGCCATTAGAGTCCGGCACCCCGCTATGCTATCAATAGCTTTAATTATTGTCAATAACACAAAAATATTGTCAAGAATCAAGAGATGTTTTTCCCTATTTTCGTCATGTTGTTATTTATCGGTATTACGATCTTTAAGTGTTGCTTACTGATTATTTATTGATGTAGTGACGCAAATCCACTAATTTGTAATTAATTGTACGGTTTGAAGATAAGTGTAAATGTTTGTTTCACGATTTAATGAATATTATCTTCTTGTAATTTTGTGGATCTGTTATTGAAGCTAATAACGCCTTCAAGGTTTTTTGCATATCGATTACCTAATGGTGGCGGTGGCCATTTACCATCAGGGTGATAATTCAGCTCTTTTATCGGCCAGTAACATAAAAACAAAAGAAAGTATATCACACATAATTATGCTGAAATTAACTGAATGATCCGAGTTTCAAGTTGGTATAAGCATAGTGCACTATATTTATTTTGGCCCTTAACAAATAAGTGGCACAAATGGTGGACTTAATGTTAAACTCTACCAATGAGCTTTAGGAATGTGCTGAAAATAATGAAAGCAGGCAAATTAAATTAAACTGGATCTAACTAATGGTACAGCTACAAATTTCATTATTTTAAAATCAACTAAAAGAACGTGTCTGATACGCAGTAATTCTTAAAAAATGCCAGAGGTATTTTCGAGAAAATTTAAAGTATGACAAAAAACTGTTACATCTTTAAACAAATGCGTACGGATGGCTTGGGAACGTGTTTAGAATGTTGATGTAGGAGACACTGCTTGAAAACAGTTTTTATACAAGAATTCGAATTACAAATTTAGGGAAGATTCAGAATAAAATTTGAATACTCACACACTATTTTAAGGCGTAGTATTCTCTGGGTACGGTCAGACGGGAAGAACCATTGTTGTTATCAACCTAATTATACATTTTGATAAGACTTTGTCTAGTGTAAAACACTATTGGGTTCAAGCTCAGCTGTCCGTGAGATACCTAATTGAACAAGAGACTAGGCTAAAGTGCGAGAGTCCTACTGAAGATCGCTGAGCTGATAAAGAAATCACACAGATTTAACAGTTGTACAATCATCAACAAAGACAACTCTCCAAAACGTCTACCGACGGCTATCTAGAATAATTCTTGACAAAAAATAACCGACTTCAAAATTAAGGATAACTCAAAAACTACTCGTTGGATCTCGCTAAAATTTATGTAGAACCACAGGACAAGTACTAGCTTTCTTAGTACTAGCGTTACTTTCATATATAACTGTTTTAAAATTTACAAAACCCACGACAGTTTTATTTTTACCTAACATTGTTAACAACCATCTTGATCTCGTCTACCTTCAAACAAAATAAATCGCATCAAAATCGGTCCATACGTTTAAGAGCTATGATGACAGACACTAATATAGTCACGTCAAACTTTAAAATCCCTCTTATTTCAACAGGGTCATGGAGTATAGAGGAAAGGAGAGCCATCTCATATGAGGGGAAAGTTGAAAAAGTGTCCAGCTGTTTACTGGAAATAAAATTAATTCCAGTACCTACCCCCATCCTACGACAGTAGCGCTGGCGTCGTAATAAGTAGGTACGATATGAGCATAGCTGTTAACGCTGTTGTAGACGAAGCTGCGAAGTGAAGTTTGCTGATAATAAAATAAAATTTATCCTAGCGCACCGCAGCGCCACCCGTTATTGGACGCGTTTTTACGGACACTTCATACACAGAGATAGATAGATAGATAGATAGATAGATAGATATATAGATAGATAGATAGATAGATAAACTCTTTATTGTTTGTACACCATAAAAACACATAATGACATTGAACTGAGAAAAAATGTACAAAGCAACAGGCGGCCTTATGGCTTCGTAGCAATTTCTTCCAGGCAACCCATCAAAAGAAAAGAACATACATGTAATAATCAGGAGGGTATCGGCGTACAAAGTCAACATACACAACAAAAACAGAAGAACAAAAAAAACATTAAAAATATTAAAATCTATTTATTTATTTTATTGACAAGTACCGTATGTCTTATTCCAGATCATGGCCTACCTATGTGCAAAATTTCATGAAAATCCGTTCAGTAGTTTTTGCGTGAAAGAGTAGCAAATATCCATACAATTAGTAGGATTTGCATGAAATAATAACCACAATGATATCTCTAGACATTGGATGACAACGTTCTACAGCAAACCATACGACACTGGCCATAGCTGTCACAAAGCTGATTTCACTGGACTGTAGACGGTGTGATTGTGGTCACATTATTATGTTAACAGACAATTTTCTTATTACGTAAGGGCTTTTATTAACTTGGCAGCTAGGTAGTAACACTATTAACGCAGCTATAGTATGCAGTATTAGGTTATATTTTTCTAGTTACTGCGCTCGCTTTGAAAATCCTTGTTCCATGGAAATTCCGGGATACGTGGGTATGAAGATTTTTAGAAACAAAGAAAAGAAAGAAAGAAAAAACTGTTTATTCAGAACAAACAAACAGCCACAAAAAAACATACATCTAATCTACCTATATGAAACCGGCCAAACCAGCCAATTTTCGGACAACCTAGTTTGCCCTAGGCCAAACTAGTTATCCTACTTGTGTCAGGACAAACTAGAGCAGCCTAGGGATATTTACCCGACTTCCCTTGAATCACCAAAACGGCTTGATCGATTAAGTATGGTTTGTATTTTTGAATACGAACCAGACCCCGACTACAAACCAGACTCCTACTTACTACATTCGAGACTCCAACTACAGACCAGGCTCCGACTACATACCACACTCTGACTACGAACCACAATCCGACTACGAACCAAACCCCGACTACACACCAAACTCAACACAAATGCTGTACAGAAAATAAAATTAATTTAATCGATCAAGCCGTTTTAATGATTAATGGGAAGTGGGGTAAAAAGACCTCTGACTTCTCATGCATAGAGGTAAAGAGCTCTACAATGGATTGCCCACTACTGAGCATTGGTCGGACGGCTACTGTACGTCACCCACGTCTCTAATGCGCGCTCCACACTCACGCGAGAATCTCGCGAGAAGGCGAGAAAAACACGACAAATACGTGAATGTGGAACCGATTGACATAATTTTTGCAGGTTCTTTTTTCAGGCGCCGAAATTCTTGCCGAGATTCTCGGCGAGATTCTCGCGTGAGTGTGGAGCGCGCATAACGATAGCGTTCGTAGTTGCTTAACTGGCCGATCATGGTATAGAATCGACACAAATTTTCAATTCAATTTCATTCTACCAGCGACCTTACAACCAACAGGACCAAAGGAAGACGGCTCTTTTTTTTAATAAATAAATAGTTAACGCTTCACACTCATAGCCCCACACAAGGATTCCCTGTGTCGTGGGTGCCATGGACAACACACACTAAACAAGGACATTCACACCCAGACCGAGAACAGAAATTCAAACTCATCATTCAAATTTCCGCCTCACTAGGAATCGAACTCAGGACTCTCAGTGCGGCGATCCAGCATGGTAACCATTGCGCCACACTGGCTCTTACTCTAAAGTAGAGCCACTTCCATACCTATTTGTTTTAAGCACAAAAATCTATCGAAGAATATAAATCCGTAACAATTTGGTTCTAACCAGTTTTAGACTAATGACAACCTAGTCTATCCTTTGTCCAGAAATCGGGTTTGGCCGATAACATTAAAAGCGATTAAACAAAAAAATAGGCAGTTGTAAGGACTGCCGGGGGGAGAGGTCTGACAAATGTGACCAGCTGTGACAAGGAAGGGAAGAAGGATCAAAAAGTCATGAAATTAGTGTGACGTAATTAATGGATGACCCCTAAGGAGACACATCACAATCACACCCATGACCCGAGTACAAATACATATTTATCTGTCACATAAATATCTGCTGCGGCCGGGAATCGAACCCGGGGCCCCTCGCTTTGCAGGCAGGCTACCAACTAGGCTACAGGGTTGTTTGCTGTTATTTGAAATATTTTGTTTTCGAAGTTATTCAAAAACTAAATTCTTGAAAATATTTTTGCCAATAAGATTGATGGATGACCTCGAGCAGACAGAATTGTAAATGTACAATTGCATCACATTACACTCAACTTTATTTACTACTATTATATCACTACTTACTACTGTTATACCACTATTCTATACCACTTTATCACTTTTTACCTTAGAAAGATCCGCGATAACTTCAAGTAAAACTACAAAAAAAATGAAATTACTTTCGAATCATACTGATACACTTATGAATGTTATTTTTTTATTATATCACTGCACGGATTTTTTGCGGCTCCACGAATTATGTGTGGACACTATGGACATATTATTTATCGAACGAAAGTGAATTATAAAAATAATACCTTTGCCTAATTAGTATGTAATTGTATAAGTTAATAGTATCAGGCGTTACTTTGCGGAAACCCATTGTTATTAAGTTAGTATTAGTCTACTTTGCAACAATCCGCGTTTAACATGTATGATGGTATATACTTTAAAACATGCGTGGCACCTCCCTCCCTCCCACAACGGAAACATGCACTACAATAATTAAACGTATATATACCAACATACATACCAGCACCAACACGTGTTTCGCCCCGAAACGGAGCATCATCAGGGTAAGTTGACTCTACAATGGTTAGTCGGAAAGTTAGACTTTTCCGACGATGGATAGGTACGTGTAAATACGGATTAATTGAAAATATATCCTCAATTAACTACATTATATTCAATTATCGGCCAAACCACCGCACCTTGTCGCTTTGTAATATACCTACATAGATAATATTTTGATTGATTATCCGTTGATTGATAAATCATATTCAAGTTAATATTTAAGTCAATACAAGTAAATACTTCATAGCTTCGAAAAGACCCGATAATTACGGCCTAACTATTAGCACTTTTTGCTAAAGATAGACTGTAGAAAACACAGGTTCGATTTCCTCGTCTTTAAAACAATCTCCTCTGATTTTTAAATTCAGTACAAATATTTATCTGTCACATAAATATCTGCCCCGGCCGGGAATCGAACCCGGGACCCCTCGCTTTGCAGGCAGGGTAGCTACCAACTATTCTACAGGGCTGTCGACAGTATGTTACCACTGTGTGCTATGCTACCAATTAGGCTACAGGGTCGTTAAACCATAAGTCGTCAAACCAAAAAACAAACCAGCAATTCTTGTATTACACATATTTTGGCAATAACCACCGTAACGATTTTTTGGGGGAAGAAATCGATTAAACGAGGTAAAATTTTTCAGAAATACAAAATTATAAGCGTGTTCGAATTTGTATTGAAATTTGAAATAGTATAATTTAATAGTTAGTTTTTTCATTTATCGTTGTTCGTTGTCAGGGAAGCGTAGGCGTTTTTAGGCGGTTGGTATAATAATAAAATTGCCAAAAACCTAATTATAACAAGTTCAAACGCATCGGATTTTTTTGGGAATCGGTCGAATAAGTTTTTTTGTCACTTTTAACATGAGAAATTCTGTCCTTGGCTTTGTTAGAAATTTAACTCACGACCATAGAATTAATATTACTAGCGTATAGAAGGGACACCGCGAACATCGGGTTCGGGGGTGTGCATTGCAGCCGGCCGGCTGCATTTAATTCTGTCACTCGGCTGTCACTCGGCTGCGCTCATGGCGGCCGCATGTCAAAATTGTTTATGAAAAAACTGAAAAAATGCCGTCGTGCGTAATAAGAATGTGTCACAATTGCACGACAAAAAACAAAAAAGATAATGTTATCACTTTATCATCAGTAAGAAAACAAAATCTTAACTTAAATCAACTAAAACGAATTTAATTAAATTATTGAGCAATGTTCCCGCCATTTTGAATGAAAAAATCATAAGGAGCGTTTGAACTTGGCAAGCCACTAGCGTGTTATTGGACTAAATTAGCTTGCCGACGCGACGCTTGTGACCAATTTAAAGTGTTGGATTTTTTGACACGAATCAATGGTAATTACATTTGAAATCGTTTAAACGCTTTTGCACGTTAAATAAAGTTGGAGTAAGAGCTTGTTAAGATTTGGAGTCGGTGACTGCTTGTCTTGGTTCGACAAGTGTCATATACAAAGGTACTCTATGGCAAGTGTGCAAACGAAGCTTCTAGTTTGAAAAGAGAACGGAGGGCAAGCCGGCGGTGGAACACACATTTTGTTTGAGATAGCGTCTCTATGTATTACCTCAATGCTCACGACAGGATAAGTTGGTGGTGCACACTAGGTGCTTTTGTTTCGTACGTTTATTTTAAATAATTATTGTTGTGATTTTTACATAATAACATTTCTGTGTAATTAACAAATAATTTATTTTTCATGAAATATATAATTAGGTACGCATAAATGTTGTTTTAGGAGCGAAAATACAGGCTCTAATTTCTAATCAAAAAATTTGTTATTTGTAATTTAACCTCTCCCTCTCCCTCTCCCTCGCCCTTTGTCTTTCTCTCCCTCCCTCTCTCTCTCTCTCTATCACTTTATTTCCATATTTCTCATAAATTCATTTATTCGCTCATTAATCCATTCATTAATTCATTCAGTCAATTAATTCACCCATTCAATCATTCATACATTCATTCAGTCAATCTTTTATTCAATAATTTCATCACTGAAGTCATTCATTCATTAACATTGATTTGGCGGTTGTCATTTATTTTGACAGTTGTCATTTGTTTTGACGGCTGTCATTTGTTTTGACAGTTGTCATTTTTTTGTCTTACTGTTATGTTCATTTTATTATTTTTTCGTGTCTTTTTCAATATTTTATTATTTATATTACGAATCCAACAAATTATTATGTCGGTATATTATTAGGTCACTTAGATTAAGCGCTTTAAATATGACCTTTAAAGGCGAAAAATAAACTAAAACCGGAAATACGCTCTGAAGTATATAGCACTTTTGTTTCAAAATCAGTTCGTATTTGTGTTAAAGATTTGTAGTATAATAATTATTATATCTGCAAATCATTGAATATAATATAAATTACCTACACCATCAATATTACAAAGAATAAATTATAATTAATAGGCAAATTCGACAATAATAAGCTGTCTTTGCTATCTTTATAAGATACGTTTAGAATGAACGTACTAGCATTATCGGATTCCCCGAATCGTTTTCACGCGTCATTAAGATATTTTTGACAAGGTATACAAAATATACGTTTGCATGTGTCAACCCTTATTTATAGTCAAGACAGTGATTGCTAACTCATGAAGAATGTTAGATAACTCATTTGTAAAGACATTATAAGAAATCGCAATAGGCTCCAATACAGACATTATGATCGGGCGCCAGACATTTTATCTTTTCTGATAAGGTTTTTACATGTACAATCGTTTGGATTATAATAATGTTATAGCGTTTAACATTGATATACTGTAAGCATTTTTAAAATTTTTAATAAATTTGTAAAAAATAATGTAAATAAAGTTTCTAATATCACGGTTTTGTATTACTAAGGCACTATGAATGAGTATCTTTAAAAAAAAAATCACCTTACAGTAGAATTGTTAAGTTTGTACTCGAGAGTAAGAGTAAGAGAGTAGAAATAAGAGTCCCTTAAGTGGCATGATTATTATTAATTACTTTACTATGAATACGACACCGATGCAAAGTAAGCAAATTATCGACCTCCTGAATTAAATGCGTGTGCTACGCTGAAGGCCTTACGTCAGCTTTATTCAACATAATCAATTATTTGACCTAACCTAAGAATTGTTTTTCGCCTAGGTCTCAATTTATTACTTATTTTACAACTAGTATGTAAGTTGTGAAATTTTATTAAAATCGAGTGGAATCAAAGTGCTCAGGTGAATGCAAGTCATATCATTGGTCACTTAGCTTGCGTCGCCTTATTATTTTAATGTCGATGATACTGATTAACCCATTACTACTTATCCCCCTCAACCCTCCTCCCCTCTAGTCTGAGAAAGCAGATTTTTTCAGAGATTTAAAAGGTGATCTCTAATGCTGCATGCATTAACACTGCTGCATGCAAATCGTTTTAAGATAAAAACGTCCATTTGGGATTGTAATTTTGGTTTCATTGTTAAATACAAATCAATTATAAGATGTGCATAATTCTGCTTTATTCAGTCTTTTATTATATTAATGATTTATTCTAACATGTGACTATGTTAACGTAAATAGATAGGTATAATGAGTAAAATGCGTGCACAGCTTAGTCTACTTATTATTTAAAACAAAATCGATGTTCAAGAAATCTGGCACGAGCCAAATATGAACTATATACCTACTGATCAAATAAACTAGCACGCTGAATACACTACATTCACATGAATGAAACCTAAAAGACTCCACACTAGATAAGCAACATATTACACGTAAATGTACGTTAGCAAATAATTTTAAACCTTATCACTAAGACGATAAGGAAATTCTCTAAAGAAATCATCCAGTTCCTCTGGCCGTTTGTCAATTTCCCAGTATCAACGTCACATTTTAACCACAGAATATTCGACCTAACTGTTCATAGGAATAAGGCTTGTATAGGGTTCTATAAAACTACGTGGAACTAGTTTCTGAGTCATGTCGTTACGGAATTCCGCACGCCATAGCAGTAATAATTATGATGAAATTTTTAATTTTATTTCAAATTTTTATTTTCATATATTTTTAAAGGCCCGGTAAATAAAAACTTAAAGTTAAGTAAGCTATGGACATTTAAACACACTTTCAATCACTATCACGTGTGTGCATCTTTTTGGTCTGTTAACCACGAATCAGGCAGGATAAGTGCTAAAGGAGGCAGTCTAATCTAAAAATATAAATGATACCTCATTGGATTTGGGATGACGAGTAGAAAAATGTATTGAAATGTTTTTACAGCGCATAAACAATTGCAATTGTTATAAACATATAATTTAAAACACTTTAAAAATAGATTCTGAAGAAGGAGTGTATCTACAATAGATGAGTCCCAACTTCCTTAAATCTTTCTTCATTATTTATTATTTTAATTAATTATTCCTGAAATAGGTCTGCGTGCCCCTTTACAGCATCGAAACATCGACGCTGAAAACAACATAGTTACCAAATGAAATATTTTTATAGTATAAAATATATCCTCTTTCAGAGTTTGTTTTTAAAATGTTTTATATATTTATAGTTTTTGAGTTATCAACTAAAAACTTAATGCCTTTTAATGTTTATCTTTATTAGTTTATAAAAATTGCAATTGTTTATGTGCTGTTCCGATACATTTTTCTACTCGTCATTCTGAATGCAATGAGGTATAATTTCTTATTTTTAGGACCTTTGCCACTATTTTTCTCGAAAATCATCTTGTTGACTAGACTAAGATCTATACATAGTATTCACAAATTGTTTTGTTGTTCACTAGAGGATCGCTGCGTATAGTAAACTACGCAATACCGATCAGATTTGCAGTTAAATATGTTGACTACTAGCAAATTCAAGACGTTTGCTTAGAAACTGTTTAAATATGATAAATGTAATGGTGATTTAAAATTATTGAATTTATCAGTATAAATAATATAACAGTTAGTGCAAGTAAGTAGTGGTTGTATTTGAAATCATTAATTAAGATAATTTTGTAATATAATGATGTATCATAATATTTTCCAATGTAAGGATTAACAAAATTTACGGTTACAAGTTTTTCAAGAAAAACTTAAATTAATTAAGCACTGATCATAGAAACATCATTTATTGCAATAATCTTCAAACTTAATTAGTCTTGGAGCTTTTCCCGTGGAAATCCGCCCCGTGTGGCGCGCGACTCTGAGTATATAAGGGGTTGGTTCCAGATCAGAGCATACTTCGAATAAAGATATCACAGTGTGAAGTCTATTCCTGTGCCGCACGAGTTCGTAAAGGTACGTCATTTATCTTTTTGACGGCAACTGTAAAAGAAAATGATAGTGATTAGAAATATGAATAAGTAGTGCAAGTTATCATTTAATAAGATCATAGTTTCGTTTTTTTTTTCAATACCTATACTATAATAAAGAAATCCTATCACTCAATTATTTTTAATCGCTATCACTTTTTAAGAAATTACTGCTACTTAACTAACACTTTAGACGTGTAAATAAAAAAATTACAGTTTTTTTTATTATTTAGTGACAGTTTTAATAACTCATGTTGAATTTTGTTTTTATAATGCTGCTTATTAATAACAAGTACTTGTATTTTTTATATAGCATTAAAGGGAAAGTATTTTTTTTCTTCACACAGTATTAGGTAATACTTATGTTCAATATTCTATCAGTGTTCTAGATATAGATCATGACTCACAACTCACAATTCACAACTCAAGACTAACTAACTTCTTAGTATTTCACTTATTTTAATATTTTTTTAAGAGGAAAACTCTTTGACACATCCAAATTTCCTGGCACACTCTAAAGACAAAAAAACTATATCAGTCGACACTTACTTCAGTTTTGAAATCCATTTCGTTTATAATATCAGTAATACACTAACGTTTTTAATATAACACTCAATGTATGATTCACTCGTACGAAATCACGTCAGTTCGAATGTAGTTCGGGTGTAGAACTGCAGACAGAATATATCTAATCATGAGCATTGAGGTACCTGTCTCCTGCGTTCATTAAATGATTCCAAAGTTTAATTTCACTCTCTTTTATCACGAGTTCATTCTAGTTGTGATATTATTATATATTTATTTACTATGTTACAATGACTACGTAAATGTGACTAAAGAAAATCATTTTTATAATAAATTTGAACTTACTATTTAGTTATTAATTTGCAAGTTACGGAGGTTTGAAGTATGTGTAGTAAAGAAAAGTTTTTTGCGTCACTATCTATCATCGTCACTTATGCGATGACGAAACAGAACATTGACCTGATTGTAAGTCGTCACCGGCGCTCAAGGACATCAATCAGCAACATCAAATACATCACCGATTCTTTATTGGTCAAAAAGAATGCAATACACCACGATTATTTATTTCTTATTATAATTATTATTATAAGTAAAGTCAAAATAATTTATTTGTATATGCATAGGTACATTATTACATAATTTACCTAGTTTACTTAATTGATTAATTGATTGATCTTAAAGTTTCAACAACGTGGCTTATAATTTATTTAATTCATTCATCCCTTTATTTATGTAGAGCTTACAAATTACAATACACGGAATTTTAAGTTTTTCCCCGATTAACCTCTCCTAATTATTCCAATGAATAATCAAAACGTCTATCATAAGTAGGTATAACGTTATCTATTGTATGGTTCCTATCGTGTAATTGTTATTAGTATTACTTGCTTTTCGAGTGAGCTGTTTCATGTTCGATTCTCGACTGGATCACACATTGTTGTCGGATATAGGATGTTTATGATAACAAGTAGGCTTATAAGTCCGCTTTACCATGGTATTGCTAAATAGCGTTTTGCCCGCGATTTTACCCGTTTTCCGGGATATTAAGTATCCTATATGCTATTTCATATCGTGGTCTAATGGTGTGCTAAATTTCATGAAAATCCGTTCGGTAGTTATTGCGTGAAAGAGAAAGTGAGTGTTCACACTGAACTCGCGGGCGCGGGCGCGGGCGCGGTCGCGGTAAACGCTACGTACACCGCGCGCGTGTTTTGGTGTGAACACTTTCATAGTAGCTCATATGTTTGATATTTCGCGACCGCGCCCGCGAGTTCAGTGTGAACAAGCACTAACATCCATGACCTTACATCGTCACAAATAAACTTTCACATTTATAAATTAGTAGGATATCAAATACATGAATCTAGTACCTACTAATTTTTGTGTGACAAAAGTCACGTAGCGCTACATTGTGTAACCTCTTGCTTGTGATCCTACCTGATCGACCGATTTAAGAAACAAAGAAAAGGGTCTGTAGTTAGATAGGGTCACTAAAGTAATGAAAAAACTATCTTGTACGCTTCCCTCTTTCGTAAGGCACAATAAGCTGTCGTTACGGGTGGTCATTATAGTACAGACCGACGACGAAGTACGACTTATGGGTAAGGCCGTAAATTGGCCTCATATACCTAACTTAAAAAAATATGGTAATATGTATAGAAAAAATAATATAAAAGTAACGTAAGATTACCACAAAATAAAAGACTTCAAAAGGCTCTCAATAAACTGCGCAATAATATATAATTAATTAACAATTTTCGTACTTTAGAGCTCCCATTATAGATTATATTTACTAGATAATCAATCAATGAAGCAATAGTAAACAGTTAGTAGCTTTTAAGCTTTTAACTAGTGATTTTAATCACTTAACACTTATATGAAGTTGAAAGACACTATCCTTCATCAAAATAAGCAATTTTTTGCGGCCTCACCCTTATAGGCTATTTCAATATTCTCAAAATTCTCATTGCACATTTTTATGCGAATATTTTTATTTTTAGGCGACAAACGAGAGATAACTTCTGATGATAGGTAGTTAAGTAGTTGGGATATTACAAACACCTAACCGTACCACCACAAACACGTAACCTTATAATATATTGCATCAATAAAAACATTTATTTGTCACATATTAATATACAATTGTATTACCTTAGTATAACCGATGAATTTCCGGCAAAGAAAGGTGCGTAAGGTTAAAGCGTAGGTGCTGCAGAATTCAGCAGCTTGAAACAAGAGGGATCGCTATGCGTACATTGTTAATCATTGCTTTAAGGCATAAAAAGTGGTAACGACACTTTTTGCCGGTAACGACACTTTTTAACGTCGTGGTTTTTTTGCCATAGAAAGCAAGCCAGAGTACTAGGATAGCAAAAACGTTTCGTAAGAAAAATACCTTAGATTTGTTTTGGCACACTTGCTGCATGTTTCTGCTATCCTAATACTGACTGCAAGGAACTTCGTTCCATCCGGGTGTCCCTTGACACCTTTCAAGTTTTTTTTTTTCAATAATAGCGCGAAAAAAGCTTTTCTTCATTGCTGACTTTGCATTGGTGATTCCCCTGTTATTACACATGTCCATAGACGACGGTGACCACTTACCATCAGTTGGCCCATGGCTTCTTCGGGCTACAAAAAAATTTAAATTGAGCCGTAGCAAATCCATCCATCCATCAGCCCTTGGAGGTCCACTGCTGGACATTTCCTTTTTCCCCAACGGTTATCGGTCCTTCGAACTATGTGACAAGCCCATTGCCACTCTAGCCAGCTTATTCTTTTTTTTGCTATGTCGGTTATCCTAGTTCGTCTACGGATTTCATTATTTCTGACGCCATCGCGAAGAGAAATACCGAGCATAGCCCTCTCCATAGCTCGCTGTGTGACTTTGACTTTGAGCTTTTAGGCCGAACGTAAAGCACCACGTCCGAGAGCCGTATGTCATCACTAGCAACACACATTGCTCGAACACTTTCGACTTCAGGCACTGAGGATTTGGACGACAATATATGACGTAGTTTCCTGAACGCAGCCCATCCGAGTTGGATTCTACGAGTTACTTCTTTCTCGAAGTTGGACTTACCCATTTAGATATTTTGTATATCTTTATTTATTCGTCTACAACTTCGAGAACAGCGCCGTTAACAACAACCGATACGGATGTGACATAGAAATTTGACATGATTTTCGTCTTGTCTATGTTCATCTTAAGACCCACCCGTTGTGAGGCGCTGTTTAAGTCCTCGAGCATTGTATCAAGTTCTTGCAGGGAACCCGCCAAGATGACTATATCATCGGCATATCGCAGGTGTGTGATGTATTCGCCATTGATGTTAATTACACGTCGTTTCCACTCCATCAGCATGAACACGTCTTCCAACGCAGCAGATTTGGGGATATAATATAACGTCCCCTTGCCTGACACATCTCTGTAGTTGGATGGGGTTCGTGGCTGTGTCGTGTACTCAGACGAACATGGTGGCTGATGAGTATAAACACTTCAACACCTCGATATACCGGTAGCCATCCGGCACCACTGAAGAGAATTTAGTACCGCCTAGGTAACGATAGAATTTATTTATATGATAGGCTTGCTTTTTAGAAGCAAGAATATGAGTATCCCGGCAAAGGCGGATTGGAAACCACTTGAGTTTTGTGCGAAATTCGGAGACGTGGCCATATTTCCGAAGATTAAATATGAACCGAATGCAAAGATTTTAAAGTCGCTCAAGTCGATCGTTTACGATTTAAAAAGCCTAGAACCTTAATACTCTTAGCCAATACTGAATAAATCGCTTTACTTTGTAAAGTGTTGCGTGAAGCTTAGTCTAAGTAGGTTATGCGGAAAAGCCTAGGATTAAAATTCAGTACGATTGTAAATTACATTGTATGGATTCTGAAGTAGTGAATCGACACTTTCCATTGTGGCTTCAACCGATTAGGAATTAGTGGGGACAGGTGTCGCGTTGGGGAAACCACTCGTCGTACCACACCAATGAGCTTCAGTAAGGTTTAAATAAATAAATAAATAATAACACTCAGCCCCACACTAGGATTCCCTATGTCGTGCCGCAGATACAAGAACACATTCAGATTTCCGCCTCGCTGAGAATCGAACTCAGGACCCTTAGCTCAGCGGGGAACCGGCATGGTAACCATTGCGTTACATAAGTCGTCAATAATATTATTGTTGATTGATTGGTCTATATTTATAACAAAGGTTATCCAACCAACAAAATGTCAGTACAATAAATATACATGTGTGTGTATAGGTATACTAATCGCAACTCAACAATGTAAACTCATGTAATTACGTGACTTATTTACCTAATTCCGTGATATTTAAATTTAGGCCGATGGTACAGCTATTTTAGTTTACCTTACTTTTTCGCTGCTTTTGCTTAAATCAAATGTCGACTGGTAGAAAATACTTTTAAGTACACCTTTCGTATCCACTTAGTTTTATGGGTGTAATAGTCACGGACCTGAAAAAAAGAACCTTTTTAGGTTAGGTTAGGTTAGGTGAGTCACCTGGCTTGGCTTCAGTCTATGGCTCACTACTGAGCACGGGTCGGTAAATGATTTTCGATGATCATTTGCAATTTACATGAGTCGTTAAGTGCTTCCATTGGGTTTCTAAAATCAGTGCTAGTTTAGTGATCTGATATTTAAAAAATCACCTGTGTCGTCACCGTGTCATAAATCTTAAAATTTCAATCTCATCATTATTCCATTTATTTCATAATGCGCCTAAAGAATACTTCTTACAACTTCAAGAAACGATTTTTTTTAATTTATAAATATTTTACATACGAGTACATTCGTACGCGTGGCCTAGGTTTGAATCTTGAACGCATATTTTTTATAGGTAATTCCTCTTTGAAGTTTATTTTATATCTGGAAGACAAATATTAGGAATGAATTAATATACTGCCAATACAACAATTAATTCAATATCAAATTAATCACTATTAAAAATTAAAATAATATAAAATAAATAAAACAGAACACTTAGGTTTTGAAAAAATAAAGTAAGGTCTCAATATAGATCTCAGTATAGCAGATAGATTATGCGTTTGTTGTTTCGGTTCTTATGTTACTTAAATCATTAACCCTATACTTGACACGGTGCATTTATATGCACACGGTTTTTTAAAAAATCTCATAAAAATCAAGATTTTTTCTTGCATTTTCACATCGTGCAATATCCATATTTGTTGGGAAAAATTGTGTGTGTCAGCTTTGACGCACGACTGGAGTTTACGAACGATTATAAAATATATAGATTAGTAAATGAGGGGAAATAAACGCATTTTATTAAATTTGACATGACGGTATCGTTTAATCAGTAACTACGCCATCTAGATTCTTGGTTGGTATGTGTAAAATTGAACGTGCGTCGTTATTTAATAGACAATCTTTAATGGTTTTTATGATTATCCCACTAAGTCAACTTAATTTTTCCATTAACACCTGATTTTGAACAGATTATCTTTATTTATTTATTTATAATTTAACTTACGGTAGGTACGAACTTGCCATACAAATAGTTGTACCTATGTATAATTTAACTTTGTGTAGATAGTTTGACAACAAACATTATGTATCAAATGTAGGAGATAACTTGATCTATTAATCTTGAGGTCAAAGTTGATTTTTTTCATTGTTTACGCCTTTATTTTGATCTTTGAAATGGTTGAAAACTGTTTATTTATATGTTATAATACATTACATCATTGGCATACTTTCGTTAAAAATTAACCTTTGTATAATTTGTCCCTGCACTTGAGATTTTTTTATTTTTTACATATTTTTAACAACGCCGAAATTCAACAAACAGTAAAATTAACGAATATTTAATAAAATATCTTTGCCAAATATAGGGTTAACGAAAAACTAAGGGGTAGGCCTTAGTACGAGTATGTGCCAGTCATTTAAAATTAAATTTAAACCTTTGTCATCCGCTTGAAATAAAACAATATAAATGTGACCTCATGCTTACTACAATACATCAGTGAATTGAGTGACAGACAGACGGACGGACATCACAAAACGGGTTCCTCCGATTTTACTTCGGAACCCTAAAACAACAGTGTTGTAAAGCCACGCGCAGTGTAAGCTTATGATAGTTTTCTTTTTAAATGCGGTATGTACCTATAACTAATTACCTGGTACTTATTGTAAGTACTATTATTTCTTCTGTGCTGTTACTGTAATTTTCGTCATCATGTGCCAACGTTGCACGATTTTGTCGCATGCCTCAACCCAAACATTTAGCTGTCAGAAAAGAGGGTTATTGACGATAACAATAATTAGTGCTTTAAAGCTTTTTAAATCGCAAATAAACTCGTGAAAAATCGAAATAAGTTTTTCACACATTCGCAATGTTTTTCAAATACAATATATGTATTCCGGACAGACGGACATGACATGACATGAACGGATGGACATGACGAAACTATGGATACTGTTTTAATGATGATGATGATAGACTGAGAGCCTTCTCCTTTCTTTGGTACAGAAAATCCAGCGTTATCAAACCTGACAACAATTTTATTATAATGTAGTCTTAATAAGTAATAGAATAGTTCTCTCTGTTCTTCTTAATCGTTTCGCTCTTGACAGAGCGGTCGTGGTCATCATGTTGTCGCATTTGTGACCCATGTAATTCTCCTCACAATCTCTCGCCATTTTGCCCGCTTGGTCATCATTTTGGTGCACCCATGCAATAGACCGCCCACAGTAGATTTGATTTGATCAATCCATTGCATGGGCGATCTACCGCGTGGCCTGGTACCCTCTACTTTGCCTTGCACCACCAGACGATCAATGGAGTCATAGTCTCTCCTAGAGACGTAGCCGAAGAAGTTAAATAATATTATAGTTAGGCCATAAATAATAAGTAGATATCATTTGAAGCGCTCATAGCCCGGCGGCTTGCGTCGATCCTATGTGATCGACAAAGTTAAGCAACAGCGGGCGCGGTCGGTAGTTGGATGGGTGACCGCTAGTGGCAAAAATTTCTTGAGCGTTTCCGTGCTTCGGAGGGCACGTAAAGCCGTCGGTCCCGGTTGTTATCATAAGATAACAGTCGTTAAGCCATGTTGGAGGCCCTCGGGCGGTTTGAAAACTTCCGACACTTGGGTTGGCCACTAACCCCTCCACCAATCCGCACTGGAGCAGCGTGGTGGAGTATGCTCTAGGCCTCCTCAAGAGGAGAGACCCGTGCCCAGTAGTGGGCCATTAATGGGTTGAAGCCAAGATATCATTTTACTAAAAAATCAAAACTTTTTTATTTTCAGACTGCTACTCAGCGCCACCTAGTGCCAAAAAGCAAAAATGTTTAACCTAGTCTCGCTACTCATTGCCATGGCGCTAGTGTCGCAACAATGTACATTTGAGGCCACGGCGCGACAGATAGAAGACAAGAAGAAAATTGATTTGGACAATTCATTACAACCTAATGGTAAATAGTGTTTTTTGTAGGAAAAATATTTCCAGATTAATTTTTTTTTAAACTAGTTGAGTAACCAACCAATAAATTACGCTGACATCAGTAACACAAAAGGCATCACTAATGAATTGCCGACCAAGAAAGAAGAAAGAGAAAGAAAGAACACGACTATTCGTTAGGCGGCTGATTCAAGAAAGAGGGTGGAAGATAGTCAGACAGGTTTAGGTAATGTTATTTATGACTTACTAGTTACTACTAAGTGAAGCTTTACTACTAAGGGGAAGGTTGATTGGTCCCATAATTTATCAAAATTCAGTTCTAGTGATCATGGATCCCCCATGGGGGAATTGAGAGAATTCCACAAATATTATAGGAATACATTGGCGATTTTGATAGTTACCTACGTGTTTTTCAAAGATTGTTTCTTTGTCGTTTATTTTGACGTGACAAGGTCTATAAATTGGTTGACTCGGGTGTCATTCACGAAAACTGTGTAACGACCAATTAAGATTTGCCGGAACGTTACCATGCGCGCGCAGCATTATAGAGAGAGGATCGCTCGACCGGCGCGCGCCTTGCGTCTCTCTTCTACGAAAGCGTTTCTGGCGTCGGAGTTGAATGGACTAATTAGTGAACTTATCATTTTACTTAAAAGGTTTGTAAACAAAAGTGTAAATTAAAGTGAAAAACGAAATAAAACGAATTATGTCAGTGAATTATGAATTTAAAATTGTGATTTTCATTTAATTCTATGTTCCAAAAAGTTATACCACGAACAGACGTTGTCACATTAAATCTCCGTCTGTATAACGACTTTACAGACAACCAATTTTTGGTAAAATTTGTTTTTATATGCTTGGATTAACCTTAGCTCAAGTTTACTTAATAGGTACCTAACCTTTAGCCAGCTGTGCACATTAAGTAAATATTATATTCAAATATCTACAAAACAAACAACTGATTCCTAATATATATGATAAATAATTAATACGATACTCTCTGCTCGTCTCGGACCACAAGCACCTCTGAAAATTTATCATAGAAATAATGTAAGGAAGTAATGAAATTCATTGTTTCCAAAATTCCATTCACTGGAATACATCGCCTGAGTTCAGAACAAAATTATCGGTGATCTCATGTTTAGTGTTTATCTGTAGGTATACGTGAATGATAAAATTAGGAAATAAGTAATATTACAAAGAAATGTGCTGAAACAAATCCTAATACAGACAGTAAAATATCAATTTCCTGTCTACGTTTAAAAGAACTTGACACGATCATAGATCTCCACACACCTATACTTTCTAAAAGAATTGCACATATGAATCAATTCAATTATCCCAATTTTCCCAATGATCTGCAAATCAAAAGTATTTTCCAAAATAAACCCATTGTTGCCTCTCAAGGCAAAGCCGATTTAAAACAGAATGTAGGGCATTTTACAATTTAAGAACAGGACAGCCGCTTCCATTCAGAATTATGACTGAAGTAAAGTTGTGTGTATGAAGTACCTATAGAATATCATTGACCGTTTCGTTTATAATTCAATCTGACTGACTCAGGAGATATCAAATTACTTCAAAAAGGATTGAGTTTACGAATAAATGAATTGTTAAACTAGATATTCTGAATATATTGACCATCTGGTATTGCACGGATTGACTTGCAAACGTGGCCAGACTGCGAACAGTATTATAAAGTAAAATTTATATTTCTGAGTAAAAAAAATCTGATAAACCACGTCCGTTGAAATGGAAATTAAATAGCCGCCTACTTGTATATGTCTGGATTGAATTATTCCTAGCTGTTTCAACAGAGTTATCGAAATGCATTTAGAAGCTATATCAAATATTACTATAGTAATATTTTTTTTATATTAGCAATGATAGCAAAGGATAATCTCTGTGTTCACCATTTTTAACTGGTAACATTAGGATATTGATAAAAACTGAATAACATTCCGTGCACAATATTTTGGTATTCAGATATAAAAAAAACAGACAAAAGCTTTGTTGATCACATTTTCAGAGTACCTGATTGATGAATTATTAAAACAAAGTTAAAAATATTTCGATTAAAAGGTTTATCTACATTTAACTATTGACTTCTGTACCATAAAATGTCTTCTTTTTCAGTACCAACGACAACAAGGCGTAGGTATTTATCCAACTACGTGAAGATAGAACCCCCACCACTCAAGGTCCGTCATCTTACCGGTACCACCACGGTACTAAAATGCGGTGCTACTGGTTATCCATCGCCAACCATCGCTTGGATGAGAAATGGAGAGCTTATTTCTGATGTAAGTTGCCAGTGCCCTGAGTAAAATATTAAGTCATTGGCAATTAAATAGTCCACAGATGAACAGATTTAGGTAACTGATGATTAAGTCACCAACACTCAAAGTCTTTCCAAACGTCATCGGCGTCACTATTCAAGAAAAATTAAGTTCTTTTTCAAAAGTATAAAACTTATTTAGGAAGAAAAAGAAGAAAATAAAGAAGGTAGAAAGTTTGGGGCATGACGTTCTTAGCAAAGATTTACTTAAGATACTTTCGTTATTTTTCAGTTCGAAGAAGATGCCAACGAGATCCAATACATAAACCCTTTAAGCTTGGCTCACCTTATAACGAAGTTAGTGCTAACAGCGCCCTCTAACGGCGACGTCTATACATGTGTAGCGACATCTGGCGTCAAGCAGGAAATTGCGTCAACTACGGTTACGACTGCGGAAGGTAAATATTTTTTTTGTGAGTCATTTAAACATACACTTTAAAAGTCTTAATTTATTTAAATTATAATCCTGAAGCCAACAAACTACTATTTTTAGTCCTGTCATGAATATTTCTTTCAACACATTTTGCTAGTAACATACAGAAGGCGTTTTTCCTTGACAAAAGTGAGATTACTCTATAATTTTCGCATTAACTTGGACACTAATAACGGCGGCATAAACATGGAAGAAAGACAGATATTGCCGAGAATATTAACAAACTTGGTAACAGATCTACAGAGTAATTTATAATGAAACAACAAAAATTACTAATATTTCTTACAGGCGAAGACACGGCTGATGTCTTGGAACAGCTGTTCAACGTTCCTACAAAACCAATAATCACAGCATTCTATGAAGACGTGATGCAGGAGTGGGAGACCAGCTTGCTCCTGCCCTGCAGAGTCAGCAGCTTCACGGAGGCACAGATCTACTGGCATGACGCGAATAACAATCCCATTTATGACAGTCCGCATGCTAGGGTAAGTTAACGACTTAAAAACGACATGAAATGTGGGAGACTAAAGATCATGCAATTTTTCTCCTTCATAGCAAAATCACATATTCAAGTGATGCTAATTGCTGAGCAACATTTAATTTTGTTGAGTATTTTATAGTTTCGAAACAACAATAATTATATGTATTTTAAACCATAAAACTAACGAAAAATGATAGTGCTTATTGAAAGTTTTATGATAATAAGGTGGATGGTACCTTTATTATCATGGGGCGCAGTTTTTGTCTTGTACGTTTTATTCGTGTGAGTAATGAATACAAAAAGAATGCAAAGTAAAAATATCAATTACATAATATTGCATTACATTCTGAAGTCTAAAGTAAAACTAAAAAAATATTATACTTATTGTGGTTGCTTTACAACGCCATCTATTGCCGAGTAGCATACACTAAATATGTGACTACTTTTTATTTAGCGTCATAACAAAAAGACAAGAGTAATCAAATTTTTCCGTATAATTGAATTAACATCTCTTTTTTCAGATCCTTCCATCTGGCGATTTATTTATCCCCAAACTGAGTTGGAGCGATAGGGGAGAACTGACCTGTACAGCCAAAAATATGTATGGAAAGGATTCGATAACAACTTTCCTGTACCCCCTAAAGCCTAGCACAGGTATGTAAAGAAAATATAATAATAATTATTGTTATGTTATTTTCTGACGTGAAACGCTATAGCCCGACAGCTAGAAATAATTTATAAATGATCGACCGCGATATGCAACCTTGTGCGTGGGCGGTAATTAGCTATTTTCCTCTGAAGATTTAAAAAAGATCCGCTAGAGGCAGCGCTAAGTTATGAAGATTGGATGTTTATTGTGATGTCCTTTTTCCGAATATCAATTTTGCCACCTCGTTTTTTTGCCGCTCGGGCAGTCATATTCGGAAAATGACGCCTAATATCGCCTCAAAGCGCGCGATTCAAAACGCTTCTAATAATAATTATAGTGTTCACAAAATTATGACCGTAAAAATTAATAAAAATTAAGTGTCTTATTTTTTTTTACAGCGAATTAACCGGACTCCACTAACAAGATAATGTTACCCGCCGATTTTTACATTTGATGTTCCTATACACAGTGCATACAACTGTAGATAAATGTATTTTAACTTAAAGTTATATTTAAACTGAAATGTACTTAAATGTTATTGTATTCACTTAAGTTAAGATTTTCGTTTTATAATCATACTTAAATTTGAACGTTGAATTTGTTCTTTAGTATGACATGTGTTTATAATATCGATAAAGGCACACAAATTAATCTGAAAGAAAATACCCAGGTCTCACACACTGTATTTTTTAAGTATTTTTATTTATGATTAAGTTATTTAATTTTGTACAATGTAGAAATAATTTATTAATGAAGTTTCAGGTTATGCATTTAAAATAGTTTATAGGTTTAAACAGTAAGTTTGGTTTATAATTTATTTTTAATTTCATTGGAAAATAATTGTTGCGTATTTAATACGACATTGGATAGAATAGTTTCATCGTATTACTTACATCTCTATGCAATATTGTAAATAAGGTACGAAATAATATTTGGAAAGTAATTTTTGAAATTATAGGTACTATCCAAAATAACAAGATCTTTTTGTGATTTCAAAGATTTTTAGGTCAATATTTTTAACTTTCTTCTATTATTGGATTGAAAAACGAGGTGAGGATACTGATTAGTTTTTCTTGATTAGGATTTTTTATATATTTAACCACTAAACAAAAGGGACTCTCACTAAAAATCAAAGTGGTTATTGAGATTTTTTATATAATTAATAAATTAACTTTCATTAAAGTATCTCATTATTATGACTATGGACCGAATGATATGCAGCATAAAAAGCTTGCTGCATGCAAATATGCAAATGCATATAATCCGGTCCCTAATTGACATAACATAGTAAAATCAATTTTATGATGTCAAAATACCAAGGCTTTATTTAGCTTTCTTTGTTTGCGAGGTAATATAGTAAGCTTCATCAGATCTTTAGTTTTGATGACAATGCAATTTTGTGATAAGCAGGACATGCTATTACCATTCGGTTTGGCTTCAGACGAGGGAACTTAACTGTACATCTAGTATTAAGTTGTACTATTAACTAGTTTTATATATTTTGGTTATGTTAAACTCCAAATAAGTAATTTGTATTTTTTGTAATATTTTTACTACATCGAATTAGAAATATCCACTAATTTATAGTTAAATTTAATCATAGCCAACCTTATTAGTTACATTGTATTTATAGTTACATGTCATTACAAATAAAATGTTAATTCACATGTTAATACTAAATAAAGGTTGATGTTGAAATAGGTTAATTTTAATGTTAAATAATTATTTATTTTAACGGTCTCTTTACTTAATCGTGAGCAAGAAATTATATCGTATTATTTAAATGTACTCGCAGTACATATGTATCCATGTTTTGAATTTTATGTATTATAATGTTTTCTGTGATTTGCTAAATACACGTTTTATTACATTGAAAAGAAGTTTTATTATTTATCAGATTCAGAAATAAATCAATAGCTAATGCTCGGACGTTCTGCGAGTAATAGGTAATAACCATGTAGTAATAAACAGTTAATATACCCACATAATCACCTGGATTGAATATTTAAAATACAGGAGTAGACCATACAGTACGGCCGCTGTATCTTGGCGCGTCTGAACTTCGCGCAGAAGGCTGCGCAGTAACATAATTCGCCAATACTCGATACGCGGTGTATTATGTCTCAGTCATACGTTAGCATGTTCGTGTCGCCATGTCTGTCTTACATGCGCTAAAGTTCGCAAAGCCTATGTTCAGACGCGCCAAGATACAGCGGCCGTACTGTAATGTAAGTAAGGGTATAAGCACCCACAATGGTCGAGTTGTCTAATGCTGAACGCACATTTGTCCGCACCGTCCATCGCATCGCATTTGTATTAAATCATATGAAGGCCCGATGCGGATGACATATTTTATGCGTCGGCATATTATTATGAACAGAATCACAATACAAATTCTATACTAAGGAGCAATTTAAGTAACCGTTAAGTATCTCTGAGTGCGGCCGATAGTTGTGTATTTTGCCACGTGGCTTATCAATAAATATGCTAAAGATGTAAACGTGATCTTTAGCTAGGTTCCTCCTTAACACCACTAGGTAAATCCTAAATACCTTTGTCTAACAGGACGCACAGGCACGAACAGAGAGACAAGCGTATTCCGTAATACATTAGTGTCGATTAGCGTTAGTGCCATTAACTAAATGGTGGCATTTGGCCCAGGGTAATGTCGTAAAGCGAGAGATAAGCTATAACTTGTCAAGTTACCTGAACTAAGTATTGGTACACTTAATTCATCGCATTCAGTAGATTTAATTCACCTGGATGCATAGGTGAATTAAGTCAAATAATAGGAGACTTAAGACACCTGGGTGAATTTATCTAGCTCCTAGGGCTATAGCCATTGTCGTCGATGGACATTCGTAGCACCAAAGGCATCACCGATGCGTTACAGGTTACGAAAAAAAGATAGAAAGATAGAACTAGGTCCTAAGTCGCCAACCGGAAGACGACAAGTTCTTTGGCGGCTGACTCAAGCAAAGGCTTACCAGGCAGACTTTTCGGAAAGATAATAATTATACATACTACCAGTAATAATATTAATTACTTAATAATAATAATAATAAAAGTCTTTATGAGAACTGCAAACACTGTAGTCCGTAGGTACAATGTTACTAGTATTTTCCATTTTTTTAGACCCTTCAAATTGCGTTAAACACAACACTTATACATACAATATACAAACTCACTTATACATAACATATGAACTCACTACAAGCTAAAAAAAGTTTTTAGCTTGTAGTGAGTTCATGAGCTTATCGGATCATTAATATTAATGTGTGAACGAACAAACGGATGGTGACATTTCGATCTATAAGCCGCATTGACGCACGGGGCAATGAATATTGTGCGGCTTAATCTAGTGTCTATAGACCTTTGCTTGGTTAATTTCTTATTTATAATTTATTGTTATAAACTCGGTATAAAATTAGATTATAATCTTACTGTTTTTTCATTGTTTAATTTAAGTAATAAGTTGTTTAATTTAAGCATATACCTACCTAGTGCAAATTATTGTAGATAACAATTTGAAAAAATATCATTGGAGCCTGGAGATATTGATGCAATAGATCTTATAGATCCTACAAAAATGACTTTTTATTTCTTGTCTGTTCTCATGTTAGTTATGTTAATCGAAATACGGTATAAACAAAGGTAAGTATGTATAGACAATTAGACATTTTCCGTTGTAGCTTGGGGAAACATATTTACTTTGGTGTTAGTTATAACAATCGGTTCATAAATAAAAAGATAATTTTGTCAATAAAGTACGCCGTCTAAACATTCTAGACTAAGATAACCAATAGGGATGTTGACGCTATCAGTAAATTGAAATAAATTTATGTTTAAAGTATCAAGGAAAACATTTGAACACCTAAAATATTGTTCTTTTGTCGAAATCAATCCCAATAAATTAAATATAATTATTTTAAAATGTTAAAAATAGTTACTTACTCATTGTCACGTGACCACAAACGTCATTTTGAGCTTATGACGTCATTGTTCTTATTTTATAAGTGTAACTAACTTCAGTCGACAGATAGTGTTGAATATCGGCTAGTGACGTCACGTGACGTTTTTGGAGGGAAATTTGAAAATGATTTTTATTTATCAATTTTTGTTTTTAAATTGAAGATTATTATTTTTATAATATTTTTTTCGTGGATCTCAAGGTTCTATCTATAAAATCAAATTGAATCCTAAAATTAGTCAACATCCCTATTCCTTGCTCCGACATTTCGTTGGTGTGCTGGAGTGAATGATATAGATGGCGCCACTGACCATTTACCACCCAGCCTTTGGCAAATGTAAAGCATTTCCTTTATAAAATATAAAATATTAACAAATACTCACTTTTTTGCATCAAATATTAATAAAGTTTGGAATACAAAGAACGACTTGGCGCTAAGGAAAATATCTCTTCCAGGCGACCTTTGGGTAGAGGAGAAATATACAGAGTCCTCTTTATATTTATTAAGAGGACTCTGCATTTCGCCACTCATATTCCTACTACATCGTGTTCATGATTCTTTGCTTTGCTTTTATGCTTGATGTGTTATGTATAAATAAGGGCTTAATGTCTTAGCCAACCTAATTCCAATAACTTTATGATTAGACCTGTGAAAATAAGCATGATTAATAATTATTGAATGTTTACCTCTCACAGTTTGTACGTGGAGGTGGACCTTTACCTATCATTAAAGTGGCGCGATTCCGTCCAATGGTTCCCACGCTCTCGTGACAAGACGGACCATAGGTATTGGATTAGATTGGACTAGATTCGAAGAGAGATTGGACGGGGATTGTGGAAGGTATTGAACGTAAAATTAACCAGTATAAATAAGAAGAAACCGGACTGCATAAAAAAAAAAACATTAAAAAAACGATCATGATAAACCTACGGTTTTGAAATCCTTATGAAGAAACTAAACTTATATCATCGCGGACACTAAATATTTTGAAAACATGTTCTCAAGATTTTAGTATTTTATACCAATTACATGGATCATAATCATGTTTCAGTATTCAATAAATGATTTATGCTTATATTTCGACCATTGAATGAACACTCACTCTCCTATTTGAATCCCAGTAGTTCAACCAGCAACATTCAATCAGTATAAATCACATTATTGTAAGTGAGATTAAATAATTTACAACTTGATTCCTTTACAACCCAGCGATTTGAACTATGAACGCTTACAACCGGTGGCAATGTTAATTACTGCATTTGAATCCGTCTGCATTAGAATCCGTCTCGTAAAGCTAAGCCAGTGGTTTAAATTTGATTATTTATAGGATTAGTAACCCTACTGTACAGCATGACTGCAATATTTTATTACCTGCTACTTACGTTAAAGGTTTAACTACATTTATAGGTGCTTAATATAGGTTTACAAGCGATATTATTTCCAAAGTGTAAATGACGCATATATTATCCTACATCGCACATTTGTTGTGAGTATGTTCGTTACTCTTTCACACTAAAACCACTGAACGGATTTTCATGAAATTTAACTCACAGGTAGACCATCTAGAATTACTTAAAGGATACTTAATTAAGTGGGAGAGGGAGAGGGAAAGGGAGAGGGAGAGGGAGAGGGAGAGGGAGAGGGAGAGCGAGAGCGACAGGGAGAGCGAGAGCGAGAGGGAGAGGGAGGAGATATGCACACAAAAATTATAACGTCTAAGAACGGCTGTACCGATTTCAATGATCTCTGATTTGTTACATTCTCAGGCGATATGAAGTTCGCCGGGTCAGCTAGTATACTATACGATGATGACTACTGATCATCAGCTACTTGAGTAACTGCACTCTGTCCGCATGATGCTGTAAAGTTCTCTGGGGGTAACAGCAACTGTCCATTCCAAATATCATTTATAGGCTGACGACCATTGATGATCACCACAATTTCCCTTCACCACTGCTCATAACTACTAATATTCACTACTGTTCATCACCGCTGCTCATCACCACTCACCCTCAGAACCCTTAACCTTGCTGCTGGAAGAAAGGCGCGGCAGATCACCAAGGCGACGCTCACATTCTGCTGCCGCTATACATTCGTCACATCAATATCCGTGGAGAGGAATTGTTACACAAACTTTTGTGTGCCAGCATTTTTGCGCACAATATTTACTGAAAGGTCGTTTGTTGTATTTTTATTTATTTATTTCATTTGATAGATTTACTAACAGTTTTAACATAAACAAATCTACTTATTACTAAAACCACGTCTTATACATATTTCAATTTAACTAAATAAATAAAGTCAATAAAGTCCAGTAAGTAAATAAAGTCCATAAAACATTTTTCAGACATTTTTCATGTTGGAACCCGGAACACTAGGGGTGGTCACTTCCACAAAATAAAACCCGATACTTTTCGTTCACTTCACTTTTATTGACACCACTTATTACATTACACCACTTAGTATTATTTATACAATCTTCCCTAGTGTTCTCTTCACTGTTCTCGATTCTTCATTGGTAAGTTTATGTTTGTTATTTATTTTTGGTTCTGATTCTAGTTCCCAAAACTTTTTCAGAACTTCGTCTTCACCTGTGTAAACATGCATTACAGAAATACTTGAATTTACAGTTCTATCAGAATCCACAGTTCCTGAAATTATCCATCCTAATGTGATATGTTCAAGTTCATCCACTACTGAATCACTTGAGCCCATTTCATTCCCATTTAGTAACACCTGTTTGGATAAATCCATTCCAAACAACACACCCATTTTCTCAGTTATATTATATCTAGAATTTGTCAATTTTACGTTTTCTTCCATGTTAAAACCACGCTTTGAAGAACCCCTAACATCGTCAGTCTCACACTGAGGTCCAATATTTTCACCACTATCAGTCGAACGCCGATCGTTAAACTGCCCAACATCATGATTGTTTCCCAAAATTCCCTGGCCTTCCAGAGAATGTAACAAATCATGATGTTTTCCCTTGCAGATTCGGCAATTGGGTTTAATTGTACAAAACTGTTTAAAGTGAGTACCCAAACAGTAGAAGCATAAGTTCTCGTCACAAACAAACTTACGCCGAGTAGCCACATCTTCTTTACCAAAGTCAGTACATTCCGCTATAATATGATGCCCCTTACAAAATTTACCACATAGGACCAAATTGCCTGCAAAACGATTCAACCAAATTTGAGCTATAAAGTTATTTAATAAGAACTATATTACTGTGAATGATTATAGCCATGGTTAACAGGATCCATTGGATTTTAGATTCTTCTCAGAATGCTTGCAGAAATCTCACAATTATAAGATCCCAGAAAGAGCCACGCCCCTTACCTACAGGGCTTGACTCTACCTTTAACTCTACAAACCCTGGCCATTTTACATACTTACGTACAGCCGTCGCAATCATATTAAGTCTTATTAAATGCAATAGTTTTACAAAAAGTAATTAAATTCTTAGACGATTCAACTCCACTCCATTCATTGTTCTAACGGCATGCGCTCACGCCTGACCGGCTAACATTTGAGAAAGGTTAAGTTTAACCGCAGTACATATAACTGCAGTCAATAATTCAGTAACTGCATACACTGTTATGCATATTTGTGCATCGCACTGCATAATCGCAGTCTTGTACACTTGAGAACATTGATTGATGTAGGTTATGGAATGTTGTATTTGATACTTGATTATTAACTATGCATGTTTGATGTGCAAAATGTAATGATTGTGAAATGGTTGGTTTCATTTGATATTTTTGTCAGTCCACAATGATATTTAAGATAATCATCTTCGTTCATTTACCTCAGTAACACCAGAGGCGTAAGTAAGTATAGACTAAAGACAAATTGCCATCTAAGAAAGTAGCACAGAAATTCAATTGATAAGTAGCATATTTTTGTATATTAATTTAGGTTGAAGGTACCTAATTAGAAATCAGCTTAAGACTTAAAATTATTTTAAATAAGTTCTTATAAATGACAACCAAGCACCAAATTTTTTCTAACTGCCATTTCGGAAAGTGCCTCATTATAGTTACAATATTTTGTGTGTTTTTATATTCAATTCAATGACATGATAACTAACTTAACTAAATTCTTCCAAGACATCTAACTTATTTCATTCAAGAAAGTTTTATTCGCCGGCCATTATCTGTAGCAATCCCAATCACGTCACCTCATTGCAATTCTTTTATTTTCTCTATTTTTTTTTTATTACACAATTCTTCCCTTTACATAATTTCCAATGTAAATGCACCAAGGGAGTTATCAATGTCATGAAAGCGAAAATTTAAATGATGTCGTGCCAAGCAACAATATCATGAATATCATGATACAGAAGTTGGTAACAGGGTTAATTAAGTTACTATACGTTTGGCAATACAATATAATTTATATAAAGTTAAAATTTAAAATTATTTATTTTTAATAAGTTATTATCAGTGACAATAAACCCATCCGAAGTTCAGTTTTTTTTTCCTGCCATTTTGAAAAAGTGGCCTTATTCATAATTATTCTGAAATCTCATTGCTTATGAAGTGCTTTTTATTATTCATCTATCTACTTATTGAGGCTGAACGTATTCATAATAAGTACTTAAAATTTTAATTATAACACTTATTTCCATAAGATTGTTGGTGCATGATAGTCTACTTACAAATTCTCACTAAAATTTCCTGTATGACACGAGGAAATTGAACCCAAGACCTTGGAAATAGCAACTTAATCGTAATCCAAATACCGAGTAAAACTGCAAATTAATAATATGGAGTTTCCAACACGAATCTTTTTTTAATAATAAAATTGTGTAGGTACGCAATATCGAGCACACCGTGATATGCCAAGCCTTGTAACTCAGTGTTGTGAACAATGGATGGTATAACAAAAATTAGGGCATTTGTATACGAGCCACATTCCGTGCTTCGAAACCTACGTAAAGCCGTCGGACGAAGTTGCTATCATAAAATAACATATCGATAATTCATATCAGATGAATTTGGGCGGCATGAAAAACTTCCGAAACGTACTGGAGCAGCGTGGTGGAGCATGCTCTAGATCTCCTCAAGAGAAGACACCCGTGCTCAGCAGTGGGATTTTAATGGATTTGAAGCCATGCCATGGCTAATGGAATTGTTTAAATGTGAACGATAATGTGGCGACATTACACGATACGTCACACTGTGACGTCATACTCGACCCGAATCACGCTATCGAAGTTTTCTAGAATGCTGGTGTTGTGTATAAATTCTGGCAACGACAAATATTTGCAAGCGCCAGAGCGCATCAGGGACTCATACACTAACCTTGACTTATCAACATCATGTGACTTTAAGGAGGTAGATTCGATACATATCGAATAATTACTTCTTATAACTATACAAATACACATACATACAAAATACATACATACAAGTAAATACAAAACACATAATTGATAATACATAATTACGAAAAAAATACATTTTGTGGCGATTGCTGGTACCGTAGTTTGCGGCCGCCCTAAATGTTTGTATTATCCTTTGGAATCCCCTGGAATTTTTCCGGTATCAGTACCAAGGTCACTTAGCGTGAACGGATATTAAAAGTGATGTTTAAAACATTTGGATTTTTTATTTAAATGTCAAAATAAATCTTTAGGTGACTGATAGAATCAGGGTAATGTAATAAACATGAAATCCTTTGTACGTACGTATCTTGTTGCTCTTTAATTGAGGTCATACAACACCATATTTTTGTGGCCTTGGTTTTTTTGTCAAATTCAAATTTTATTTTTATTTCCAAATCGTATTTTCAAATAGGTTAAAGATGTTTTGTCACAGGCGAAAAGAAACGGCAAAAATATCCTTTCTTATTTTTTCATCTTTTCATTCGTGAAATATTTCATGTGAGTTTCGGTTACAGTTTTGAAGTCTGAGAGTTGTCCTAAAGTCCTCCTTGGGTCTCCTGTCTCCCAGTTGACTTAAAGTGAACAAGGGATGGAACAACTTACACATGGACTTAAATATAAGTTTATATAAGTTTATATTTAAGTCTATGAACTTACACGATAAACAATTTGAAACAATTGTTGAAACTGTTCGAGCAGAGTTGCCATGAAACTGGTGGCAAGTGCAAAGTTAAACTTCAAACCTCCAGGCTGGCTCAAAAATATAAATTATAGAACCCACGGTGTCTTTAGCTCAGTTGATATATGCTCGTAGGTTCAAATAACCCTAAACGGCTCACTTAGCAATAATAACATAACGAGGAGGTTACGAGGCGCGTCGACGCAATTTCATACATCAGTTATTGTTAGGGGGCGCATGTTGAAGGGTTTACGATGGATTATTTGATTGTACATAAGTGGATTATGTCCTTGTTTGAAAGTCAAAGTTCCTGTCTCACTGTCGACAAATTGACGAATAACTCAATATCACGCCAACCGATTTCGATGATTCTTTTTTTAATCGAAAGCAGGCGCTTGTCATGTGGTCTCACATAAATTTGAACGAGATCTGACAACTATGTAGTTTTTGAGACTTTGAAGTCGGTTATTTTTTGTTAGTAAAATTTAGATTATTTTAAACAGTATGTTCGTCCCATGCGTTCAATAAGTCTTTCAATAAATTTCGCTGCTAAATACAAACAATCAATTAGGTAAATAAAATGCCTACCTACCTAAATAAAAAGGTCTCACATGCCGCTAGCAAGATTAGTATCCTTCCTAGTTTAATATGTTATTGAAGTTCGGATCCTTTAGGCCACTTTAGAGGGTAAATTTTGTTATGCTTTTTGGAACGAAGTTCCTTATCGCGCGTTGCGAAAGGGGGCTAGGCGGAAAATTTGGTAACGACACTTTTTGCCGGTAACGACACTTTTTGCCGTCGTAGTTTTTTTTACATAGAAAGCAAGCCAGAATACTAGGATAGCAAAAACATGCAGCAAGTGTGTCAAAACAAATCTAAGGTATTAAATTTCTCACGAAATTTTGTTGAAATGTTTTGGCACACTCGCTTGCATGTTTTTGCTATCCTAGTACTGACTGCAAGGAACTTCGTTCCATCCGGGTGTCCCTTGCCACCTCTCAAGTTTTTTTTCATTAAAAACGTATCGTTTTAGATGCCTGCCTTTCAGACATTTTCACACACTTTCACTATAATAGCCATAATTATGTATTTGAATAATTTTTTTTGGTTTTGGTTTGAAAATAGATTCCCATTTATCAATTCGCACGTGAGTAACGCGCTGGTGAAAAAGAAGAGAAGAAATAAACTTGACAAGTGGGAGTTAATCTCGCTTGAATAGAGTTCCGTACGTTAATTATGTACTTACTGGTTTATTCTATTTTATTAATTTTTGCCCTTTTTTTAAAACCATAGACTTCTTATAGGTTTTCCTATAGGTAATATATTTTTTGTTTTTCTCAAAATTCTAGCTTCAGTAGTTACGAAGATAAGGGGGATATTCAATTTTGATCTTCAATTTTCGTTCTTTCTTGAATAATTTAATACACACACACACACTCACACACTCACACACACACATGCAACAGATTTTATGTAGTAAAAATAGTTTAACTGCAATGTCATTGTCTAGTTTTATAAATATGTTTCAAATGTATAATTTTAGTCAAGTTATTACTTACCGGCTATACAGTTACTCAGAAGGGTTAGCAGACTCCTACAACACAAGTTTTTCTTAGTGTAGGGTCTGTGCATCACGTACTATATGTAATATCCGCCGCACTATTTAAAAAATCAACTTACTGCATACATATAAAATGTAATATCTGTGTGTTTGAGAAAATAAAGTTATTATTATTATTATTAATAACTATCCATTGTAGAACTACGAGTAGTAAGTACAACATAATCTAAATTTTACTAACAAAAAATAACCGACTTCAAAGTTACTCAAAAACTACTTGTCAAATCTCGTTCAAATTTATGTGGGACCACATGACAGCCACCAGCTTTCGAGAATCATCAAAATCGGTTCGCCCAGTCCAAAGTTCTGAGGTAACGAACATAAAAAAAAATACAGTCGAATTGAGAACCTCCTCCTTTTTTTGAAGTCGGTTAAAAAATACATATATTTGAAATCTTTACAATAAGCCCTTTCATTTAACATGCCACGCGAAACGGTTTGCAAAACAGTTTTTTTTTAATTTTGTATTCCTTAAAAAAATTTCAAAATTCATCTGTTTTGTTTATACCTTCGTCTTTTGGTCACAAAAGAGCACATAATGGAACCCAATAGTTTTTGTTGCAAAGTATCTTAATGTTGCCAAAGATCTCCTACCTTCAAAAGCAACAACAGGACAGTCCTATTGAGAGCCGAGTGTGGTGCACAGAGTGCTATATCCATAGAGTAGTATAGAGTGCGGGTATCACACAAATGGAACGGTACGCATCGTAGGCAGATGATCTATAGATACGTATATCGATACGTGTATGACGGATAGGGATGTATCAATTACGTGCCGATCGGCAACGAGGTATCGATAAGTTATTTCGATAACTTATCTTATTTCCTACTACTAAACGAGAATTTTTTTATATAAATAGGTATGTATATTTATTTATATATTTGTTTGTTACCACGTTCTCGATAACAGCACTAACGATTTCGATGAAATTTAGAATGTTATGGTTTACGAGGGCGACTAATCGATCTAGCTAGTTCTCATATCTGGGAAAATTTGTTTTCTCTATTTTCACTTGAGCAAGCTCATTTGCCCAGGTACTTATTACACCATTTGTTGTACTACAGTACATTAATTGTACCTATGGCACCCATAATACCAGATTCTCCTAGTGATGGAGCTGTTAGTGTGATCTATATTGTTGGTTATTTAAAATACGAAAGTCACTCAGTTTTTTAGTTTTACACGAGTATTCTTGTTATTTAGATAGTAAATGTTTATGGTACAAACAACCGAAGAAAATATAGACATAGACTCAATCTTGTTTTAATTTAATTTAATTTCACTTAAACTTCTATTTATCACGAAACATTGTCAAAACTTCTTTGCACAGCAACAATATATCGATGACAATTTGACAGCTAGGAACTTAAGATTGTCGTTGATTCATAAGTATTGAAAGACAAATCGATATTCTAAATCGTTTGAATGATTTCTTGATCGATATAATAATATTTTAACTTTACGCTTGAAAATTAGAGACATATTTTTAAAACTGTGAATTGTTATTTTTGTCTTTTTCTATTACTCAAGGTTACAATGACAATGATTTTTCGTTCGCATCATGGCAAATAATTTTAAACAGAAATATTTAAGTAGGTACTTATCAATTCCCATAGTCATTTTCTATGACAGATAATGAAATTTAGTCGCTGTATCATATGAACCGACTCCAAGTTTCATTATATATACTGTCTATGGCAAATTGACATTAGAAGTCGGCCATATTTGTTTACGACTTTAGACTCGACCAAAAAAATGGACTATAGACTACCTGCGCCGACTACCTGGGCGAACCGGTCCCGATAAGCGCTGGCAGATCGGCGCCGGTAGCCAGCTTTCTTCGTGAATACGCCCTTATATTTACATTCCTAGCTAACGTTAAAATACTTTCGCATTATAAATATTACAAAGTATATCATACAAAACACACACTACAATGATTTATAATAAATATTTATAAGATTTTGATTTTTTTATTAAAGTTACATAAATATAATACGTTGTTCTCATAGCAAACATTTCAAAACATATTTTAAATATCGACTACAGCGTTGGTCGCATCACATCACAACAGTCTCGCGAGGAGAGCGCGGTGCGCGGGCGGTCTTTCCGTGCCCGCCCCTCACGTCTCCTTCACACCCGCGATGCGTGATTTGTTTTCTTAAAAATAAATATAAAAATCAACTTACCGATGAAATGTGATACTGGATTTCAGTTTTGTGTGTTTCCTACTATCGTTTTTGCAAGATGGAACTGCACATTTGACCATTTTGATACGTAAATATTTAAAAATCTCTCTAGAACCGCACACCGCTAGCAATCAACCACGACTACAAGCGCTCGCGACGGGAACGTCGTGTTGTTCTCACCCGTGCCTACTGTTCCCACTTCGTTACACTCCCTCTATACTAATAATAATACCTCTATGGCTATATCAGACTCGTCACGGCTCGTGATAGGGCAGGCCTTCAAGAGCTGATTTGTCAAATTCAGATCATCAACACTTTATATTGATATGATGATTGACTGAGGAATTCGCAAAGGATCTTATTATTGTTTAAAATATTAACTTTTAACACACGACGCTCGAACAGCCTTCGAAAATCATTGTTGTCTCCTATAATAATTCCGTTTGTACCTAATAGTAATGTAAATAGGTACACCCGATTAAATGATGTTGGATTTGAAAAACTATTGAACTGAAACATAATTTCATCATTGCCGTAATAATGACCACGAATCATTGACGGTCCCTAGGAATAATATTCAAACTATAAAAGCAAAGCAAAGCAAAGCAACAACCCATAATTGTCCCACTGCTGGGCTCGGGGTCTCCTCTCACAATGTGAGGGGTATTAGGCCATAGTCTATCACGCTGGCCAAGTGCGGATTGGTAGACTTCACACACCTTCGAGAACTTTATGGAGAACTCTCCGGTGTGCAGGTTTCCTCACGATGTTTTCCTTCACCGAAGCAAGTGATAATTAACCTGTAATACGCACATTATATTTGAAAATTAGAACTATAAAAGACTCCTCTATAATTATAGGAGAACAATTCAAAGATTTGTAATCACTTAATTACCACTTAAACTAGATGAAAGTGTTAAGCTATTGTAATGATAAGCTAACATTACAAGCTATATGAAATAAATTGGAGAATTAGTTTGTTTTTCCTAAAAAAATCTGTGCCCAATACCCTAAAGAAAATATGGTACATCTAATTTCGCAGGTTTAAAAGATACAAATGACCACGGATGTCCATTATAAGAAAGGCACGACCCTGAGCTGAGAAGATACGTACAATAAATTACACGATGACCTCGCATTAAATTACAGGTATCTGCTGTAATTACTGCTAACACGGGAGTTCAAGGTACTTGAGCCAAAATAATTTGATGAAGACATAAAATGTTCAGAATGGAAATCTACAGAAATAACGTGATCATCTTCTTGGAGATCTGTTTGGCAGTTCTAATTTCCACAATCTTCTCTTTAAGTCAGTCTTTAAGAGATGTTTCGATTGTAGCACTTTCTGGTGTGTAGGCACCTACTTGTAAACTGTGTTACATTTCTATATCAGCAGTATTTCCACGATTGTATTAGGTATATATGGGAGCCTCGTGCTAGTTCATCGCTTCCTCCCGTCGCATGAAGCCTTTCTTCCTTTTTGCCTGGCTATCAAGATTCTGCAATTGCGTACTTCATGCATAAAAAACATGAAAAATTTAAATTGAATAAAGTGTATAAAGGTAAAAGAAAAATATATAAAAAGAAAGCGAAAACTGTTTTGTATTTAATGTCATTTCATTTACAGTACCTACCTATATGAATGAAATAATAATATCATTTCTGTGTGTTTTACAAATGCAACCCATGTGGGTCATGATCATTTTTAAAATGACAAGCCGCAATACGTTACGAACCGCTACATGATATTTGGAGGCATGTAATGCCAATCAATCCCGGGAAAGGTCTCAGATTTGATTAGGTCGGATAACCGTGTGTGACATACATGGATGTAGATGGGTTGATGTCAAGATACAATTGGCAAATATGATAAGGTGAATAGATTAAGCAATTCAAGGTATAATTTTTATCGTAGTCAAGTTTGAATCGGTGGCACGTGTGACTTTTTAGAGTTCCGTAGTCAAAACGAAACCCTTATTTTTGTCATGTCTGTCCGTCCGTACGCAGCATATTGCTGAGACCCTTATGCACACAATAATAAGTGGTCATCGTCGCCCATGGAACATGAATGATCAGAAACTTGACATATGTACCTATACAATATTATATTGTATCGCTTATAATTATTATTATGTTCCCGATCGAAAAGGGAACTGCGAAAAATGCCCGTTTCCGCAATATAAATATTACTTGTACCAACTATATCCGAAATAGGACTAAAAAACAATTCACGGTTGATTTTAAAAAGTGTCTAACGCCCCAATCAGAGTCACTAATGGTTACTTAAATCGCTCCTTAGTACAAACAAAAGATAAAAGTAACCGTTAGTGACTTTGAGTTGGGGTGTAAGTCCTACTCTCCTTGTATTTTTTATATTTATTTATTAGTTATAAATCGTGACCTTACCCTAACCGCAACGCCTATTCTGCCCTCCTACCTAATGATAAACAACGTATCTGACATTTTTTTTGAAAACGAGTTATTAGCATATTCGTAATCAGCGCATTTCGCATGCATTTCGCTGATCGATTTCGAAAAAAATGTCAGATACGTTGTTTATCATTAGGAGGGCAGTATTGTTGCGTTAATACATTTTTATAACTTATTTATGTACAGTAGTATAATGTAGGTATAATGAACCGGTTTTAATCAAGTTTGCACACCGTGTGCAGGTTGATTCAACTTGAAAGATAGGATAGCTTTTAACTCAAAAAAAAATCTTCTGACAGAACGAAGTCTGTCCGGGCAGCTAGTAATATTATAAATGTGAACGCATCTTTTTCTAACTAATTACAAATAGCTATAAAACACGGAGCCCTGTCGACGAATTAATTATCTTACAAACATTAAAATAAATTGCGGTTATTTAACCATTGTACGCACAATCAATTAGCATAAAGCACTCTGGACTGTAACCGTATATAAGGTAACAGTATATAAGGTAACTACACATTTAGGTGGAATATTAACACTGTTTTCGGACTAATTTTTATAAGTTAAATTTATATTATATGATATCCTTGTAATAGAGTATTTAAAATACATACAATTATTATTCTCGTTTCCAATTATTGCATTTATTCCCAGGAAAAAAAGTTGGTAAAAACTGACGATGTTTTTTACGTTAAAAAACTTTTACGTTAAAAAAATTAAATGAAAGGAATAAATTACCAATTAATTTATTAATTAATTTAATTTAAATAAAATGACAACAAAAAATCCCGTTTTTTGCCACCCACGTCATACAGCCGATGTTACGGTGGCTCAATATCTTTATCTCCTAAAAATCTGAAGGCATACAATAAGCGATACAAGTTAATAGGAAACTGCTGTTTTGATGAAGCTCTAATTTTTAATAAATATCTAATAAATACTATATTGCGTTTAATATTTTTATGCACAGCCGAAACCAGTGAGATTGACAACGTGTTTGTTTATGTAAAAGTACCTTACTTAGTTATAGAAAAAAACCATAGTTCGAATGTATCTACACCCTTATTTATTGCTCCATGGCTTAGCATCACGGATTTGAACCCTCGACCGCACAATTAGAAGCGCTGCCACTAATCATCGTAATTAGTCCGTGATATTTAACCTTTAAATAAAATGACTGACCTGTGCTATGAATAAGTAAGTACCTACCACTTATTAAGTAGATGTATTGGTCAATTTTTTTATGTGTTATGTGCTGTTAGGCCTACCGTCTACGGCGCTTCATTTGACGATTGTATGCTGCATAATGTATAGTGTAATATGTATAATGTAAGGCATAATAGGCATTAGGCAAACGTGACGATACCGTTCCGTGGACAGATTTCGTACTTTTACTAAGCAAGGTGGACGATTGACGTCTACGTGGACAGAGGACCTGTATTTCAGGCAGTTTATTTTTTTGACTGAGGTGGGCAAAGGGCCTTAGCCATAACTAAGTCGCCTACGTCCAATGTTGTTATTATAATCTAGGTCCGGTATGGTGAACAACGTTGACCGTTGTCGTAAGCTGTACTTTTAAATACTATTATACCTGTGTACAATGTACATTTGTATATACTATAGTTTATGGCCGGTTTATACGAGTACATAAGGACTCTTAGTCTGTTGTATTACCAAGTCTTTCGCAACAAAGTAGACGCATTAGCTATTGTGGGTCGTTACTCGTTGCACACGGATCTCAATTTCGAAGTACCCACAACATTAAATATTATCAATGGTAACAACACCCTATTTATCTACTTACATAATATACAGTGAAACGCTGGACATCATGCTGGCCGACACCACCTTCTATTATGTAGGCACTTGTTACTGATTATTACATTAGATCACGATAACATGTTATAGTGCAGGAGGTAGCGATGAATTTTTAGTATGTCTTGTTGTCATGATATTTTATCAATGATAAAATTATGGGGAGGAACCCATAATTGTTGTAAGTATTCCTAACTTAATTATATAGGGTATTGCCATTTAATAAATAATCAATTGTATTGTTCTTACGATAAAACAGTGTAAAAATTACTGATTTTACCTTTGTAATTTTCTCTCTGATGATGGCTGGAAATTATTTAATTACATATTGTAAGGAAAAATTGTCGTATGACAACTTATTAATTACTTAGTAACTTATTAAGCCTAGCCTACAGCAGTCAGGTCACCCATTAAAATCTGCAACCAAAGACTTTGCCGAAGCGTAAATCAATTGTCTTAATTAATTTTCCAGATCTTTGATAAATTGTACTAAGTTATATATTAATACAGTTACTAAGTTCTGTATTATAAAATTTATCCAGATATAATTTTGATGTTCAATACAGATGATTTGTTGTTGTTGTTGTTATAAACATGATGAATATGCAACCGCCTCTCGTACTATTAGGTCAAAAGCTACTCGTAATCGATGGTAACATCGTTCAGTCAGTGCTTACTATAGTAAAAAATACAATGGTCTGTTTGTTTCTTGCTTCCGCTCTGCTAGTGAAATTTCGTAATTGAACTTATTACGTGTGCCCATAGAAACTGTAAGGCGATTGGAATGCTTTAGGTTATTCGGGTATTTGAAAGGAAAGCTTACTTCAGAAACGCTTTTTCGGAAGTTATCGACCCGTTAGCGCTATTGAATAGATAAACCCCCGACAAAAGGATCTCAGAAACCGGGCATTAGCCAAGCAAGCTTAACAGAATACTTGTAACTTGATTTTCCAGTATCTATAATCTTTACTAGGATATAAACTTAATGTCGATGACAGATTATTATTTTATTTTATGTTATTTATAAACTAACAGCTAAACAAAATACAATGTAGTCGCAGAATAGTAATGTTATGGCTAATTAAAAGTTTCCACTTATAGGTCCACTTATAATCAATTATTGTGTGAAGTAAGAGTTATTAATATCAATACCAAAAAAGATAATAATTCCTGTAATCCGAATCAGATTAATTGATTTGTATGGGTAACCTACCGGTTAATTACATTACCATGTAATTTCGCGGACCTCTACCACCAAGCCTACAACAGCCAGGTTTGCTGGCATGGAATCCGTATTCTAGTCCGCCCCGTATTAGTATGTACTAATAGTATTGGTATGTACCAATAGCAATAACAAGTAAATAAGTAATTAGACTACAATATTTGAATCGCTCCCATGACATGTCAAGGTCAGACAGAGAAAGGATGACACATTGTGGGCGGTTGTCGAAACCCAAAGACAATAGAAGACTCAAATAAATAACATTGTTGATTTTTCGATACCATTGTTCTATAGAAATAATAGAGATCAAGGTCATTGAATGTGGCGTCTGAAAGCGATTAATGTCTATTGGTTTACGTAATTGATATTATGATACGATTTTGTTTGGTGTTTGGGCGGGTCCGATTACACCTGCTTTTACTGTAGATAAGCTAATAAGTATCAGCTTCATACAAATAGCTTTACCCCCGTATTCAAGAATAATACGTGTCTAAGTAAAGAAGCAATGCTATGCGAAGTAAGGCATTTCTCAGTGCGTTGGTCATGGCAAGCCTTCAGTTTCACAGTCGACCCTTAAGTATCACTTGGCTGTGCGGACGCACAGAGCTGTATACAGCCCTCTTATTGGTCCTTTTGAGGCGGCAAACTTCACTCTAGTCATTTGACACAGGCAAAAGACAAAGACAACAATACAAATAATCGATCTATTTCTTTCTATTTTGATAGAAGTCAAACCAACACTATGCGTTCGGTAAAGTAGCTCGGCAGCTACTTTATCGATTTTGACAAACGCACAGCGAAGGACTTCAATCAAGTATTGTTTACGAAATGGTTTTAATGCCACTATGCACTCGCAAGCACTGTGAGACCTCATAGTATTATTATTGAATACGGGGGTTAGACTTGAAATATTTTGCAGCCACTGGCACTGGCACACAATATTTTTTACACGCACACACACACGAAACGAAGGCACCCGATTTACGATTCACAGCCAAATGAGCCTTATAAGCTTACAAAGTTATAAGCTTTTGAGTTTTTATGGCTTTTAAAAATTGCTAATCAGTGGCTTAAGACCAATAAGGTTCTTTTCCTACTTAAAAACTTAGCCTACTTAAAAATGTTTTAGGTAACTACATAAATCAAAACTGAAAAAAAATATGAAGACAACCTCCAGCCCACCACTGCACAAATATGAAAGAATGTATACCTTGTTCACAAATCTTAGAGACTAAAATGACAACCACTAATGTCAAAGTTCGAAATAATGATACCAGCTAAATTTGTGCGATCTACTTTTCCGGTTTTTTGAATCGTAAACTATGTCGTAAGAATAGTGACATATTAGTAGCAACACTCAGGCAACAATCATATCTACCTAGATATTTAGTATTCGGGTAAATAGTATAAAATTAGCTGTATACCGAATGTAACCGTAACCAAATACTCGTTCTTGTAAGCAAAATAACTTATAAATTTAGTATGTAAGGGCAAATATATTATGGATATATGAATGATAATGGTTGCTTAAACTTGTTTTTATACTAGTTTTAGGGACTCTTCAATAATTAACCGACGAAAAAAAAAGGAGAAGGTTCTCAATTCGACACGTATATTTTTTTTTTATGTATGATCACGCAGAAATCGGCACAGGGTGGTCCGATTTGGATGATTCTTTTTTTATTGGATAGGATATGTCCTGAAGTTGGTCCCATATTTTTTTGAAAATTTTATTCCCACTTTAAAGGTACGAAAATAGGGAATGATTGATTATTCACCCGTTTTTTTCCCGGAATTTTTACATGTTAACTCCAATAACTTTGTACTGGATGATCCGATTTCGATGATTCTTTTTTTATTGAATAGTGTATACCTTGAGGTTACTCTTGTTTAAATTTCGAAACAAAATTTTACCCCTATAGGTACGAAAATAGGGGATGATTGATATTTCATCTACTACATTTTTACCTGGTAACTGAATCTATAATTCATAAAATCAATAATTTATTATTAATTATAAGTATTATAGCAACTAAAAATTAAAAAATAATTACTTTTTAACAAAAAATAAAACCAACGAAAAACAAACTGAAAAGCAAAAAATAAAATAAACCATTTAGTATTATAAATTAAGATCCGAAATTAACAGTAAATAAATAATTTTGAGGCGGTGCCAAACCAATGAAAAAACAAACGGCGAAAAGATGTGCGCCACGCTGCTGCTGCCATGTGCATCGCATGCCGCTGCCCTCATAATATTATGAATTTTATGTAATTAATTTTGGTTGTTTGTTTGGCACGGTCTCAAAATTATTTATTTACTGTTAATTTCGGATCTTAATTTATAATACTAAATGGTTTATTTTATTTTTTGCTTTTCAGTTTTTTTTTCGTTGGTTTTATTTTTTGTTAAAAAGTAATTATCACACAAATAGTCGACCTTCCTTATAAGTTGTGAAAATTTTTCCGATTTACTTTTCGGTTTATGGTCATCACTATTTAATTTGCACCCGAAATTGGTCACCCATGAAACGTCAATTTAGTCTCTAAGATTTGTGAACGGATTATATACAATAAGAAAGAAAGAAAGACTTATTCCATCATAAGGATCGCAATAACTTTAAAATTATATGGTAAGAATTTAGTAAAGTTTATTTGATTGAGTTCGGAGTTGCAGCTCTTAAAATGACGGAAAAGGGTCGCATTCAGAAAATAGCGCAGTAAGTGGTAAGTATCTATCTTACTACGTCCTCTGATATTTCAGTGCGCCCGTTTATATGTATCTTTATGTCTATGTATATGTATATATAACAATAGGGGTATTCTACGGTGTTGGTTATTCAATGATATTCCTTTTACTTTGCTCCATGATATTATATTTCCATTTCTCCTAACGTTCACATCAATAACAATCTCTACAACTCCGTGATCGCTATCCGAATCCCCCACCATGTCCCACACGTATTGTTCTCAATAGATTGACACATTCCTTATTCTAAATATTATTTAGTTTTCTTCATGACTTCTAGTATGACAGCATCTCGTTATAAAACCAAAGAGGCCGCTCGCCGTCACGGCTATCCTGACGTGCGCTCGTCCTCGAGCGCTTCCGCTTCCATGCCTCCGGTGGACCCCTTTGTTCGCTGGGTGCTCGTCATGGACTCCATCGGACGCCTTTACTTCTGCTGTGGCTGCACACCGACACGGCCTCATGTGTCGTTACTCTGCAAGGAAATATCTTACGGCAGTACTTGTTCGCTCGGCCGTTCCTGACCTCGACGGGGCAATACTTTACAACTTTATGATGTTATTACCTTGAGCCATGTACCATAGTCGTTTCGTTTCATTTTCGACGTAACAACAACAACAAATCTTGAGTAAGTCTCTTAAACCACAGGAGTGCACCGCTACTAAGAAGCCTGATTACACTCCCCTTCTATTCTCATTCGACGTCATTTCACCACAACAAGTTTCTTACTCAAGTTCTCATCTCCAATCCAATTCAACACAAATCACATCTTATCACAGTTAATATCCGCTTCGACTGGTACATGACTTACAGGCATTCATGAAAACCTCAACAACATTAAATGGAACCTTAAATCTCTCTTTCATTTGGAAACTCAATTCAATAATTTGCAAAAGCTCAATATTACTTCTATCACTCAAGACAGTAATGACAGCTCTCAAACGTTTCTTTATCATATAACAAATTCACAAAATCACCTTTCTAAATGAAGGTACGCGTGAAGATGGTTGTACACCGAATACATCAGGACGTCGCGTCGCTCTGTCCCAGCTGCGTTCATTCTGCCGTCACCTGGACAGCCACCGCTTGAATGCTGGTTCACTTGTTTTGTGATAGCACGTCGCTATATCGTTTTCCACAACTGAAAAATACAAGGAAAGTTATTTTCACATGTACGATGTCACAATTTACATTTCAAACTACACTATCTTCGATCCGTACTCCTTCGGCCATCGTGACCATCAAACACGACCTCGTGTTGTGTAGGTTCTCAAACCCAGACGTGAACAGTGTGCGTCTCAAGTTTCGTCGCGTTTTGGATTGTTTCATTTCTCATTGCAAAATTTTCTTCAAATGTCATCCGAACTAGTGTCATTCCTCATTTATTTTCCGACTTTTCCGATATTTTAGGGGCTATTCTTCCAACACCGATTATTACTCCGGCAAAATAGTAACATTTGTTCCATATTCCACGTTCTATCATCAAATTTATAATTACTGGATGGCTGTTGTAGGCGTTGGTTAGGGTCACTTCTGATATAACAATAGGGGTATTCTACGGTGTTGGTTATTCAATAATATTCCTTTTACTTTGCTCCATGATATTATATTTCCATTTCTCCTAACGTTCACATCAATAACAATCTCTACAACTCCGTGATCGCTATCCGAATCGCCCACCATGTCCCACACGTAGGTATTGTTCTCAATAGATTGACACATTCCTTACTCTAAATATTATTTAGTTTTCTTCATGACTTCTAGTATGACAGCATCTCGTTATAAAACCAAAGAGGCCGCTCGCCGTCATATATATGTATATAGATCGGCAAGCGGTGCATATTTATTTATTATTCAGCGGTACATATTTATTTATTATACAGACTGGAATTTCGAAGTCAATGCAAATAAGATAAAATGCGACTAGATATAAAATTCAATAGGTAGACGTACATTTATCTTTTTATTCTTTAACTTATTTATTTTTTCTGTATTATAGATTACACCTTCAAATCACAATTTGACCTATACCTGTTACAAACACAATTTAAATGTATCCGTTATAATTTACGATCTTTACATACTGCATAACGCAATCCGTCTTTATTATCTTAATTTCAACCTAGTAATTTACCAAAGAAAGCTTAAATTCCCTTGCGTGAGATAACATAAAGCTTTGAGGTAAGTGTACGCAATAATAACACTTATCGTTTCAGGGTTTAGGCGCAAAATTTATTAAAGTTCTTGTATATGATGCAAACAAATAGAATGTATCATGCGGTCATTCAGTATGCTTAGAGTACAGTCGAACACATAATGCAGAATATGTTAGGGCCTCATATCTCGGCCTAAATGTTGAACCGAATGTCCATTTATCGATTTTATTGATATTTGATCATTTTTCATATTTTAAAACATTTATTACAATATTAAATTTATTTAGCGTTATTTTAAGCAAAAACGTACAAAAAAGATCATCACATAACAGAATGATACTATGAACTCACTTTTGCTTCAAATTCACCTCTTTGACATTGAAATGGCTTTAAGTTGAAAAATATCTTATTTAAAGTAATCCGTATTTTACCCTTTTGAAATTTCCATTAAACAGGCAAGTTTTTTAATTTATAAGCAACAATTTTGCCCAGTACATTTTTTTCAACAAAGTTGTGTAGAAGAAATTTAAAAAACAAAAATATATTTTTTTCTCAGGGTTCCCAGATTGGAAACAAATTACATACTGGAATTGTAAAACCTATATGAGAATACTTGAAAAAAAAAATCTAAATCTCTGCTAATTTGTGGACTCTGCAATAAAAAGTTGTATGAAGGAGTCGAAAATTAGAAAAGTTAAAAAAGTACAAACTACAAAATCTCGAAAACGGTGACATGTTGTTGACATCTGATCGGTAAACCCCCAAGCTACGAGTATCTCCAGTTTTCGTTTGTAGTACTATTTTGGGACACCCTGTATAATACTTATTATTGCGTAGCTTAATATTTCTGCGATTTATTATTCCATACACTGATTACACTCAAAACACTTCACTTGTAATTTAATTAAAGTGGTGTCAAAATAACGTGAGTTTCCCACAAATTCGTATCACGTTTTTAAGAAATAATTGTGAGAACTTCGTTCTTTCTATCAACTGAATTTGAAAACCCATCATCAAAATAAAAATAATTAAAGGTTATGTACCGTTGGAATCCCTGTAATGATTGTACTCGACTGTACCTACTCTATTTACCTGCACTAATGCGAGGTCGAAGTCGCATCAGGGTTGGCACAGACAAATTGTACGCAAAACTATATTTCTTTACTTTAAGTAATTTATGCGCCAATCTCCATCCATAGTTTTTTTTTTCATGTATGTTTCAGATTATTGCAACCAAGTGTGGATTTTATGGTCATCGCACATATTCTTCTCCTCTATGGCGTGCATAAGTGCATAAGTGATACCTACATGATTAAAATATTTTGACTTTGACTTTGAATTAGACTTTGTATCAGCACACTTATAAATGTGAAAGTTTGTAAGGATATTTGTTACTATTTCAAGCAAAACGAATGAACGGATTTTCTTGTTTAGCAAAAAGGTAGACCATTATCTGATCTGATTTTCTTTCTTCTATCGTGGTCTTTATAATCACTTGTCGTCAGGCTCATCGACTCGTTTGTCGTCTGTTTATACAACAAAGCTACCGTTTTACCAGAAATTTTTCTTTATTCATCTACTCGTAGGTTAGATTATATTTCTTTACCCTCTGACCCATCACTAGCAGTACTAGCACAACCCTAGATCCCAATCAGCGACGCATCATTAGATCGCGGAGCTATCCGATCCATAAATCACGCGCTCTGCTTTATATCTCACAGAAATGCATAATTAAGTTCTAACGTATGACGTTCTTGTACGAGATAAATTGAGCTTTTGTTTTTTAGTTCAGGTATTAGTTTACTTAGTTACTTGGACTGGGGATTTACCATTGCTACAGTGTGTTAGGAAATCACTTTGTGTTTATTAAGGACGTGATCTTCTACTTGGGTGACTTATCTAATCTAAAGTCTAATAAGAGGGAAATGTATAGCGATATTACCGTAACATTAAAAACATACAGTACAGATGCACCGCATTGTGGCGCAATTGTTACCATGCTGGATTATGGTACAAAAGGTCCTGGGTTCGATTCACAGCCAGGCAGAAATTTGAATGATGAGTTTAAACTTCTGTTCTCGGTGCGGTTGTGAGTGTTCTTGTCCTTGTGTGTTGTCCATGCTACGCACATGACACAGGAAATCCTAGTATGGGGCGTTATTATCTTAATCTATCTATATATATAAAATTGAAAAGAGATACACTGATTAAACAAAAAATCTCAGAAACTACCGAACCGATTACGATGAAATTTGGCAAGGAGATAGCTTATGCTAAGGAGACGTCAGCTAAGAACGGATTTTTGGAAATTCATCCCCTAAGGGGTAAAAATACGGTTTGGAGTTCATTTTCATACAAACCAACTTCGTCAGTTTTAGAGTTATAAATATGAAATTTTTTATGTAAGTTTATAGCAATAAACAAAAGTTAACTTTAATATATTTTTTTTTGGAAAATCATCCCTTAAAGGGTTAATTTCTTGGATGAAACTTAGTAGGAAACTTCGTCATTTTTGAAGTTAAAAACATGAAAATTTACATATTAGCTCCAGACTAGATACGAAATTTGTAAGTATTACGTTTTTTGGGAAAATCATCCCCTAATGGGTTAATTAAAAGTTCACAACTTAATATGGCAACTTTGTATGTAAACGACTACCATCCCCTAAAAATAGGGGTTGGTAGTCAATACATACAAATAAACTTCGTCAGTTTTAGAGTTGTAGATACGAAAATTTTTATGTGAGTTTACAGTTCTGAAGAAAAGTTAAGTTTAACACATTTTTTTGGAAAATCATCCCTTAAAGGGATAATTTAGAGTATGGAACTTACTAGGCAACTTCGTCATTTTTGAAGTTAAAAACATGAAAATTTATATATTAGCTCTAGACTAAAAATAAATTTCACAGTAATGCGTTCTTTTGGAAAATCATCAACTAACTAAAGGGTTAATTAAGGAGATGCAATTTAATATGGCAACTTCGTCAGTTTTTAAGTAAGAAGGGTGAAAATTTGTACATAAGCTTATAGTTGAACACAAAAAATATCTGTAGCACGGTTTTCTTGAAATTCATCCCCATAAGGGATAATAGTAAGAGGTTGTAAATATTTAAGGAATTACGTCATTTTTGAACTCAGTAATGTGAAATTTTTTATGTAAGCTTATAATTAGAAACAAAAATTAATTGTTAAAGGTTTTTTGGAAATTCATCCCCCTAAGGGGAAAAAACCAGGATATATGTAAGTTTTTGCGAAACTTCATCAATATCGAACTAAGAAATGTGAAAATTCATTAAAAAAATTATTTTAACAGGTTTTTTTGGAATTTCGTCCCCTAAAGGATAAAGAGGTTGCAAATTTTTCCAGAACTTCGTCATTTTAAAACTCAGAAATCTGAAAATTAATATGGAAACATATAAGGTAAACACCCCAATTATGGACGGTTTAACAGCAAATTTGCGGTATTTGTGAAAATTTTACCTTTATTTTGAAAGTTCAGAACCTGAAAGTACATAAAGTGTAAAGTCCTGTTCTTATTCAACATTTCTGTTGTGTCACGAGTGAGATATTGTAATTGGTTTAAATTTAGTTAACAAATAAAAATTATCATGTTTTTACCCAGTTATGGACAGCAAAAACCCAGTCATGGACACCCAGTAATGGACATACCCCAGTCATGGACACCCAGTAATGGACACGAATCATATAAAACTAGTTAGGCTAGTTATCGACTAATCTATGATGAAAATCCAAAAGAATAATAATTATTAATATCTTTCTAGGGTTCCGAAGTAAAATCGGAACCCTTATAGTTTCGTCATGTTCGTCCGTCTGTCCGAAGCACAGCGCCGAGACCGATAGTGCTAGAAAGCTGTAATTTGACATGAATATACCTATTTATTAAAACTCCAGAACAGTGGAATAAAATACTGAAATACTTCTTTTTTTTCAGGGTACCTCCCCTACAGGTAACGTGAGGATGATTTTTTTATTCTTCGTGTACCCTATAGTGTGGGGTATCGTAAAAAAGGAATTCCAAAAATGTTATGGTTCTTCAAAGACCATTTTTGGAATTAGGGGTTCATTTGCAAAATATTTGGCTTTAAAGGGCTAATTTTAGTTAGAGTCAAGTAGAGGGGCCCTGCTGGCTAAACGGTTAGAGTTGGACAAGTGAAACAATTGTGAAAAATAGGTTAAATGATGAATTTACAAGAAAAACTATTCCGGGTATGTTAATTTATGTAGTCAATGAGTAATAGTCGATAAACTTACTACTTCAGAACCCTACATTGCGCTTGGCCTGACAAACAGTGATAGAACGAATCCTTCACTGCCACTCTGACACCTTGTCAGAGTGCTCTGACCCGTGTCAAAGCGCTCTGATAAGGTGTCAGAGATACAGTGATAGATTTATTCTATCCCTGTCGCTCTTCCGCATATTAATTGGCATGATAAGAGAAATAGCAATAATAACTTAATGTGCATGATCGTAATATAGATATCCCTGTTATGCCTATGCTAAATACCGAAGAGTAAATAAGACAGCCACATACTATAGTTGTACAGTATCACTGATGTCACAACATCGAAGACTTCTGGTTTATTTCGCAACAAATATTATTCTAAGGCTATGCAATAGCTTTACCGCGGCAGTCCCCGAGTGCCACGTGTTTTTTTTTTAATAATAATTTGTTGACATTGTACCCAGATTATTTTACCTTTCGTGATGATGAACCGCGACGATACCCGAGACGTCAAAAAAATAAAACATGTGGCACTCGGGGACTGCCGCGGTAAAGCTATTGCATAGCCTTAGAATAATATTTGTTGCGAAATAAAACCTTACACCCCCCACTTGCATTCAGTACTAGGATAGCAAAAACATGCAAGCAAGTGTGCCAAAACAAAGCTGGGGAATTTCTCATCGGATTTGTTGACCATTAGTAGCAATTAATTAAAGCGAGTAGGTACTAGGCACACAGAAGTCTTCGAAGATGCGACATCAGTGACACCGTACATGACACAGTATGTAATATCTTATTCACTCTCTGGTATTTAGCATAAGCACAACAGGGACGTCCATATCACGATCATGCACATTAAGCTATTATTGCCATTTCTCCCGTCATGCCAATCAATATGCGGAAGAGCGACAGTGATAGAACAACCGTTACCATCTCTACTACGGTGAATGTTCCGAAGAACTTTTCAACCTGGTGCCTCCAACCACCTTCCTTTATCGCACCACCCGCAAAAGGTTACGGTTCCACCCGCATCACCTCGACTCGTGGCAGTCGTCTACCGCTAGTTTCTCGCGCTCCTTGCTGCCACGAACCTGCGAGCTTTGGAACAAACTTCCCTCTGAGGCATTCCCTGCGCGCTATGATATGGGGTTCTTTAAGAAGAGTGTATATCGTATCCTTCAAGGCCGGCAACGCACTTGCAGCTCCCTTGATGCTGCACGTCTCCATAGGCGACGGTGAACACTTACCATCAGGTGGGCCGTATGCCTGTTTGCCCGTCGTTAACATAAAAAAAAAACAAAACCTTCACTGCCTCTCTGACACCTTGTCAGAGCGCTCTGACACCCGTGTCAAATATTATCTATTATTACTATCGTAATATAGATATCCCTGTTGTACCTATGCTAAATACCGAAGAGTAAATAAGATAGTCACATACTATCAATGTACAGTATCACTGATGTCGCATTCTCGAAGATTTCTGGTCGCCTAGTACTCGCTTTAATTAATTGCTACTAGGTGAACAAATCCGATGAGAAATTTAATTCCTCAGCTTTATTTTGGCACACTCGCTTGCATGTTTTTGCTATCCTAGTACTGACTGCAAGTGGGCTGTGTCACCTTTTACTTCGTTACGGAAATTTCTTGATTCGGTCGTCAAGCCCGCGATAAAAGCTATGTAATAGCTTAAAATATGTTTAGAACACTAGGTAACTATTTAAATAGCAAAAATGGAGTATTTTTCATTTCTTTTACACTGTAAAATTTGTGTCGCGCCGGTGTAAAATTTGTGTGTGTTTTATTTTCAAAACTGAGCCCTCGTTCTCTTTTCAAAATCGACAGGATCCACTGAAAACAATTGCATTTAGTTTTCTTTAGTTGTTTGTTACTTTGCAATGGATATATTCAAAAACTACTGGACCGATTTCGAAAAATCATTCATAATAAATCTCAAGAGCCACTTTTCTGTACATTAAATGTTTTTTCAAGATTTCGGTTAGGGGCACTTCAACAACATGTTAGATCACCAAAAAATTTGTTTTTGGAATTATTGTCTGTCTGTCTGTTTATCTGTCCGGGAATCACATGAAAAATCTTGCACTGATTTCGATGAAAATTAGTAAAGTTGTTCCTTATACTTTGGGTCATATTTAAGAAAATTTTTCATCCCGAAAAAATTAAGTTTTCCTCGGATACAAGATGAAAATTGGTATGGAATATTTTTAAAATATCAACGATTTGCTTTAAAGCAACAAACATTCCTCCTTTAATTGATGGAATACATGTTTTTGTACCTTTCAAGATTTTCAAAATTTTTCATGAAAAAGAAAAAACAAATTAATGTGAATGTTGTTTATTTTTCAAAACCCACTCCCGGAGGAATGATTTGTGATTGTATCATAGGTTTCAGTATATTAATTTCCAAATATAAATACTTCAATATTAATAAACCTGTTTTTAAATTTTCTTCTGTGAGAAGTAGGCACTTATATGATAAGCATAACTTCCGCGTGCGAAGCCGCGGGCAACAGCTAGTACTAATATACATAATATATATATAATATACATAATATACTAATATAAATAATAGAGGATAGATTTGATTTTTTGTTTACATTGAATAGGCTCCGAAACTACTGAACCGATTTGAAAAATTCTTTCACTGTTAGAAAGCTACACTATTCCCGGTGAACATAGGCTATATTTAAAAAAAAATAGGGATCCTTAATAAAACTCCAATAATGTAAGCCAAGGTGTAAAAAAATAGGAAAACCGAAGCAAAGCGAGGGCGGTTACTCGTATATATATTAATTACGTGTCACGTTGTTTGTCCGCGATGCACTCCTAAACTACTTAACCGATTTTAATCAGATTTGCACACCGTGTGCAGTTTGATCCAACTTGAAAGATAGGATAGCTTACATCTCAATTTATAGTCGCAATAATTCATATGGCAGAACAACGTTTGCCCGGTCAACTAGTTAGATATAAAACATGATATTACATTCGAGCATTCTAATGCAATACATTATGGGTCATCCGAAGCAAAACAAACGTTGTTCAGTAAAACGGCATCCTAAGTCACATCATAGGAATCTGTCATCTAATGCCTTCCGTTACATCAGCCTGTAAGTAATTACTCATTAATATGCATGTAACATTACATTATACTATGAGGAACGGTCGCGTGACTTGTACGAGTAGATGCGAGACAGTTTCCTGGTGTTGTTTATTGATAAACAAGAAGATGTTTATTGGAGCTGTAATAGTTATTGTGGATTCGTAGAATTTTTTACTTATTCCTGTACTTGTATGTCGGTGGAAGTATTTCTCTCTCTACAAATAGGTACACTCTGCTAATCAGCGGACAAAGCAATGGTATTGACTTTAACCCATTATTTGTATACTTAGCACGGGTCTCTTGGGGAGGCCTAGATAATGCCACCACGTGGCTTTACTGCGAATTGTTGGAGGGGATAGTGGCCAACCCAAGTGGCGGAAGCTTTCATGCTGCCCGAAGGTCTCCACTTTGCCTAACGACTATTGACTTAGGATAACGACGGGGACCAACGGCATTACGTGCCCTCTGAAGCACAAAAGTCTATGAGCGTTCCTTTGGTGTTAACTCTGCTCTGTTGCCATTTATTCCCCTGACTCGTCTTACTCCTACAAACTTACCTCGTGAAGTATTAACATGAAAAACTTCAACACATGTTTTGATCAATAAATCAGTTGATAATATAATAAATCTTAGACATACATGACAATGTAAAATAATATTAGATATTACAAGTACTTTCAAGCATAATGGATAAAGTCTTGTTGGAATTTAGCGTGGGTTTAACAGAGGCTTGTTAATCTAACAGAGTTACCATGTAAATACTATCGATTACTTAGTAGAGACAGCAACAATTACATCTATACTAATATATAAAGAGGAAAGATTTGATTTTTTGTTTGCATTGAATAGGCTCCGAAACTACTGAACCGATTTGAAAAATTCTTTCACTGCTGGGAAGCTAAACTATCGGTAAACATAGGCTATATTACATTTAAAAAAATTTAGGGATCCTTAATAAAACTCCAATAATGTTTCCCAAGGTGTAAAAAAATAGGAAAATCGAAGCAAAGCGAGGGCGGTTACTCGTTTTAAATAAAATGAAGATGGATGACTCTTGGGAGCTCGTTCACGGATATTTTTTGTAGTGATACAATCGTGCGAGTCGTGAATTTTCAACGATAAACGAAGAAAAAAGTTCATTTAAATATCATTACCTGTAGCGCAGATTACCCTGAAAAAAATATTTGTAAGGATTTTATTTTTATTCTGTCACTGTGTAGTTTTAATAAACATGTATATCCATGCCAAATTACAGCTTTCTAGCACTAAGGGTTCCTACGCTATGCTGTGGACAGACCAAAGACGGACAGTCATGAAACTTTGACCATGTAACCCTTAGAATGTGGGATTTCTAATTTCTATGAAATGTCTGTTAAATTTTGTTAATGTTACGTTACTTAAATAATGTAAATTATGATGTCATGACTATTATTTCTTCTGTGGTCATGATGATTTCCAAACATACAAAATATACGTATGTAAGTAAATGAAATAAAATAAACTTCAACGAGAAACAAAAAGCAATGTAACAAAAAAATACAATAAAAAAATATTTACCAGTATCTAGTCAATGCCTACGACTACGGTAGTTACCATCTTTGCGATAACAAATTGAATGACTTGCAGTTACTATGAATACATATTGAACAAAATTTAATAATCATAATGAAATCCTGAATAGCGTCAAGTAGATATTTACTCCAATCATCTTCAAGTTGATTTAAATCACCAAAACCCATATTTGTCCCAATAGGGATCTCTTCTCAAAATGAGTTGACCTCAAAACTAACCTGACCAAATACGAACTATCTGTTTTTCATATTTCTCTTATTTCGACAACTGTATTTCAATTTTTTCGGCCTGGTACTAATTGTAAGTACTTTTTATTAAAATTTATATTATTTTAAAAAAATTGTCAAAACATGATCAGAATCAGAATTATCATGAAATGATTATTCTGATAATCTTTTCATTTTATATCAGCCGAATATTTAAATAAAATACGATAAAAATGCCTTAGTTGCTCCTAGGTCACGCCTAGTCTATAGACAAAGACACCTTTGACATAGTTACACACACACGCACTTTTAAGTGCTTGCCCTATACTTAATTTAGGTCTACCCCTGTCCAGATCAGAGGCAAACTAGAAGAGGCTTCCTAGTTTTGACTAAAAATGTCATAGTCTGAAATAAAAATATATTTCGGGGTTTGACCAAAAACGTTGGTCAATGGTCAATCGACTAGGCAAAACTAGGAGCACCGGAGATTTGAGGTCTGACTGTAACATAGTAATTATGGTATCTAATCTACTATTTACGAATCCAAAAAACATTAATATCCACCTACTCATAATTGAACTGAATGAATAAACTAACATTGAATTAGTACTTCATTGATGTTTTTAACAATATACCATTAAATAACTTTGTAATTGACATGTGAATAATTCGAAGAAGCTAGAAAGAATTGCCAATAAGGATGAGTTGTTCTGTATAATTTGACGTAATTTGATTTTGTAGATATTTTATGGGAATTGATGAGTTTTCAATAATAATGATACTCAATTTTACACCAAAATTAAACATAATGTCAAGAATAATTCTTGACAAAAAATAACCGACTTCAAAATTAGGGATAAATCAAAAACTACTCGTCACATCTCGCTCAAATTTAAGTGACCACATGATAAGCACAAGCTTCACACCTTGACAGCACCCAGTCGAAAGTTCTGAGGTGACGATTTAAGTAACCATTAGTGTCACTGTAATTTAGTGACTCTGAGTTGGGGCGTTAGACGAATATCAAATCCTTCTAATATAATAATCTAAATTTTACTAACCGACTTCAAAGTCTCAAAAACTACATAGTTGTCAGATCTCGTTCAAATTTATGTGAGACTACATGACAAGCGCCTGCTTTCGATTAAAAAAAGAATCATCAAAATCGGTTCGCCCAGTCCAAAGTTCTGAGGTAACAAACATGAAAAAAAATACAGTCGAATTGAGAACCTCCTCCTTTTTTGAAGTCGGTTAAAAATGTAAAAGTTTCTTTACTTGGATGTATGGATGCGTGTTGCTCTTTCATGCAAAAACTACTGAACAGATTTTCATGAAATTTAGCACACAGATAGACCATGATTTAGAACAAGATATAGGGTACTTATTATCCCGGAAAACATGGGCAACGTCGCGGGCAGAGCGCTAGTTTACAAGAAGCTAGCGCTAACAAAGTTATGTGATCATGAATCTGTTTATTTGTTTGAAATATTATAAATCATAGATCAATTTCCTTTAATGAAAGCCAAAGAATCCCTATTGTAACTATTTGCAAAGCGTCATTAGAGTTAACACCGTGCATACAAATCCACAATCCATTATTTATTAGTGAACGAAATGATTGGATGGTGGACGATGTTATGCAATGCAATACAATGGAAAATGTATTTCCTAAATATAACATAATTAAATGAAAATCGTAAAAAGATGTTGACAAGAAAGTAAGTTAAAAGTGGGTTGTAAATACGTCCATTTTCTATCCGTTCCTTGAGCTACAGTTAAGGTCATGCACGTAACGTGGACGGGATGGGGACGGGACGTGGACGGGGCATAAATATACGCGCGTGTCTCTTTCCCGTCCCGTCCGTGCTTCCGTGGCGTACACGCTATCGTTTACATTTTCTATGAAACGATGTTTCCAAAACGTCCCGTCCTGTCCCCGTCCCGTCCACGTTACGTATCCATCGACCTTCAATCTTTCCCGCTCTCTCTCGAATGTGAATTTCACGCGTATTTTCCACCTGTCACTACTACGAGTCTACGCAATTACCTGTTTGATGTATTATTATTGTATGTAGATATGTATTTTTTGTGTAAAATAAACAACGCTAAAGCTGGAAGTTTATTATAAACGCCTTCAATGCTTCAGATTTCACTATGGTTTTACTTGGCTACAAGTTCTTTACAATCAAGTCGATTGAAACATTTTGAACTTTTAAGAACATATTTTTATTTGGCTACGTTCCGCTTAATTCACTCCACAAACCACACAAAGGGGCAATTCCAAAACAATCAGTCAAGTATGGTTGCATTCAATCATCGATATCTGTTTAGGACGGACAGATAATAGTGATGTACAATAAAGTGAGTTATTGCATTTCCTTGTCCAAATTATGTGGCCGTCCTCACTGTACAACTTTGATTAGGTAAGTATCTACAGGTGTTCCACAAATTACGCAAGATTTAATTAGGATTTATTACTGTAAAAGGTACCCGAATAAAAAAGAAAGCAGTTTGACAGCTGATTTCAGGGTAAATAAAAATGGAGATGTTAGAACCATTCAGTTTAATCGTTGAAGAATATCTATTTCAAAAATAGCGAAAATGCAGTAGAATTTACTGTACGCATGTTTCGAAAAAAATATGCTCGAAATATTAGTTAGACCATAGTTACTTAGATATTATGGTGGTCCTGCTGTGACTGTTGTGGACGACGTGTTTCTTTCTGTTTCTTCTCTCTTTCTGGACCGGCAACGCATCAGTTATGCCTTTGGTGACGCTGATGTCCATGGGCGACGATAGCAACTTAATATCAGGTAAAAAAAAAATCCACAGGATTCAGAAAGTTCAGCTTAGGGGAGGCCTATAGTCTTAAAATATTGTTGGATGGATGGATAAAGTACTAGACATTCTAAGATAATTATTTACGTTTGTTACCTACTTATTAAAAAAATATTTGTGAATCCATCCGATTGAACCGTGGATTTTCAAAGTAACATAACTAAATGCGGTTAGCGGAAGCAAATGAGATATAAACGACCTGCCAAGAGTACTAATGACTTTTGTTGATTAGTGTTGCCGTGTTGCCACACCGCGCCACAGCGCAGCGCGGTGGCGCGGTGGGCTCATCTCTTGCGAAATACACTGAATGAACCGGATTCTTGCAGTTTGGCTTCGAGTTCGGATACTCGTTCTTGCAGCTTCGCTTGGAGTTTGGATACTTGCTGTAACATTGTGTTTGCTAAATAAGGATATTTTTTTGTATTGAATTTTCTTTGCAATGGTAATAATGAAATTGTTACAGAATTTATCCTAAGATTTAGGACCGAATAGGTAAGTAGTATAGTTGGTCTAAATAGGTAAATGGAACTTTATCTAAATAAATTGTGTTAATGATTACTATTATTTAAATATGATGTACTCGTATCTATTTAAATATAAATTATTTGTAATAAGAGAATTGAATGGCACTGTACCTAATTATCCTATCTAAAGTAGACCGAGTGCGGCCTCGTTGCCCACAAGTCCCACAACATTGTAACAGGATTAATTAGTAAACATGTCCTCTTACGGTAGTTATTGAATGGCCTACCCATTTTGTCAAATAGAGTTAAAAAATCTACAGACAAGATTCCATTAATTCTATTTCAATTGAATTTTTATACTAATCAGCGAAGATGTGGCGGTTAATGCAAATTTTAATTAAGAATGCCATAAAACTTAAATAAGGCCAATAAGATCATACTGATATAAGGCTTAACAATATTTAGAAACGATAAACTACGCTAGGATGATAATAGGTAAGTGGCAGTTTATGCTGCATTGAAATATTTAAAAAATCCTACCTTACATAGGTAGGTGTAATCGCCAAGATTCCAAAATGGAATTTGGGTTCATGATAGTCTTAAATACTAAATGTAAGTAAGGAAACTAAATATCTCGCACTATCAATATGTGTTGTGGCTCCCTTGGTGGAACGTCCACATCGCGAAGCGAAACGCATCAAACGCATGTAGAACGTATAACGTATGTAAATACGTGTAGAAATACTTAACAGTAGAACCGGCAATCAAACGATCAAGAGTAAAACAAGTTATTTACCTATATGAATAGTCGATTTTTTGACGGTTGTCAAAATTGTTTTGACAATCCGTACCTACTCCTTTAAAATAAATATCACCGTATTTTTTACCAACCCAGTTCTACACCGTATCAACTCTATAGACATTGCATTAGTGCAACCATTTTATGTAATGCGCCGGAGATGCATCTAGAATGCAGTTTAATAACCTGATTAGGATTTATCGTCGCACCGATCTTCGAAATTGGTGTAAATGGGATCGACACACTGAACTTTGAAGCGAATAACCTTTAATTCGCGTTCAAAAGTGGAATAAATTTGACGCGGCATCTTTATGCCGTAAAAGGACAGTCTACTTACTGTATCTTACTTTATATTTTTATGATCGATGATGATTATGGTGATGATGATGACGACAAATGTTATAATGGGAGAAAAAAGAATACTTATTGACAATTTTTTTCGTCAAATTTTCTAAAATATATTTATATAACAATAGTCAAATTTAAACCTAGTGGTTGACTAGATGAATACTAATAACAATTTTAATAATTTATCATTCTGTCAAAAATAAATATCTTTCACAAAAGCCGCGACTACATGGAGATATGATAATCAGAAAATACCTACATATGTTTCATGGAAAGATGAATATTGACTTATAATAAATGAAGCCTTACTAACAAGCGGTTCGGCTTTTATCGCCTCTTGCGACATCTTAATATGCCGAAATAGGATTGGGAGTTGGGACCTTTTCTAGTCGCCCCAATATTTCTTCATATCCGTCTCTCCCATTTATCGCTCCTTCTCCGAAGTTCTCTAATTTTGTTATACCTACAACTACAATAGTGCTGCACTTTATAAGTGATGTGAATAACTATTACAACTTATACCAGTCTTCTCCATATTTCCAGTATTAATAGATCGTTTATTTATATAAATGGCTGTATCAGCTGAATGTTAGTAAATCGTCCATTACAAGTAAAGTTCAACGGAATTAAATCGTTTTACAAGTTTTAAAGTTGCATAAATCGTCCCTAATACTGACAGTAAGTGCTTCAAATTGTAACCTCTTGGTTGCAGCGATTGAACTACGTAGTACATTTTTAAAAATATTTTAGTGACATGATATCCATGTATTTTTAGTGTAGGGGTATATTTTTGATTGTTTAAAACTGACCCCAATCCCATGTCATCTACTTACCAGGGTCTCATAAAAGATCGCAGAAGCTTGCTTTACCTATATGGTGATTGCGTAAGGATAGTGCTATGCCGGCGTTTTTTGGGATAAAAATTACCCCATATCCCGTAGGTACATATTCACAAACAAACTTTCGTATTGATAATATAAACTAGGAATATATAATACAGTAAATAAATAAACGCTCACACACTCATACCTCCGCAGTAGGTTTTACCTGTGTCGCAGGTGGCATGGACGACACATAGGTATAACACATCACAATAACACCCATGACCCGAGTATAAATATTAATCTGTCACATAAATATCTACTCCGGCCTGGATTCGAACCCGGGACCCCTCGATTCGCAGGCAGGGTAACTACCAACTAGGCTACAGGGTCGTCGTCAGTATGTTTTATTCGATTTAACACTAACATTTATAACAAATAGGCGGTATTACTACATGAGCGTATCTGCCACTTCTTGTAATAATAAAATAATATTTACTCTACTCTTAGCGTAGGTTTAAAGTAATTGTTAGGTACCTGTAGATTTGATACAGAAGTTGCATCGTTTCTACCCACACTTGCAAAAGGCACGCCTCAATATTTGATGAGCTAAAAATTTTGCTAAACTTTATTTGCTCATGTTTTTTTTAGTTTCTACATTATATCTTAATGCTTGATAGAATAGAATAAGTATCTACCTACACTTTCTTGTACACCGTTACAATTCGCTAGAGAGCGATCTCCTCCTAAAATGCAAAGAACACAATAATGCAAAAATTATTATAATTATGATGATGATGAAGTGACGATCCACCTTATTTTTTTATGCAAATAGCCGGCAAACGAGCTGACGATCCACCTGATGGTAAGTGGCTATCGTCGTCCGTGGACATCAGCAACGCCAAAGGCATTACTGATGCGTTGCAGGCCAAGAAAGAGAGAAGAAAAAGAAAGAAAGAAAAAAGAAATGTGTTTGTGTTTGTATGTAATAGCGGATAAAACGATAGTTAGGCTTACCAAATATTAAAAATAACAAAAGAAACTTCTTTCTTGAACTTTTCAAGGCTTCAAACCATTTAGCGTGAGAACAATTCGAATCAGGCTATCATACGTCATAATCATAGTTTTTATCTTTTCTCATTTATAACCTTCATACCTTTTACAAAAATAAACCAGATCATATTTATTTTAAGGTCGTTCATTAAATGGAGCTAGCATAAAATATTGCAATGAGATACTAAACAGAACTTTACTTTAACCCTAAAGAGATGAGTAGAATAATAAAGAAATCAGGCTATATTCATTAAATAAGTCTTGGGGTCTAAAAGGCTTCAACCTCAAATCCAAGTCATCTTCACGTAAGATATGTGCCTTGTTATCAACGGACTATACAATAAAGACCTTCGATGTATGCATGGCGGTCAAGTTAGCTAACGTCCTCAGCAATCAAAGAAAGAAAGAAAAAAATTAATAAGGAGTAAACTCCAATAAACTCAAAAAAATATTACAAACATTATCTATATAAGATTTAAAATCACCCTTTTTATGTAACAAGCTGACGATACACCATTTTTAAGCGTCGCAAATGGACATCAGCGAGACCAAAGGCATCACCGACGCGTTTCCGACTAAGAAAAAAGAAAGAAGCGGCTTAGAAGCCAGCAGAAGACGACGAGTCGTGTTCCACCCCCTAACATACTGAATTCTATATCCTTTTCATTCTCATTAGATTTTTTTTTGCTTACAATAAGTTAGTGCTTAACCACAATCTCACCTATCACACTCTTCAACTACTGTTTCAATAACGTTTGCTCTTGCAAATAACAAGCTCCTCTATGTTTTTCTACCTAGACACTTAGAGCGATCATAAATTAATCATAGTTTAGCTAACACCAATCACGACATGATTGCGTGCGTGAGAAAGTGTAAATTAGCGATTAGTAAATTGATTACTACGCACCATTAGAAGGTATGAGTAGATAATGAGTAGGTCTCTTCTCATAATTGGATAGCTTTACGAGGTAATAACGCAATGGTTAGATGGTTACCTACTACGCCGGACCGTTGTTCGAAGGGTCCTGGGTTCGATTTACAGCGAGGCAGGAATTTGAATGATGAATTTGAATTTATGGTCTCGGTCTGGGTGTATGTTCTTGTATTTGTATTTAGTCCATGGTGCCCACGACACAGGGAACCTTAGTGTGGTTTTCATTCACAAAGTTACTTTACAAAAATCTAATATTCTGACTGTCCATAATCCCGTAGTCTAACCCAAGCAACTGTCCAAAAATTTTACTTACTAACTAATCCAGAGATTGCGAATATCAATCAATTTGGACATTTGAAGCTCATACCGTATTCATAGTTCAACTTCGACACGCAAATAAAATAAACCGATGTAATCCCATGTAGGCTGCACCTTGAACTGAATGTAAGAGAGTGGAGGTTGGCTGACTGTACTCACTGTTCTGTTAGTACCAATAGTACAGTCGGAAACAAAAAGAGTGCCACCCACATTTTTACATATTAACCTGTTGTCCTAGCGACGAAAGCAAGGCGACGCGTCGCGACCTTTTATGAACAAAAGCTGAACCACAGAAGAAATAATAGTACCTACTTATAAATGCTGAACGTAGACCAGTGTTTTGTTTTAATGGACTTATTACATTCTAAAAGTCGTCTTACTCGGACTAATTCAATACACATTGTTCTTTAACTAAAAGTGGAAGATGTTCAACTGATGGAGTGATTATTATGTCTATGATACTTAGTTCCGCGTGGGAGTAGGTAAGCTTTTTATAGGATTAATTGGCATAATATTACTTATAAAGATATGCTGAGGAGTTTCTTTTACAGCTTCATCTTCTCAATGACAAACCTTATCAAAACAGTAGGAGAATTAAAATATAGGTACATAAAAAAATCCCCACATGATACGTCCAACAGTGCACTTATAAAGGCTCTTAGATGGATGGATGGATACGTCAAGTCTTTACAACCTAACCCTCCGTCCTTGAGTGATGTATCGACATCCTAGAGTACCTGTCTAATTGTACCTGATTCATCAACCTTTCACATTCTTAGCAGATTCTTGTGATATAATTGCGCCATTATCATTACTGACACCCATCATGCTTCATATTACGCAGGATGTGCCAATCATAGTGTTTTCTACTTGAAATGGGTTTTTTAATTGCATTCTCTGTTGCCGATCTAACATGAATCGCGGTGAAAACATCATAATGATTAATAAACAATGTTATGTCAATGGACAACTCGTCGTATTCCGGCTGGGGGCTTGGAGCTATATCTTTATTTCTTTTTCTTCTCTCTTTCTTGACCGGCAACGCATCAGTGATGTACCTATTTGGTGTCGCTGATGTCTAGGGTCGACCAAAGCCACTTACCGTCAGGTGGATCGTCAGCTAGCTTGTCGGCTATTTCCATGATAATAATGTTTTTCCACTTTGCCACACACGACGGGAAATCCTAGCGCGGATGTACGTGAGCGTATTTATTATTATTATACTTACAACAATCATAAATCGGTAGTCAATACGTATCGTTATCCAATGACCTTATACATCAATACTCCCACCTATTGAATCATCGCTTGCCCTATTATTATAACATAGTTTACAAAGCTCGATTGAGTCATGTCATCATCAAAAGGCGTAACGTCCTTCTTAAGGAATGCCAAAAATCCCGCCTGGGAACGAACCCGTGACCTCTGACTGTCAATCAGCGAGCTCAAGAACATCTAAATAGCATTATAGTGATTTGTCAGACTCATCATTAGCGGATGAATTTGTTCAATGATCATTAAAACCTTCTGGATTAATGATGCGGTTGTGAGAAATGTTATTTGGTTTTGTGGGTTGGTTTGTTATTATTAAATGCGCATTGCGCGTATATCATAATGCAATGTGTATAACTTATTAATGGTCCACTTTGGTGTCTCCTCTTGGAGTAAGTACAAGAGTGTTTACATACTACAAAAAATCTCAAAGTATAATTCTCAGACATTATAATGCATTATAATTATAATTATAACGAATCCCTTCTTATAATACCAAAGTATTCTCAATTCTTAATTTAATGTTATAAATTATAATGTAATATAAAGATCTCAATTTTCAGTACTAATGTGAGTAATGTTACCTTCGGTGTAGTCCTGATTGTCGTCCGATGACATAACGTGACAAATTGTTATTTAATTTATTATCTAACTCTGCGATGCGCGCCCATTACAAGGCCCGTGCAATGCAACATATAATAATTACAATTAACACTAAATATAAGTATTTGAAAATACGAGTATTTGTGAGAAAAAATTATATATCTATAGCGAAATATGTACATACAGTTAATTACATATATTTTTTCAAGGTCCCTGAAAAGCAAATCAATGAGTAGGTAAATATTGTAAAAAAATGTGCTCACAACGTATTTTAAGATGCTGATTTTCAGTATAACCTAAGATTTTAAAAATAAATGGGGGTTTAGGTAGTATATTGACGTTTTAGACATAAATAGACAAAGCTCTTTCCAAAATAATTGAATGAACTTCCATGATGCTCTAAACCGCAGACTTCAAATGTAACAAATATTTTTGTTGACAAATATTATTATGCAGTATTACAAACACACAGTAAGCCATTTTAATCAAGATAACTATACGATAAAAAGGGATTTGAATGTTGCAATGTTTGCATCAGATAATAAATCCAAAAATGTATATCCTAAGGTCGTAACTAAACAGTTTTGGGTAATAAGGTATGAACCACGCTATCTGCGGGACACATCAAGTGTATTAAGTGGCTCAAATGTAGCCTGAATCATTGTATGTACTTACATAATTATATGGTATCATCTGTATTTGTAACTTGACATGACCTGAGATATGGTCATGGTATGTTATTACCGTATTTTAACTGGGACTACAACAGTAGATAATATAATAATACGATATTATAAACATATTTAACAATAATCGAGCTTTGAACCTTTCAACTCTTCGATTCACACTTAAAAAACTTTGTCCACGTAAAATAAGTAAAAAAATATATTTATTTGCTTTTCTTTCTATCTCTTTTCCTAAATTAATGCTTAAAATAATCTACAATTAAGATTTATACCAGTTGCTGACAATTTTTAGACTACGAAGCTTATGCACCTGTAACTTGTATTACTTCTTCATTCATTGTAAATGTTTATTTTATAATGTTATCTAGAGGAGATCGTTTTCGTTAGATAGAATTGTGTGTCGAAGCCATAAGAAGAAATAAGAGTTTCCAATACGTGAACTGGCAAATAAAATTATTGATAAGAATCTCCATGAATTAAAGAATTCTGATTTTATAGGAGAGATTCGTACCCCGCAATCGACCCCTTAATGGATTAATAAAAACAGCAAATAAACGTTGCTTTTACACAAGTATTCTTTCTTTTTCCAAATATAGACAGTGTCACAGAAAACAAGCCGATTTTAAATTGAAGCAAATGAAATTCAACTTTCGAAATCTTAATTTAATTCCATAGGTTACGCGGTTCAATTTTGGCAAATGAAACAATTTCTCGTTTTGACCGAATGGGAGGATTTTAATAAATATCATAACATGTTTTTGTTATTGAGGTAGTAACTACTGCCGTGCCGTCTCGGATTAACGTTTAATACTTTTGTTATTATTGGTCCTGTTATGAATTATGATACACAGGTGCAATTCGGCGAACTGGTGTGAAAAAATATTTTTTTCGTAAAAATTTATTCATTATAAGGTAACGGCTCCAGTAATGGACGAGGCTCCAGTAATGGACGAAAAAAAAAGAAATCATCTAGAATATGGTTATGAACCAGTTTTTTTATATTAGCAACACTGTTTCATATACTATAGTCATCGGACTGCCTAAGTTTAACATTTTATTCAATTCGGTCTGCTAGAACACAAGTTAGCGCGAACTATAAATTGTTCGTCATCGTAAATTTATATTACCGGCTTTTCTTAAGGAAATAGTTAGTGCGGTAAGTAATAAGTTTCATCTGTAAATTTGTATTGCTTTTTTTAAATCAAAATGTGTTTTGTTTGTTTGGTTAACCATGAAATTAAGTCTACAACACACAGTGTTGTTACTCCAGAGAAGTTATATTTGTTGATATTTTGTTGGTGTTCATTACTGGTGCACTATAATTGTATAGCTCCAGTAATGGACATAATTTTATCAAAATTTATCTTTGCTACAGTGTATCCAGAATTTGAACTAATTTTACTCCTAGTATTATTTTTTACCATGAGCTAGCTGCAAATTGTGAAAATGTTGCTATTATTGAGTATTTTACAGATATCCAGTAATGACACTGATATAAAATGATAGATACTGAATTATTATTACTAGCGTATAGGAGGAACTGTAGCCAACGGGCGACTGTTTTCAGTGGATCCTGTCAATTTTGAAAAGAGAACGAGGGCTCAATTTTGAAAATAGAACCTCCCGGCGCAACACAAATTTTACAGTGTAAAAGAAATGAAAAAATACTCCATTTTTGCTATTTAAATCGTTACCTAGTGTTTTAAACATATTTTTCATTTTTATTACTTTACAGAGACGAATAATACTGATAATCTGATATATTATAAGTGCATACCAAAATTCTTTACTTAAAGATATATCTTATTACAAAAATTGACAGCAGAAAATTATAATTGTTGTTGCTTAATTAATTTAATAGACTAACCGTCCCGGCGACCTTTGTAAAGCCGGATAAATTAATGCCATGTTACTAAATTTTAACTAAACTCGTGTACGTGTCTCCCTCTCCTGCTCCATCTCACTCTCCTCCCTCTCTCTTTCTCTATCAATTAATTAATTAATTCTTAATCAATTCACTCATACACCATTCATTCATTCCTTCATTTACTCATTAATTTATCCATTAATTAATTCATCATTCGAATACATTCACTCGTTCATTCATTCATTCACTCGTTCTAGACATCTAGGAGAGTGTGTGCTATCACTGCGTATTTAATTAAATTACTAATCCATACTATACTTATATACTTATAATATTATAAATGCGAAAGTGTGTTTGTTTGTTTGTTTGTCCGTCTTTCACTTCGTAATGGAGCGATGTTATGGTATGATTTTTTATGTGGAGATAGTTAGGAGGCTGGAGAGTAACGTAGGCTACTTTTTACCGCGGTAAAACAACTCATTCCCGTGGAAAGATCCATTATGATGCGTATTTGTCTATACTTCTATACTTCCATATCCATATTATTATTCCATATTATTATATATTATATATATATTAATATTATAAATGCGAAAGTGTGTTTGTTTGTTTGTCCCTCTTTCACGTCGTAACAGAGCGATTTTATGGTATGATTTGTTGTGTGGAGATAGTTAGGAGGCTGGAGAGTAACGTAGGATACTTTTTAGCGCGGTAAAACAACTCATTCCCATGGAAAGATCCATTATGATGCGTATTTGAATCACTCCATACTAAACATAACAAAGTGTTGGTCCTCTACTCCTCTATATGTATAAGTTCGTAAAGTATCTATGGACTGATATAAATTTATAGTTAGAAATATTAATATTTTTTTATATCTTAATATAAGTAAAGGCTTGTATACAATCCCACCTGATGGTAAGTGGCGATGTAGTCATGGATGGTCATATATAAATACTCGTATTGATATAACTTTATATTTATAGTTGGAAGGTCGAGGAGGGTCATAGGTTCTACAGTTGGTTCCTCTTAGTAACTTTTAAATTTTGGATTTGCTACTTATTTATTCTTACATTAGGAATGTGTCATGCATGTAAAACCACTCACTGTTACTTCCCTGTGAACACGCGGGCTAAGCCGCGGGTAATAGCTAGTTAATAAATAAAAATCTTAATATGAGTACAATTTTAATTATTTTCTCTTCCTTAATGCTAACCTCATTGTCAATTTAGAAAACTTACAAGTAACCAAGTTCCTTAATGTGAATATTACATGTAAAGTTGATTAAACAAGTGCTTGTCAGGCCAAGCGCAATGTAGGGTTCTGAAGTAGTAAGTTTATCGACTATTACTCATTGACTACATAAATTAACATAGCCGGAATAGTTTTTCTTGTAAATTCATCATATAACCTATTTTTCACAATTGTTTCACTTGTCCAACTCTAACCGTTTAGCCAGCAGGGCGCCCCCTACTTGACTCTAACCAAAATTAGGTCTTTAAAGCCAAATATTTTGCAAACGAACCCCTAATTCCAAAAATGGTCTTTGAAGAACCATAATATTTTTGGAAGTCCTTTTCAACGATACCCCACACTATAGGGTACACGAAGAATAAAAAAATCATCCTCACGTTACCGGTAGGGGAGGTACCCTGAAAAAAAAAGTTTTTCAGTATTTTATTCCACTGTTCTGGAGTTTTAATAAATAGGTATGTTCATGTCAAATTACAGCTTTCTACCACTAAGGGTCTCGGCGCTTTGCTTCGGACAGACGGACGGACATGACGAAACTATAAGGGTTCCGATTTTACTTCGGAACCCTAGAAAGATATTAATAATTATTATTCTTTTGGATTTTCATCATAGATTAGTCGATAACTAGCTTATCTAGTTTTATATGATTCGTGTCCATTACTGGGTGTCCATGACTGGGGTATGTCCATTACTGGGTGTCCATGACTGGGTTTTTGCTGTCCATAACTGGGTAAAAAAATGATAATTTTTATTTGTTAATTAAATTTAAACCAATTGCAATATCTCACGCGTGACACAGCAGAAATGTTGAATAAGAACAGGACTTTACACTTTAAGTACTTTCAGGTTCTGAACTTTCACAATATAGGTAAAATTTCACAAATACCACAAGTTTGCTGTTAAACCGTCCATAATTGGGGTGTTTACCTTAAGTAAGTATAATTGAATTATATCGCAAGGTAAGAAATTTTGGAACCAATCGTATTAATTACATTGATAGGTACATGTTCATACGTACATTATGAAATTTATGAATGACACATAACATAATTATATTTTATTATTTTCCTATACAACCCAAATGTTTTCTAGACGAATTTCGAATTACTTAAGATACTTCATACTTTAGTACGCTCAATTGCTCAATATAATTCCCAACACTAAGAATTAAATCCTCACGGTTAGGTCTTGTATAACACCATCCTACAAGACTCGCAACGGCCCCGTCCTTAACCGCAGCGCTGGGCAAAAACCAAAACCTAAAACTGTAATGTATAAATGAAACACCTACGTAGATGTACAAGGCCGTTTACTGCGAATCAGATAGTTCAAGGGTAGGTATTGTATTAGTTTAAACTCATACCTACTTAATAGTGAAGTCCCGTTAGGGCCGTTAGCAAGAGGACTATAATCGGAGGGCTACCTCGGAATCCAATTATTTATTAATTACTTTGAATGTATTAGGCATTGATTTACCAAGCCGTAAATCAATGGTATTAGGATGAAACTTTTTCTATCATGATTGACAGAGGAATTTTTAAGAGAATTTCTAAACTTACTCATTTATTTCAACTGAAGTCAAAAAATAGCACGCATTATTTCTAGATGTCTCTAATAGAAGTCACCAAGGTGTAACCTACTACTCAACTTAGAGGCCTGCGCAGACGAGGGACAATCCTCGGCGTACTTTTCCTTCAGATATCAATATAACACTTACATTTCCCCGTACCTCTACAGAACTTCGATAGAAAGACAGACTTTTCACACTTTACCAGAACATGGATAACATTTAGCAGGGCACTCAGGGCAGGTATAATCTTTTCTTTCGATTCTTTCTTTCGTCTCATTTCTTTCTTGTTCAACAACGCAGAGGTGATGCCTTTGGTGTTACTGATGTACAGTAGCTTGCAATCAAATGCTTCATCTGCTCTTTTGTAAGTTTCGTCGACTATTTACGTAAGAAAAATAAAGATCTCTCTGAACGGGCCACCAATGTTCTATTCTAATTATATTAATTGTGGAAGCTTGCGTGATTCAATAGTAATGGTACAGTTTCACAGAGTACGTTGTAGAACGTTTACTTCGTGAATGTAACCTGTAGCTCGAGCACGAATATTTGCGAGAAAGTATTCGTATGGTTAACGTAAGCAATTTGTCAAATTTGTATGGCATTTTAGTACCATTTACGCACGATAGGGGCGCTTTTGAAAAAATGCCATACAAATTGCTTACGTTAACCATACGAATACTTTCTCGCAAATATTCGTGCTCGAGCTACTGGTTGCGAAGTATGTCTGTTTCGTTAACAAAGAAAATTATTGTCTTCATGCATCTGCATTGTCTTACGATGTCTATACGAATACCATAAACTTGACAACGTGTAGTATTTTTCACACAAAAACTGAAACTACCAAAAACATAAACTTTTAATTAAAAGTTTAAAAAAAATGAATTTATTTGATACGGTTTTTTAGTCTCACTTTATTATTTTCTTTCACATCATTTAGTTGGATTATCTAATGGACTTTATACTGGCATTAAGCACATAAAACAATTAAGTATCATTAATTACTACAGCTGCAATACACTAATAAATTAACCTAATTGATTAATTACTTCATTATTTTATGTAATGTGTGACTTAAACAAGAATGTTTGTCGCGCCTTTCCGTTGCACTTTTTTTAATTTTATGCCTGATACGTTTGCTAAATAATTAGTACATAGCTCACTAGAATGCACAATTAACCTTTGCTACTAAGTAGCATCTATTCTATATTCGTGTTGTACTAATTAATAAACATTCTCAGTCCTTACTGAAATTTTATTATGCACTTACGCTCTATCTTAAGGTCGATGTATACCTAACGTGGACGGGACGGGGACGGGACGGGACGTGAAGTTTTGGAAACATCGTTTCACAGAAAATGTAAACGATAGCGCATAAGCTACGCACGGGACGGGAACGGGGCACGCACGTATATTAATTATACCCCGTCTACGTCCCGTCCCCGTCCCGTCCGCGTTACGTATGTATCGACCTGTATTCCTAATCATGGTCAGCCTGTATTCAGTAGTTTTTGCGTGAAAGAGTGACAAACATTCATACAAACTTTCACTTTCATAATATTAGTAGTATTTAATTTTGTGACAGTTTAAAGTGGGATTTGATGTGTTAATTATTGGCTTGAGATGATCCCACTCGTTACTTCGGTAAGGCACAGTAAAATTACTAAATTTCCACGGTTTGCGCCCTTTGCGTGAGTTGTAGTTGGCGTGAACACGACTTATAAGGAGATTCGATTAGTTATGCCTGTCGCTAAGTACTTGATAGGTAAATAAGACAAGTTACTGTCTGCCTAATATTGTGTCATGGAACTGCGAGTAAGGCCGGCGCCAGACATAGCTTCCAATGAGTATTTAAAGTGTTTTAGATGTTTAAGTACCTAAATATTCTTTTTAATTCTTCCTACTTGAAAATAATTATTCGTGGGTTACAACTTAGGTACACCCGAAAAATTGTTAAAAAAGTTGTTGTACTTAAGTATATTCAAATTATATTTTTGCAAATATATTTAGGTACAAAGAAAGTTAGTATAAGTACACTATTTTGTTTTGTAAAAGTTTTATTTTAAATATTATCATTACAAGGAATAATAATAAAAAAATAGAATAGAACCAGAAAATAGATTGGGCTTACAACTTAGGTATATCATACCTTTTATTATTAAACCAACCTAGTTGTACATACTAGGAGGTGCATGGTTTATATTATTATTAAATAAAACGCATTTAAATACATGCCTGCCAATTATCGAGCCGAGGAAGAATTATTTTAATATTCAATAATTTATTAATAATAAGTCTTAGAATACGTGACAAGTAAATCTTGAGGAAAACATATGCGAGTACATAAACAAGCAAAATAAATGTAATATTTTATCGGCCCATAAGATAGTTGAGTGTACTTTGTTAGTATGAGTCATTAGACTAGAAGGAGATCCTGAGATTTTAATCGTAGAACATTTTATTTGAGACAGAACGATTTAACTACAATAGGGCTGCCAGATGGCAAGACTGAAATATCTGGACAAACTTCAAAAAGTCGGGATTTGTCGGGACAGAACAATTTTTTTGGAAATAGCCGGCAAACGAGCTGACGACGAAATAAAACGGCTAGAGCGCGCGCGGCGGGCGGCGACAAATGCTTTTTGTTGAATCGAGTGAATTGTCGAGACAATTTGTATTTTGTTGTGGGACTCTGGGCATCATGTGTTTCGGGACAATCCAGACGAATCCCGACCATCTGGCAACCCTAAGCTATATTCAGGCCCATTTTCCGGTAACTTTTCTACAACTGATTATAAAAAAAAAGATATTTATCTCTGTGTTCTGTCGTGTTATAAGTGATCGAAGTCTGTCTGTTTGGATTTTTGTGAAGAGCGGCCGCAAAAACTACGAGTGATTCATATAATATGTAGAAAAGCGACACCTAAGCGCTAAATTGGCATTAGCCATTTAATTTATAAATAAAGCAAAAAGCAAAGCAACAACCCATAATTGTCCCACTGCTGGGCTCGGGGTCTCCTCTCACAATGTGAGGGGTTTTTAGGCCATAGTCTACCACGCTGGCCAAGTGCGGATTGGTAGACTTCACACACCTTTGAGAACTTTATGGAGAACTCTCCGGTGTGCAGGTTTCCTCACGATGTTTTCCTTCACCGAAGCAAGTGATAATTAACTTCTAATACGCACATAATATTTGAAAATTAGAGGTGCGTGCCAGGATTTGAACTCGAGCCCCTTCGTTCGGGAGACCAACGTTCTAACCGCTAGGCTATCACTGCTTATAATTATATAATTTCTAAGTATATTATACAATTTCTAAATGCCTAATAAAAATTGGGAGTAACAATTATTTCAGGAGAATAGTTAGTAGCAAAGATTCCACTGCTGCCTTCCTACTAACATCTTGCATATTTTTATCAGTTATAATAGCAATGTTTGAAAGACAATCGGTCCATTGTCTTATCTAACCATTTTTAGTTAAATCGAAATACTGATCAGCAACCTCGTACTTATAGGCTTAAACATAAAAAATAAAGCTTAGGTACCTATCCTATAAATCATCATGACATTAACGCTGATAATGAGGTATTTTAATGGGCAATTGATACACGCACACACATAAACTAACAATGAAGTAATTATACACCTGTGGTGATAATATATCCTGCGATGGTTGTACCTGTAACCATATGTTACAATTATGATAATATGAGTATTAATGGTTGTTAACCAGACGCATATGCTATTTATCAGGTTGACATATTTATATATTTGCAAACAATCTTACAATGTTGCGATTAATAAAATTGTGGTTTACTCAGGCTTTGCCGTGCAAGTAACGAACATTATAATGATATCCGGAAATCGATTCCGGATTCTGTGTTACGAATTACAAATATAACGCACATAACGCATAACGCATAACGTAACGGAGAAACTTTGATTTTACTCCTCATAAAATTTCATACTGCGGGCTAAAATGTGAAAATTGATTCTAAAGGTATATGTAAAACTAGCTAATTCCAAATATATATAAAACTAGCTGTTGCCCGCAGCTTCGTATTCTCAAAAGTTATGTTTTAGCTTATTTGTAGGTACCTCTTGCAGAAGAAAATTTAAAAAACGATGAATTTATGTTGAAGTGCTTATATTTAGAAATTTATATACTGAAACCCACGATACAATCACAAAGGATTCCTCCGCGAGCGGGTTTTGAAAAATAAGGAATATTCACATTAATTTGTATTTGTTTTCTTTTTCGGTTGATGTTTTAAAAAATATTCCATACAAACTTTAATCCTGTTTCCAAGAGAAATCTTTTAATTTTCCGGGATAAAAAGTTTCCTAAAATCGGTGTGTTAGTAACAACTTTACCAATTTTCATCGTAATCTGTTCAAGGGTTTTCATGTGATTCCCGGACAGACAAACAGACAATAATTCTAAAAAAAATATTTTTGTGCTCAATCACATTATTGAAGTGCCCTAGGTGGTCATAATATGTTTTATTGGCTCATTGTGCCCGCCATCGTACATAAAAGTTTCATACTACACGCGCCAAAATTATATGAATAAAAAGAACTTCACCGCTAAAACATTAAATACCTATACTTATTTATTTTGAAAACGTTTTGTTTATCACTTTGCTATACTTTGTCGAAGCAAATTCTTCTTATGACAAATTGTTGCAAATCCGTAACAATATTTATTATACATCTGGAATAATAAATAGTAATGTTTGAGTCTGGTGAATTTAACATTTAAAAGTCAGTGATTGTGCAAGTGTGCTATGAGCGTTACGAGTTCATAGGTCAGGGCGCTTTTGTTAAAACTGATTAATTGTATTACTTGAAAGTAATTGATATTGTTCTAGACACTACATTTCAGTTCAGATGCCAAGAATAGTTAAACCAACCAAGTTGCGCTGTCTATCAGTTCTTTTTTTATATTTTTTTTAAGTTAGCGAGGCAAGAAAATTTATTGCGGGTTTTTTTTATTACAACTTCGTTTTCTCAATTTGTTTTCCTCTGATTAATAAGAAGACTTACCATTAATAAATTTATATTAATTGATTTTAGAAGTGTAGGTCCAAACAAAACCAACGTACTATATAGGCACGTATGGGTAATACCACGATACAAACAAGGTACAAATATTATTTGTACCGTGGTAATACAGACAATATTTTCCAAAGCAAACGAGAGCGATTACGGGGGTAAAAGTATTGATGTGCTAGAACTTAATTATATGCAATGAATATAAGGCATGTGATGAAACTTCTAATACTTGCACGACATTAAGTCGTGTCCAAATTTGAACCCTTCCGAGAAGTCACTTTTCAAACCACTCGGTTATCACAGCTTATATCACTTTCAATATAAATAAAATAATCGAATAAAACGTGCAAAGTAAAAGTGACACACTACAAGAGAATTTGCATTCACTGTACAGGTTTGTAACAAGGTGTCGGTGACCAGTGTCGCTCAAAATGTGGGCGGCTGTCCCCTTAGGGGGCAACAATTAATATTAGATAAGCTTATTATTAGATAAGCATTATACAATCATTTGATGCCAAATGTTGCCAAAGGGTTTCCAAGTTAGTCGTGTTGTGTTCCGGCTGGGGGCTTGAGAGCTAGTTCTTTCTTTCTTTTTCTTCTCTCTTTCCTGGCCGACAACGTATCAGTGATGCCTTTGGTGTTGCTGATGTCCATGGGTGACGATAACCACTTACCATCAGGTGAATCGTCAGCTCGTTTGCCAGCTATTTCCATAAAAAAAGTGATACAATTTTTGTCTGGTAATTTTTTACTTGTTTTACTCTTCAGTGTCTTTTTGATGATCTTTTTGACGATGAATGTTCCAGAATAACTCATAAATTATCAAGATATAATTTTTGTTGACTACTCAGTATACCTACGTATGTATAAACTTTACAAAATACGATACATAAAAATGAGGACAAAAATATGTAAGTAAAGATAAGGCAATAACATTATGTTTTCATTTTGGTATGAAGATTAATTCGATTTTTTTCATTATATAAATACTACGCCCAATTTGATAGCACCGCTAGGCTAGCAACCACTCATAACTCGACATAAACAACACAAGTTGAGAGCCGCTGTAATAAAGCGACAACACCAGGTTGACAGTCGATTGTTATCTTTTAAACATATTAAAACGACACTCAGAACAGACATAATGCGAAGCTTGTAATTAATCAGCTCGGTTACTGTAGTATGTGGATATTGCATTGCGGTCGGTACAGTGGGTGCTAGTGACATAATTTTATAAATGCTTACGTGTTTTGGCGTTAAAACTAATGCCTGAAATGCATGACTTCAATCCTTTAATGATTTGCCATTTGCCTATGTAGGCTACATTGGTTGCCTAGTTGGTAAGTGACCTGCCTGTCAAAGAAGGGATCCCAAATCGATTCACGGCTGGGGCAGATATTTAGGGATGTTCTCGGGTCATGGGTGCTATGTGTCGATTCTCGTCTAATAACGTCTAATTTCATGTTTAATATTTATTTTGTCCATGCCACCTGCGACACAGAGAATCCTACTGCAGGTGCATGAGTATGCAAGCGATTATGGTCCACAAGTCACAACTGTTCATGGGTCCTCTTGAGGAAGCTTAGAGCAACTCTACCATGTTACGACCGAGGGGATCGGTGGTTAGTTTTTTATGCCACCCGAAGGCTCGGACATGTCTAAATGATTGATGTCTAATGATAACAACCGGGACCTCGGCTTTACGTGCCCTTCGATGCACGGAAACGCTCAAGTTTTTGCCACTAGCGGTCACCGATCCAACTACCGACGCACCCGCTGTTGCTTAAAGTCGAGCGCCTGTAATGCGTGCGTCGCTTCAGCATCGCATAGGCTTCATAGCTCACAAATACGTAATATAATATTGGTACGGACGAGGATGTGACCGACACGTCGACGTAGGAAGTGTTCATCTTAGGATCGACATTATGTAGATCATTAGACAATAGAGCACTCAGGACCGGATCTACAGGGGGGGGGGGGGGGGGGGCGAAACGGGCACCTGCCCCGAGCGCCAGTTTAAGGGGGCGCCAAAATACATGCGCTCGATGACCTTTATTTTAGTCTAAGCGCTGAACCGATTTTGCTGATTTGTTTACGTATGTACGGGTAGACGCCCGATGACCTTTTTTTGTTTAGTGAGCGCCTGAACCGTAACCAATGGTATCAGGTTTCTGCCTCAGAATCGAAAAAAAGACCCCCATATTATGGGTATTTTTGTCGATAAAATTAGGTATATTTCATGCCCTTAAATTATCGCTAGTTGGTCGCTGGATATACGACGAAAACGTGACACAACCAATCTACGTCTCAACTAATATAGGATAATCTACGTAGTTTTTACACAGAAGAAATAATAGTACCTACTTGGTTTTTATAAAATAAAATTGTAGCAACCTGAATGGCTAATACTAGTCCTAAATTTCACAATAGCAGTTACAATCCGATATGGTCTAGTGGCTAGGATACCTGGCTCTCACCCAGGAGGCTCGGGTTCGATTCCCGGTATCGGAATATATAATATGTCACGCCCATTATTTTACTAAACTTAATATGTAATTAATATTATAAAGAGAAAAGTTTTGATTTTTTATTTGTTTGATAAAACACAAAATGTTTGTCGTAATGTCCTTTGGGACTTTGTAACTATCCAATCGATGTGCCCCAAACTGGTTTCATTTGAAAGGCAATAATGAGATGATAGTTTGAGACCAATAAACAACAAACCACGAAGGGGGAAGGCGAGGGATTGGGGAGGGGGAGGGGTGGGGGAGGGGCTGTAGGAGAAGGAGCGAGTACAAAATAGTTTTTGAAAGATAATTAAAAAACTGATATACGTTATTAAATTAATACCTTTACTTTTAAAGGTTTCACTTCTACCACGTGTGAATTGCACACATTATAATTTTTTTCTTTCAGCGGACATGTGTCGACAACAATGTTGGAAAATTATAGATAAACTCGGAATGGTATACAACAGTAGCATTGCCGAAAGTTTTCCAAGCTCTGCGAGAGAGGAGACCAAGGACTGGGCTTCGGGGAATCATGCTGCATCACGAGTCAAGACTATGCTTCGTCAAATACGTCCCTCAGAACAAAGGCATTTCTTGAGGAATCCGGTGTTGAAACCTTGCCAAACCGTACAGTCCTGATTTAGCTCTCTGTGATTTCTCTTTATTCCCGATAGGTAATCAAGGAAAAAATAAAAGGGATTTTTTTGCCGTGTGCCGAAGAGGCGTGGCCGCCTACGAAGTCGCAATTTCGGACCTATCGGATCAAGACTAGCAACAGTGTTTTAATAGTTGGTTTAGGCGAATGGAACTTTGCATAGAAAATTTCGAAAATAATTAAAAGAAATATTGCTAAAATGTCTTGTCTAGTTTTTTCTTGTCTCAAAACTTTTCGAGTTACCTACTTATATAAAAAATTAATCGTTCAAAATGTTTATCAAATGTTGCAAATAACTATTTCCGCTAGCTGGCGCTGTTGTCGCCTGCGGTGCCAACACTTAGCATAAAATGCATTTGTAAAGTGAATGCAAATCCTTTATCATCGGCATCACTGCTTTTACTTTCCAAATGGTTACCGGTTTTGGTTATTTATAGCAATAACGATATGACATTGTTACCGGTTCTTGGGATAAGGGATTAAGGGTTGGTACTTACGTTTTGTAAATTTTCAGGTTGTTTTTTTTTTTTTGAACTTTTTTGTCGCCACTACTTTTCGTTTGCCGATCACTAATTTTCTTACAAAATGTAGATATTAAGCTTATACTTATCATAGCGGAAAATATACTTGGTATTTAAATGATTCTTATACATTTCTAATTCCTTATTTAGAAAGAGAGAAAAAACATTTATTTCGTCATAAAATATAACATGGTAAGTATAAATATTTATAACAAAATAAAAAAGTAAAATTGAAATAAAATTGTGTAACTAATAAATAAGATTTGCTGGTTCCGACTCACACTGACACAATCACTTTTATTACATGTGGAATTTAGAGCTTTTTTTATTTCCAAGGGCTCAGAGAATCGTGAGCATTGACCCTTAAACGAAATGTGGTAGTTACGCAGAAATAGCAGGTGCAAAGTGGTAATCGGGTATGTTCTGCACGCATGATAACTACAAATGCACATATCGAGTTTGATCTTTGTATGTACATTATTATTTATAACTATAAAGGAGGTGGCCAACATTTGTATGGGCGTTTGCCCCACTTGTGAAGTATAATGTACACATTTTATTTTTACCTTACATTAAAGCTTACAATATCTACTTTGATAATTTTATCAATAAAAACCTCTGAGATTCTCCTTTTACGGGCAGTTTTATTTGTAGGTTGACATTCAGCAAAACATAAGTAATCGTGGAAAAGTATTTTAAGGAGAGATTTTTGTAATTAAATAAATACTACTTATCTTTTAGATAATTCATTCATTTATTTTTTTACTTTAATTATGAATTTATTCGTACAAAAAGAAGCAGTACTATATTAAATATAAGTATTATTGATCTATCTATATTGATACTAGCCTATATGTTATGAAAGTATCCTGTAGATAGGTATGTTATTCTAGATTGAGGTCTACTTGTGTGCTTTTCATTAAAATCTGTTCATTAGGTTCCTTACATCCATTCTCACAAAGTTTTACATTTATAATATTAGTAAGATACTTACTTATTATAATAAGTAGAGGATTTTTGATCGCGTGAATCTTTTTTTATTGAAATAGCCGACAAAAAGGCAAACGATCTGTTACCTGATAGTATAGGCTAATTCACGGATGTAGTATACCAACTCGTATCAAGGAAAACTATCACGTCTAGGATACGATACGAGTCAACTCAACTCAGTCACTAACGGTTACTAATAAAATTAAATCGCTCCATAGTACAGAATTTGTATGGTGATTCTTTACTAATATAAGGAGTGATTAAAGTAACCGTTAGTGACTGAATTGGGGTTGGAGTTAAGTAGTTCATGAGTAATACTTAGTCAATGAACTATGGAAATCCACGTGGCGTGGCCTGACACGTACTTAACCGGTTTTTACATCGATTTCTGGAAATATTGCCTTTACGGCAATCAGATTTGTTATTTTATTTGAAAGCAATTTTTGAAACTAAACTGAATAGGCTTTCTCGAAACACTCTTTCAAGCTTTATCTCATTAGTGCAACAAAAATCTCTAATTTTGTGAAACCTGTCATTATTTAATTAATTATGTTCTTTCATCCCCAGGTGAAGAGAATTAGGAGGTGAAAGTTTATTCAGGCTGTTTTTGCAATATTCTCTATTTTTACAATGGATGCAATGCACGAGGTAAAAGTGAAAGCTGTCGGGTCAATAGCAAAGAAAATAAGGACCATAGAGCAATATATCAGTCTACGTCCTATTACTCACAACTCTTGCACTCTTATTGTTACAAATACAATGCACTGATGCGATCGAAATAGTAAAGCAACGAACGCGGTCAGATGTCGGATGAGTGACCGGCTGACCGCTCTCGGAAGCTGGCATACTTACGGCCATGTTTTTATGTATACAGCCGTCAACTAACATACACACCTCCAGAAGGTAGCTAAGGGATCACTGACAACCATGACGTTAGTAACAACAAACGCATTTCCAACCAAAATAGACGCGGGACCACTGCATTATTGCATTATTTTCATAAATTGATTTCGTTCTAGATTATTACCGTTAAAAAATCGTCAAGTCTTCTTCAAGCATATATTGGCCATACTCATTTACCATTGAGTTCATATTGGCCAGCTTCAACCCATTAATGGCCCACTATTGGGCACGGGTCTCTCCGCGTGAGGAGCCCAAGAGTATACTCCACCACGCTGCTCCAGTGGAGATCATATTGAAGTTCATAGAATTCACACTTCACACAGTAATGGAGTTGTAGCCATAGTTTAAACAAAGCGAGTACATACAACGCTAAATAAATAAATAGCTCATTTGGTAATAACATATTTAGTCCACGCCCAATGGCTTTCAAAACTAAATCCGTCAGCAATGTGAACTGACCTTTATCCCTAAGGTGGCCATCAGTTCAAGTTTCCAAGGGATTTTCCTAGTTTCGTAAATGTTAGAGGTCGTCCGATATCTTAAAAAAAGTTCCAGGTGAAAACCAGAGAGATTATTTAAGTTCAGGGTATTCTGAAAATAAAATAATAGGCAAAAAAATACTTAAAAAATCATTATTAAGAATTCCTCTGTTTTTATACAAAAATGGGTATTCGGGATAATAACACTATTTCACTCAAATGCCCGAGAAAAACCCAGAGATCAAGAGATTTAAAGTTTTTGTCCGATGAGGGAAATTTAAATTATGGCAGCCCTACTCACTCGTGACTTGTTTGATTTTGAACCCCAGTATGTGAACAAGCTACGAAGGTATACGACGATACGATTTTAAAACTGCAAGTATTGTTTTAATTGTTTCTATGCGAATTAAATACTCTGAATGATATGCAAAAAAATATTTATAATAATTAAGTATAGTGTTTATAATTATATCTATATGTGATGCCAAAACTTTGTACCCCTTTTTACGACAATTACGTGGACGGAGTATGAATTTGGCATACACACACGCATAATATTCACACAAATGTCAATGTGAAGTAACCCTTAAATACTTAATGTCGAATTTAGACCGCAGAACGGGTCTCTAGTATAAATAATTAGTTAAGTTTTAAAGATCGATATTTCAGAATTTCCATCTCCATAATCATAGCCTAGCTCATCATTTTGTATTTTATAGCCTCGTGATTGCCTATATAGCTATAGTCCATGACCCATAAGTCATACCATGCCTTTTTTGAAATTGTAATTAGATTAGATAATCTAAATTTTACTAACAAAAAATAACCGACTTCAAAGTCTCAAAAACTACTTGTCAAATCTCGTTCAAATTTATGTGGGACCACATGACAAGCACCTGCTTTCGATTAAAAAAAGAATCATCGAAATCGGTTGGCGTGATATTGAGTTATTCGTCAATTTGTCGCGCACATTTTAACATAAATTTACGACTTAAGTGGTTTTCTCATGGATGCCATTGTCAGATCTCAATAAAATTTATGTGGGACCACATGACTGCCACCAGCTTTCGATTAAAAAAACAATCATCAAAATCGGTTCGCCCAGTCCAAAGTTCTGAGGTAACAAACATAAAAAAAAACAGTCGAATTGAGAACCTCCTACTTTTTTTGAAGTCGGTTAAAAATGGTTCCGAGGCGCTCATAGCCCGGCGAGTTGTGTGGTTCCTAAGTGACCGATTCCGTGCTTCGTAGGGCACGTAAAGTGATAACTTCTGATGCTTTGGTTGGACACTAACCCCTCCAATTCGCAGTTGAGCTCTAGGCCTCGGCCTAGGTTAATAGGTTGAAGCCAAATGGATTAGAAACCTCTAAAAAGGCTACGATTACTCTCTGTAATTCTACATACAGGTTAGGTTTATTAAAAACGTATTAAACAAATAACCTTATGTCATAGATGCTGGAAAATTAGGTAATGTTATAGAGTTATTAACGTTACGTGTAAAGGTTATGTATGTATGCTTAAGACTCGTTCCCATGTCACAACGTCCGTCGCAGAAAATTATATTTGACAATTTAATTTAATAATGATTTATTAATAAGGATAGAATCTAATCTAAGTTCAAACATTTGAACCAAATTATCATGTATCACGAGATATAAGACGCCATAAGAATGTTTGTGTTCACAGCATTGCAAAAATAATAACGGATGAGTACAATCATAATGAGGAGATCCGTCCTAGTGTGATTGAGCAATTACAGGTTTGGAATCTATGAAGATTCCATTCAATTAGAAATTAACGAAATTACATAAGTTTGTATTAATTTATAATTATATATTTTTTAATTATAACGAACATAGTAATACGAGTTTCTTTTACCGAAAATCATCGTGATAAAACCCATTTCCTAAATTCAGTAGAAGCAAAAATAACGTCAGTGAATCAAGAGCACTGAATTTTGAAATTAAGTTTTTTTACATATTGCCAGAGTTTAGATAAAATTAATTTTCTTAATTTCTTTTTGGTTGGGATGTCTATTAAATGAGTATTAGGTTTGTCTTTTCGGAAATCAACGTTCAAACAAGTTCAAGTTAAAATTTAAAGGCTATTTGAAATTTGCGCAGCGCTAAGATTTCTTGTAACATGGTTAACATCATTGACCTTAACGAAGTTCCGTAAATAAAGCCTAGGATCAAGATTGATCCCGGGACCGTCTATATCCATAAGACTATCTAAATTACTCAATCTATTATTTTATCATGTAAAAATAAGGTCAGAAGATATGCATAATTTTGTCGATTAAAAATGTTAATATAACCTTAAACCGTAACTTAATTAACTATGTTTATTTCTTATGAATTATTTTTCATTACAAGTCAGCTCAACTAAATTAGTAATATTTCAAAAACAATAAAAAGATAATATGATTACAAAGATAATTCAAGGCTGCTAAAATAAATCTTTTTTGTTTATTAACATGGAATATTTCTTAATTTCTTCAAATTTCACAATCTACATATAAATGTATAAATAAAAGCATAATTAACCTTTTTCTTCAATTTCTTCAATTTTATTACGAAAAAATAATAAGTTTGAAAATACTTCTTCCTTCGTAAAACCACGTACCATAACTACCATAGATAAGACTTAGTGATTACTAAGCGATGAATACTAAGCGATATAACAAAAGCTTTTCATTTTTCAGAAGTTTGTGAAAAAGCTCAAAGGACTACCCCGGAAGCGCCCCCTCCACATCCGACTTACGCAACTAAAATAGGATCAAGTATATAACACAGTGTTTGCACACATTCCACCAGTATTGATGTGACCGCGTCCTGTATCGTGTGTGTGCTGTGTGTACAACTGAACGTGAAAACGTGCGTTCTATTTTCAAATTTATAATTTTAATTCAGTTTTAAAATTGCAATTGTAATAATTGAAATTCAGTGCGAAAATTTTTTTGTTGAATTTTCTCATGGAGAATTTTAGGGTTAATTTGATTTTCTTTTTCAAGTTATAAAGTGTGTGTTTTGTTGATGTTGATATAATTAAATATAATGTTATAGTTGCAATTTTAAGAAGCTTTTAGGTTTGGGTAACATTGTGATTCGTTATATGTTGTGACTACTGGAATTTTTGCCGCTGTAAGTATTTTTTCTTGATTTTCAGGAAGACAGACTAGTTTTTTTGTTGTATATTTACACTTTTAAATAATAGTTGCAATATTCCATAATGATAATAATTTTTTTGCAAAAAAAGTTTAACCTTGTACAAAGACTTTAAAATGATTTTAGATTCTTAAATTTTTCTCTTTTCTCTCCTGAAAATTAAGTAAAAATTACTAATTAGTATGTAATACATAATATACGGCACTTGTGATAGTAGACACTTCGATCTTCCAACAACGTTCAAATTTTAAAAAGATTCCAACTTGAAAATAGGTCTTAACAAAAAATCTTAATTAATAAGTGATGAACTGATCAGTCACAACGTTCATGAAAACAAAGTTAATTATTTGAAGTATTTCATACAATACTTTGATTACAGATCTCAAAATATTTAGATGCATCTATGTGTTTTGCATTAGTACAGTGACACTATAAAAGCTTGTATTTAGTTTTTTAATTTTTAACTTGGATAGTTTCAAAATCAATACTGATAAGCGAAGAAAATATTGATCATAGTGACGTTTACGCAAATTATACAAGAAATCTCCTTTCATGATCATAGGAACACAAATATTAACTGTGATCTTAAAAGCACAAGATTATTTGGTTTATATATGTAGATAGCTACTTGATGTAATAGCATCTCCATCAACATTTGAGTTCTAAACCATATCTCTTGCTCTTTGCTGGACAACGAACGAGGGTATTGTGTTACGCCCTATTAGAATTTTACCAAGAAAAAAATAACCGACTGCAAAATAACTCAAAAAGTACTCGTCAGATCTAGCTTAAATTTAAGTGGGACCACATGACAAGCATAGGCTTTCGATTAAAAAAAGAATTATCAAAATTGGTTCACCCTGTCCAAAGTTCTGAGGTAACAAACATTAAAAAAAATGCAGTCGAATTTAATACCTCCTCCTTTTTTGACGTCGGTTAAAAAGTCAATAGGCTCTGTACCATGCTGGTACTACCATCTAATTTATTAACCGACTTCAAAAAAAGGAGGAGGTTCTCAATTCGACTGTATTTATTTTATGTGTGTTACCTCAGAACTTTGGACTGGGTGAACCGATTTCGATGATTCTTTTTTTAATCGAAAGCAGATGCTTGTCATGTGGTCCCACATAAATTGTAAAGTACTTTTTAAGTAATATTGAAATCGGTTATTTTTTGTTACTTAAATTCAGATTATTCCTGACAGAACTGGTACATCGCCGTAGTGTACTTTCTTGGCCAGCTACTATGCTTCTAGATTCAAATGATATTTTTATTTTGTTATCCTTGTAAAGGGAGAGACAGCAAAAAAGCGGTCCCCCGCATACTTCAATATTCCATGCTTATTTTTCCCTTTCCTACCATATTTAGGGTTGAAGAAAAATCGGAACCCTTATAGTTTCGTCATGTCCGTCCGTCTGTCTGTCCGAAGCATAGCTCAGAGACCCTTAGTGCTAGAAAACTGTAATTTGGCACGAATATACATAATAAGTGTGTATTAAAACTACAAAACTATAAAATAAAAGTGTTGAAAATATATTTTTTCAAGGTTCACCTCCAAAGTTGTCAAGTTTCCTCAAAATTTCCAAGTTTCACCTTCCCTACAGGTAACCTGCGGATGATTTCTTTTCTTTGTCTACCCCATAGTGTTGGGTATCGTTGAAAATGTCTCTTAATAATATTATGGGTTTTCTCAAACCATTTTTCTATTTAGGGATCCGTTTGCAAAATATTTGTCTTTGAAGTGTTTGAAGTGCTAATTTTGGTTAGAGTCAAGTGTCCCCCCCCCCCTGCAAGCTAAACGGTTAAAGTTGGACTAACAAAAAAATCACAAAAATATGAGACAGCATCCGCTTAATCCAGAAGGCTCAGGACCGGTCAGAGTGGCGCAAGTTAGATGATACCTGTGTCCAGCAGTGGATCTCCAAGGGCTGATGGATGGATGGACGAAACAGCAAACATTATTAAACTAAACGAATACTTACTACTAAAACTGTAAAATATTGAATCTATTATTTTACATGAGTGAAATCAAGTGAAAGTGCTCAGCTTAGTTTAAACATGATGAAACAATGGTGAGCTACTTCTAGAATTTAGTAAGCCTAGGTTTAGTCTAACACAGGCAATCGTGACTTGTCAATTTAAAGCTGGCGTAGTTAATTTTGTTTAGAAATTTAATTATTTTGCGTCGTAATTAGTCCTATCTTAGAAATATCCAATTGCTTAGATTTTCTCTTAGATTACTTAGAAAATGGATATTTTCGTACAATACGATCCTGTACCTTTGAGATTAACATTAATTTAATTTTTGGTTTATTTTTGTTTGACTGTTTGTACTGTATACTTAGGTACAATAAAGAGTTGATCTATGGATCTATCTGATCTATTTCTTCATAGTATTATGTTGTTCTCTAAATATCTACAAATAACTAGCTGCCCGGACAGACCCGGACAGTTTTTTTTGTAGATGTAAGGTACCCTATCTTTCAAGTTGGATCAAACTGCACACGGTGTGCAAATTTGATTAAAATCGGTTAAGTAGTTTAGGAGTCCATTGCGGACAAACAACGTGACACGTAATTTATATATATTAAGATTATTATTCAAATATTTTTATTAAAAATACTTATTTCGTTCAAATATCTCGTTTAAATTGAGAACGTTTAACGTCCCAATAAAGATTGAATCGCATAATCTCGGGCATTTCGGGCTAATCTATAGTTAGAGATCTTACTACATTCTCTGACTTCATAAGGGGTGTGATCTGATAGACTGAAAATAAAACATCAATTTTATATAAGTATCACGATATATAAAATAAGATGTTACTGAATTTCATAAATATGTTAGATTAGGTAGTTATGTGTTATTGGGACCATAAATGCTATAAACTAACATTCTAGCATAAATGTAGTAGTAGTAGTAGATAGTAGTATTTATGAATGACCTCTCATATCTTTTATAATCTGGTTTCCATATAAAGTTTTATTTAAATTCAGAAATGAATTCCTTTACTATAAAAAGAAATTTCTCTGTAGATAGCACGGACCTAAAAAAAATACGGACATAACCTTGTGTAACCGAGAGTGAAGCATAGAAATGGCCGACCGCTTACTACGTGTGCGTAATTTTGGGGTTACCAGTTATCACAATATGAATGTACATTTATCTATCTTTCAGCTATCCTTATGAACTCTCAAAACGTCTATGAAATTAGAATTTTGTATAAAAAAAGTCAAATCTACATTCAATAAATGCATATTATTATATTTGATAAGATTAATGAATTTTATTAATTGACGACAGATTAAATACACTGGTTTACCCACTTCACTTATAGGGGAGGTACCTAAAATTTCTCCAATTTTGTTCTACCATTATCTTAACGTAATTAATATACATATGTACTTACATTGATCGATACCAAATTTCAGCTTTCTAATATTGTTAGTTTGTAAGCAATGCCGCGGACAGACAGACAGACATGGCAAACATATAGGTAAGGGTTCCTTGTTATTTAGTACGGAACCCCAAAAATATATACTTTTAAACTAAAGTAAGAAACTCGAACATTATACATACTATAATTTTCCCACACATTCTGGGTATTTGCTTAGGCAATATTGTTGGCAACATTGGCTGATTTTGTGGTTACAAATTTTTCTGGTTTGTTTTGTTAATAACTTTAGGAAAAAAGTGATTAAATTACAAGCTTACTTGTGAACGGTGATCCCTTTATGTTTTTTAACTGAATTACAATTGTTCTTGCAACTTTTAACAGCACACAAAGGCATTTTTATTATTCTTTATCAACTCCCGTTGTCCGTATGACTCGAGTGCGGTCCGGCGCCGGAATGAAACAGATTGTGTCAATGTGTGGGTGTTTACTTGTACGAATAGAGAGTTGGAATTCCGATGGGTGCTTCACTGAATTTGTTCTTGAGATTACGTCTGTTTTTTTTTTAGGTCCGTGGTAGATAGATAACTTTTGTTATGACGTAACGTCATCGTGTTGTCTGAAAAACAAATCCGAAGTTTTTTTCGCCAAGATATTCGTTTGGGTCATGTTTGGGTCACAGGATTGGGTAGTGACAATGATATTGTATGTATAAAACTGGGCCAAAAATGTTGCCCGATTTGGTTTTTCTTCATTTATACATAATTTTGTACTTTTCATTTAAAAATGTGAAGGAGAAACAATTTTGATACTTATTATCCCGAAAAACGTGGGCAAAGCACTATTAATAAATGAATGATATCTAGATTTAGGTATTCTAGTTTTATTGTAGTCAAAATTGGACCATTAAACAACGACCTGTGATATCTTTTACAATCTGGTTTTCATTTGAGCTGAAGATCGGCTTACCGTTTCGGTTCTGTTCAAATGACACATGATATTCGCGTGTATATGAAATGTTGGCAAATCAGAAGCTAGACTTAATAATGTTTTAGCATAGAATCTAGGTTAGTGTAGTAGATACCTCGATGTCTCTATTCTCTTTGTATTTCGCCGCACGTAACGGTTTTGTATTTACCAATTATAATATCATTGTATTTACCTGCATATTCTGACAGCGTCTCTTTCTCAAATAGCTTTCAAACAGTCGATGAAAAACGCATTCTCAGATCAGTAATTGCATTACTGTGTCTGTCTGTCCGTTGTCACAAACTTCAGCCTCTCCAATGTTTTGAGGGAAAAATATTAAGTATCAAGCAAATATAAAGAAAATTGATTTATTTCCTTTCTATGAATAGGTAGTCAAGTGAAATCAATATTATGTAGTCGGGTCCAAGTTGAATTGCTTGTATAGTAGAAAGATTTATGAAAATCATTTGGAACATGAATTTCCGACACTGAAGAATGTCCACTGAATTTTATAGTTTCAAGAGATTAGTAATAATTAATTTAGTGCTTTGACAGATTGATGCTTCTATTATAATTAATGATTATCACTATACTTATAGGACAACGTACCCACCCCAATATAGGCAAATGTGAGTGAGTTAACAACAGTATTTAATGTTGACACAATTTTGAGTTTCATTGTTACGGGTGCGAATACGAAGGCATAGGCTTTCCCGAGCGAAGCGAGGACGGGGCGGATTACTAGCGTAGATATGTATATTAAGTATATCTTGCGACATAAACCTAGCGTAATCAATCTACATAACAGTAATAACAGCTTACCTCCGCGATTCTCAAATAAATTAACCGCTCCGACGATCTCTACCAAACAATCGTATATCGTGGGACCGTTTCGAAACTCTACGAAATGCCAAATTACACCTCCGTGCAATTATTTCGATCATAAAACGAAAACAAATCACTTTGTTACTAAATTCTATATTTTATTAGTCGTGTCGTAAATCAAGCGAAGATTGTTAGTCCATATAATTTGTTATTAATATTTAATCAATTATTCAAAGGAGTGTCCTCCAAGTGGATACTTAATAACACATAATAGAATCGCAATTTATAAACATAAAACAATACATATCAATCAATCAATATCAATACCTAATATAATAAAATTGTAATTTTTGTCTGTTTGTGCGTTTGTTCCGGCTAATCTCAGGAACGGCTAAACAGAATTAGGTAGATGCGGTTTTCACTGATGTATTTTAGTCAGCACATTTAATGTCTGTTTTATTGCAATCGATGCAGAAATAAAGTTAGTCAAAAATAATGTAACATGTAAAACATTTATCGAGTGTGGGATTACCGAAGCGTTCACTAGTAACAAGAAAATAAATTAAAAATATATTTAATACAATGTAACTGTAATAAAATGTATTAATAACATTATTATAATTTGAAAAAAGCTTGAAAATCACGGGTGTTTAAAAGATTATGATAGGTTTCGTTGAAGCCAGTCGACTCTGCGTTTACTTGCTAAATGCTGGCTAATCTAGTCGATGAGACAATTATTCTTTTAGCTACTAACGCTCTGCCCGCGGCTTTGCCCGTGATTTCCGTAATAAGTAATAGGTAATAGATATCTTATGCCAAGATCATTGTCTACCAGTGTGCTAAATTTCATGAAAATCCATTCAGTTGTTTTTGCGTGGAAGAGAAACAAACATCCGTTCAAACATACATGCATCCTTACAAACAAACTGTGACATCCAAAATATTAACTGAACGGATTACTGAACGGATTTTCTACTACACAGATAGATCATGATTCATGACCTTAAAACATAGGGTACTATAGTTATCTCGGAAAACGGGGACAAAGCCGCAAGCAAAGTGCTAGTTTCTAATATTAGTAGGATTCAAAGCTGATACGAATAAGTTTGTAGTTCATGTAAAGGTATGTAATATACATCCTTGCGAACTCGCGCAGACCAATGTCAGCCCACGCGCACGATGTTGGCATATCAACGGATTCGCACGAACACACACAATTTATGCTAGGCTCTCGTCGTCAATTTCCGAATGCAAAGCGAATTGATCAATTTTCAAATTAGATTATTACATACCTACTAGTAAAAGTGCCCTCGCTTCGCTTCGGAAAACCTGGTAGAGGTTTAATAGCCAAGCTTTAAAAAAAGTATTCTTTTTTACATCTTTTATATTTTGTTACCGATTTAAATACAAAATGTAGCCTAAAGCTTACTGCAATATATTGTGAAAACCGCATCCAAACCGGTTAACCCGGTTGTGAGATTTTTGTTGGCAATGCATCAGTGATGCCTCTGGTGTTCCATGGCCGACGGTGACCACGTAATTATGTGTCTCACGACTACACCAGTAATAAATTAATTTGCTCCGGATTGTTTTCAAAGATATAGCATTCTTTACCACAAAAGACCACTATCAATAATATGGACAATACAAATTCTAAATTTGCAAATTCCTACATAATACTATTATTACACTATTATTGCACTTTTATTACACTATACACTACAATGATTAAAATTCAAACGCAGTCCATACCAGCTCAAAGCGCCGACTGGGGTTTAAAACCTAAGCATCTAGTCGTAAAGTTAAGATCACTAATCGAAAAGTGGTAATAAATACTGAATTTAATTACTTTTATGTCTGGTATGGTTAGCAAAGACAATCCAATGATGTTTCTCGGTTGTTTTCGTTGTCTTTTTGTTGAAATGGAAGTAAGAATTTTCTAGCAGTCTCAGTTTTTAGGGTTCCGAAGTAAAATTGGAACCCTTATAATTTCGTCACCCATCCAACTACCGACCACGCCCGCTGTTGCTTAACTTTGTCGATCACGGAATCTTAGGATCGACGGAAGCCGCCGCCCGGGCTATGAGCGCTTCTACTATGTCTATCTATCTATCTAACAGCCTTTTAAAGTCCACTGCTGGACATAGGCCTCCCCTAGTTGGCGCCACTCCGACCGGTCCTGGGCCCTCTGAATCCAGCGGTTTCCCGCCGTCTTCTTTAGGCCTTCAGTCCACCTGGTCGGGGGCCGACCAGTGCTCCTTTTTCCGAGACGTGGCCACCATTCGAGGACTTTGCGAACCCATCGGTTATCTGTCCTTCGAACGATGTGACCTGCCCACTGCCACTTCAGCCGGCTAACTCTGCGAGCTATGTCGGTAACTTCTGTTCGCCTACGGAATTCATCGTTACGAATCTTATCTCGCAGTGAAATACCTAACATAGCTCGTTCCATAGCGCGCTGTGTGACTTGGAGTCTTCGAATAAGGCCAACAGTGAAAGACCACGTCTCGGATCCATATGTTAACACTGGCAACACGCATTGCTCGAACAGTTTCGACTTCAGGCACTGAGGAATTTTGGATGATAAGATGTGTCGTAATTTCCCGAACGCTGCCCAGCCGAGTTGGATTCTTCGAGTGACCTCTTTCTCGAAGTTGGACTTACCCATATGGATCATTTGTCCCAGGTAAATGTACTCGTCGACAACTTCGAGAGCAGTGGCGTCAACAACTACCGGTACGGGTGTAACATGGACATTAGACATGATTTTTGTCTTGTCCATGTTCATCTTAAGACCCACCCGTTGTGAGGCACTGTTCAGGACCCCTAGGATAGTACTGAGGTCCTCCAGCGATTCCGCCAGGATCACTATATCGTCGGCAAATCGAAGGTGTGTGAGGTGTTCACCATTGATGTTAATGCCGAGCCCTTTCCACTCCATTAGCTTGAACACATCCTCCAAAGCAGCGGTGAACAGTTTCGGGGAAATAACTTCCCCTTGTCTGACACCCCTCTGCAATTGGATGGGGTTCGTGCTTCTGTCGTGTAATCGAACTGACATGGTGGCCGATTTGTATACACACTTCAACACCTCGATATATCGATAGTCGATCTGGCACCGCTGGAGAGACTCCAGTACCGCCCAGGTCTCGATAGAATCGAAGGCTTTCTCATAGTCCACATAAGCTACACATAGCGGTAGGTTATACTCTTCGGACTTCTGTATCACCTGCCTGAGTGTATGTATGTGGTCCATGGTGCTATAGCCTTTTCGGAATCCGGCTTGTTCGGGAGGCTGGAAGTCGTCAAGTCTGCGTGCTATGCGATTAGTGAGTACCCTTGAAAACAGCTTGTACACGTGGCTCAGAAGTGCAATGGGCCTATAGTTCTTCAATAGGGTTTTATCACCCTTCTTGAAGAACAGCGTCACCACACTTCTGCTCCACGCTTCCGGGGTAGTTCCGCTACTGATAACGGAATCAAACAACTTCTGGAGCACTAGCAGTATAGGCTTTCCTCCAGCTTTGAACAACTCAATTGTGATTCCGTCATCGCCCGGTGCCTTGTTGTTCTTTAGCTGCTTCAGGGCCCCCCTAATTTCATACAGACTGACGTCCACTATGTACTACCTAGTTATTCTTCAAACTGAATTTCCTTGAAAATTTAATCTTTATTTGTAGCTATTTGCTTTCCGGCTATACTTACCTAATGTGTGGAGAAAAACGGAAAAATCCTAATGTCTTTAATTTTGCTGACGGTACAATTAAAGCCATCGTAAAAGTGGCGGACCTACCAACAAACTGACGGTTGATCTTAATGAAATTGTTCAACTTAGTACCTACTAACATCAATTTAATTGCGAAACTTTCGAAACAGTCGTATCCTAGGTTCATGTTGACTATATAGGCATCCCACACCTTTATAGTTTGGTTGATGCCCACATATGCATCCCAGGTTACATTACAAATTACTGGATGTTATGAGTAATCGTGCTCAGACCGGAATTACTCGTATTTTAAGATGTGCTCGCACTACTGCCACTGAATAAATAATACTACTGCTTTTCCCTGTATGCCGTGGGTGACATGGAAAACTGAAATTGGACATTATGGACCTAGAACCTTTGAACGAAACTTTTTTCTGTCTCATAAAGTTCTGCCCCGGTCGGGAATCCAGCCCGAGAGTTCTTGCTTAGATAGGGGTCACTACTGGTCGTCCAATTCACTGGAAGTAGAAAGGGATAGAGGGGAAGAGAAAGGTAGCTTGTTTCTCATGAGTTCTTCTGAGTAGCCTATGACTCATGATTCTTTTTCTTCTATTTTTCTTGGCTGACAACGCCTCAGTGATGCCTTTTGCGTCGCTGATGACCATGGGCGACCATGCCGTGTAGGAAAATGGGGCTACTCCTACATTATATACAGGGTTTTTGTAGATATAATATAGGAAAACGACTTTTCGTTTTAGACGTTTATTTCAAACTCTCATTCTATTAACTTGTTTTTCACACATCTGACGGATTACATATTTTATTTATATACAGCCTCCAACATGCCGGTTATTTCCAAAAAAGCGCTAGTTACCTGAGAAGTGAGAACCCTTCATGATGTTTTCCATCAGCCTGTCTGTACATTTATAGGAAAACTCATGTTAGAGAGTAGTGCCCCTGTCGTTAACCCGTTTAGACATTGCAAAACAAAACGGCGTGCCGCGTGTTATGTACGATCATTCGATCGGCCATAGATACTAAATGTATAGATGATAGACGATACGAGAGAATTTTACGATACGATGGTAATCAACTCATTCATGGGTATAGTTATTGTTATACTAGTAGATAATGGCTTCATGGCAGGGCATCCAATTGGCGTTAAGTGGACATTGCAATCTATCAACCGTAAGCAAGGATATGTGAAAAACGGGCACAGATAAATATAACCACCTGAGTAACTTTATGTCAATCTTGCACCGAGATGAAAACGGTGAGTCGGGGAATATCATCGCACTATGCATTCAGCATTGTCATCAAAAACAAATACCTTTGTAAAATTTCAACTTCGTAAGATACCTAAAAAGAAGTACTTAGTTCTAATTCAGCTCGCAGGTTTTGACCGGGCAAGTGCGTCTCAACGTGAAATGTAGAGTTCAGAAGTATGTAGTAAGTTTATCGACTATTACCCTACCCATTAACTACCTATGCTAAATGTACCTAATTTTTAATAGTTTTAAAGCCAAATATTTCGCAAATTTTCGAAAGACCTTTTCAAGGATACACCACAGTATGGGATACGCAACGAAAAAAAAATTCATCCTCTCGTTACCTGTAGGGGAGGGTACTCTGAAAAAATAATTCAATATTTTAGTCTACGATTTTGGAGTTTTAATAAATATACTCGTAATATGTAACAGCTTATATCCATGCCAAATTACAGTTTTCTAGCACTAAGGGTCTCGGCGCTATGCCTCGGACAGATGGACGGACGGACGGACGGACGGATATGACGAAACTATAACTACACGTAGTCACGGCACTCACAGCGTTATCGGTTAATATCAATCAGTTTAACATTCTACCATCAAACTTTTATACATCGAAGCTCTCACCGTTAAACGTTATGGTAATTTAAAATCGTTACTTTTAAACTTTATTTTATTGTGACCTTGCAAAGTTTATTTTATGAAAGTAGTTTGTTTTAAGATAGTTTAAGTAATAAAGCCACAGGCAATGTGATGTGGATCGTTTGAAAATAAATCGTGGAAAATGCTTGATGTGAGAACTGTGTGGGTCCATACCACCCGTAATTCTTATTGCGTATTCGTATTTGATAATATAATAATTATAATTTTTATGTTCGCTGTTGTTAAATAAAATATTACTAGCTACCTGGACAGACTTCGTTCTGTCAAAAGTTTTTTTTTTTGAGATGTAAGCTATCCTATCTTTCAAGTTGGATCAAACTGCACACGGTGTGCAAATTTGATTAAAATCGGTTAAGTAGTTTAGGAGTCCATCGTGGACAAACAACGTGACACGTAATTTATATATATTAAGATAATACCCAACCCAAATATTGCTCAGGATGTTTAAAACTGTATGTTATTTCTAACTTATATTATAGTTGGAATTAATTTTGTTATAGATGCTTTGATAGATTGAGAATATTTATTTACTCTATTAACATTATTTCTATAATTAATAAAATATGCAATAAAATATGTAACTAATTAGTAACAAAAATTATCAATTTAATTATAATTTATATGTTTACAGGTACACCTACAAAATATGAATTCCTCAATTACAAAGGTATATGTATAAAATTTTAAACTTTTATTTAATGTACATATTCTATTTAGGGAATCGGTTTGATATGTGAATTACAAATCGCAAAACAGAAACACCATGAAATCTAGTATTTAATCCGGGTACAATTTACGTATGATCTTTAGTACTAATATCTAATAGTAGGTAATAGTCCTTTATACCGGACGTTTGGATAATATTATTTATTTTATAATGGTTAAATTAAGAGTTTCTTAATTTTGACAACCCTAAAACAGGAGTCATGACAATTTGGTATCGCATCAATGACGCGATTGACGGATGTTTTCAAGTGGTGAATCCCATCTACCATCTTGTCATTAATATTATCAATCACCTCGTTTCCCGGGTAACATAAAAACAGGCCAAGCTAGAATCGAACTAACTCATTCGATGTGTCGCATAAATAAGATGTTAACTACTATAGGAATATATGATAGTGTAATAGACGGACACGTATAATACTTAGATACTTAATATTCGTTTCGTACGGAACCCTAAAAATGCGAATGAAGTCACCAGCAAATCACCAGGTTACTTAATACTTTATTTTCTTAAGAATTCTTTTTTATTGAAAACACTTCTAGCGTAATAACTTTATTCGCGAAAAATAACATCCGTGTACGATACTCTTAATGACGGACACAAAAAGCTCTTCAAGGATGGTGACGATTGACGATTGTATTATCCGTAGATTTGACGAAACGATGACTAGGGCGGATACGGGTTTTTGCTACGCATGCCTTTAATTTAAATACATATTATATAAATACAGATAAATGTTTAAAAAAATAAAAATAATAAAGAAAGAACTGGCTCTCAAGCCCCCAGCCGGAACACGACGAGTCGTTTGGCGGCTGACTCATGCTCAAGGGTGGTAGCTATCCAGGCGAACCCCATGGAGAAATAATAATAGTAATAATGGTATTAATTAACAATTAAAATCGATACTAACAATATAATCCCTCGAGGGGCCCTACCACCAGCGGGCTGGATTTAGTCGCCTCTTACGACACCCATCCGCGTGGATTGGGGTTTGTATTCTAAGCCGCCCCAATACGGCTCCTTCTCTTTTTCTCGGCCGTCAACGCATCAGTGATTTGGTGTTACTGATGTTCATGGGCGACGATAGCCACTTACCATCATGTGGATCGTCAGCTCGTTTGCTAGCTATTTCCATAAAAAAAATAACCGTGAATTGACCACGCTAATTTCCCGTCAATACAAAGGTATACGTACAATAAGTATTTTTCCAATCGTATAAACGCTAAGCAGAAACCCCTTGAATTTAGTCATTAATTCCTAAAAACAACTGATTGATCGAACAATGTGTTCACACTATTGTACGGTCGAGTGGGTAAAAAGATCACAAACAAGTAACAAAGAGACGTGGAATATTCAGCATTGTATTTGCTTATGGAAAACGTGTACATACATGTGTTTTTGTCGAAATTTTTCGCTAAATAGCGTCATACAGGCCATCTGATTAGTGATTAAAATCAAACAATTCCATAGTTGGATATGACTATTTTTAACCGACTTCAAAAAAAGGAGGAGGTTCTCAATTCGACTGTATTTTTTTATGTTTGTTACCTGAGAACTTTGCACTAGGTGAACCAATTTTGATAATTATTTTTTATTCGAAAGCAGGTGCTTGTCATGTAGTCCCACATAAAGAACGAGATCTGATAAGTACTTTTTGAGTAATATTGAAGTCGGTTATTTTTTGTTAGTAAAATTTTTGTGAGTATTAAATTATGTTTATTTTACTTTATGTTCAGTATCGAGATGTTATTGTATAATAGTATGGTTGTGTGTAACGGGTATACCATTTAATAATTCTCCTGATCAGGACAACGGATCCATGGAAATCTGGCCAGATCCCTTTGAATTGAAATTGTTGATTTGGTTTGCAATCCTGAATTAATACCTACACTTACCTATACTGGACATTTTTAATCCTAACATTTCGGAAAGACATTGGAATGAAGAAAGAACTAATAACGGTGCTGTATAGGTACGATGAGGCAATCCGCTAAACCTTCACTCGAAATTAACAAAGAATCTAATCCGAAAACTATGGATCAATTTCACATTAAACACAGCGTATAAATTCTAAATATAAAGCAATAAAATCTCAATATCGCCAAACCTACAATCATCTGTTTTCAGCCTAACGGCACGCGGTTGATAACTTTCTATCAAAAACAACAAATTACCCGATCGCATCCGACAGCAAAATCGTGTGTCTGTTTTCAGCCTTAGGATAACACATCAGTCTATCGATGCAATTTAAGTCAATTCTAGGCAATTTGTATGCATTACGGCTTTCTTCGTGATATCACTGTATAACAATGTACAACGGTGCATCTCTTTGATGTTGTCAGAGCCGACATGTAAAGAGATTGCGTAATTTTGTTGGTATTATCTAGGGATGCATCCGATACCGATACCGTTACCGATATACACGTAACACGAAGGGCATCGCCGATTCGTTGTCGACCGAGAAAGTAAAAGAGAAAGAAATGTTGAAAACTGGAAATGACTCATTTATTTATTTATTTAAACTTTATTATACCTAAAATAGATGGTAGAAAAGGCGAGCTTAATGCTAAGAGCATTCTCTACCAGCCAACCTTATATAATATCAGACGAACCACGCGATGGTACGTGGTCACCATTAGTTCTTTGATAATAAGATGGTGACCCCATATTGTTACTAGCTCTCTGATACTGCCAACGAAATAAGATTAACTTCATACAAGTTAAGATTAGATTACCTTCAATACAATTACCATCTAATTAGTATTTATAAGTCAATTTTAAAGCGACGGCCTAATTATGTTCTATAAGATGAATTACAGTACGTTTTTGCAATATCCAAACGCAAATGTCAACTGGTGTAAGAAAATTGAGCAAGTTTCACCTAAATTGGTAACGTCTATTATATGTCATCTATAGCATGGGATGATGGATCGTGCTGAACCTAAGGACTTGCATTGCAAAAATAGTCCTTATGTACGAGTATGTTACGATAGCACGTTATATTATATCTGATACTACCGGCAATTGGTCGTCGCCCGTCGGTAACGTAATGTTACTAAGTGGGTTACATCGATGTAAAGTATTGTATGTAAGATATTACCTTATGTCAGCAATTGTGTGAATACATTCCTGGTATTGGAACTATAAACGTACAAACAACGTAACAAAAAAATATATTACACTAAATGTTTACGTTGAATTTCATAATATATATTTTATTTTCATGGTTAATTCAGGAGTTTCAGTTAATTTCAGATACATGCCATAATTTGGTTAAGAATAAAATATAGTCAGCCTTTTCACCAAATTAATTCATAATAATATGACTAGTTATGTCAGGTTGTCAATTATTTAAAGTGGTATTTTCGATATTTTATTTTGGAACAAATATATAAATCTCGGGTCAGCATATGTTTTTAAATCTTTCGGTGTCGAAACACTTGGCCCGTGGGGTCCCGACGCTCACTATCTTTTTAAAGAAATTAATAAAAAATTAAAAGAGAAGACGAGCGACCCTAGAGCTGGCAGCTTTCTTGCTCAGCGTGTAAGCATAGCTATACAGCGAGGGAACGCTGCCAGGGTTTTAGGTACTGCGCCGCAGGGACCTAGCTATATACACTTATTTTAATTTTAATTTTATGTATTTAGTTTTATATTATATAATGTAAATAAATAGTTATATACCAATAGCTATCGAAAGTTCCAATCTAATGTTGTATTTATTTATCAAGAATAGGACATAATATGTTGAAAGTGTCACTTTCGATAGCTCAATAATTCTAAACGAAGTAAAAGATTGAATCTGGGACATTTTGCATTATTCCTTGATTAATTCATTCAACTTAACTAAAACTAACGAACGATTAATCAAAATAATACTCTTCAACGCGATTAATGATTTAACCGATGTCATCAATCATTCGTCATCCACTCGAACTACCCATTTATATTGTAACGTCATATTGAACTGACGTCAATATGCTACGACTTCAAGCTTTGCTAATAAGGTAGCTTTTAATTTTTTATTTATTCCATGGAAAATAAAAATCAAAGATAAATCATAAGCAATGGGTCAACGACCTTAATCCTTATTATTTTATTTTATAAGGTTAGTAGTCTGCTATTCCTGCGATTCCATTAAAACCACAAAGACAATAGTATACTTGCTATGCAGTTATGCGCCTTAAAAACTTCCTAAACTACGCAAATATAATTAAAGTCACCAAAAATAAAATCTTCACAAAATAACCTTTTTCAAGAATTCGGTAATATGATAATAATATTATTATAAACACGGACATCTTGACATGTTTATAATTTGTAAAGCTATTTATTCATTCCATTAAATTTAATACTGCGTTTAAATTGAGAGTAATCGAAAATTATTATCGACAAAATCCATCGCTTCCGTACACGCCTCGAAATCGATACATATCGTTGAATGTGAAATGAACCTTAATTCGTTAAAATAAAGCACAATTTAGGAAGCAATTTTGAAGCTAAAGTTGTTTGTTTGCTGACTGTACAGGGTGAAACTTGAGAACCTGCTGAGAGACAATCAACATAGCGCGAGAGTGGTTTACGCTATAAGCTTACAGCGATGCATTCAATAGTAATATCCGATTGCATACAATCGAAACCTCAATAATAATATCCGATGATCCAATTGAAAGCATTAAACAGATTTGGGATCAAAGATGTCAGGATTGTAACAAACGGGTTGACATTTTTTCATTACATTTCTGTACTCCATAAATAGGTTACGGAGCTCTGAGTTCACTAAACCACATTTACTTCATAATTAAATTTGCCTATGAATAACTTCACTTTTGTAGGTTTTTTAATACCTAAACGGAGAGGACTTATCTGATAATTCATTTTCCATTTGAAACTATGCCATGCCAGTCTGGGATCTTATATGAAGTCCATCTTAGTTATCTTTTGTATAATAAAAATCGCTACCTCCTCTATCTTAATCACAGAACTATCAGCTTTCTCAAGATAATAACTTACTTACCGAAAACAAAAACAGTGACAATTAAAAGGGCTTCCTCTCATTTATTTTATGATAATTCGATACTCCTTAAACATTATTTTATTAAGCGCCTGCTTTCATTGTTTTGTGGTTTCGTAACCGTTTTTTGTAGTGTAAAGGACTTGTTTGACCATCGCGGCATCGCCGGGACGGTAGCGAGTAACGTGATGTCTACAATGATCTAAAACCACATAAGTACTTAACATTTATGATGAGATCTATAAACCGTACTTAGGCTTCGCTTACTTTAAAGGCTTTTTTGCTTATTTTTAGGCTTTACTTAAAAATAATTATCCAAAAAAATAATGGTACTAAATCAACCTTGACGTTAGCCGTTTTAATGACTTTTTAATTTTTTGCCCTACTGCCAAAAAAGGGTTATGTTTTTCGCGCGTATCTTGTATGTACGTATGTACGCATGTAATATTCTTTATTACCTCATATCTTCCAAACCGCTGGACCAATTTATAAAATTAAGATATCGTTATATTCGTCTTGACAAGTATTCTTAGAAAAAGGAAATTTAAAAAAAATCAAATTGGTTACTGTGAGATGCCATTGTTTGAAGTATCAATAATTACATTTTAACAAAAAATAAAACCAATGAAAAAAAACTGAAAAGCAAAAAATAAAATATATGGGGATTAAACTTATTTTTTTTAATTTATAATAGTTAACTTAAGCATTTTATTTGTAGAATGTTGTTTGTTGAATTTGGAATGATGATAATGTTTCATTAAATATCATGATCTCGCGAAGAACTTGCTCGTTTGTGATGAAACGCGATCTTTAATGCACTTTTCGTCGAGAGTTAATTTATTTCAAGTCCGTTTTTGTTTGTGAAAATAATTAAACAATGCGATTTATTTAATTCACCGCATCCGATTTATTGATACTTTAAATGTTATGTGGTTTATGGTGGTATAGTTATGGGATTTTAATTAATAGTTACTTTAATCTACGTTCACCTTCCCGGCTTCCCCGTATTTTTTATTTGTTTTTGGGCACGTGGAAAATATTACAAAATAATAACAGGTATGAAATAGTTGCACAATACATCCATCCATTTGTAAATGTTACTAGAAGTTTATGAACTTACACTGGAAATCACCTTCCACGTATTTTTTATTTGTTTTTGGGCACTTGAAAAATATTAAAACATAATAACAGGGACGAAATAGTTGCACAATACATCCATCCATCCGTACAAGTTACTTGAAGTTTATCAACTCAAACCTGGAAAGTGTAGTCTATGATTTTAAGAAATAAAATTATAAAGCGATAAAAAGATAGTATCAACAGTTAAATTAGATCTCTTGTTTAGCGTAATCTGAGTTCGAATCTAGCTCGAACCTGTAATTTCAATAGTGTGATGGAAAACATCGAGCAGGCACCTGTAAACAGTGCTCCATTCGTAATTGTTAATCTTAATATATATAAATTACGTGTTTGTCCGCGATGGACTCCTAAACTACTTAACCGGTTTTAATCAAATTTGTACACCGTGTGCAGTTTGATCCAACTTGAAAGATAGCATAGCTTACATCTCAATTTATAGTCAAAAAAACTTTTGACAGAACGAAGTCTGTCCGGGCAGCTAGTAAATTATAAAAAAAGCTGTGAATTTTGTAAATAAATAAATCCTATCTCCTATTCCTACCTCTTAGGTCCTATCTCCTCATAATATATAGTAATGTATTGCGATGATTCCGAGAGAAGAGATCCTAGACTAGCCTAAGTATGATTTAGATGGGTATCGCTTTTTTGCATGTAATAAAAAATACCTGACGCTCAATTTTGTAAGTGACACTAAGTGGCTATATTTGTAATATTTGATATCTTTAAGTACATAGACAACCGAAAAAACCTAATGATTAGTTTTATTATCCTTACGTAACTGAAATCACGATGCATTTTAAAAAGCGAACAACATGGCGGCGTGACTGGCCCGGACGGGTTGATTGACAAATCGGTCCATTCTCACGGAATCAACATGCGTTTAGTTCTAAATAAAAACAATAGACAATAGCATCGTCCATCCATTCATCCTAATTCCTAACATCACTTGTGGCGCGTTGAGTATAAAATTAAGAAAGTTGGTAAGTTTAAACGAGAGTTTACGATTTAAACGATTTTAAGTATGTCTCTATTATACATGTGTCTATGATAAAAACTTAACTGTATACAGGTGTCTTATAACTAACAATAATTTAAGAACATAAAACATACCTGAATGGCCGCCATTTTTTATTATGGTAGATGACCTAGTGCCTGATTTAACCTAAATAACTATAAGATACAAGTCTACAACTATAGATAAGTAAATTAATGTACAAGTTTAGTCATGATAATAATTATTAGATACACAAAAACATGTCAATATTAATCACGATTGTTACAACACACTTCGACTAATCGGTTTATAATGAAAAATCAATCAAGAATTAATTATTATGTAGATTGTTGGTAACGGCAGATAATTATCAAAATGTGCCTCGAAGTATAAAGAGCAAAATATTGTGAGTGAAGTTGATATTAAGTCACAGAATACATAATAGTACCTATTGGTACAGAAGATTCACTCCGCAAAATCATTTATATAAATAACGACACTTGCTCCGACACAATAAAGTGTAATAATTTTATTCAGGTCGCACAGCGCTAATCGTTAGACGTTGACATCTAGACGTTGCCTCTCTTTCTAATCATAACTCTTATCCTTTCTGACAACGTCAGGGTTGTCTTCATTTTTTGTGATGACAATATGTCATTGTGTGTTAGATTACGAATGTATGGACAAAGCCTGGGCGGTGCGGCGGCGGCGCGTGGCAGCCCTTCTAAAATTGGCCCGACACGTCGAACAAAGTTTTTACTTTTTTAACTACAGACACGTTGTAAAATACAGACAAAAATACAGGCACGTTGTAAAATAATCTAAATAGGAACCTATTTTGCGTACGCTTCATTTTCGCCCGCAAAGATTTTTAGTTATGGTTTCACTTAGGTACACAATTAAACATTAGAATAATACATGCTGTCTTTTACAGCACTATTTACGCTAACAACGTAATATAACGTATTACGAATTATAATTAATCATAAGATAATTATTATTCTCATTAAAACATGCGTTAGATTAGAAGTTAGAAAGCTTACGTTATGAGATTAGAATGTTTTTTAATTAAGTAATATTTTTATTTTAACAACATTGTGCGTTTTTAGATAATAAGTATTATGACATGATAAGTATTATCTCCACTTCTCAATTTTTTTTAATTGGGTTATCAAATAAACATACATAATAAAATATATAAAGTAGAAATTCATAATTTTTAACCAGCATCGGGATTCGGGAACCATACCTTAATAAAAAAAAACAAAAATGAAAGTAATTACAGACAAATTATGAGTGAATCAAAAGAACATATTATTATAGTGTCTTACTATTACATACTAACAAGGCTACTAAAACACTGAAGCGAATTACCTATGCTATTATTATTATTGTCTATATTTTCGACTCTCACACCCGCGTACAAAATAAATACATATAGGGCCAAAAAATTATATAATAAACATAAATATATATACCAATAAATAAACTTACATAAAACTCTACATAAATAAATACTTGTAGCGGGTGGAGGATTACGCCCCGGCAGGGGAGACCAGGCCGGGGGTCAGGGCGACAGGCTGAGAAACCGACGGACTATCCTAGCCGAGTCTAGCAGCACCGCTTTCTGCATCTTGGCTGCGAGCGAACTGCCACTTATTATTATTATTGTTATTATTAGGTACATTTATACTTTTAAAGGTATTATACAAAAAATACTTTCACTTATTATCAATTTTTATATGCAATGCAGTAAAAAGGACGAGGAAGTGAGTTAAATTTAAACCAAATAATCAGATCGTAAAACGTAAGTGGTTTGAGAAAGTTTAACTTAAAAGGATATTTCGCTACGAGATTTCTCTAAAATACCTATAGTACTGTACACTTTAATAACGAAATATTCACTTTCTCGCATTACCAATATGTTAACTTTTTGTCTAACCTGTGGTTAGTTATTAATATTACAATATTTATAAGAATTATGTGCATAATTTATTTTCTGACTTTATTCTTCAGTTCAAGGGAGCAAAGGACATCCGAAGTAATTTCCCACCAATTTATTAAAACAATTATTTAAACTCACAATAAAGCATTTACTGGCTGTGTAGAACACACCGTGAGAGTCTAACGTTAGATATAAAAAGTAATCATTATTTAATTATAGCCTGTTTGCGCGTGCCTTGTGCCCAATGGTCGGCCATGTTTAAAAATTTAAATGTCAAATTTTGCCGCGTAAAGTGTTGTAAGGTTAATTATAGGGATATGTGTTAGATAACATTTAAAGGGCGTGTTAATCTATTGGTTACTAAATACTAAATAGGTAGGTACGATTTACGATAATAAGCACACGCTTGTTGCACACACGTGCAACATAATGTTTAATTGATAAAAGTTCAATCTTAAACGAATGTAATCAAAATCATCATAATTATTATAAAATTAAAAAGGTATGAACATTTTGCTCATTATTTGAGAACTATATACCTGACGATTTTTTTTATTTTGGAAGCAACGGATAGGTACCTACTTATAATTTAACATTTACCTTTAGGTATACAAACTCAGTTTCAATAAATGTAAAGCTTGATTACAACCCAGACACAGGGCGGTAGCTAGAGTCGAATTTGAGGTAGGGCAGTATTGGTTACAGGGAGGGCGGAAGTAAAAAAATTAACATAATAATTGATCTGCTCCGAAGCACGGGCTCCTAAATTAATCACTGATTAAATCCTCAATGATGAAGAACAAGCGAACAAGATGGTTGAACTTCCAGATTTGGATGTAGAGATCCACGTCTGAGTGAGAGTGAGGTAATAATTTAATTAATTGTTGAGTGGCGTGATATGAGTAAATAGTAGATAAGACCAAAAATACCATTTAGAACTATGAACTCAACTCAAACTATGAACAAACAATTCAATTATAATAAATTTATTTATCTGAGTATCTGAGTTTTTGGTATTTTTAAGGTAGGACATTGTGATTTCAAGGTAGGGCAATGAAAGCTATGAAAATTGACTTTGATACTATTTTTATGAAAAGTTTCAGAATCAAACAATAGTTGTAACATCACCTTAATATTACTTGTTTCTAACGCCATGAACCAATGAACCAATCGTACAGCGAGTAGCGACATAAATTTTTACTGCGTCTAATAATTTTCTTGTCAAAACAAACGCTGTGGTAATCTGTAATAGTTTCAGATGATTTATGCGTGGGCTGCTCTGTGGCATAAGTTAAATTGTAATCAAGCATCTGAGTCTTAAACTAAGCCAGGTACCTACGGCATTCGTTAGAGATGAATTAGTTACGTGTTATCTATTTAGACTTTGGTAAACTTTAGTATAACAATTTTTTTTCTGTTAATGCTCATGCATGAAATCACTGCACCGATTTGAAAAATCTTTCACTGTTGGGAAGTTACACTATCCCCGGGTGACATAGGCTATGTTATATTTTAAAAAAAAAATAGGAATCTTTAATAAAACTCCAATAATGTAACCCAAGGTGTAAAAAAAATAAGAAAGCCGAAGCAAAGCGAGGGCGGTTACTCGTGAGTAACAAATGCCGTTAATGTGTAAATTGTAAAGCATTTCAGTTTGCACAATCCGAAACTATTCAGCATGAGATAGTGCAAGATGGCAGTTAATGGCAGTTAATGGCAGTTAATGGCATTGTAAGAAAGCGTGGTCGGCGCCTCCCTCGTTGCAACCGAAATGCAACTTGACTGAGTCGTGATTGTTTCACTTAATAATTGCTATCAAGCAAAATGTCATTTGAACTGTCGAAAGGGCAAGCTATTTGCTTCAGACAAAAATGTTTAACTATCATCCAGAATGTTAGTTAGTCGATTACGAAAGGTAAGAGCCAGTGAACTAATATACTATTAGTATATTAGTGAACTAATATACTATTAGTATATTAGTTCATTGTTAAGAGCACATAAAACTCAGAGCGAAGCTGTTGCTTGTGTGCTACAATATACTACAATCATAGAAAATTAAAGCTTAATTTTTTTTGACATGAATTAAGTACCTTACTACAACATTTAGTAAGTAAGAAAGTCAATATAATTAGATACGGAAGGTTATCCTCAAAATCTCTACATACATCTTGGAAGGGGAGGGAGTAAAGCCATTCTTGCGTAAGAATTTTACTAACTTACTGACTAAAAATCGTTGATTTACGTCAAATTATAAGTTTTAGTGCAATTGATCCTTTTCTAAAATCAGGTAACATTGCCCTTACGTACTTCATGAATGCCTGAATAGTCCCTTATCGATGACAAGCTACTCAGATGCGCAAGAAGTTTTATCAATAACGGTCACCCATCTGACCCATCAACTACCGACCGCGTAGAATTACCTAATGGAAATTACTTACCTAATTCTCTCGATCACTATCTGGTACATTACCCCATAAACCAAGGTTAGTTTAGAAGCACGTACATAATGTAACGTTTAATAATATAGCCTGTAAGATGGGTATCGCCTGAGAGTTTTATTAATGCGAGTTCCTACTACTGGTTAACTAGTTATTAAAGATTTGGTTAGTATATTATTTTGATCTAGAACACCAAGCGACATTGTGTGAATTCAACAGATTGTAATCGCATACGGATGAATTCAGAACATGGACAGATGACAATGGACCTACGCTGTAGGGTTGTCACAACATTAGATATTTGTTTTCATATGCAGCTTTTCAAGTTTGCAAGAGATTTCACCATATACAGGGTGGATTTTTGAGACGGGTCAGTAAGGGCAGGTACCTTAACCGTTATAGTTACAGGAAAACGTTCCAAGGAGACTATCCATAACTTTTTTAGATATTCTGAACTGCATTCACAGATTTTTGAAAAAATGTATGGTCAGCGAAAAAAGTGCTAAAATCCAAAAAAATATATTTTTATGCCTATCGATCCTACTTCGTATGGGGATCAAAATACTCTATGAGACCATTTAAGGTATGAGTACTAGAAATGTCAGAAAACGCTAAAATCATTTTCCATACATTTTGTACTGAAAAACGATAAATCAACTCGAAATATTCTTTATCGCCAAACAATCCTATTTGTAACTGCGATTAAAAGATTATTTAAAGCCTATTGAAATTTAAATACAAAAACTACGGTAAGACACAACAAATCACACAAACTTAAAAATAGGTCTATTATTCAAAATGACCGCCGTTTTCACGAATACATAAGTTCACTCGTTTTTGTACTGAGCAAGTAGCAGCGGAAAGTTTTCTTTGATGGATATTATTTAAAATCCTCGTTAATGCCTCTTTCAGCTCCTGAACACTTTCGTACTTTCTTTTGTAGACTTCATTTTTTAGGTGGCCCCACAAAAAAAAACTCGAGAGGCGTTAGATCGGGGCTGCGAGGTGGCCACTTAATTGGACCATGTGTTGGACCATGGACCACTAACAGCACCTCTTGCAGCTTGTCTTCGTGAAAATGGCGGTCATTTTGAATAATAGATAACCTATTTTTAAGTTTGTGTGATATGTTGTGTCTTACCGTAGTTTTTGTATTTAAATTTCAATAGGCCTTAAATAATCTTTTAATCGCAGTAAGAAATAGGATTGTTTGGCGATAAAGAATATTTCTAGTTGATTTATCGTTTTTCAGTACAAAATGTATGGAAAATGTTTTTAGCGTTTTCTGACATTTCTAGTACTCATACCTTAAATGGTCCCATAGAGTATTTTGATCCCCATACGAAGTAGGATCGATAGGCATAAAAATATATTTTTTTGGATTTTAGTACTTTTTTCACTGACCGTACATTTTTTCAAAAATCTGTGAATGCAGTTCAGAATATCTTAAAAAGTTATGGATAGTCTCCTAGGAACGTTTTCCTGTAACTATAACGGTTAAGGTACCTGCCCTTACTGACCCGTCTCAAAAATCCACCCTGTATAAGTAAAAAATAAAAATAAGTAGTAAAATGTCCTTTGAACAAAAATTTGTGTTATTTTTCCTTTTTTATCTCTCGTTCTTCGCCGATAACGCATCAGTGATACCTTTGGTGTTGCTGATGTCCATGGCCGACGATTGCCACTTAGACTTACCATCAGGTGGATCGTCAGCTAGGTTGCCCACTATTTCCATGAAAAATATATTTACTTTTTAAACTATTATCTTGTTGCTGAATTTCATTGTTCCCGATTTCTACCATCAAGTGGCTTGCTTGCTTACATTTAATACAACTATACAAATGTAAAAATTAAAAGTATTAAAATATTTACCACAACCCTATCTCTTGCGGCCAGTCGCGCCACTTCTATTCTCTCGCGCATTCTTTGTGGGAAACCGTGAGTGGTGCCAGTGTTAGCGATAAACTATAACCGCTATTGTGTATGTCGTCCCTGGTAATGTTATTAGGTACTCAGATCCATAATATATTACTCAGGATTACAATCTTAGGCCCGTATAAATATATACATATCTTAAAATCTCTTCGATATCAAGATTCGGTTTAAGATGCTCACATAGGTCAGATCGTATGTAAAACTCTTTCACGCAAAAATTACTGAACGGATTTACATGAAATTTATCACAAAAGTAAACCATGATCTGAAATACGATATAGGGTACTTATTTATTTATTTACTCTTTATTGTAAACCTATAAATTATATCACAATGGGCGGACTTAATGCCTGATGGCATTCTCCGCCAGTCAACCCTGGGCGATAAGCTAAAAGTTGCTTATAAGTTGCATAATACCCCTAAAACGCGGACAAAGCCAGCAGAGCGCCAGTTTGAAAATAAGTTCAGATAAAAAAAATAGTGGTCTGGTCACAATTTCGCCAACCCGCCAGCACTGAGACGTGACATTATTAACATTGGCAACACATAATGAGAGAACAAGTCAGTAACGGTAACTCTTGCAACACTGGACCATTGTTTACTAAATTTTTATAATACCCTGGGAATGATGCGTTGCCCCGCGTGACTTATCAGATTGGCGCCATTGTTCGGCTATTTCAGTAATGAGGATGTTTTAGTCTTAAGCTGACATAAGTTACGTTATGTGAAATGAATCCGTTGATTTGTATAAGATGGATTTACCAAACTTGTATTGCGAATTAAAACATTTATTTCATCTTTGAGTAACTTCGTTTAACCAAACATAATATTGAATGGTTCGTAGTAAAGTTAAAATTCATGCAATTTATTTTAGATATCCAACACTGCTATAATGAATTATTTTGGCGTGATAACGTCTATTAAAACGATGAGCGCCGGGCGCATCTATGAAAAAATGTAGCGTTCCGCGAGCGAGAGAGCGGCAAAAGCGAGAGAGAGGCACTATCGGCTACGATCGGCGTATCGTAGCCGATGCCGTAGGCGATCGTAGTTGAGTGGAGCGGAGCTTTGTCATGACGTTGTCACGTTAAACTACCTACCGGCTGTAAACCGACTTTACAGACAACCATTTTTTTGACTTGTGATATTTTTTTACTTTACTATAATTTTGTGACATTTTTTTACTTGAACCACAGAAGAAATAATAGTAGGTACTTACCTATATAATGCTTGAACTATGACCATGACTTACAACTTTGTTGTTGTGGTATGCTTACCTACTGATGTAACGGTGATGGTAATATTCATGACATTTATTCCTACACCGTCGCCACAATGCTGTCGATATAGAAGTTTCATTGCAAAGGTAATTAAAACCGAGGGCTATATGGGTGAGACCGCGAAAAATGCTTATTTTCATTCCTTCAACTTTAAAAAAAAATTGTGATTTTATGCTACTTATGTATCTACTGTTCACTTTTGCTTTCATCGACAGATTGTTTAGTAAATGCAATCTTTTAACTGGAGCTGTAAATTACGAAAGTTTTTAATTATACATAATGCGCCGTAAATTGAGCGTCTTTTGAAAAATCTTTTACTCATAAGTTACTTTTAGTTTACATAAACTTCTATTATATATTAGGCCAATTTAAGGGCCTTACCCTACCGGTATCGAAGGAATCACCTTCAATATAATCAATATTCCATATTACCCACTTATTCACTGATTGCTATCTAGCTATCTGGCCTATAAAACATAACCATGCAAACACCAAATGTCAGAGAAGGCCGAAACATGCTTGTAACAATAAGTGAATTAACTTACATTTGTAATGCTAAGAATTTATCGGCGGCGGGGTAACTATAAATTTTGTATTGAAAAAGCGTCTCTACGTAGAGCTCTGCAATGCTAATTTTGGAACCTATATGTATAAGTATATGATTACGTTTTACACCCCAACTCAGAGTCACTAACGGTTACTTTAATCGCTCCTTAGTAAAGAATCACCATTCAAATTCTGTTCTAAGGAGAGATTTAACTAACCATTATTGACTCTGAGTTGGGACGTTAGTCAACTATACTTTGCTATACTTACATTGTGAAGTTTACTTTAGCACTAACGCTCCGCCCGCGACTTTGCCTGTGTTTTCCTAGATAACAAGTTATCTGATTCCAGATCACGGTCTATCTGTGTGCAAAATTTCATAAAAATCGGTTCAGTAGTGTTTGCGTGAAAGAGTAAGAAACGTCCAAACAAATTTTCACATTTATAATATTAGCAGAATCTATATATTTTACTACATACAACACGTGTATTAGGTACATATCTGTTTTGCCAAATAGTAGGATATGTTACGTTTGAATTTTATTTTCGGGTTTTTTCTTTACTTACCAGTCATCCTTGCAGGATCTTCACAGGGCCTACTATAATGATGTTCTCAATAAACGATATGTTAACATAACGGATTTATTATTCTCTCAGCAATAATTGTACGAGTACCTACCATAATTTTCCATATGCATAGAGTATTGTATGCAAAGTTCGTCCGTTTCGATTATTCGCTTGTTCACTTATTTCCCTGGTAACGAGACAGTGACAACACAAAGGAATAAACGAGATATTATTATTTGGTTTTGTTGACGCTTTTTGATGATATAATTACGTGCAGTTTTTTTTAATTTCTGTTGCGATTTTTGTTAAGCTTTCAAAAAACGCGTGTAGTCTGTTATAGCTATATATTATATGCTACGCACTTTAATTTATTTATGGAGTTGAGTATTTGCATAATTTTAAGGGTTTTCGTTTGCCACATAGAGAGCATGACATAATATGTGACGTAGTTATCAAGTCTAGTCTATAGACAAGTCTATGGTTGACCTTCCCTCGCATCTGCTAAACTAGAAATGACGTCACATCCGTTGCAATGAGTTTCACCACTTTGTACCTATATATCTACTATAGGCCTAACTACCTACTATAATTGTGGGAAATTTAAATTGGGTTCGGTTCAGTTCGCGAAAATAAGTGATTTTCTTACTTAAAAGTTTATATTTATGTTTCTTAGTCTAAGCTACCCATTTTTGGCCAGTGGCCTCGTTGCCTAAATATTGTAGGTGTAACTAATGTTATATATAAAATAATATTTAAAATTTTAATAAATCCTTGTAATTCTTTTCATATAAACTATCGTTGAGACCAACGGGATACCTACGGTAGTAATTGGATACTTTTTTAATAACTTTTGGGTGCGCTTAGAACAGACGATTCTAAAAAACCTGAGAATGTTAAATTTCTGATTGTCCAAAACTGACGACATTAGCCTAAAAACCAATCAAAGCAAAGGACGAGAAAACCATGTGAAACAATTCCCGATGCGTTCCGTTCCGCCGTCAGCTGGCGAGAGGCGTGGCCTTGCACTATCGACGGCCGCGAGCATGTCGCAAGGAATCCCAGTTCACCGACTTCAGAGTTCGCAGTTCCACTTCCATGTCACACGCAGTGCAATTTGGAACGGACGATTTGAACTAGTCTGCATACGTGGCATTTCTTGACCCCCACGGCCCTATTCTCAGGCCCTATTATCTAAGTCATATACTTAATAAACCGTTTTCATGAGTCAAATTATTATGTACTTACATAACTCCTTATTTCAAATGTATTTAGTTGACATCTTAAATAATAAACTTCTAATTTTAAATGTAATTGTTTGACGTCCTCTGAAACTTTTCTAATTTAAAACATTTTTCCTTGACGTCCTATTAAACTTCCAATTTCAAACATATTTCCTTGACGTCCCCGTAAACTTCTAATTTCAAACATATTTCTTAAGCTTCTAATTTCAAACGCATTTCTTTGACATCCTTTAAAACTTCTAATAATTTCAAACCCATTTCTTTGACGTCCTTTTAAACTTCTTATTTTAAATTTATATGATGGAGTACTATAAACTGAGGGAGAGTACCATAAACTTATGGGACAAATATCTTAGCATGTAGCATCCAATGAATGTAAAAAAATATTACGTATAGTTTGAATCTGCATTCATGTACCTATTGTCAAAGTTATGTTCAGATTTTTGTTACAGAAATTAGACAACATAATATAGGAACCCTAAATGTTATGGTAGTCACTCACGGTCATTCCATCGCGGCATTTTTGGAGCCACGCCAAGCGACATATGTCAAAATGGCGCGATTGGACATACAAATTTTTTAAATCACGCCATCAGTTTTTCACATTCACAATCAAATTTTGGCTGTATATCACGCCATTTGACGCGATGGAATGACCGTGAGTGGCCACCATTAGGCTATATTCAAAATATAATTTAGGAAAAATCCGTAAGTTAAATAAAAGTGTTTTAATAACAAAAAAACGTTATCTTTCTTACAGATGTGGTTCTCCTGCTTGTTGGCGACAAGCATGATGAGTCTGGCGATAGCAGCGGGTAACGAGTACCTGCCCCCTAAAAATGGGTATCATTACGACGCCCCACCAATAGAATTCACAACTCCCAATAGAGTACCAAGGGTAAGTAGGCAACGCAATCATTACAAATATGACATGTCATTAAAGGCCAATGGACTAACGTACAAATTCAAATTGGACTAACGTACAAACTATTAACAACTCTTAGCGCTCATCTCATTCCTTTTTTACATTTATACAATCCCACCTACTGGTAAGTGGCGATGAAGTACATGATAGCACACGCACTAATTCAGTAACACGCTAAACGTAAGGATGACTCCCATAACATGGCTTCAACACGATAATGGCCCACCTACTACTGAGCACGGCTCTCTCCTCTTGAGGAAGCCTAAAGCATAAGTACTAAACCACGCTGCTCCAGTGAAGAAGCTGTTAATATGAAGAATATGGTGAAGAAGGTCATAATGACATCAAGTCGTAATAAATTTTCAAATTATACCACTCAATGCTACTCTACTCCATTTTCTTGAAGAATTTTCTTCAAGAACTCTTGTAGTGAAACGACAGCTATCTACCGATACAATCGACAGAATGACGTGCCATCCAAAGCGGAAGCGCTTGAAATTGATACTCATCCAATTAACAATTATTGCTTTTATTTAACTCATTCGATTAATCAATTAATGCGTTGAGCTATGCACATTTTACAATCACTTCACTTACCCTAACCTTGTCTTACCTATAAAAGTGCCTATAAACCGTCCTTTTAATTAAAATCCTGAATATTACTTCATTTAAACTTAACAAGAGCCCCATAAACAATACAGAGACCAAAAATTTATTTATCGCAGATCTAACAGCAGCATAATTACGGAGCTATGTATGTTTTCTAACACCTCCATTGAATTCAACAATGCAACACCACAACCTTGCAACGTAAATCTATTCAAATGTCAAAACTACCAGATCTATGCTGCGTGTTAACAATGAAACGAGGTATTTAGTAAAATATCCATAACTTTGAAGATAAATCGTAACGTAAACTTTGTTGTTGTAATGGAAAACGTGTTGTGAACTTTGTCATCATTAATTTATGACATTTGCATATTCAGTTTAACTACCTACATAAACATGAATTATAGAATGTAAATCGGTTAGATGTAAATAATTTAAGTGTGAAACTGGTCATAGTTATTTACTCAAATTACTCATAATAAGCATAATAATTATTAAATAATACGACTTGATAACTTTATGTGAATTATAACCTAAGTTACAAGCAAAACTGTTTAATTTTATGGACACAGCCGTCACAGTAATTTACTCATATAATTTATAATATTTGTTAAACCATGCGATTTGGTTAAATTATTTTATATTTGGAATTGTAAAATCTGTGACAAAATCAAATACCTCTCCATTAAAGTATTACGAATATTATTAAAGTCTTGTTTGCGTACCATTATAAAATTATGGTGAATGTGTGAAACTGTAAGCATAGATAATTATTCTATGTATAGGGAGAGTACTATGTTCTATTTAAAACCCGCTACATGTTAAATATCTATATAGGCTACTATAACAATTACCTATGTTAACTAAATCAAATTATGATTCGTATTTAATAAAACGCAACCAAGGTGGAAGTTATGCTTGGACGTTTTTAAAGTTGCCATATTAGGCTAATTGGCCGTAACACAAGACACCAGATGCAAAATGATTGACCGTGAAAACAGCCTAATCTTATTTTATTGTTATGGCACCCAAGTTGAGAGCCATTGTATTGCGTATAAAGCTACGAATGTATAGAAAAGACAATAAATAATGCCTTTCATGAAGATTTTAATGACTATTTTACTCCTATCTCGTACCTGTTAATGGGTATATCACATTTGTACTTGAGTTTTTACCGTTATTTAGTTTTATTAAAACCGGAAAAAAATGAATAAAATGAATAATACTTAATATAATTTTTAACCGACTTCAAAAAAAGGAGGAGGTTCACAATTCGACTGTTTTTATATGTGTGTTACTTTAAAACATTTTACCGGGTGTACCGATTTAGATGATTATTTTTATATTCGAAAGCTGGTAGCTCATCATGTGGTTCCATTTAAATTTTGAGTGAGATCTGACGAGTAGTTTTGGAGTTATCCCTAATAATAGGTATTTAATTGACTTCGACTACGGTTTCTTGAAGTCGGTTATTTTTTGGTAAAATTCTCATTATTTGCAGATATTTTTAATATTAAGTAAAGAAAAGATTCACTTTGTTTTGTTCTTAGATACCTACCACTATATACCTGTTACAAAATCTATAATTAATTATCTATAATAATCTATAATATATAATATAATTATTATTTTTCTAATCGATATATTCAACCCGAATAGTTACATAATAGATCTATTTCAATTGTTAACAAACAATCATCTCGAAATTAATCAACAAAATAATCCTTTACTATAGACTGGAATAATCATGATTGTTATTTTTATTTGCCACTTCTAGACATTATTTTGTCATTATAATAAATTCAGTCAACAGCTGCAACACTAGCTTTTAGAAGTCAAGCTACTGAATAAAATTAGTTTAATTTTTGTATCGGAGTTCATGATCGAATGCTTGTCATTGCGGATGACTTTGACCTGCATTCAATTAAATTTAAAATAATCTCTCGCATATAGAAACATGATCCAAATGGTGGTCACTCACGGTCATTCCATCGCGTCATTTTTGGAGCCACGCCAAACGACATATGTCAAAATGGCGCGATTGGACATACAAATTTTTTAAATCACGCCATCAGTTTTTCACATTCACGATCAAATTTTGGCTGTATATCACGCCATTTGACGCGATGGACTGACCGTGAGTGGCCACCATAAGGCCTATCGTATATACACAATTGTTACATCGATCAAACTGTTTAATCGAGTTGTGTACTTGCACGATTTCACGACGATCAAACAGTTTAGTCGACGAAGTTGCGCAAACAGTCAATTCAGTCTTTATCGATTTGTGTAGTTTTCTAGTTTCGTCTTATAAAAAGGTGTTCGCTTAGGTATGCCTTGCTTTATGAAAAGCATAAGAGAATAAAAGAAGATATCATGTTCATTCATAAATGCCAGATTACATAATGAAAACTTTCATACATTATATTTTAGGTAAAGAGTATTGAAAGAGTATCCAGACCATATCCAGACAAGTTTTATGAATACTACAGAATAAGTAAAAAAGTTTGTTGTTGTCTGTTTCAGCCGACGCCGCCCATCCCAACGTACCGACCGACGCCGCCCATCCCGACGTACCGGCCGGCGCCCCCGACCAGACCGCCCTACCTGCCGCCCCCCACACCTGGCCCTAGGCCTCCTCAACCTCCACCGGTAAGTATTGATAGTACCAATAATAAATAACGCCACACACACATGGCCCTACACTAGGATTCCCTGTGTCGTGAATCCACAGGGTGCCATGAACAACAGACAAAGACAAGAAGCCACAGACCGCGAGCATAAATTCAATCTCATCATTTAAATTTCACCTCGCTGGGAATCGAACCCATGACCCATGGCACTACTCTACTCGATAATCATTACGTTACTCCGGTCGCCAATAAAATAAATGCATAAAGTAACTAGAAAATTCCGATATTCAATGTTTAAAACTTGATTTTGTTTCGATAAAAAAAAACTTAGTTTAATTCTGAAAAATGTACGTATTTATTAATCTATGGATCGTCAATATAGTGATCAGGCTGTTTCGCTTGTGGGGGAGGTTTGTACTCTTTTCCTCGTTCTGTTGTACCTAAAAACGGAATAAAATTGTTTTAATTTTTACTTCATATAAATTAATGCTTAACTGTACTCGTATACAGTCCCATGGATGTGGTGATTGTGACTTTTGGCGATAATGAACACTAACTTAGAGGAAGCCTATTTACTCTTGACATGATTTTAATCCAGAATGTAATTAATTGGGAACACCAAAGCAGAATTAGCATTGTTTATATTGCATAACTACCTATTCTTTTCATCTTATGCCTGCCTTATAATTTAATTACAAATTAGACATAAACCCTGTGAAATTCTTTACATAACAATCCTCGTCTAAATTAATAGACTATTTTACTTATAGATAAATACACGGTTGTAAGTGAATTCCCTCCAATTTTTTATAAGCTACGACAGATATAAATCAGAGGTTCCCAGATTTTTCTCATGGACAAATAACAACTCATAGTTGGTTCCCGTGGATCCCCTGCAGCTACATTTCTACCATATTTCCAAAACTTAACAGAAATGTGAAGATTAAATCATTTTATGGAAAGCGTTGCGGCTGACTTTAGGTTATAAAGAGATTAATAGTTTTCGAAAAAAGTGAGAATTGATTGGTTAATTAATTAATTGATTTGTCACGCCAACGTAGACCCGTGTTGAGTCTTCCGTGGACCCCCTGAGGGTCCACCTGGACCACTTTGGGAACTAAGGAATTCTAAATGGACCATGTCAAGAAACCGATAGTATCAGAAATCAGAATCTCATTAAACTTCCTAAAGATTTAAATTAATGATAACGGATTTTTATTGAAACTCTTCCATTGAGATACCTAGGTATTATTATTTTAGGTGTCAGTTATCCAGTCATTCACTGGAGAAGTCATTCACTCCTTGTTTCTTTTTCTTCTCTCTTTCTTGGCCGACCACGCATTAGTGATGCCTATGGTGTCCCTGATGTACATGGATATCTTAAGATATAGCATTTACAGCTATTGCAAAATTGCAAGAAAATTCTACCTGATCCGTCTGACACTTCATTTTCATTTATACTCGTAGTATTTTCCTCTTCTGGATCTATACTATTTTCTATAAAGAGAAAAATAAAACTGAATTGTATAAAATTTATCTTGGGCATAAAACTCAACAAAAAAAGATTTCAAAATGTTACGAATATTTCTGTAATGGTTATTTAAAAAAAATACTCACCTTTTTCATTTGAGCCTAAAATATTCAAAAACCATGTTAGGATAGGTAAACGGACCGTCTTAATTAGTTTAATTACAGATTAAAACAAACATACTTCAAAAATCAGAATGTTAATAGATATTTAAAAAATCATAGGTATACCTATATGATGTGGGTAACTTTTAGAACAAAGTATTTTAAGCACCAACTTTCGAATACAAAAATAATCATCAAAAAAAATACAGTTGAATTAATAATAAATAAAATAAAACAAAAATCTACAAATTATTCAATTTTTACATACTTGGATCAAATGTAGGATCCACTGAAAAAAAGATTTTCATTAAATCAAACATCACCAACCTATAATAACAAATTTTATTAGTCGATGTAATATTTTATTGGATGCGTGTCATCAATCATCATGCGGATTCATTTTTTTCTAATGTGGAATGGAATCTCTCGCAACTCCAGAATATTTTTTTTAATTAGAATACTCATCGCAAATTAATACGGAATTTGTACGATGATTCTTTACTAAGGAGAGATTTAAGTAACCGTTAGTGACTCTGAGTTAGGGCCTTAGTAGTAAAATAGTCGAGTTGCTAACCTGCTACTTGCCTGCCTCCAAAGCGAAGAATCGCCTGTATGTTGTTTTCGGCCGGGTCACATATTTACTAACCATATTATGTGAAAATGTCATGTGTTTCTCTCAATACCTACATGTCACCCGTAACAAAGGAATCATGCGGGTAGTTCCCATCTGTCTATGGAACATGACGTTACCGGACAAGCAGGACATTGTAATAATTGTGTAACTTTTCGTATACATCGTAGAATATCTAATAACTCAAGTTGTTGTAAGGAACAAAAAATTGCTTTGTTCATTAGTTGTACTCGTTAGTCCGATCGTCGAACTAGTGGGATTTTTTTTCTCACTATTTCGACGATCAGACTAGTGAAAATATTTTTTCTCATTAGTTCAACTAAGAGTAAAAAATATTATTTAAAATATATATTGTCCAAGCAAAATCCTTAGATGGTTAGTTAGGTTACTGATTTTTTATGCGAAAAAAGCAACCCGTGTGGTGGGGTTCCGTCGACAAATGGATGTAAAAATTAAAATGACGTTACACAAGTTGTAAGTTTGTAACGTAAGTTGCTGATATAGAAAAAATAAGTAACGAACATATTTTTTTGTTTATACAATGTCAATTTAAGGGATAGTCCGCCCATTGTAATATTCATTTTTCAATTTTGAATAAAGGATAAACAATCAAACAAATGTCTGACGACGTCATGTTCCGTAGAACACACTACTCGATCTTCTGGGAGTGTGAGTTGGTCAGTATTATTACCTAACTCTTACATGTTATAGAAGCGCCCGTGGTACATCGTGTTGGGGTGGGTGAGCGCACTGAAGATGACCTTTGGCTCAGTTTGGTCAACGAGGATCGATCTAAAAATATTTTTAATATTTTTTTAGATTCTTAATAATGGCACACATTGTATAGGCACATAAACAGATACATCAGCAACACCAAAGAAACTGCAATGCCGATGATGCAATGCCAGGAAAGAAAGAGGAGACAAGAATAAAAAAATTAATTAAAAAAAAAACGAATTCCCGACTGTCACGGGTAAAAAAACTAAAAAGAAAAAATAAGCCCAGTAGTTCAGAATCTTGTTAAAAGTAATTTAATTTGATTTATTGTTTGATACATACTTCAAACAATGGCATCTTACAGCCATTACTACAGTCTTTGTTACCTACTTACATTGTGAAAAGTAAAGAAAATAATATTTTGTTATTATTATTAATTTGTAATACCTGATTTTAGCAAAATCTCACCATTTTCTAAACCTTTAAATGAAATTTGTTCCAATTAAAAACTGTAAAACAAATAATTGCACATAGGTACCTACATATATTTAGGTAGATATATTAGACAGTAGCTACACTTAACTACTTACTTGTTAATATTTCACCGTATTCTGCACAAGAAAAGATTTTCTAAATAAAACAATATTATACTACCTACTATTCTCTATTCTAAATACCTACTTATGATTATAATAGGTATATCTAACGATCGCTCATAACAATTCCAAAAAATAAATAACACTTCCTCTGGACTGGATATGAACGTAGTCATAAAGTTGGTAACGTCTAGCGCGTCTAGATCTAGACTACATCTACCAAAATAAAATTGATTCTTTTTTATCTTACCCATCGCTAAATGTTTTAATTTCTTATCTGAAAAGGAAATCGTTTGCCTGTTTAAAAGAATCCAAATCTTAGGTAATTGATGTATGTGTTCAACCCTTTAATAATAGCCCACTACTGACTTAGTACGAGTCTCTCCTCTTGAGTAGACTTAAAGCATACTCCACCACGCTGTTGCAGTGCGGATTGGAGGAGGAGTATTATAATAATACTTATCTTAATAATGACTAATCAATGAAGGGCCACCTAATCTTAACTTACTTCCGCTAAAATCATCATCACTATATACGTAGCACACTGTTACATTAGCAATCTGTAAATGACAAGAAAGGTATCATTTTAATATGTATCTAAAATATTTGCATAGAAATAGGTACCTACAACATCATGCTCCAAATCATGTCCAGACATTTTCAAAGTTAATTTTGTATATCTAGCTGAACTCTGAAGTAATAGCTAATTAAAGTTACAAATTAAAATTAAAAATAATTACCGACACATATAACACGGCCTTCAACCAACAAAACCTATGTCTCATATTTATTATTTTTTATTTCAGCTCATACCTACGAAGTAAAAACTGAATTTCTATGTTGTGAAACGCACAAGGTCACTAAACATTAAATTTAATGTATCAACTATAAAATTATATGAAAATGTTTGTAATAAAAATTTCTATTGCATTACATTGCCCATAAAGTTAAAGTGTCAATCGTTTTGAAATGCAAACGCGTTTAAATATTTTTCATTAAAGTTTATTGATATTAACAGTAGATTCTTCATAAGATTCACAGTTCTGCACGTTATAAAACAGGATTCCCAATCATGACTTTGCAATCCTCAATCTTTCCTCAATCATGAGCGAGACAACCGGGAAGCAAAGTATCTACCTGAAAATCCAAGGTTCAATCACTGTCCCAGGTTCGGCAGAAATGTGTGACAACCGTACGAGTTAGCATACTTACGCCCCAACTTAACCGTATTGGGGCGGCTTAGAATACTAACCCCAATCCCACGCCGCATAGGTGTCGTAAGAGGCGACTAAATTCGGCCCGCTGGTGGTAGGGCCCCTCGAGGGATTATATTGGTATTTCTGATTTAACTATTATTATTTCTTCATGGGGTTCGCCTGGAATGGCCTGGATAGCTATTATACCACCCTTGAGCATAAATCAACCGCCAGACGACTCGTCGCGTTCCGGCTGGGGGCTTGAGAGCCAGTTCTTTCGTTCTTTTTCTTCTTTCTTTCTTGTCCGGCAAGGTATCAAGGATGCCTTTGGTGCTGCTGATGTCCATGGACGACGATAACCACTTACCATCAGGTGGATCGGTGGAAAACAAACTCAAGAGTCACTAACTAACGGTTACTTTAATCGCTCCTTAGTAAAGAATCACCATAAAAATTCTGTACTAAGTAACGAGAGTGAGCGATGTACATAAGTAACCGTTAGTGACTCTGAGTTGGGGCGTTAGTCAAGTAATGTAAAAAAAGTAAGTTACAAACTAACTACGAGAAACCATCATCCGTTCCAGAACCCGCCTCACCCGCCCACACCGCACCACGACGAACATGACCACAGCCACGACCACGATCACCACCACCACGAGCCAGGCATGCCGTTCGACTTCGCGTACGCGGTAAACGAGGACGGCAACGACTACAGCCACAACGCCGTGTCGGACGGTGACGTCACGCGCGGAGAGTACCGCGTCGCGTTGCCGGACGGACGCACGCAGATCGTCAAGTATACCGCTGATTGGAAGAACGGCTTTAACGCAGAGGTATTTATATGGAGCAGGTTTTTACTAATTAGGTATACAAAATTACAAACTTCGGAGAGTACCATCGGTCTATCTTTATCTGTGGTACCATCCGAATACGGGTTCCCTTCATGTTTGACCGGAAGACAGGTAGCTAAAGACCTTCGAGTGGCTCGTCTGCCAACAACTGTCTGACAAGTGATTAATCGGATTGGATTAATTGGACGTACTTGAACGGTAAACATTTAGCAAATAAGTGTCTACTCCTTTGGCGACAGAGATATTAAGAAGGGACTGAATGTACAATGTACACTTTACCGGATCTACTTAAATCCGCAAAAAATATAGATCGCTTAATCCCATAAATAAATGCGTATCCTATCCTTTTCCAGGTGACCTATGAAGGCCAAGCCCGGTATCCAGACCAACCAATCAATGGCTACGGAAGCGGTAACACAGGCGGACAGTCCTACGTACCGCCCAATCAAGGTGGCGGATATCAGTACTAAACCAAACGACCTGTGATTTCATTTTAGTTAAAGAGAAAAGTATAGGTATGGTAACAACCTGTTACAAGCCCCAGTGTTGGTATAACCTCGTGGGTTAACTATACGATAGGTCTATGTAAGTTATTATTTTATTAAAATATTTTTATATATTCTATAGTGTTAGTTACTATCGGGATTGGATTCTTGATGTAAAATTAAAAAATGTAACAAAGTAAATTCCTATATTTACATAGTTATATATAATTAACATGAATGTGCACCATTTTAAAATTGATGGTTACTTTTACATACATAATTCCAAAAAATAAGTCTTCAAAACTAGGGATAACTCAAAAACTACTCGTCAGATCTCGCTCTTTGAGTGGGACCACATGACAAGTACCAGCTTTCGATTAAAAAAGAATCATTAAAATCGGTTCACCCAGTCGAAAGTTCTGAGGTAACAAACAAATACAAAACCTTGAATGAACTGAATACCTCTTCCTTTTTTGAAGTCGGTTATAAAGTAACCAGATAGAATGTATAATAATTAAGTAGCAAGCATAAAATTAGTACCTACATATCTACCTTAAGTTTTTGCTGTAATTGCCTAGTATTATATTTTCTAAAGTTACCAATTAGTTACCCTAGAAAAATGCTGTAAATTATTTTCCAAATTACATAGATATTTTTAAACCACATCCTATGTGATCTAATATAAGTAGGTACCTTTTTTTAAATGATGAAATCATTTTATATCAACAAACTAACCAATTAAAATAAATACAAAACTAATAGAAATAATGACAAATACAGAATTAGACCTGTATACAGATCTAATCATGTATTATGTACCTATGTAATAAGGCATTGTATATATATATACATGTGTATATAGGCAATGACTCCTACTTCGAAAAAAATATACAATACTCATTTTCACTGCCAATTAGTATATTTATTGTATGTTATGAATAAGTTTTAACAATGACTTGTATCTCTTCTCAAAAACCCATGTCCTTTTGTACCTTATTTTTGTAATAAAATAAAAAACAAATAAATACTTATTGTTTTATTTATGACAGTAATCTCCTATTATTTTAATCCCGTTGCCATGCATCAGCATGGCAACAGGTAAGGCTAAAATTTATCAAGGTAATTCATAACATAAACTTTAACATCTTCATATAGGTACTTGAAACAAAATAAATATCATGAGCAAGAGTTTTACATATTATTTGAAATATTTGAATACAGTTCTATTTTTAAAGCCACTTTAACAGCATACTTCATATTTTTAGCACACAACTATTTTGATACAATAACTGTAAATATTTAAATCAATTTAAAGTTACCTATAGATATTAATATCATCCTTACATAATTAAGCTTCCAAAAATTCTTCACATTGCTTGACAATGCACATTGTTCATGTGTCTTGTCAATTCTTTCTTCAAGCTGTACTTTTTATTACATATCAAACAACATTCTGTCTTTTCCATGTGACTCCGTTTGATATGATCAGATCTTCGGCCAGAAGTTATGAAGCTTTTGTGGCAAACATGACATTTGTATGGTCTGGTATCTGAATGCAGTCTTAAATGCTCAGTCAAGTTCTTCTTGTGGATAAAACTGTAACCACACAGTTCACAGATTTGATTTCGTTGCTTACTATGAGTTTTAAAATGCTCGTTCAAGTTGCTTCTTTTATAGAAACCTTTGTAACAAACTTGACAAATGTGTGGCCTGGTATTCAAATGATTTTTATTGATATGTGCTTGCAATGTAGTTTTACTCAGGGTTTTATAGTTACAATCATTGCAATATTGATATATACGTCTCCTCAGACGCTTCTTTCTATGAATCTTTAAATGTGATTTTAATGCATTTATGTCAACGAATGTTTCTGTACATTGTTGACATGTTTTTGTGGCTTGAACTTGTATTTCTATATCAGGGTTCTCATTACATAAATTTAACTTACTGTTATGATGATTTTCATGGCCTTCATCGAGTATAATGTCTTTATTATTCAGTTCCTGATATGAGGGTACTTGAACGTTTAAGAATAGTTTATCATTGGTTACCGGAATACCACATTCCGTATTAGTCTTAACTATCAATTGTTTAATCATATTATTCAACATCAATATTTTAGTTTTTCTATTGTGTATTAGTATGTATAATTCACTTATTAAATCCGAACAATGATCACAAACGTGCGTGAAAACAAAGTCCTGAAACAAAGGATGTGGGTGCTTAGAAAAATATTTTCTCCTGTATAGTAACAAATATATATTACAAGAACTTACCTCATTAGGAAATAAATTTCTTAACATTTCTGATAACGATAGTGAAAAGAAATTTTCTTTATTGCAGATTTCAAACACTGTATTAATATTTAAATTACTTTTATCATTCTTCAAACAGAGAAGACATGGATCCATAGATTTCCCCGAACCAAATAGAATTTTTAGTAAATCCATCTAATAAAAATTATGAAAAATCTCACTCTGAAGTAAACACTAACGTAATATTTATTTTGTTTTAAAGTTTTCAAACTTAATAAATTAACAAAAAGTTATTGCCCACCGAAACGAAATGCAGCTTGATGATAACTTTGCTTGTAATCCTTTTATTTAAAAGACAGCATTTTAAACATAGGTCATACTTCATAGACTTAAATATACCTAGGTCTATACTGGTAGTGGTGTATAATATGCAGACAGCTAGTTTTTTAAACTGGAAATAGGTAATAGGTAGGTAATTAAATATTTATTTTATTCACTCGTTTCCATTATTTGTGAGTTGTATTTATTTTATTCGATAACAAAAACAGTTCTGTTGTATAAAATTATTAATAATTTATTCTATTTATATTGGTTTAAAATAGTGTTGATTAAATGAAAACAATGCTTTCTATTGTATTGTCGGTGGGGCGGATCAATTTTATTTTATTACAAACAAAGTTTTATGAAAGTTAAACTTTCAAATTCAAAGTTAGACTTTCAAGTTTGAAGTTTCAACCAGTGTGACCATATTTAAATTACAGATCCTGCCACTCATTGCTTAAAAACCTGCCAAATCCTGCCAGTCTGTCATCATACATTTCTAATAATCTAAATTTTACTAACAAAAAATAACCGACTTCAAAGTCCCAAAAACTACATAGTTGTCAGATCTCGTGCAAATTTATGTGAGACCACATGACAAGCGTCTGCTTTCGATTAAAAAAAGAATCATCGAAATCGGTTGGCGTGATATTGAGTTATTCGTCAATTTGTCGCGCACATCTTGACACAAATTTTCGACTTATGTAGTTTTCTCATGGATGCCATTGTCAGATCTCAATAAAATTTATGTGGGACCACATGACAGCCACCAGCTTTCGATTAAAAAAGAATCATAAAAATCAGTTCGCCCAGTCCAAAGTTCTGAGGTAACAAACATAAAAAAAAAACTGTCGAATTGAGAACCTCCTCCTTTTTTGAAGTCGGTTAAAAATGCCCAAATACTGCCAACTTCATTTACCGTTGTATTAAACAAATAAACACTTTTGGTGTTAGCATCATATTCTTCTTCTATAAAGATAAATTTTATTGATTCATACAATTTAATACTAAATTATCTTTGTTTGGTTCAAATGAAATGCAATTAGTCCAGTCATTATACATATTATCCATTTCATACCTAGGTAACACTGAAAGTGTTTAGAATATGAAAAACGGCTTAATGTAGAAAGTTGCCAATACTTTTATTGTTTTTCGAAGTAATCTCCGTTCCTCTCTACACATCGTCGCATTCAATGGAAACACTGAGAAAAGCAGTGGGCCCATTCTTCCTTAGGGGTCTCTTCTATGGCATTTTCGTACGCTTTCACCGCATCTTCAGGGCTCGTAAAGCGAATACCTCGAATTTTATCTTTAGTTCTTGGGAATAAATAAAAGTCGCAGGGTGCCAGGTCAGGACTGTATGGCGGATGACTCATTATCTCGACACCTGCCATAGTCAAATATTCAACAGTCCGTTTTGCGGAGTGCGCTAAAGTATTGTCGTGGTGAAGGAGGGTCCTGCTTCAAGGGCGCTTCTGTCGAATTTTTTCCAAGACAACAGGCAAACAGCGATTGACATATCAGTCTGCAGTAACTGTCCTTCCATCTTCTAACACAACTGTCGCGAAATGACCTTTCCGACCAAAGAATGAAGCAATCATCTTTTTTCCTTGACTTCTTCCTTTCTTTAACTTAGTTGGCCGATCCTCGAAAGGAAACACCCACTGAGCTAACTGTCTTTTGGTTTCGGGTTCGTAGCAATATATCTTATATAGCTTTCATCACCTGTGACGATGTCAAATACAGCATTTGAGTCACCGCCGTTGAACTTATCTAACATTTGGCGACACCAATCCATGCGAAGGTGTTTCTGGTCGTCGGTTAAAGTATGGGGAATCCATCTGGTACAAAGCTTCCTTACGCCTAAATGTTCGTGTAATATTTTTTAAACTTGACTCATACCAATGCCTAGGCTTGCCCGTATCTGCTGATAGGTCACTCTCTTATCTTCCTCTATCATGCCTCGCACAGCACCGATGTTATCTTCAGTAGTCGCTGTTAAAGGACGTCCCTCACGCGGATCATCATTGAGATTGCTACGTCCACGCTTAAACTCGTTAAACCAATTGTAAATAGTGGCACGAGATGGGGCTTCATTAAGAAATGCTAATCGCAGCCTATCATAGCTTTGTTGTTGAGTAAGCCCACAACGAAAGTCATAATAAATCATTGACCGAAAATTTTCTCGCGTTAGGTTCATTTTCATGTGTAACAAGAGTTTTAGATTTGCCGCCAATTTACAAAAACAAATGACATATGAATGCAATATACTACATTAGGTTACCAAAGAGTTCTAAAATTGAAATTCAAAAAAAGTTTTCATTAGCTATGTTTCTAACTGGCCAGTTCTAAACATTTTCAGTGTGACCCACGTACATCACTAGACTAAATTTAATTGCCATGCTCACCAATGCCCTGTTTGACATGCAAAGATTGACGATATACATATTATAATGTTTAAATAATAAAAGAAATATATATTTCAAAAACCATTTTATGGACATATTAATAGCGTTGTTATTAAGTTCATCAAAGGTAATAACGACATATTAATATTATGTTTATTACGAGATAATATAAAACATTACATTTATTACAAAATTTTAATTTTTATACTCCCACTAGTGGCCCGAACAGACGTTCTGTCAAGTTTTTTTTTATTTTGAGATATAAGCTATGCTATCTCTCAAATTGGATCAAACTGCACACGGTGTGCAAATTTGATCAAAATTGGTTAAGTAGTTTAAGAGTCCATCGCGGACAAATAACGTGCTACGTAATTTATATATTAAGACTAGCTGCCCAGACAGACTTCGTTCTGTCAAAAGTTTTTATTTTATTTTGAGATGCAAGCGATACTATCTTTCAAGTTGGATCAAACTGCATAATTAGTTGAAGAGCCATTGAAGAGCATTATAGCTCTACGTGTCGACTCTCTGTGAGTAATTGAAATAAAGTCGTGTTTATGAATAGTTACCTGTTTTAAGATTATCAACTTTATACATATAGAATTAAAGTTGTAAATTGAATGTGATACAAACATAATAATAATTTTCGGAATTTTAAGTTGTCATAATGCATTTTTTTCAGTACCTCAAATCTGCCAAAAACTGCCAAGTTTTGTAAAACGTCAACTGATACTGCCATAGGCTAAAATAAGAGGCTAATCCTGCCAAAATGGCAGGATCCTGCCACAATATGGTCACACTGCTTTAGACTGACCATAGAATAGAGAAATTCAGGGACAATACCATTTTTTATTTTGTAGTCTGTGAGAAAATCTGTGTCAATTTATCAAATCAATCAATGTCAACTGTCAACTTCCGGGCGTCACCGCCAGCGCCACTCGCCGTCGGCCGTCGCAAAAATGCTTTTGCTTTGACGTGTGGTGTGATTGATGGAATAGTGTACCTTACTGTTGAAGTGAAAATAAAGCTCTTTTTATTACTTATTTTACAATATTCTCTTAATTAATCAAATATTTATCATGTCGACGTATAATTACCCATACGAATGATATTTTAATAACGTAAATATGGATGAAGACATGTTTAGTTTTAGGGTACTTACGGCGGTAAAATCGTACAGAAATACGCATAAACCTGTAGAAGTGACTAAGTTATCGTCTGAGGAGATAAATGAGGCTTACGAACCGTTAACCACGAAGAACGCAGTGAAATTTCTTTTGGAGGGATCACTAAAATACAAAGTTTGTAGATATTGCTTGAATGTAGCGTCCCCATTAACGGAGCTGGATGAAGTATTTGAGGTGGCGCGTAAAGGGGCTATTTATAAGGTTACTTTGCGGGTAATGATTGCTAGTGTTCATCCTTTCAAGGTAAGTAAAGAAGTATTATCTAGCTTCTTTTTATACTGTAAGGTGACTATTAGTCCCGCTTTGAGGCTGTCTGTCTTGTTGTCCACCTAGAGATAAAAAAATTCCTGCTTTGTACCAAATGTCCTGCTTTGGTATATATGTATTTCAATCAATCAATCAAATATTTGTGAAATAAGGTACTTAGATATGGTAATATTAAGACTTAGTTTGCTTACTCTGTCAATAATTGGTGTACTAAATTAATGAAGGTTAATTTCTATAACTTATCTTAATAATTATCAATTATAGTCCCTGCGAACTAAGATGCCCAATTTGTCGTTTACAATCACAGTGACACTAGAGATGTACAAAAAAATCGGTTCACGAAAGAAACCAATTTTTGCAACAAATAGATTCAAAATTGTAAGACCTTCTAATCGATTCGATAATTCAATTGTAAACTAAAAACCGTAACATTTAGGTACCTCCCAACTACCTCGATTGAGCTACATATCTAGTACCACGTATTCTCAATATTATGTATTTACGACTCCAATAAAATATTCTTTTGTTTCTTCCTAACAACTCATGCTGCTAGATATGCATGGAACTAGCCGAGCCGGCAAACAATCTGACGATCCACCTGATGGTAAATGGCTGTCATCACCCATGAACATCAGCAAAACCAAAAGCATCACTGATGCGTTGCCGGCTAAGAAAGAGTAGAAAAAGAAAGAAAGATTGATCATGATAGAAAGAACTCATCCGCTCAGTTTCATAATAATATTTTGAATAATATTATGAGTGTCAGGGAAAAAACTACAGTGAATAAATTCTTGTTTATAACGCTTCACACTCATAACGAAACGAATGTTTATTTCGTAACACACATTCATTTATAAATAATTATTATTTTGTTGAAAAAAAACAATACCGCAAAAAGCTTAGCTACATAATTACATATAATATACTAGCTATTACCCGCGGCTTCGCCCGCGTGTTCAAAGGGAAGTAACAATGAGTTGTTTAACATGCATGACTCTTTCCTAGATATAATAACATAATCTATACTAATATTATAAATGCGAAAGTGTGTTTGTTTGTTTGTTTGTCCGTCTTTCACGTCGTAACGGAGGGATGTTAAGGTAAGATTTTTTGTGTGGAGATAGGTAGGAGGCTGGAGAGTAACGTAAACTTCTTTTTACCGCAGTAAAACAACTCATTCCCATGGAAAGATCCATTATGATGCGTATACTTACTATACATACTAATATTATAAACAAGCCATTACCCGCGGCTTCGCCACCGTGTTCAACGGGAAGTAACAATGTGTTGTTTAACATGCATGACTCTTTCCTAGATATAATAACATAATAATTAATAATAATAATTCATAAATAAGTAACAGATCCAAAATCAAATTAAGTATGGAAGTTTGGAAGTATGGATAGTATGGATGGATATGGAAGTATAGAAGTATGGGCAAATACGCATCGTAATGGATCTTTCCATGGGAATGAGTTGTTTTACTGCGGTAAAAGTAGCCTACGTTACTCTCCAGCCTCCTACCTATCTCCACACAAAAAATCTTACCATAAAATCTCTCCGTTACGACGTGAAAGACGGTCAAACAAACAAACACACTTTCGAATTTATAATATTAGTATGTATAGTAAGGATACGCATCATAATGGATCTTTCCATGGGAATGAGTTGTTTTACTGCGGTAAAAAGAAGCCTACGTTACTCTCCAGCCTCCTAATTATCTCCACACAAAAAATCTTACCTTAACATCCCTCCGTTACGACGTGAAAGACGGACAAACAAACAAACAAACACACTTTCGCATTTATAATATTAGTATAGATTATGTTATTATATCTAGGAAAGAGTCATGCATGTTAAACAACTCATTGTTACTTCCCTTTGAACACGCGGGCGAAGCCGCGGGTAATAGCTAGTTTATAATATTAGTATGGATTAGTATGGATTATGTTATTATATCTAGGAAAGAGTCAAGCATGTTAAACAACTCATTGTTACTTCCCTTTGAACTCGCGGGCGAAGCCGCGGGTAATAGCTAGTGGAAGTATAGAAGTATGGACAAATACGCATCATAATGGATCTTTCCATGGGAATTAGTTGTTTTACTGCGGTAAAAAGTAGCCTACGTTACTCTCCAGCCTCCTACCTATCTCCACACAAAAAATCTTACCATAACATCGCTCCGTTACGACGTGAAAGACGGACAAACAAACAAACAAATAAACAAACACACTTTCACATTTATAATATTAGTATGGATAGTATGGATTATATCTAGGAAAGAGTCATGTATGTTAAACAACACATTGTTACTTCCCGTTGAACACGGTGGCGAAGCCGCGGGTAATAGCTTGTTATTAATTATTATGTTATTATATCTAGGAAAGAGTCATGCATGTTAAACAACTCATTGTTACTTCCCTTTGAACACGGTGGCGAAGCCGCGGGTAATAGCTTGTTATTAATTATTATGTTATTATATCTAGGAAAGAATCATGCATGTTAAACAACTCATTGTTACTTCCCTTTGAACTCGCGGGCGAAGCCGCGGGTAATAGCTAGTGGAAGTATAGAAGTATGGACAAATACGCATCATAATGGATCTTTCCAAGGGAATGAGTTGTTTTACTGCGGTAAAAAGTAGCCTACGTTACTCTCCAGCCTCCTACCTATCTCCACACAAAAAATCTTACCATAACATCGCTCCGTTACGACGTGAAAGACGGACAAACAAACAAACAAACAAACAAACAAACAAACAACCACACTTTCACATTTATAATATTAGTATGGATAGTATGGATTATATCTAGGAAAGAGTCATGTATGTTAAACAACACATTGTTACTTCCCGTTGAACACGGTGGCGAAGCCGCGGGTAATAGCTTGTTATTAATTATTATGTTATTATATCTAGGAAAGAGTCATGCATGTTAAACAACTCATTGTTACTTCCCTTTGAACACGGTGGCGAAGCCGCGGGTAATAGCTTGTTATTAATTATTATGTTATTATATCTAGGAAAGAATCATGCATGATAAACAACTCATTGTTACTTCCCTTTGAACTCGCGGGCGAAGCCGCGGGTAATAGCTAGTGGAAGTATAGAAGTATGGACAAATACGCATCATAATGGATCTTTCCAAGGGAATGAGTTGTTTTACTGCGGTAAAAAGTAGCCTACGTTACTCTCCAGCCTCCTACCTATCTCCACACAAAAAATCTTACCATAACATCGCTCCGTTACGACGTGAAAGACGGACAAACAAACAAACAAACAAACAAACAAACACACTTTCACATTTATAATATTAGTATGGATTATCTGCAGTTTACTGTCCATGGATGGCGAAGTGCCCATACATAATGGAAAATGTCCTTTGTTAGTATCCAATTTGTCGTGGTATTCTTAGGTACCTAATTTTAAATTCAAAAGCAAGTAAATCATTTTTAAAAAAGTAATTAAATTAATCAATTTTCATTTTTAAATTCCGATTATAGTAATGCATCGATTATGATTGGTTTTTGAGACGGTTTCAGGCCGTCACATCACTTTGCGTCAGTTTTGTTTTAGGCCTCTTCATCTATCATTGTTTCGACGTCAAATATTTTTAAATTTTGCATAAATTATGATGTGATGGGATTTTTACTAGATTATAACGTTTACTACGATTTATAATCAACGCCAATGCAAAAGAGTAAGGATTTTTAACAAATTTTGGAAAAATCCTTTGTCCGTAAGTGTTCAACTATTCATGTCAAGTAAATTAATATTCCATTTCGCTCAAACACGCCCATACAATGTTAGTTCATATTAATAAATGGCAGCTATCATTATGGGCATCTTAGATAATTTTGACTATAACATGTCACGTAAATATTATTTAAATTTAAAAATATCAGTAGGTATTATATAATTTAATTACATTAGTAAATCAAAGTACAACAAAATTAAATAAATATAGTCAATTAAACAAACACGGAATTGCAGCATAAATCATATTATTATACCTAATAATAATTATTATTTTATTCATTAATAAATTCATACATGGTATAAATTCATATATTTACTTACTTGTGGACATGAAATTCATTGAAATTTTTTTTTTTTTTTTAGCTATTAAATACTACTGATTGACGACCTTTTTGTTCTTTTAGTTATAAATAGTAACAATTGTGTACAAAATTCTATAGGCGTCCTGCTTTGACATGAAGGCACCCAATCACTTTTTTTTTTGTGCATGTCCCACTTTCAGTAGTCAGAAAAACGGTCAGTTTATATATAATAACATAGTAATATTAAAATAAATAGAATGCCATCACCCCTTTACATATTTAACACCTGTGAATGTGAACTTTCGTCTTCTCTGTCTAGGTCTTAACAATATTTAAAATATCTTTATTCCTCTTACTAACGATATAAAATAGGCTGACTAGACACTGAACAATAAATTTTAAAGCAATAGGGTCCACTTGCTGTTGTTTTGTAGACTTTTAACAAACTTAAGCAACTATTAAACTTAAACAAATAATAACAACTTAAACAAACCATATTAGGTAATATTAGTATTAAATTAATATAACATAATGTAACTTTATATTAACATATACATAATCCTTATTATAATTATTATTATGAAACATAAAGAGATCTTTTAATGTTTTAGCAGTACATATTTTATTACTATAATAATTTAATTACTTTTGGTCACCCAACTAACTTCTGACAACAGTTATTAGGTGCGCAGTTGAGGATGAGCAATCCTTGACAGCCAGTTAAAAGTTGCAAGTAAACGAAAGACTTGATTAAAACCACAAAACCAGAAAATCTTATAAAAAGATACAGGATATGGTAAAAATAACATATTATGCTTTTTAATTCCAGGTTTCAGAAGACCCCAATTTCCCTGATAAAGTATGTATTAGATGTGTGGAAAGCATCATCAGCTCTTACATGTTTTCGCAACAGTGTGAGAGAGCAGAACGAGCATTACGTAACTGTTTTGATGACATACATACAAAATTTGAAAAGCTTGACCCGTTAGACCCACCTAAGAAGCGAGGCAGACAAAAACTTAAACCAAACCCAAATGTGCTATACACTGAGCACAAAGATGTTATTGATTATGCGGAACCAATCATACACTTAATTAACATTGATTCAACAAGTTTGGAGGATGATAAAAAAATTAGTCCATTAGAATGTCCGAAATGTTGGCAGGTATTGCCAGATTTGGAGTCATTGTTAAATCATCAGAATCTACATCCTAAAAGCATGTGGTACAGTTGTCGGCTATGTGGTCAATCTTTTATGAACTATCGTTACTACAAGCGGCATGTTAGAGACGTGCATAAAGATGGACAAGTTGTTATCAAAAACTCTGAGGTTAATACAAGCTTCAGATGCAATGAATGTGGAACCACAAGTTCTAGTTTTGGAGGACATTTGCAGCATATTGAAAAGCATAAATTCAAAAAGACATTTGAGCATCTACTGGACAGGAGTATGCATAGGTTGTGTGCCGTGTGTCTTGAAAAGAAGTCCTGTATGATTCATATGAATGAAACTGTTCAGTTGAGTGGGGGATATCCAGGAATAAATAATGAACAGGCAATTTACAATATTGTATCCTCAACCTTTCCTGAGGTAAGTGTATTTTTTATTTCATTTAATTTATTTATTAACATCAATACAAATATTAAAACTGTTTTCATAAATAAAGTATGGTAAGTCTAACTTAAACTTTCACTTGTGATTTTATTGACATCAACATAACTTATCTTACTAACTTACCTTGATATTCCGGTATTCACACCATCAAAGCTACAAAATATGTAATGATGTACACAAGTCTATGCCAGCTTTAAAACAAAAGAGAGTAATATCTTTGAAGACTTTACTTTAATGAATATTATTAACAATTGGCTATTCCCTTGCTGCAATTTCTTATTCATGGGTCAGTGAGTCATACAGATAAAAACCTATATCAATCGGTTAATATGTCTTATGAATCATAGGAGCACATGTTTAACTTTAAAATTGGCAGTGAATTAACTAATTCTCTTTGTTTAACATAATTATTAATTTTAATGCCACATATATGTTAATATAATGTACTTCTAATGGGAGGTAATTTTGGCACAGGCACAATCCAAAATATATTATTATGTAAATAATAAAATACACACCTTCATTTACCATGTTGTTTAAGTCATATTGTAAATGATTTTAGCCAAAATCATACAAATATCAAGAGTTGCTCATACCAACCCACGCAAGTATCATGACAATCACTAAAAGGATGGACAGTTGGCAGACGAAGAATCCTAGATCAGAATACATTGTTAAGAAAATGTTTCAATTTTGTAATCCTACAGTACTCTCAACACTGAATGTAGAGTTTGAAACATTGTACTTATTTATTTTTTCAATTCCGTACAAGCTCAGCGATTTCATACTTGATAAGGCCACTATATCTCCTAATCCATCTCACCCTAACAATAATAATGATAATAGTATAGAAGAGACAACATTTAGTCTAAGTAAATGCCATGGCGATTTCAATGGATATAATGATGTCAATTTTAAAGAATCTGTTGGTAACTCTGAAAATTGTCAAGAAAACCCTAGCATTTACATTGAAACACTAGCAGAAGTGGATAATGTAGAAGCTAATTCAGGTGAATTGTGTAAAGTGTGCTGGGTTTTTAATAAACCCACATGCTTCGAATGTATCAATAGTAAATGTTATTCAATAGAGGATCAAAAAATAATAAATGAAGATGAAAAAGTAACTGACCAAGAAAAATGCAAATATTGTTGGCTTTTTGAATCAGTTGGTAAATGTGACCATTGTAAGAAAAATCTTAAGGGCTTTCAAAAAGATAATTATGGTACATTGTCTAATACTAGTGATATACTAGCATCAAAGCAAAATGATGTAATAAATAATGATAAAACTAAAACTGAAGTTGATTTTGAGTTTGACCCAAAGCTAATTGATGATGAATTCAAGAAGGGCACAAGAAAAAGAAAATTGTCTTCAGATTTGACAGTGACACATAAATATAAATGGCAATGTCGTATTTGTCTAACCAACAATGACAAAAACAGACAGACATGTTTTTGCTGTGATTTTGATGACAATGTAATGGATAATACTGTGAAATTTAGTTTTGGTGATAGTAAAAATTTATTTAAGTATAATATTCAGAATGACACACATACAGTCCAAGAAGTAGGAAACATAAGTAACATAATATCAAATACAGTACAAGAAAGTCATGATGATATGTTACCAAAGGAAATACGAACATTTAATAACTATAATTCTGATTCAATGACTGCTGGGATTGTTCCGATGGACGTTGAGATTATTAATCCAAATATTATACACAACAATATAAACAATTCTGTTAATAACAACTTCAACCTGGTTGCTATAGGTGAATCTATGGATGTCACATATGAAGATGCAAAACCATTGGATCCTAAAACTATTTTGCCCACAAACTTTTCTTATCTCAATAACAATATTAATCCTTTACCAGGTGTAAATACAATGAACAGTTCACAACTTACGATTCAGAATATGCCTTTTCAATTCACCATAGGCACAAGCACAACTACAAGCCCAAAACAGAAAAGTCAACGAGATTTTAGGCGGCGAATTATGGGAAGAAAATAACGACAACGATAAAAATTACTGTAAAGAGTTCAAGTCGCATTTCACTTCTGTTTGGAAAAATTTAATGTACTAGTTTACTGTGTCTGAGTGCTTAATCGAATATCATGAAGTATCACAAAATATGAAGAAGATAATGATATACCTATTCTAAATCCCATTATTAGTATTGTTTACAGTGTAGATATTGGTTTAATAAATTATCTTAAATATTGCTGTACTTTAGTTGCATCTAAAATTTTTTTTAACTTCCAATAATGTAATTCAATCTTAAAAATAAATGTATGTCAGTATTCTCTTATTGATATAATTATAGTTCAGGAAATGATATCAAGCCTTTTCATATTTGATTGATTGTTGGACATTCAAACAACAATCCAATCGAACCAAGTAAAATGTTAACAAACAAAACAAAAACTACAAAAATGCACATAGTATCAATTCAATATTTTCATGTTTTTAGTCATTAACTAAAAAACGCTAAGTGGCTTGATGAATATTATTCTTCATTTATTTAATATTAAGTGTTCCAAAAAGCAGTGATAGCCTAGCGGTTAGAACGTTGGTCTCCCGAACGAAGGGGCCCGGGTTCAAATCCTGGCACGCACCTCTGATTTTCAAATATTATGTGCGTATTATAAGTTAATTATCACTTGCTTCGGTGAAGGAAAACATCGTGAGGAAACCTGCACACCGGAGAGTTCTCCATAAAAGTTCTCAAAGGTGTGTGAAGTCTACCAATCCGCACTTGGCCAGCGTGGTAGACTATGGCCTAATACCCCTCACATTGTGAGAGGAGACCCCGAGCCCAGCAGTGGGACAATTATGGGTTGTTGCTTTGCTTGCTTTTAAGTGTTCCAATAATTCCTTATATGTAGTATTAAGTATTATGTAGTACTTTATAGGTAGTAAGTACCTATGTTAAAATATTTTATACCAGCTATTTATTGACATAAATATTGTATGTTATTTAATCAGGTTATCAATATGTATCACTAGGCCATTCTTGATCTTCTTGATTAAATTTTTATGAGATTCAATTCATAAATGATTGCAAAAAGAGGAAGCAAAAATATAAAATATATTTTGTCAGAAATGATAAGAATTTAATTTAAGTTAATTTAAAAAATGATGTTGATAGATGTAGTTTAGTGTAATAATTAGCCTAGTTTATGAACACGTATCACACTCGTAACATAACACATACAAAATGTAACTGTCATAATTACACATTTGCACCGGTAATGTGGCGCCCATAGCACAAAAGTTGATCATCGTATGCAAGTTTTATTGGAGTGATTACATTACCTATTTTTGCTCATGACAATTTTTAAGCAAATCATATTTTAGCTGTAGTTGCTTTTTAATATTTTTTTTTATAAATCCCTTTATTTTTTGTTGCAGATGAGCTTACATAACTACACAGGGACACATATTTGCGATAAATGTTTAGACCATGCTATCACCGCCTATGTATTTGTAACTAAAGTACGCCACGTAAGAAGTAGATTGTATAATTGTGTGAGTGTAATGCTAGACCAGTTGAACGAGATTTATGACGTCAATAAGAACTTGATGGTAGAAATATCACAAGAATCAATTCTTCCGAAAATTAAGGATGAAGAATTAGTGTGTGATAACGACGATAGTAGTTCAATAGATGAATCTAAATTCGAAGTGGATGTTTTAGAGGACGAATTTCGAATTAAATCCAGTTCGGGTGAAGAAAGCGACTCGTCTGATAAATCTGATATGTTTCCAACATTTGAAAACAACTTAAAGAAAGTTACCAAAACTTATGTTAATAAGAAACTTTTAAATGGATATCAACCTTTACCGGTAAAAGACGAATCACTTAACGATGTGTGCGAATTTCTTACTTTTAAAAAGAAGCGAAAAGTTATTCGGCGCGCCTATAAATGCAAATTCACTTGCCCATACTGTAATAAGCATTTCATATCGGACTACTTTCTAAAAAACCATGTTTTAAAACACAAAATATCGAATGTTACTTGCAAATTATGCAGAGTGCAATTTAAGTCGAAGTTTTACTTGTTTGAGCACGTAAAAATGATCCATCTCATGAAAGAGAGCTGTTACAATACTTGCAAGATTTGTGGAAGAATGTTTAACAACTCAAAAAAGATGAAGTTGCACGAAAGAAGTCATAAGATAAAAGAATGCCAGCTCTGCGATAAATTTTATTCATCCCAGAGGTATTACGACATACACATGCAAAGACATGCGATTAAATTTAACATGATAAAGAATTGGGGAGTCCAAACGTGTAGCTTCTGTGAGAAGGAATGTGCGAACGAAATTGAGCTCTCGCTTCACGTGAATAAGGCTCATCTTCAAATCAAACCTTACAACTGTGATATGTGCGACAGAAACTTTTACACAGAGTATGATTTGAAGAATCATAAAAAGGTGCATAGTCTGCTAATGAAGGAAACTTGTGAGTTTTGCAAAAAGACATTTAAGTGTAGGAAAAACTTGGTTATTCATCTGAGGAAACACTTGGGCACCAAACCACATGTATGTCAGGTGTGCAGACAAGCATTCTACTCGGAGAATAGAATGAAACGTCACATGGTTATATACCACGGTGGTAGGTTTTGTTGCAGGCTCTGCAAAGTAGTTTTGGCCAAAAAGAGTGAACTTAGTAACCATATAAGTATCGAGCATAATGCCATGTAGTGGTTACTTGGCCCTCTGAGGCCATGAGCATAGCGGTAGACACGCCACCCAATGTAAGTATATCGGGTGGTATTAAATACTGGTAAACATGTGTCAAAGAAGAGAGAATGTATCTTTATTATGATCAAAATCACTAAACTCATTCTTGAAAATTTAGATTTTGGTAAATAAGAATATCTTGTAATATGTATTTGATTGTAATTATTAAAAGTGTCATAGCAGCAAAATGGGTTAAAGACAACCTGTGTTTCTATAGACCGGAAAACTTTTCTTTAGCTCACTCTAGTCAAGTGAACCAGCTTCCATTGCAAAGAGCCTAAGCTAAACAGTCCTAGACAATAAACGCTTAATCTTCATAGGATGTGCAGCACTTCCCAATAAATATATGAAAATTTTAAATATGAAAAGTGTTACCAATTTTGTCTCAATAAAATTTATCTTTCAAGCCTAGAGGTTACAAACACTAAAGGTGCTAGCTATTTGTAAGGTTCTTAATATAGTGTGTTTATATAGTTATTCTTAGTATAAGAATAATCAGGCAAATTATTAAATAACATAATAAATTGGCATAATAATTCACTCAATAGCATAAAAGGCACTTTATACACTCCATTTTCAACAGGAAAAATGCATGTTAACTTCTAAGAGTTATAAATGAATAATCATTCTATTATAAGGTTTTTTTTTAAGTTTAGCATTGACAGAATTTTAAGAATCAATTTAATTATTTGAAAAACAATTAAGTAGTAATGTCAATGTGGAAAGAAAAAACTAAAAATTATTATTGTGATCTCAGAATGTGTATCTATCTATAATATCTTTAAATCAGCGGTGCCCATACTTTTTCTTAAGGAGATCGACCTAGCAAAAATGTATGACTAAGAGATCGACATTTTAAGGAAAAGGAGGGAGAGAGAGGGAATTTAATGGTCTCTGATTTGTTAAACCTACCAAAACTATAAAAGTTAAAAGTAACAACAAAGTACATGAATCACTGATTATTAGGCGATACGAAGTTCGCCAAGACAGCTAGTGTTAAATGCCATAGAGGTATAACTTCTCACGCGCGTACATAAGTACACGTTTATGTTTAGTACAAAATAGTTTTTGAAAGATAATTAAAACTGATACACGTTATTAAATTTTATTTTTGAAGATTTCACTTCTACCACGTGTGAATTGTACACATTTTAATTTTTTTTTCGCAAAAAGCTACAGTTTTAAGGTCGATCACTGATAATTTTAGCTATCCTCGGCGATCGACCTGAAAACCTCTCGCGATCGACCGTATGGGCACCTCTGCCTTAAATAAAATATTTATAAAACTACTTTTCATTTACATACAGTGCTGAAAATTTGGCGACGAGTTCCAAGAAAGGGCATTTATATTATTAATATTATGCTGGTCTATTCTTTCTAAAAGTTGATTGTGAACTAATTTTATTTTACTCAAGAAGAAATAGATTTACCAATTAATAGCTGTGTATGCAAAGATGAGGGTACTTTAGAAAAAGATTATGACGGTAGAATGCTTAAAGGTTGTCAAGGGCACTTTTTTAATGCTTGCTATAGATCGTCTATTAAAAATGAACGTGCATCCACTAAACATTATTGCTATAAGCTGTACCTAAGTGGAAATTTATATTTTTATTTATTAAACATTTAAGTTTAAATATTTATTTAAAATGAAATGTTTCGTAAATACTGCCACTTACACATTGTAATGTAACAATAAATAGAAAGTGCTCCCACGTTCATTTCTCTACATTCAACCAAATAACATAACTGTAACAAATTATGCCTAACAAAGAAATACGTATTTGTTATTGTCATTTGAATTATGATCGATTAAAAAAGATTTACATAATATATTGTATGCTTTTGATTTTCTGTTTTATTTTTGTATAAAATAGAACTATGCACAATGTAAGTATATACATATAGTAAGTTAAATAAAAAAGAAATGAAATTATCTTTTCCAATAGGAAAAATTCAGATACAGTTATATTAAGCAATGTAGCAGTAATATAACAATATTGTTATAGAACTTATAAATTATTTTGAAATAAATTATTATAGGATAAATTGTGTTTTTTTAATTTATTTCCTAGCTCTAATGCAAACTTTTGTCTAGGAAGTAAAATATATGTGTTTAGTAAAGTATGAGTTATCCTGTTAACCATCTATCATATGGGCCGTTACCCGTGCACCCACTGCATCAAGGTTGGAATTTTAAAAATATCGATAACAAGTTGGTTGTGAATTGTGATTACTCGTGATCTAATAATGTATGTACATCCTACATTTCCCTACCCACACCATGCCTTAAACTATTATTTATGGAGCGAAGAGCTGACGATCCACCTAATGGTAAGTGGCCACCGTCGCTCATGGACACCAGCAACACCAAAGGCATCACCGATGAGTACCCGACCGAGAAAGAACTGCTATAGAAAAAAGAATGGCTCCTATGCCCCCAGTCGAATAGTTTGGCGGCTGAGTACTGGCTCAAGAAACAGGGTGGTAGCTAGGCCAGACTTCACGGAAAAATAATAAACACCAGTAAGTAATAATGTTAATGATTTACGGTTTCTGTCGCCCTTACGACAACATTGTAGGCCGGCATGGGATTCAGTATTGAACATTGCCCAGTACGGCTATAGTCTCTACTACCTTTTACAGTGACGTAGGTGGACGTTGATGATTTTTAGGGATGTTGAGCCCCCTAGAAAGTAAGTCATAAGTGCCTACCGATGCGGATCTTTATAACCTAATTAAACGGTGCTCCTTCCAGTAGCATAATTTACAAAATAAATATGCCGTTTGCCATTGCCTTATCATCCTGGCCGGTAGAAATATTTCTAACCCCGACCCCCGGAAAAATGCGACCACCAGCACCACCATACCATAAATATACGCGTTATTATTCTAAGAAATATACTGTCAAATAACAGTTCATCCAACGTACAGGATATTACAATTAAAGTATTAGGTATTTGTATCTTTAAAATTAAAATAATGATTTAGGAGGAGTCTATACTATAGACTCTATAGAAATACCGTAGTGATTGAGTACTCTGTGAGAAATACCATTATAGATTTTTTTTATTCATTTTTTTGATCCACTGTTTAGTGGCCATCGTCGCCCATGAACGGCATGAACATCACCGATGCGCTGTCGGCCAAGAAAGACAGAAGAAAAAGAAAGAAAGAAAGCCTTGTTAAGGTTCAAAACTACTCGTATAATTGAACGTATCAATTATGTATCTGCGTTTTATATATAATGCTAAAAATATTATCCATGAAAGATCCATGATGTGAACGATGTGAACCAAAATGTGAACATTACGGGCGAGTTCCACTAGACGCTCACAGCGATCAAATTAGTATGATATTATTTTGATCGTTGTGAGCGTCTAGTGGAACGCGGCCTGCGTGAAAAGTAACTTTTTTTGATATTCAGATTTCAGTTGTCAAAATAATGTCAAAATCAGAAATGTCAAGTCGAACTTGTTTTGCCAACTGGACATGGAAGTGTCAAGTGCAAAATAATGCGATTTATTTATTGTTTACATCCTATTCACCATAATATTGTGATGTCCAATAATCGCCTGTGATATGTGACTGCCTTCTAATATAAAAATAAAATGTCGTGGCTTAATTTGAACCAGAGTTTAAGCAGCCTGAAAGGGCAAATTACAAACTTCGCTTCGGAAGTGTTATCTGAGAGTGCCGCAGAAGATGGTAGCGAAGATCCTTCCAGAAGTCAATCTGCTGTAAAGGAGCTGCAGGATAAATGTCATAACCAGGAGCTCGAGGTGAGTTTAAAACGAAAATTACATAAAAGTTGTGGAATCATTTGACAGCTGGTTTGAAGGTTATGTTTGTTTGATTATAATCTTCACAATTGATGTACTTAATTGTCTCCTCTAACAATTGGGATTTGCGTCGTATTGTTTCGGTTGGGAATTATTCTTAGCCACGTTTTTATACTTATTCTCTGAGAAATTGATATAGGTACCCTAGTTATTTTTAAATATTTGACATTGAACCAACAGCATTTATCATAGAAATGTACCTGTATTGAAATATTTGATTTATGAGACTTCTAAACTTATGGTAGAAAGCATATAAAGCAATGAATATTGTGAATTGGCTTTAGGTGGCTATGAAAGTTGTGATTTCATTTATTACTCATAGTAATATCAATATAGACATTTTGTTTCTAGTGTATTGCGGCATACAAAAATGTACAAAACATTGGTCCCAAACCCAAAGTGGTGGTGGGCATATCCCAACAAGTCCTTCGAACCATACTCAGGGTACTCAGGGTCATGGTCCTGAAGAGGGTAGCTGATATGTGGCAAAAAACCTGGAGCAAGACAAGCCAAACCTGCTACTTGCTCTAAATTCTAAAATTATTCAAAGAAAATGCTCAATCTAAATTGTCCAGACATACAAGCACTTATTAGATTGATTGTAGTGGAACCTCGATTATCCAGCCCTCAGTTAATAAATAATAATAGTTATTCGCAATATAAACCCCAATCAAATAAGTCACGTAAAATTACCACCATTACCATTACCAAATACTTTAACACTTTAAGGTTGCAGTATTTTTGTTATATTTTTTAAGCATGAATTTTTGATAAGAGGTTTAATCTATTGTTGTTGTTTTTAATAAATACATAATATTATGTATTATGCACAGATTACCCCCAATAGATTCCGCATACAAGGCAACTGACGTGCGCCAACATTTACGTGTACAGTGAAACCTGGTTAAGTGAGACATCAAGGGACCTGCAATGTCGTTTCACTTATAGAGGTATTTCACTTACCCAGTGTCTCAGATATACAGGTATAAATAAATATCTGTCTCATTTACAGAGGGTTCCATTAATAGTGGTGAGAATACAGGTTATTTCAGTTATACAGGTGCGAATGTGTACTTGTGTGTAGAATAACAATGAGTAAACAAACAATGTTATCTCAGTTACAGAGGTTTATGCATATAAAATTTACTCGCTGTCTCAGTTATAGAGGTAACTATGATGATAAATCGAAAGAACAAATCCCAGATATAGAGGCTTACCTCATCCCACTAACAGAGGTAATTCAGTGCCAAAGTGTTGGGACCTCAGCATGAGTTCCAGTTATGGAGGTTTCTCACTTATCCAGGTCCCACTTAACCAAGTTTCACTGTATTTGCATGTTCACAACATTAGTGTCGACCAATACTGACCCGTCAAGTCCAAGGATGAATTAGAAATAGCCAATCACAGCGCATTTTTTTTGTCCCCCGCAAGCCGCGCCTTCTGCCAAATTTTGTGAGTTCAAACTCTAAGATTTCACTTATGTGGTATCTATTTGGGGTAATCTGTGGTATTATGTTTAGGGATTGCAATCCAGTGTCATTTTCAATCCGGCCGGATTTTACCGGATTTTCACCAATCCGGCCGGAACCGGCCAGATCCGACCGGATTGATCACGTAATCAAAAATTTTCTTTCTCGTTCGAATATACTGTTTTTGAGGTAATTTTTTTTATTTTATTATTATTACAAAGGAATTCAAATGCGCTTTAGACAAAGTAAATGCAACCGAGCCGTAATAAATACTCACACATGGTCAAGTGAGGCAGACAATGACGATTATCTATACTATTTTAATAAGAGGAATGTACAAGAATGGACAAGACGAAAATCATGTCGAATGTCCATATCACACCCGTACCGGTTGTTGTTGACGGCGCTGCTCTCGAAGTTGTAGAGGAGTAGGATATTTATCTGGGACAAGTGATCCAAATGGTTAAGTCCAACTTTGAGAAAGAAGTCACTCCTAGAATTCAACTCGATTGGGCTCTAGGCTTAATATTTTTATTCAATAACTAGCTGTTGCCTGCAGCTTCGCATACGGAAATTATGTTTTTCCTTATTTGTACCTCTTGTAGAAGGAAATTTAAAAAACGGTGAATTTATATTGAAGTACTTATATTTAGTAATTTATATACTGAAACCCACGATAAAATCACAAAGGATTCCTCCAGGAGCGTGTTTTGAAAAATAAGCAATATTCACATTAATTTGTATTTTTTTCTTTTTTTTTGCAAAATTTTGAAAAACTGAAAAATATATGTTCCATAAATTTAAGCAAGGAACATTTGATGCAAATTTGAAGCAAATCGGTTGATGTTTTAAAAATATTCCATACAATTTTTCATCCCGTTTCCCGGGGAAACCTTTCAATTTTCCGGGATAAAAAGTATCCTAAAATATGACCCGGGGTATTAGTAACAACTTTACCAATTTTCATCTAAATCCGTTCAAGGGTTTTCATGTGATGCCCGGACAGACAAACAGACAGACAGACAATAATTCTAAAAAAAATATTTTTGTGCTCTAACACGTTATCGAAGTGCCCCTTAATCAAAATTTTTAAAAAATATTCAATGTACAGTAAATTTGCCCTTTGAGTTTTATTATTAAATAGAATGATTAAATGGAAACATTGCTCTTTCAGTCAGTTACCAGGTACACGGTAATTACCGTAGATGCACGGTATTTTTGGCTAAAACACGGTCTACGGTAATGTTTCACTACCGTGTACTTTTCTACGGTATTTTTAATTATGAATTACCTTGACATTCAATATATAAATAATTATTCAGAAGGATTAATTTTATTAAAAAAAGATACGTAAAACGAAACGAAAATCCAGCTTGTGGGTTTTCCACCTAAATTTGGGGGTAAGTTAGATGAAGATGTGTATTTTTAAGGGCTCACTAGAGGTACAATTGGCTATTTGACAGTTATCACGGTAAAATATGAAATCTGTTAAATATGGTTGCATAATGGTTAACAATAATAATTATTGTATAATTATTATACGATACGTTTCTTGCATGAAAATAATTTGTAAATATTTTTACTTTTGAAAAATAGATTTGAGTTTTTTTACCTGTGGATACGAGAACCGAAACGCGGGCGGCCATGATTGAGCATGTTATGACGTCACAATTCAAAAAATAAAGCGTCGTGTACTACTAACTATATCGTGTGCACTGTGCAATTTACTGAGAAAATTAATAAGATATATTTTGATTTCTGCTTTTGAGAGGAAAGTAGTAGTAGTAGTAGTAGAGAGGAAAGTAGGTAGTAAAATGGAGTCAGGCTATACAAAAGCTGACAGTGCGAATTTGCCTCAAGTTGATTCATTTATGGTCGCAATTTCTTTGCGTGTAACCCTTACTTTTGCTCTACCGAGTTTCGGAATGCAAAAACCTCCTTGTAAGTACCTACTGAAATTAATAAAGTAAAATTGGTCAGTCTTGCTAAGTGGTCACAGGGGGATTTTTTTCTAAGTTTTTCCTCAACGTCCCCTTAACGACACCATATTATTATTACTAATGATTTTAAATTACTTATAGGTTATGTTTATGAACAATATTAGGTTAGGTTTAATTTGTTTTTTTAGTAAATCAGAGGCTAAGTTGATTTCTTCTAAATACTTACATCAAAGTGGTCCTCACAAAAGAATATTGCTGATATAACAGATGTTAACTCTGGGTCTCGACGTGCTAATAGTAACCACTGCTTTCGACGTTGAGGGCATTTAGAAACGTGTAGGTATAAACAATTTGTCAGGTTTAATTGTAGTACTTCTATACATAGGCACTGCACACGTCTTGTAGCTTGTTATTTTCACAATTCCAGTGAAAAAGGTGTAAGTTTTTCACTTAAAATATCTTCAGAGTTAGAGCGTAAACTTTTGTTGATTGAATTATGACGTCACAGCCAGCAAGTGACAGATGGCGGACTATTTTCGCGCGAATTTAAAATTAATGGATTAAAAGTTTTTTTTTTTTTTATACTAAATAACACTTTTATGAGAAAAATAAATATTGTAAGAGGTATAAAATAAAACTACGAAAATTTTAAAATATTTTTCTAAAAATTGTCTAATAGCCAATTTTTTGACGCATGTTTCAAGAGTTAAGTACCTTTTTTTAGAGGAATTTTCTAGGGGGATTTTTTTTGTAATGTATTTAGAAGATCATTGATTGGATTGATGAATTAATTCAATTTATCCTGGTGAGCTTCTTTTTACTTATACTTACTCGTACTTAAATAAATTACTGCTTAGACATAGTGTTATGGGGAAAGAGGGGAATTTCGAGATGACGCTGGTGGGGAAAAAATGACTGCAGCCATATACGAGAAAGAAGTTGTTATTTTAGATGATTGAATTTTAAATAAAAAATATCGAAAAATCATAGCATTTTCTCTTTATTTTGCACGGTAATTTACATGGTATTTTTTAAATCTATACACGGTATTTTGGATCTGAAACACGGTATTTCTAACCTGTCAATACGGTAGTGTATAATTTTAATCTGGTAACACTGCTTTCAGTTATTGCTTAAGGATTACATAGTTTTAAATTAAAACGGCGGCTATTTATGTACATTTAAAAGGGTGTTTAGGCTCCCTTAGCACCCTTTTAATAATAGGTACCATTAATAAACAAAATATGCGTTTTTATCAGTTCGAAAGTTATAAGTGATGTCTAAAGGATTGTAAATGTATCGATAATGATAACACATTCATAGTATCATATTATCGATAAAATGCTTTCAGGAAAAATAATCCAAATTAAACATAAAACCATGCCTGAAACACACGGAAAATTATTTATTCAAAGCAAATGTTTATTATGATGTCCACAATCACTTTTCATTTCTTATCTTACCCGTTTATGAAGCAGGCATAATTATTAACAAATGAAAAAACATCTCCAAGCAGAGTTCATTTGTCGCAAGATGTATGGTCATGCACAGTTGACAGAACTATCACTAACACCTACGACTCGATTAAAACACATATTATTATTTATCTGCTCTGGGCCTGGATTCGAACCTGGGTCCCCTCACTTGCAGGTAAAGACATCCTGAGCCTATCCAATGGAAAATATCCACAAAATAATTATCAGTTATCATTTATGAGGCTCACTATATTATGAATATTTCTATGCTGCAGTATCGATATCACCCCTATAGCTACAAGATTTCCACTTTAATATTAATATTTTTATTATCGATAGCAGTATTCTACAGCGCTATTTAATAGCAAGCTCGTAAGTCCTGACTGCCCCGTTAGGTGGGGGAGATAGGGCTATCTGTGTTTGAACGGCATATCTCTTGATAGCGGGCTTAGAGTGGATCCAAAGATACCAAAGCTAGCTTTGCATTGAGTAATTCTGACCTTTTTATTAACAACCTTTGCTTCACTTGTTTTGAATTCTTTATCGAGAGTTGAAAAGCCTTTGCCACATAATTGTACAGGACTAGATTGAAGTTCTGTATTTTAATAAATGTTTATTTACAACTGACCACAGAACTAATACGATGTCGATAATTACCTACGTGATGTCCTAAACCATTTCCCACAGGTATAAATGTAATAGTACTAACTACTACAGTAGAAGTCACTGTTAGAATTATTCTTAGAGTCTACATGCGTTTTTTTTGTGGAAATAGGCGACAAACGATCTGACGTTTCACCTGATAATAAGTGGCTATCGTCGCCCATGAACATCAGCCACACCAAAGGTATTTCTGATGCGTTGCCGGCCGTTAAATAGGGAAGAAACGAAAGAAGACAGAATTGGCTCAAGCCCCCAGCCGGACCACGACGAGTCGTTTAGCCGTGGCAAAATGCGTAGTTACTGAATAATAAATTCAGCTTTTGTGAAATTTTTTATGTAGGTAAACTTATCTAACTTTGGCCTTTGAACTCAGTATAGAGACCAAAAAAAATTTTTATACTACATCCGTTTTTTAGACGACTCTTATTTTTATCACAATCTCTAATTTAATATTTCTTTACTCTTCTTTTATACCGATATTTTCTACTTATACAAAAAAGTAACCAATAACTTGTACATACTTACACTCGGCTAAATCATCATATTTCACAACTCTTATATCGAAAGCGACCTGTTACTAAACGTATTTTGCAAAAATATCCGTTTGTGAATGCATAAAAAATCTGCCGATCCCAAAATGTTTGAATTATTAAAGGTAGTAGTGACAAAGTGCGTTGACCGTTTTAAAAATCGATTGTCTATGATGATAGAATCACCGTTCTAAATCATCAGATCAGATTCAATGCAAATACGAAATACAGTAATGTGATGTTTATGGTAAAAAGATTTGGCGCCATTTTTTTGTCTTGACAGTTACCCTAATTTATAAAATGGTTACGACGTCGCGATAGTCGTAGAGACAAAGACTTTTTTTTGGTATTTTTGAACTGAATTTCGGTAATAGATTGAAAATGCTTGGGATGGATGGATTAAAATGGCAGTATGAATAATAAGCTCTGATTGAGGAAGGTCTGCGAATACGTATTTAAAGTAACAAGTATAATCTGTAAATGCAAGTTGGAAAAAAAACTCGTCGGTATTTTCTTGCCGCCTCTTCTCCCGGGACCACTCGTGGCAGAGATTTATAGAACCAATGGCGTAACGTAGCTTAACTTTCGAAACGTGTTTGTAAGAAACCATTTTTGATTACATATTTTAATTTTTCAGCAAGTTGCCAAGTCGTCTTAATATAGTAATCTTACAAAATTGACAATACGAGTATCTCTTCGTTTTCGGCTTTTTCTATCCGAGGTATCTAATATTATGTACCTAATTAGTAAATTATCTAAGTCAATTTTGGAAGCCGCTCGTGGTCATCTTTTTTTAACCGACTTTAAAAAAGGAGGAGATATTCAATTCGACTGTATTTTTTATGTTTGTTACCTCAGAACTTTCGACTGGGTGAACCGATTTTGATGATTCTATTTTTAATCAAAAGCTGGTGCTTGTCATGTGGTCCCACTTAAATTGAACTAGATCTGACGAGTACTTCTTGAGTTATTTTGAAGTCGGTTATTTTTTTCTTGGTAAAATTCAGATTATAATTAATAAAATACTCAATAAGCTCCCTTGTACTAGATAACTTTGTGCCTAATACGGTTTGTGTGGTGCCTTGAATGAATAAAAACATATTTAACCGCGTACTGGCCAGGTGAATAATGATATATCATCGGTAGCCTGAAAAAATAAACCGACCAATGGAAGGCGAGCGTTTTGAAATTCAAATGCGCCGATTGAAATGCGCTGCCAATAGGTCAGAGTGGAATGTATTCGAATCGTCAAGCGGTTGTTTTCGTAAACGACAGCTAATACCGACGCCATCTTGAATTTATAGTAAACTAGCTGACTCGGCAAACGTTGTTTTGACAAAAAAATTCTGGGTAGGGACACCCTAATCACCTGGTGGTATGAAATATACTTTACAACCTATTCTCATATTTACCAAATATACACAAAAAAAAAAACATTAATATCGGTCAAACCGTTTCGAATGAGTGCAACCACAAACACCGTGACACGAGATTTTTATACATTAGATATTGCTGGTACCAGGTATAACTGTTTGATGATTTGTTTTTATTTAATAACTCATATTTGAAACATCCTCAACTTAAATTAGTATACATACCTAAGTACTACTATGATCAAATAAATATTAGATCACAAAACTGAAGCGTTGAATGGTCGCAAAAATGTAGACACCCGTACCGATGAGGAATAATTCTAAATGTGTCTTAAAAACGTAAGTTAGCTACCTCTATAATCTATGTAATGTGAGGTGATAAATACGAAATCAACAAGAACAAAGCCAATTAACACTAGGGATTCTTTATAATTTGGTAAAGTAATTCACGATAAATCTCTAAAAACATCTTCTCCTATGGTTTGCTTGATATTGAACCTACTAGAAGCAACGAACTTTTTCATGGACCTGCAAACTTCAGACTCGTTTCGCACTAGTTCTTTGGACAGTGCCCATTAGGCATCCCGGAGGAACTCTAGATATCCCTAATACTTTGCCTTTCACATAAGATTCCATATAGTTTGGGTCTGATATCACGCAACTTACCAGCGTCGATGACCGCTCAGTTCTTGATACTCTTCAAGTTCTCCATAATCATCAATAAGATAACCCCTCTGTTATCATCCTTGCACGTCAAATGTCTGTGTCTTGGATTGATCACCTTAGGGGGCAATTGTCAAAAAAAATTTTTGTCAAAATTGTATTTCAGTACAAAATACCCTCGTAGGTATCTTCGTTTTGTAAATGAGGTCTTCCAGACGTTTTCCTTAGCAACGCCTGACGTTGAGACGGATATGGCAAATGTGTTGAATCTGATGCATTCTCAAGTGAATTTCAATTTGATACTGTTATGTAGATACTTACAATATGTTTTGCGCCGCAACGTTCCAGGATGTACAGGGTAGCGTAGTCTATGGCAATATAGCCGAACGACTTCTGTTGATCATAACCGAGCTACAAAGCTAAAGTCCTTGAATGGCGGCCACGTCTCGGAAAAAGATGCACTGGTTGCCTCCCTCTTTCCAGCCTGACAGCCGGACTGCGCTGAAGACATTGGGAAACCGCTGGATTCAGAGTGCCCAAGACCGATTGGAGTGGTGCCAATTAGGGGAGGCCTATGACCAACATTTGACTTTAAAAGTTGAAGTCACTGTTGGTCAATCCCATTTGAACATCCCAAGAAGACGTGAAAAGTTGCCTTAAAATTCATGGAGTGGTGGCAGTGAACAAATTGAGGATAGCTTCCAGACTTGAACAGATCAATGGCACGGCGGCGGTCGATACTGTCTTATGTCACTTCGGCAATCAACATCAACTATTAAAACAGGCGGGTAAATTAAAGCAATTTGTGTTTTTGTTTCAGATTGCTGCACTAAAGAGGTTAAACGAAGAATTACAAGCATCTTTGCAATCTGAGGTAAGCTTTTTTAATATTTTTAGTTAGAAACTGTGGTTAGAAATTATAAGTATGATAATAAAATACCAAATAAGAAGTATAACTTCAATAACAGAATAAGGGTCTACGCAGACGAAGTCTCCGAACCATAAAAAGAGTGCCTTGAGAAAATATCAGGTCATTTTGAAAAGTGAGAGTAAATGGCTATTCCGGTAGCGCGGCTGCTTATTTGAATAATAAGGAAAACTAATAAAAGAAAAGTTACCTACACCTAAAATTTTGCACAACTTATAGTATATGTATAGTATATTATTGGCTTCAACCCATTAATGGCCCACTACTGAACACGGGTCTCTCCTCTTGAGGAGGCCTAGAATATACTCCACCACGCTGCTCCAGTGCGGATTGGTGAAAGGGTTAGTGGCTAACCCAAGTGTCGGAAGTTTTCATGCCGCTTAGGGCCCCTCCGACTTACCTTAACGACTGTTATCTTACGATAACAACAGTCCCTGCCTGCTTTACGTGCCCTCCGAAGCACGGAAGCGCTCAAGAAATTTTTGCCACTAGCAGTCACCCATCCAACTACCGACCGCGCCCTCTGTTGCTTATTAACTTTGTCGAGAGCGCTTAGTACATATATTATTTATTCTTTATTTTTACATCAAACATTGTAGTATATCCATGGCAATAATTAATTATGTTAGTAACAATGTATACTTAGCCTATGTTAAGTAAGTACTATTATGTCTTCTGTGCTAAAACTTAATGTAGTACCTACAGTTTAGATATACTATACCTACATATAGTATAGTCGGTATATTATTATGTTAACGTAAAAATAGTGAAAAATAATTTATTTGATGTTCTAATTTTAAAAGCTAGCTTAACATTTAAAGACTGCAGTTTTAATATTTTTGCTTCATTAACTTGCAGGTTATCATTGGGTTTAATGCGCCCATACTTATATTTTACTAATTGTCCGAAAAGCGCAGTCGAAATTTTTTATATCCATTATCTTCTAATCAAACTTGATGCATGTTTTACATTCATATTAACGACCACTAACCCTCACGGGGTTAACGATTTAAGAGTTTAGTAGGTATTTCAAAACAAAAAATAGGTGAGAAATAAATTCGAATCGGATACTAAGCGAAGGGCGTCGCTACAGAACGACTTCCGAAATTAGTGTCGAAAACATTAATACATATTTAGTGTTTCCTGTAGCACCGTGATTTTAAGTAATTTAAGAAATGGTCTGTTTTGTATGCGAGGAGTGGCAATAATTTACTTTAATTTAGAAAAGTTAAGTTTAGTTAAGTTAATGGATCATCCATTAACGGCCGGTCTCAATAATGTACTAACAGATGGAAGACTGTGGATAGGGCTGTCATCTGTCATATTTGTCAATTTTTCAGAGGCAAAAATTGACAAATATGACAGATAACATACTAATGGTAGCCCTATTCACAGCCTTCCATCTGTTAGTACATTATTGAGACCGGCCGTAAGTGAATATGAAAGTGACATTAAAAGTAACGCTCTTGTTAAAAAATCTTTTGTTAATTTGATAATCAAAGTTTTGGTTTAGCGTTATTTGTAGCTTTACATATTCCTGTCGGGATGTGTTAAAACTTAAAAGAGCTAAAATACAACTAATTTGGTCCTACAAAACAATTCTTGTTGGTAGCTAAGATACTGGCAAAATAGAGGTTTTTTTTACAATCACCCGAAATTTAGCTTTTATGTGGTAATAAAAAAACCGAGCAAGTAGCATCAGGTCACGCGCCAACATACATACATATCAACAAACAAAAAACACAACCGAATTGAGAACCTCCCCCTTTTTGAAGTTGGTAAAAAATTATTAAAAACTTTTCGTGAAGCGAAGAGAGGGCGCGGGTTTGCTTTATGGGATTATTTCGGTCGTCGGTTTCTATGTCAGGTCGAATTGCGTTTTTCGGTCGCAATATCGTAGAGCCAGAATGCAAGTCCTCTGCTTGTTTTTTGGTCGACATAGCATCGATTATAGCTTTAGTTCTGATGTTCATGTGCGATGATGACTATCATCAAGAGGGCCCTTTACTTCGGCTATTTACATAAAAAAATAGGTAGTAATGTACACAAATCTTTTTGTTTTTCTTTTGTCTTTCTTGGCCGGCAACGCATTAGTCATGACTTTAGTGTCGAGATGCGCAACGATAGCCATTTACTATCAGGCGGATCGTCAGCTCGTTTGTCAGCTATTTCCATAAAAAAATCACACACTTCGCTAACAGTACTCGTGACAACGTCCACCTAATACCGTGCTAGATAAATGTATTGATCGGTTGCTGAAGGGTGGATGATAAGCTCTGCTATATAAGCGTCTGATAAGCTCGCTGGCCTTTTGTTTCGTGGGGCTTTCGGTCTGCAAGGAGTCCAGGTATGTACTTATTTTAGTTAATATCTTTTAATATCATCATAATGCCTTGTTTGTCTTTTAAGCTGTTACTAATTTGGTAATTAGTTATTATTTGGTAATTAATTATTAGATGAAATTTATGTTGGTACATCAATTTCATCGAAACAATATCTCATAATGTGCAATCAGTGCACGTCTTAAGAATTTCTCCACTTCCATATTAGCGTGTAACAATTGTTGGCAGACCAAATTAATAAATAAAAAACGCATTAATTTTCTAATGGTCTATTTCCCTCTCAGATATTAGGGGTGTAGATCGACGTACCGGTACGTAACGACTTCGCTCTAGGATTTCAGATACCAAAACTAGGTATATTATGTAAGAGCTGATTCACACGGGTGACGGGACCCGTCATTGACAATTTGTCAAAAAAAACGATACGTAATGACGGTTGCAATGTGAACCACATTGCATACAGAAACGAGTTTTTTCGCGATTCGTTTGTTGACTTTTTGATTGATTTTTTGAAGAACGTGATTGTAAGTACATCATTTTAAGACGTATCCGTAATTTTTCACGATTCGTGATTCGTCTGAACACGGCCATTTAGAAACCACTGTCGCCGTAAAAAATTTAAGAATCGTGAAAAATTACTTTACGGCTAATAAAAATCAGGCAAGTGCGTGTCAGGCTACGCGCAATGTAGAGTTCCTAAGTTGTAATTTTATCGACTATTACTGATTAACTACTTATGCTAACATACCCGTGATAGTTTTCCTTGTAAATTCATCGTATAACCTATCTTTGAGAATTTTTTCACTTGTCCAACTCTAGCCGGCAGGGGGGGGGGGGGGACACTTGACTCTAACCAAAATAAGCACTTTAAAGCCAAATATTTCTCTAACGGACCCCTAAGTGCTGACACCTAAAATGGTCTCAGAAGACCCATAATATTTTTCAAAGACCTTTTCAACGATACCCCACCTTATAGAGTACGCGACGAATAAAAAATTCATCCTCACTTTGCCTCTAGAGAAAGTACCCTGAAAAAATATATTTTATTCTACGATTCTAGAGTTTTAATAAATTCATATATCCATGCCAAATTACAGCTTTCCAGCAATAAGGATCTCGGCGCTTTGCTTCGCACAGACGGACGAACAAACGGACGGACGGACATGGCGAAACTATAAGGGTTCCGAATTTACTTCGGAACCCTAAAAACACGAATCGTCCTCGTGTGAATGAGTTGTAAAGCTCTTTCCACCGTACAGTTCCCTGTTGTAAAGATACTCTGAGCAATCGAAAAAAATCTAAAAATCTATGTGTATACGAACAATAAATAAATAAAAGGTTAATGCACAAGTGTTTTGCCGCCCACCTCTATACGTCTATCGCCTACAAAGGGGCGTTATGGCCCACACAAATTATCACAGATCTATAAATTTTACACAATATGTTGGTATTGATTTCTTATACTCCTCATTACTTACTGGTTAACTCAATTGAAATTTTTATGCTGGTAAATGAGTAAATAAATAGAGCCTAATGAAGTGATCACCGCCGTCGCTTACGGGATTCGTAATTCCAAACGCAATTCCACTAGCAAGTTACAAGTTGCTTGTCTTACCCATTTGGGTCTATAATACATACACGTGGACGAAATACTAAATGAGAAAGTTTGTATAGATGTTTGTTATTCTTTCACGCAAAAACTACTGAACGGATCTTCATGAAATTTAACACAGCAGTGGACCATTATGCTGCCGTCCTCAAGCTAACAGGCGGCTAAATGTCACCTGGTAAATTTTTACTTTATTAACATTTTTTGATATTTTTTTGAATTTGTTAATATTAAAGTTCAAAAAATATATATCTATATACTAGCTGCCTGGACAGACTTCGTTCTGTCAAAAGTATTTTTTTGAGATGCAAGCTATCCTATCTTTCAAGTTGGACCCAACTGCACATGGTGTGCAAATTTGATTAAAATTGGTTAAGTAGTTTAGGAGTCCATTGCGGACAAACAACGTGACACGTAATTTATATATATTAAGATATATTTGAGTTTGACATCATATTTTGACAACATTAACAATTGTTTATAGAGAATCACTAGCACGATTTCAAAATAATCCTGCGTTTTTTAGCGCTACCTTAAAAACTGTTTTTGTCACTTAACCGCCTTTTAGTTTGAGGACGGCAGTATGTGGAATAGGACATAGGGTACTTATTATCCCAGAAAACGCAGGCAAAGCAGCGGGCGTAGCGCTAATGAATTTTATTATATAACTAGTGAATCCAGCTCCAAATTCGACCGTAATTCATATTTAAGTGTTAAAGTTTTTTCCCACTCGGATGAATATCCGGATCGTGAATATTCGGATCCTTAATAAATTGTTGCAGTGTCGCATAAATTATTATGGCGTTTCCACACATCTTAGTGTAAAGATTAAATTAATATTTGACGGATATTTTTTCAGTTATCCGCTTTTCTAAATTAACAGTGTTTCTGGTGATAACTAAACAGTAAACACATTATGTATTTTTAATCAATACTTGAAGGAATTCAATGTTAAAGATCAAAGGTACCTTTAAAATGTTAATTTTACTAACATTTTACGTTCCTACATCCTGCTTTTCTTTAACTTTTTGTATGTATTTGAATCCTAATCGATTTTATTTTATTTTACTGAATTTTTAGTTGTGTTCATTTTACATTTTTAATTTCTTATGCAATTGGATTGGATTGAAAGTTAATACGTTGCGTTGTTGTCTTTGGAGACCTAGCCAACCTCCACATGGTGCATCTTGTTAAGTTATGGAGGAGTCAACGGCCCTCAGCTCCTACGTCCTAAGCTCCTAAGTCCTTGATCCAGAGACAGAGATCAGGAACCTTAGGTGCATGCTTTCATATTCATTCTTTTAATGCCCGTAATTGATACCGAATGTACTCTTGCTTGGTTTTAAGGCTTTATGCGTCTGGCTTTGTCATGTTTACCTAGAAGCGAAGACATTGCTTCTATATTCGTGGAAAATGAACTTAGGATGTTGTTTTTCAGGTGGTGTCTGACATAACTATTACACGGTCATACATAGGTACATAATATTTGTTTATTTTTTAATAAAATAAAGTGATAACTGATAACTTTTATTATCTTCATTGGACATGCGTAGTAAGTCTGTAGTGAAATAATACGAGTAGCAAACACGCAAGTAATTTTCATTCCACATGAAGTTTGTTCAGTATAGTACATATGTATAAGTTTATGCTGCATATGTACTACAGAATATGTTGCACACAACGACAAATCGCACTCATGGATGTACAGCGTTTGTTGATAGGTACAGTACGCGCGATCAACTATAATGCGATTATTGCGACTTCTCGATAACTCATCGACGACTTATCGATGTTGCCCTTCGGAGAAGTTTCAACTCATACATGGCCATTTTACAAGACACAGGTCTTTCCTCATAACTGAGGAAATCTAAAGCATATTTAACCATCAATAATGTCACACGTGTTCTATGTGGCATTCTTGATGGTTCGTTGTTGGCTGGCTTCAGAACATTAATGGCCCAGTACAAGGCGTAGTTCTCTCCTTATAACTGAAGAGGCTTAGCGCATACTCCACCTCAGTATTGCACCTTTTCCATGGAATTATTGAAGGTCTGCTACTGGCTGACTCGAAGTTTGTATGTCGAAGCACTTCATGGCTTAACTGCTATTTTACGATAACCACCGGGACCAACGGTTTTATATGTGCGTCCAAGAATAGAAATGCTCAAGAAATATTGCCACTAGCGCAATGCAAATGCGCAATGTAATAATGCGCCTGCTGTTACTTAATTCGGTCGATCATATAGGATCAACTTAAATTCAAGTACGTTTACATGATTCAGTTTTTAAATACTTGCTTGTATTATGCTTTTGAAAACTTGCCTGATATTATATAAAAAGAAAAGTAAACAGAACTTCACCGCCCATTTGTTCAATCACTATGCACCTATAGGTTCATCCTTTTCAATCTAATCATCTACTGGTTGTCTAATTACTGGGAGGGTCTCTTACACCCCGTTCCCGTATCGGGTGTCAGATCCTCGTATTTCATCGTGTGTGAGGATGACAAATTTGAAGTGAATACCTAAGCTATATAGATTATTTTATAAACCTTATTTAGATCATAAACTTGTAAGACAATCCTGGGTTCGATTCCCAGCGAGGCGGAAATTTTAATGATAAGTTTGAATTTCTGTTCTCGGTCTGGGTGTGAAGTGTTCCGTCTTTGTGTGTTGTCCATGGCACCCACGACACAGGGAATCCTAGTGTGAGGCTAGAGTGTGAAGCGTTATTTATTTATATTATTTACTTATTAAGCTACATTATTTATGCAAGAGTGGATTAGGAGTTAGGACTGAGATACATTTGTATAAATCACAATAAACTTTTAGTGACTCAGACATTGTGTTCAAACCTAGCAGGTTTAACATGACAATGCCTACTTTATATTATAACAAAGTAAATCTTTAGATTTCTAAAGATTTATTTATGCCCTAATGTATTCTTATGAAATGTAAATGGCTGACGTTAGGTTACTGAAGATGTTTTTGTTGGAATTCAAATTCCGAACGAATTCAAATTTCGAACTTTGACACCGGCGATCATAATCTCGCACCGCTTTGCGTCGAACGCGTTGCATTTTCATGAAGGTTTTGTTAAACTAACACACACATAGACACGTTGTGCGTGTCGTGTAAGTTCAGTTTGCTCAGGCGCCGCCTCATAAGTCAGTTACGTTGTGGACGCCGATCCGTGTGGACGTCTCCGATTGCTCTGAAAGGCGTTACCGCTTTTTCAGTAACAGTGTCGACTCTGGAATCGGCTTGTTCAAACGAAGTTATCGTATACTGCTTGCGGGTGGGATATCCGTGCAAACTTTGGTGAGTTCTGTTTGAGGTCTTTTTTGTTTATTCTGATTTCTGTGGTATGTTTGCCTTTGATTAGCGGTCGGTTGCGCAGGTTATGACTGTTTGCAGTTTTAAAAGATTTTTTCTCTGTTTGTATTGACTCATAAAACTCTTGTGGATAACTCATCCTTAGTAAAGGGATGAACACTGCCTCAGGAATTAAAATTACGAATAAACGCACTTGTGGAAACATTACTTGAAATGCCATGTGATTTCATACTCTATGTTAGAGGTACAAAGATTGCTATTCTTTCATATCGTTGACTAAAGAAAATATTTAATTTGTTTCTGCGGTAATATGTGATTCATACAAAGCCTTTTCATCATCATCTGGTACATTAATTTTTATATTAGTATTTTAATGGTTATGATCTTATGATACTCAATAAAATTATTATTTTCAAAATAATAACTTCGCGAAACGTAATTCCATAATTTGTTTTACACTTAAGTTTTTATTTCTTGATTTTAGTTACTTCCACTGAAATCATCAAAACATTTCAAAAACGAGCCTCATACGTACGTATCGTATTAGGTTAATGCTCCATAGATCAACGTATAGATTAAATCCCAACACTACTTAGGATTTCTAGGTATCAGCATTCAGCTCTAGTTGGGAAATGAACCCGGCACTCGTCTCTTTGCAAGAAGCGGTCACTACCAACTAAGCTACCGGGTCCGATGTCATATACATCTCCAATTATTTTATTAGCTTTTGAATAAATCTTAAAAGCTAATTATATATAATTATTATTAAATCACCTAATCGTCACATTAACACTATTTTTCTCATAAATGTAATTAATTACTTATTATTCTTAGATAACTAAGAATTTTATTCAACTAACCATTTCCAAAGATTTATTTTTGAATGTATTTAATTAAAATTCAATTTGTGTTCCAGACATCCTTTTGCAATCATGTAATATTCGGAAGAATTGATTAGGACATCATTTTATCTGTATGATTCAATTGAATCCCTAGTTAAAATAAATTAATGCCTAGAAGACAGGAAACAAGAAAGCATCAAATGATGTATCGTTCCACACACACACTATACAATTTTCTTTGAAGGACGTCCTATCCCAGAAGCATTTCTAAAAACAAACAAACGCTCCTGTTCCTTTGGTATAATATTTTTCTAATTCAAAATAATTCATTCATATCGGTTATTTTTATTTAAATAGCTGACATTAGGACATTACAGCTTAGTCGCCTTATAGTCAATGGTTACTGTAAGCCATCAGAAACACCAAAGAAGAAATGAGAAGAAAGAAATAAAATACCTACTTATGATACACGTATGCTGATATGATATGCCAGCTATGGCGGCCATGCTAGTCGCCATTTTACTAGGCACCCTTTTGCTAGTGAAGATTTCTCTTATCACAGAGGACGATCCCGAAATGGCGAACTTATGCGTAACGTGTCAATATTTCTAATTGAAGATTTCTCTCTTCCGGAAGACCAGCCACTAGGAACAACGAACAATGCAGTCTCCTTGACCCAACAGTTAATGTGGTAACAAAAACTACCACGCACAATCACAATAACTTATTTGCTTAGAAATGCCCATCGTATATTTTAATTGTTAATAATATAATAATATAATCGTTTATTGCCACACACAAATATTCCAAAGAAATAACAGTAAACAGAAAAAAAAACAATTAAACATAATTACAAAGGATAAAATACAATGTTATATTAAACAATTAAATCAATCAAAAAACTAAAAAATAAATATTACATAATTTATGCGGGCAAAGGAAGTGGCTCAGCTTTTGCTAACCCAAGACCTTGGTCTTGCGTAGCGCTGTTTTTCAACCACTCCCCGTTCCGAGCCGCAGAGAAAGAAAAAAAAAAACCTTCCTAAGATTAATCTATCATGCCTGACCAACAACGTAAATTATAAATTATATGTACTATTATAATAAAAATTATTAAATTAGATTTATTACATATTCTTTAAAGTTAAAATAGTATGAGTTACCTATAATTTTAATAATAATTAAATTAAAAATTATTCTTTTAAGTTATACACTAATAATAATAATTGTACTATGAACTAATTGTTCGTTAAAAATATTTTAAAGTAATCCCTTAAATAAGCATATTCATTCACGTACTTAAATGATAAACAAATATCGTTGAAATCAGTTGCAGTCACAAATCTTTTAACAGAAATCAAATTTTATTGAAAAATTGGTTATAATATGTCTCCGAAATAATAAAATTCTTTAGCTTTTAACTTCTGGAGATCTCGTTACAAATGATTATGCGTACAAAACGCAGAAATTGATAAAATTTACGAGTATGTATATATTTTGAGTATAATAAAATGAGCACAGGATCCTCTATTTTATTCTTAAACTTCCCACTTCTGGATTTTTCTTTAGAAATAAAGAGGGATCCAGAATGACAATTACGAATTCCATTCCAACGCAATTCAGATCTATCACAGTAAGGATTGTCTCACAAATGTCCATTACATTTTTTGTCTGTTTATCTGGATCTTTTTAGTTTATCTGAAAGCATAACGCAAAACTTAACTCAAGTGCTACCTACTTCTGATTTCTGATTGATTGCACTTACAATACAATTACATTAATTTTAATCCCTTGAGGATGTCCTACAACATCTATACCGACGGATGGTTAAAATCCTTGTAATTGCGTATTCTGCTTCAATAAAAAAGGGAATAATCAATACATGTCTTTACATTTCTATCCACGAGGAAGATGTATCATTGCAAAGGATAGAAACGAATCCAAGATCACGTAGCCACATATTAATTTTCAGGGCGGTTTTAGTGTAAGTATGAGTGTTTAACCTTCTTTACGCTTCTAAATACTCGTATTTATAGTTAAATGATAAGTTTTAATATCCTTTAAAACATTTATTGAGGACAGGTTCGAAATGTTCATATCACGATTTCACAACACGAAATGTTATACTTCGACAGCCATATAAGTTATTAGTTTAGTTATAGTGCTGTGAAAAATTAATGGTCCAAATATTACAGTACACGATTAGGAAATATTTAGCGTTTTAAAGCTAATTGGCTAATGAGAAAATTAGTCTGTATAATTATGAAATACAAACCTTTAAAAACTACTAAATATCGACCGACAGCTAATTTTAGGTAATGCATTTTTATGTAATGTCAAAAATACACGGTATACATTCACTTTTCAATGTCGATTCTAAATTCAAAACTTAAGAGATTATGGTTTTTCAACGCCGAAAATGGCCGGACGGCCAATGCAACTCAAAATATATTATTGCACTGAAATTTGGTATCGGATTAATGCTAAGTGCTTATCATTCAACGTCCCTCAACGGATCTCATGTACATAGTTCCTAAGAGATACATTTTTTAGGTACATTTTTCCTAAGAGAGAAAGAGGGGGGCGGAGAGAGAAGAGGGAGAGAAAGAAAGAGAAATGGCGATAATTTTGTTGCATACATGAAGAATATTTGTGCGAAATCCTATATTTTGTGAATCATTGTGATAGAATCAATATGGTTGAACAAACATTACTGTTTCTGCTTTTTACGTCCTGAACAACTGAATATGTTAATCTTATTTTACTCGTAATTCAACTAATATTAATTTTATTTATAATCTTATGTTAATCTTATTTTACTCGTAATTCAACTAATATTAATTTTATTTATAATCTTATGATTATACTCTCGTAATGGTCTCCAGTTCCAAGAAACCTTAAATAGTTATTTTGTGAACCAAAACTGATTTAGTAATTATTATCTTAAATAATGAGCATTATTTTTTTTGTAAATCATGATATGTCAGGCATGAAGCTTTTTATCATTTATTATTTTAAAATATTATATTATCTGTAAACCTTTAATTTTTTATTCCATGAATATTCCACGATTTCACACCATTAAACTTTGGCGTTAACTGTTTCATTAATTGCTTGAGTTATCCGACTTTGAATACAAATTAATTGAATACGTTAACTTAACATTATATTCGTGTATTTAATCGTTTAATTATTTCAAGAATTATAATTAAACGGTTTAGATTGCGTATCGCGTTTATAATTTATTATCCAAGCTTGGCTGCTCCAAGTATCTGCAAGCGTTCTATTTTCCATTATTTTTAATCATTTTTTTATTCTTTGTATATTTGTTATATTAAACGATGAAATTCTTATTTTTCTCTCAAGTAACTTTAATAGGAAAATAGTTTTAAACTTCAATATTCTTACCTTGATAAGGTTTTAATATTCCAAAGTAATAAATATTATGAAATAGATATAGGTAACAAATCAATATTTTATTCAAGCGTATAATGCCGACATTTTTCTCGTCTCGGACAATTAAAATATGTCCTCTTTTTTCTTTAAACGTAGACAATAGTAGTCGCGTGTCTCGGTATAACTTATAATTTTCTAAGCAGGTACTATTCGATGATTGAAGTACGTTGTTCAATGTCAGTGATAATTCTATAGGTCGTAGATTTTTCTATTATTTTCTAGGTATACCTAGTCATATACTTATACTATATACATAGTCATGTATACTTGTTAGATGTTATTAACTTGTGAATTGTGATCATGTGTTTGTATGTGCCACATACTCTGTGGTTTAGACACAGATATCGCAATCGTGATTTGTTTTATGTTACGATGGTCTCACAGTTATTGCTTCTGATCTGATATACTCAGACGGTTCTGAACTTCCTAATATTGTCTAATCAGTATGATTTGTATACATCCGAAGATAATAGGCAATGGCAACCGTATACTAATACGATTGTATACTAATACGGTTGTATTAGTATAAACCCAAATTATCGATTAACAAGACAAACTGGCCTGCAGTTTGGCAGACATGGAAATGTGAAACATGCACACTCATTTGTTGGAAATAAATAAATAAATAAAACAAAGCTCTAAAATACCTATAATATAAATCTTATTTTTCCAGAGGTTATTGTTTTCCAAGCGAGCTTCTGGAATATTCAATACAGGAAACATTGCATAATGTTTTTTCTATTTGCTTATCTTTTCCTTTAAAATATTCGTATTTGAAATAGAAACCAGCATTGTCCTACATTTAACACATAAATATGTTTGAATAACACCAACATGAAATAGGCTGTTTGTCTTCAATTACAATGGCTCTCTATTTCATATTCCATCCGTCTCACGTTCCAATGTTAAAAAAGCTGTTTTATCAAGTGTCATCATTAGCGCGGTAATCGACGCAGCTGATCAAACTGTGTCAGACCTTAGAACGAGGATGAAGTAGACTTTGGGGATACTATCAGAGCTGTCTACTGTACTTTTATGAAGTAATTTAAGATATTTTAGCTTGATTAGGCCTTAAGCAAATGACAGAGAAAGGAGGGTGTAAACAGGTACAAATGTTATACAAGCTAAGGAAATGATAGGAATTCCATATTAACCGCTAGTTTGTGAAAAGCTGATCAAATCAAGTAACTTGTATATTAACTTTACAGCTCTGTCAAATTAAACAGAATTTCTGAAATGTTGATTTGAGAAAAGCTAACTCCATGGAGTTTGTTTTTAACAAAGATTTTGAGGTAGGATTAGACAGCTCTGTCAGTTGACATGTTCAAATAATCATGATTTCAGCAACCCGATTGACGTATGACATTAGAGGAGAATGCCCATTTTGTATGGAGAAATGTACTGACATTAATATTTTTGTGTCCTGATAAAAATACCTTTATTTGAATAAGTTATCTTAATACATTACACAAACCAACTTTAGTCAATTTTAATCGTAGGAGTTATGAGATTTTCAACAAAATTATTTTGTATTTAAGTTATAGTAGACACAGTAATATGGACTCTATGCAGGCGCATTAAGTCGTATATGTTTAAGTTTGAAATTCATTTGACAGTCTCCAAACGCCATCTAGCTTTTGATGTAATAATTATCAAATTCATTTGACAGTCCCCTAACACCATCTAGTTTGTTGTATCATAGTCATAATCGAATCAACGCAACCTATTGGCCCGAAGGATCTTAAAAGATCCCTGATTGGCTCCAATTCCAATATAAATGGCCGAATGCTTTTGTGTTGTAAAACGGAAGTAAAGTTACTTATTAATTTAAGAAAATTAATCCCAAAAAGAATTTTTTAGGAAATACTGTAAAATATTTAAAATATTTTAACTTAATTTTTAGTACAAAAGTCATTGTGACATAATTTTTTTTTAAGACTGGCTATGGGCATTCTCCTTTGACAGTTGCTTAGGTAACCCTGATGACCTTTTATAACAGCAACGTGAATTTTAACACAGAAGAAATAATAGTACTGATAAATCTTTCACGTACCCTTAACTCCACGTGGTCGCATGCTCTTTTGCCGTTGCGTAGCGTAGCGTCTTTCTAGTGCCCGAACATCTTCCGTGATAATATTGCACTTCTAAGAGATATTGAAGATCACTAAATTTTACTTGTTGAAGTTTCAAAAATCATCCACGTAAAAAGGAGTACTTTCCTTGTAGGAAGTTTCATGTCAGCGTTTTATTAAGTCGATGGGCGATGACAGTAATACGTTAGTTTCCCTTTCAGAATTTTAATATAAGAATGAAGGTTGCCCGTGGACCGTTCGTTTTTCGTTTTCGAAATACGTTTTCGTAATCTGTTTTATATATTTTACGCACTGATTATTGCGGTGTTTGAAGGTGAAATCAAAACAAAAATAAAAAATAAGAACCATACTAAGTCCTTGGATATGTTTGACCGGATAACAAAGGAAGCCAAGGAATAACCTTTCTAACTTCATTTTTTTTGCGAATAACCCTCAACCGGACGGACGAGCGACCTGATAGTAGGAAAGTGACCAAAAACGTAGTGTTTAAGTACTGCGAGGTTAGTGTCGAATTGGACATCAGTAACACCAAATGCCTATGCCTTGCTGGCCAAATAATCTTAACTTAAAATTAAAAAAACCCCTGACAGTTGTACCTATTTACACTAAACCTATTATGTACTATTATGTCTTCTGTGACTAAACATAGCTAAGAATACTCGAATAAGTCGCCTTTCAAACAAAAAAAAAACTAGATCAAAATCGGTTCATCCGTTTGGGAGCTATGATGCAACAGACAGATCCACAGATACACAGACATACAGATACGTCAAACAGAAACGTCAAACTTATAACACCCCTCTTTTTTCGTCGGAGGTTAAAAAGAACTGGCTCTCAAGCCCCCAGTCGCAAGTCAACAGTCGAAGAAAGTCGTTCAACGACTGAAACAAGCGCCACCTAGGTACTTGAATCCGGTGGATAGTTTCACTTCAGGCGTTCTTCAGGTGTCATCATAATAATTATAGTAGATACGAGCATTCTTAATACGCCAGTATTATAAACGGTATGTTTACTACTTTTGTACAGGAAAATATAGATTGACCATTAGATTTATCAGTAAACATGGAAAATCGTTGCTAGTAGATTAAGAATGATACAGATAATTTATCAATTCTTACACATATTTTATCAATTCTTAGAAACATTAATCATGCAATACTACTCGGATCTCTGATTCTAAAACTGATTAATATTTACAATTATTTTAACGTGCGATGAAAAGTTTTCGATTAGTTTTAGATGTATATCTATTTACTAGCTGTTCCCTGCGGTTTCACCCGCGTTAATTTGTGGAAAAATTAACTACTAAAATATATGCTTAATAAATGAACTATCAAACACAAAAAGAATTTTCCAATTCAAACCAGTAGTTCCTGAGATTAGCGCGTTCAACCAAACAAACTCTTCAGCTTTTTAATATTAGTAGCATAGATGTACTTTGCTTACTAATTTATATTTTGCTAATTTGATGCTGAAATAATTTGATAATTTTCTTTTAGTGAATATTATTTTTAATCAATCATATTTTTGGTATAATTATAAAAGAGCTCTGTATTGTAAATAATGGGGTGTTCCTACCATTAATTCATATTGTGGTCACTACCGTAAGTGTTTTTCTCAAGCAATATATTTTAGAACCAATCAAAATACCTAGATATATAATACATATACATACAGATAGATAACATACTTTTATTGGCTCGCGAAGTCGCGACACGATGGCTAGGTGGAAATTAACAAAATGGCGCATGAAATGCCAATGACGTGGCGATTGCGGGAAATGAGAAATCCTGATGTAATACTAATAAGTAATGAGTGTTGAATGGTTAATTTATTTTCAGTTGTAACTTGTAAGTGTAACAAATGAATGACTGCTTTTGTTTTATTCGACATAAAGTTACGAATTACGATATTAATAGAGTTTTCAAAGAACGATCTAGTTTCATCTGAATGAAGTCTAAAATCGGGATAGACTATTCTGTGGCCTACCAATTGCAGACGAAAATACACGGTAATCAGTCACTATATTTTTATGTAAATAGCCAACAAATGTGCTGGCTTTACGTATTACTTTATTTGAATGAGACACAAATGGTTTTAGTTTTATCGATTTACTAAATGAAAAATCTTATCTCTTCTTTCTTTCAAGAGGTATCGTATTTTCATACATGAAGTGTCATATTAATAAAACGATTATACCGATATTATAGTATTATATTTTTTTTAATTTGCATTAGGGTAAAGTACCCTATGATTGACACCCTAAGCGTTGACTCTAGAATTTTTGTCTTTTTAATGTTGTCTGTTTTTAAACTGAATCATTAACACCTGAATGCAGTTGCAAAATAACGAAGTATTCCATTAAGCAAGATAAGTAAAATCGTAAAAAAACTTAATTTGTGTTATGATTTTACAGTCAATACATCAAACTTCTACATTAACTTGCCATGTGCAAACAAAAACGTCAGAAATGAGAGCCGTCGTTTTTATCAATTTAAATCAATTCACAAACCTAGTAGATTTAAAACAGCATCTAGTAAAAAATGGTAGGAGCAGCAATTTGGTAAACGTTGCCTGCCAGTTGCTCACCACCTTGGACCACATCTCCACTTACCATCAGGTAGGATTGTGGTCAAGCATTAACTTATTTATGTAAAAAAAAAATTTCATCAAATGACAACTATAGTACCTGACTAAAATTAAAGTTAGCAGACATTAAAAAATAATTTGTGCTTAGTTCACGGCATAATACGAAAAAGGTGTCAATAATAATTTTGGACGTTAACAATAGTACTTTCCCCTATAATATGTTAGAAGTATCTTTAAAATAGTAATGACATTTAAAAGCGTGCCAAAGCCACTAAAGATTTATCATTATCGATCTACCACGACACATGGACAGACACATAAAAGCGTAGTATCGTGCATTATGTCGTAAGTGACGCCCTAACACTGTTTACAGATAAAAAAAGTGTCCGATAAGGAATAACGGTCGAAAGCGTTTTCCCGCCATTTTTACTGTCACGTTTATGTTATCTGTGGCTTACTAGGTGTAAAAGCATGTAAAACTCTATGCTCTATTTGCTTTTCCTAATTGCTTTCGATACTTGTGCAGCGATAATTTCACATTACATTATACTTCAATGTAATTTCTTTAAAAATTTTAGAATATTTAAAGGAAGTTGGTAACTCAACCATTTAGATTATGGACTTCAAACAAGAGAAGGCTTGAATGAACTCAACCGTTCCATAGTATGACTTGTCTTGCGTCGGGAGTCGGGACGTTCTTGGCAAATCCTACTAATATTAAAAATTGAAAGTTTGTGAAGATATTTGTTACTCTTTCAAAAACCAAAACGCAAAAACTACTGAAAGGATTTTCATGAAATTTAGCATACAGGTAGACCATGATCTGCAATACGACATAGGGTATCTACATTGAAGTATTATTACTAGCGTATAGAACGGACACCGCGAACACAATGTATGTTCCTATGAATTATCGCCGCGCGGCTTCAATGTCCAATGGATTCGTTCGATTTTGAAAGGAGAACAGGTGCTCAATTTTGAAAATAGAACCTCCCGGCGGGGACACACATTTTGTTTGAGATGTCTTCTCTATGTATAGTTATACCTCAATGGGTATCTACTTATTATTCCGGAAAACGGCAAAGCTGCGGCCAGAGCGCTAGTAATGAATAACAATAAGTAGGTATTTAATACACCGTTTACTAGTATTTATAACAACCAAGTAATTTATCGTATTGTTGACGATAGCACTATTGTCTGTGTGAGAACCCACTGTCAACTAACACCGTTGGTCAGCACGAGAGCGCCGCGGCTTTTCCTAGAATATTTCTCGTTTAAACTGCTTCGTGTGCACAAACCGTGGTTAATTATAAAATTGCCGGCTGGAACGACATATCCACGAGGATTTATTTGTTATTGTCACTTATGTATTCATTGTCACTTGTAAAATACTAGCTGTGACCGCGACTTCGTTCGCGTGGGAGCATTTCCCGCGTAAAACCCGATCATCAGAGAAGTGAGAACCCTAATTACCGACCTTTTTTTTCGAGGGGGAAACACTCATATCTACCAAATATACATAAAAATAATTATAAAAATTGATCGAGCAGTTTCAGAGGAGTGCGACCACAAACACCGTGACACGAGATTTTTAAACTTATTAGATTTAAGGGTGACTGTTCAATGTTCTATTAACACTATTTAATTATTTATGTAATGAAGTGGCTACACTTTAAACTACTTTTTGTTTAAAGTTTTCATAATAAGGTAAACAAAAGTGTTAGTTAACGTTTTTAACATGTTGATATTTTGTTTGGGAATCTCCGTTGTTGTATTTTTATTTTTTATTTTATTACATTTTAAAGCGCAATCGATCTTCGGTAAGTACCAAGAACGGAGTTCTTTATAGCGACTTGCGGTAGGCCGTAGGAGTGAAATGGGAGAAATCATCTCAATAAATTAAATTAAAACAAAAATAGAATTTTTAGCACATCCTTTAGCGTGATTCAGATCAGGCGTGAAATCGCTTTATGACGTATCGTGCAATGTAGCTCAAAGACCTAATCCCACTTGGCTTTACCACGTTTACTTTTCTAGGTTCCGATGTACGTTAGTATATTGGTTCATTGTTTGCGATTACGATGACATGGGCCATAAAAGTACATATCTAATATATAAAATTCACGTGTTGCGCTTTTTTGAAGTTGAACTCCTCCGAAACGGCTCAACCGATTTTCGTGAATCTTAGCGTGCTTACTGGCTAGGATGGAGAATCGGACAACATCTATTTTTCATCCCCCTCCACCCCTAAATTTTTGGCAGAACAAAGTTTGCCTGGTCAGCTAGTATTACATACAAGCATGTTCGTGCAACGTACAGTCACGAGCAATAATATATATACATTGTCACGTTTTCAAAAATATCTTAACATGTACCGGTCCAGAAAGAAGTGAACGACAATTCGTTCTAAATTAAGTAACCATTATACGATGTCAAAATAAGGTATATACGTTTATTCCACATTAATATAATCGAAACAAAATCATAAATAAATTCACACTTCGAATATCATTTTTAACTCTCTATGACAATTTCTATAATATGTATACAAATTATAAATATACACATGTAATAGACATTGTCATGGCTACATTAAAATGATATTGGAAGTGCATACTTACTTTTGCCGTTTTTGTAACTTTACTCGTTATTTTAGTCGAATTCAGTGATTATGACGAATACAGTCATACGCAATTTAATTTTTGAAGATATGTACCTACTTATTTTGCAAATAATACCCTAACAAGGTGTTGTGATTCAATTTATATTGAATCAATAATAATTTATTTATTAATTTTAATTTGTAGCGGAGTTACTTTGTAGTTTTTACTTTATACTTTTTATTTTATATATTTGTAAAAATCTATTAACTAAATTCTAATGTATATGTAAATTTGAATATTCTAATGTAAATTTGAAATCTATGTTCGGTCAGACAAACACATCGTTTTATATTGTAATATGTCATCGATGCGTTTTTCCCTAGGCTGCGCGAAGCCGCCCGATCATTGCCGAACAACAGTTTGCATGCTCGCTTTGTTCGAGAGCGATCGGGCACACTCGGCCGCAATCGGACGGCAGGACACGGTCGTCTTGGATAACACCGAAATCATTTTATCAACATCATCTCAGCCTTTGGTTGACTACTGCACGGCGACCGAATATAACAATAAAACAAGAGCTTATATAATTTTAATACATATTATCATTGGCCCTACCTCACCGGGACGCTATGGCGACGTCGCCGGCATAGTTGCCACGGCTGCCGCTGGCGTCCGAAGGTAGCCAAAAGAGTAGCCAGTGGCTACCCTCTGTCAGTCAATTTTCTCAGATCTCATATCTTTTTCAAATTCTTTAAATAAATTGACTATTTCGTCCCAACATCTTATTTTTAAATATCCTATTTATTTTAGGTATCCCATAAACATGGACGATTTTGTATTTCTACAATAAACCTTTCTGTATCGAAACTCATTATTGAAAAATGGAACCGTGTTAAGTGAAAAACTTAAATAAGAATAATTAAAATGTGTGCAATTCACACGTAGTAGAAGTGAAACCTTCAAAAATTTTGTTTTCAAGTTAATGAGACGAATTTAAAATTTCAGGAAGATGATAATTGTAGGTTTTAGTAATGAACATAGTGATGCAAAGTTAGATAATTTTTTTACATTTTATTCGCGACGTCGCCAGCTCGCTCTTTTTCCAAATTGGCGACGTTGCCAAACCGCAAGCTGCCTAATGCAATCTCTGGCCGCAAATAAAAGTATAATATTATATGACAATGTAACAAGAACATAGAGTAGTAACGTATATACCTTATTTTGACATCGTATAATGGTTACTTAATTTAGAACGAATTGTCGTTCACTTCTTTCTGGACCGGTACATGTTAAGATATTTTTGAAAACGTGACAATGTATATATATTATTGCTCGTGACTGTACACGTAGACATCGTTCACGAACCAAAAATAATTCATACTTCTGGAGCCCAATTCTCATTTCGTAGAGATACATGTCTAACAGAGATATGTCGAAAAAACATGGCCGATTGGCCTCGTTTTGTTCGAGGTCGGCCATGTTTTTTCGAGATATCTCTGTTAGACATGTATCTCTACGAAATGAGAATTGCCCCCCTGTTGTGTCTCTCTTTAGTGCCTGCGCCAACACCTGCTAATCCTGTCAAGGAACAAGTGTTGAATTCCACAATTTTGTTTTTGTTTCGTGTTTGAAACGGCGTGTAGACCACCCAGTGCGATATGATGTGTATAATAATAATTTAAATTTTACCATCAATTTAAACGACCTCAAAGTATTTTCATCACGAAGTTGAGAGATTATCTACCTATTTTATTGGCAATCTTGTAAGCTCAAAAATGTCGCTCTCATTCGACTCAGAGAAAATCGTTAACAATTTTAAGACCTTAAGCGTTTTGGTAGATGTACTCGTATGTCGAGGGCCAATGTGTTTTGAATGAACCTTTGATTGAGCGGGAAACAATGATAAAGTGTAGTCGAATCCAACTTACTCTTTATAACTTCACATTACGGTAGCATTAGATTCTCGCCAGAAAGCCCACACTACTACTACACGCCCTTGTTAGATTTTAATACCTATCTTCGGAGGATACTGTGAACGTGACAAACCTTTTAAAGTATCGCAAAAACGACGTATAAATTGTTCGATGGAAGAGGTCAACAAACACCGGTTTACCTGACCCGTATTATATGGTAATGCGGTGCGGGCAAAGAAAAATCGATTTCAATTTCAAAACCGCGGCCATTACAATTTAAAACAGCTCGGGTGTTTGACGATGCGGTGACCAAGATTTTTCCAGAAATATCGATTGAGTAACAGTTTTTCCATATTGTCTATTTTTCTTTGCAAATTCGTCTGTTGTTTTGCTTACGAAAGTGCTGGACGGACGCGACGGTCAACGACTTGGAAAAGATTGTATAAATTACAATAAGTTCCAATATATTTCGACTATCGTCAAAATTTCCAGTGATTTACTTATGCTAACTTGTATGACGCCACTGGAAGCGGAGCGGCTATTCTGATCTGCAAACAGAATCGGTCTCAAACTTTAACAAATGATGTGCTCTATGGATATCTCGTGAGCTTGCTTCTAACAATAGGCGGAGTTGTGCTCACTTATCGGCTTCCTTTAAAACATAACTGAATATTTCCGACGCGTCTCTTTTACCATGTATAGCAACGAATGCCCTGACACTAGTCTAAAATTATATATGCTATTTCGACACTTATTGTATTTTAAATAAGTGCAATTCTGGCTTGCATTTAACTAACCTTTACCCCGGTGCACTGCGTGACGTGTAGGCTAGGTGTTTGCTCAGATGTCTCTGTTTGCTCACAGTCGCACGAATGCGAGTGTGTATTGTCGCCTTTAGCCTGTATGTATAGGGCAACGACTTGCGCGTGACAGTTTAGCTTTTTCGTTTTTTTTATTGTTTTAACGTATGAATGGCGTGTCTGGGTGTCTTGGAAGCGTGATAGGCTTTCATCACATGTTTTGAAAATTTATCATTTACAGTATACATATAACAACAATCACGAAACAATTCGCAGTCTCAAGATCTAGTCCATTGTTTTATACCTATGTCTTATTCAGCTCTAACACAATTTCCCGAAGTAAAAAGTCCCTGTCCTACTAATATTACAAATGTGAAAGTTCGTTTGTGAGAATGTATGAATGTTTTTTACTCTTTCACGTAAAAACTTCTGAAAGTATTTTCATGAAATTTGCATGGATTGGGTTTGCAAAGAGCGCTAGTATACAAATATGCTGTGTCCACTATATTTGCTTGATACCATAACAGAATCTCCAAGAAAAGTGGAACATTTATACAGCGTTTTGTGTGCTTATTACTTAAAATATAAATTCATAATAAGTTATTTTTAAGTATTTGTAAGTATTAATTATGTTGCTAACAAAAATTTTCATGAATTTATGTGGCAAGGTGATGTAGGAGGTTCGGCTCATTATCTGCACATAAATTTGGTAATCATATCCGTGAAGGTACAGTTTGGGTATTTGTTCTACCGCGAGAGGTTAACTGTACGCGATATTTTTGAAAAGATACTTCAGTTTACTGGTGGTACCCTGATATTATGCTCAGGGTTGTATCCAGACAAAGAAACTCTTAACGGATACGCATTCATCTATACTATAATAAAACTCAAAGGGCAAATTTACTGTACATTGAATATTTTTTGAAAATTTTTATTAGGGGGCACTTCAATAACGTGTTAGAGCACAAAAATATTTTTTTAGAATTATTGTCTGTCTGTATGTCTGTCTGTCCGGGCATCACATGAAAACCCTTGAACGGATTTCGATGAAAATTAGTAAAGTTGTTACTAATAATCCGGGTCATATTTTAGGATACTTTTTATCCCGGAAAATTAAAAGGTTTCCCCGGGAAACGGGATGAAAGATTGTATGGAATATTTTTAAAACATAAACCGATTTGCTTCAAATTTGCAACAAATGTTCTTTGCTTAAATTTATGGAACACATATTTTTCAGTTTTTCAAAATTTTGCAAAAAAAAAGAAAAAAATACAAATGAATGTGAATATTGCTTATTTTTCAAAACCCGCTCCTGGAGGAATCCTTTGTGATTTTATCGTGGGTTTCGGTATATAAATTACTAAATATAAGTACTTCAATATAAATTCACCGTTTCTAGGGTTCCGTAGCCAAATGGCAAAAAACGGAACCCTTATAGATTCGTCATGTCTGTCTGTCTGTCTGTCTGTCTGTCTGTCTGTCTGTCTGTCTGTCTGTCTGTCTGTCTGTCTGTCTGTCTGTCTGTCTGTCTGTCTGTCTGTCTGTCCGTCCGTCCGTATGTCACAGCCACTTTTCTCCGAAACTATAAGAACTACACTGTTGAAACTTGGTAAGTAGATGTATTCTGTGAACCGCATTAAGATTTTCACACAAAAATAGAAAAAAAACAATAAATTTTGGGGGTTCCCCATACTTAGAACTGAAACTCAAAAATTTTTTTTTCATCAAACCCATACATGTGGGGTATCTATGAATAGGTCTTCAAAAATGATGTTGAGGTTTCTAATATCATTTTTTTCTAAACTGAATAGTTTGCGCGAGAGACACTTCCAAAGTGGAAAAATGTGTGTCCCCCCCCCGTAACTTCTAAAATAAGAGAATGATAAAACTAAAAAAAATATATGATGTATATTACCATGCAAACTTCCAACGAAAATTGGTTTGAACGAGATCTAGTAAGTAGTTTTTTTTTAATACGTCATAAATCGTAAACCGCAAAAAACATCGATCAAAGTTACAACGAACTACAAAAACTTTTATATTATGTTACTTGCTGCTACGGAACCCTTTATGGGCGAGTCCGACTCGCACTTGGCCGCTTTTTTAACTTTCCTTCTGCAAGAGGTACAAATAAGGTAAAACATAATTTCCGTATGCGAAGCTGCGGGCAACAGCTAGTTCAATTAATATAGCTTAGCTCGTTCTAAACTCCATCATAACCTAACTGCCGCGCTCAGGGATGGCTCCATACCAGAAATCTCCTCAGAGACCAACATTACAAACGCACAGTTACAAAAGTTTGTTTAAAAAAATATTTTATTAAGTTTTAGAAATATAAATTAAAGTGGCCTAAACCTGGTTGGTATCCTGAAGCATTTGTCAGTCTGTTTTTTACACACGTTGCTCAAGTGACCCCCTGTCCCATTAAATAAATTTTATAGATATTTATTAGCTTCACCTGTATGTATGTAATGTATGCAACGCAATCTTTTAATGTACTTAATTTTCACCAATTTCAAAACGTCAGCTTCAAAATTTCAAAGGTCAAGGGGCGGAGGACAATACAATAATTTCGTCGTAATAGATCGTCAGGATAAAAAGAAAACATTTTGATTATTTTTTCTTTTAGTTTATTTAGTTTTTAAACTATTAATTATACCATTAACATAAAATATGAAGAAGCATTAATTCGTCTGCATAAAGCTTTTTTGGAATCAGTTCTTACACATAAGCGATACGTTACGAAATACAACAAGCGCCTTAATCTGGAACGGCGGTTAGTATTCAATCCGCGCCACTTTACGTAAAGACGTATTATCTGCCATCTAAATAATACCAGCAGCTAACCCGTAGCCCCGTACAGTTTGGGAAACGGAACGTTTTCACCGATCGTACAGATTATAAAGTGGACGAGCTAGTTTGATGGTTTTATGGACTTGTGTGTTCCGTAACGGAAGTGCATAATTATATAATGTGAATTTTGGGATTCAAAAAAGGAGGAGGTATTAAATTCGACTGTATTTTTTTGTTTGTTACCTTAGAACTTTCGACTGGGTGAACCGAGTTTGATGATTCTTTTTTTAATCGAAAGCTGGTAATTGTCATGTGGTCCCACTTAAATTTGAGGTAGATCTGACGAGTAATTTTTGAGTTATTTTGAAGTCTGTTGTTTTTCATCAAGAATTATCATAGCATAACATTATGTACCTACAGTTTGTATAGATTAATCTACTGAGGTGTAATCTTTTAATGTAAATACTGAGGATGAGATTTTTAAATGTAAATACTTTTTACGTCTTTTATTGTGACACATTTTTCTACTAAGAAAGAAGGCTTTGTTAAATTTTTTGTTCAATTGTTGTTTATTAATGCCCTATTAACTAAGCTTGCCGACAGGATAATTATGAATTCTGGACAATATGGTTTCGGTTTTATGTTAGTGTTGTTCAATTATTTGTAATTTCGGAGATTCGGTGATCCAAAAGTTCTGAAAAATGTGATTTAGTAAATCACTTTTCATTTCACCACCCTCAACTTGTCCGCCAATTGACATCCATTCATCCACTTCGGACAGATAATAGATCTTTGAAGTCCGTACTAGTCATCGTGTTGAAGTCTAGGTATTAGAAAACAAGGTACGAAACGAACCTTTTTCCGCACAACCCTAACCAAAGCAACTCGTGACCACCGCCACAAAACCTGTAACCTATGTAATTTTAACAGTACCGGCTCCCGCGACGTGACCGGAATGAGACTACGAAACCCATTCACGATAGCATTCGAATGCGGGCTCCGACACCTGTCAACTGTTGGCGGGAGTTCGAGTTTTTTTTAATGGACCACCTTAGGATAACTCGTTGTATGGCCACCGAGAGAGCGAATGAAAATTCGCTTGTTATTTTGAGTTAAAATAATTTAAAAATTGGTAAAATGTTTTTACTTTCGCATAGAAATAAACATTTCCGAAACTTGGGTTGTCCACCAAACACCTATTCGAGTTATTCAGCAGACTCAAAAATGGTCGTACAAATGAACGTAGTAATGAATTGAAATTGCAAAAATTTTGAATTTGACAATCGCGGTCAAAGACAGCTTATCGAATTTTTTTGCTGTGAGTTCTCGCCCGTGACGTTTGTAATGACTTCTTTATCTGTTGCTGTAATGAAAACATGTAATGTAGGAAACGAAAAAACTTGTTGAAATTAGCGTAGATAACACCGAGGTGTCTGTTTGTGCAATTGTCAATTAACGTTACCAGGTGTCTTTTTCTATCAAGTAACTAGAAAATACTACATATTTATTCACTGAACAAATAAAAAAAAATTGTTGAGACTTAAATTATACTTTACATTTTGGGTATGTTGCAGGGGTTTAGGCTCAAAATGAAGCGCTCATAGCCCGGCGGCTTGCGGCGATCCTATGTGATCGAAAAAGTTAAAAGGGTAGCTTAAGGGTTTAATAAAATAAAATAAAATATATGATCTAAACTGTAGATAATATTGTTTGGGCGTAAGGGACTTCCATCTTTGAGTCCAACCAATCTCTCATGCTTGTTGTGAATTTCATATCGAATTAAAACTCTAAATTTTTACACCACTGTAATGTGTTACTAATATTACTAAATTCAAGTTAACAAAGACAAGTTCTATTTCACTCACGCACGAAAGTAATATTTTTTTCCTTTTTTCCACTGCATACAAAAATGTTCTCATCTATCTCATTTTGTCTTTGTCTGTCGTGCTATTGTCACGTTTTGTTACGCGATGGTAACTAACCGAAATAGGTTTCAGAAAGTTATACTCGAGAATTTTCTCGAGAAGGAAATCTGCTACCGTCATCGGTGTTGTTGGTTATAGTTACAGATTGAGCGTTGACCAATAACTCATAGATTTCAACCAGTTAATTATTATTACCTTAAGCTGCTTGGGAATCATGTTCCAAAATTATTTGGTTAGAAAATGACAGACTATGGACTGGGAAGTGCCAAGTCTTTAGGGCTTTAAATGTCTAGCATGCCTGGTCTGTACGCGCTGATCTTTAAAAAGTTTCACTGCCTCAGTGCTTCGAAGCATAATATTGTAAATTTTATTAGTCTTTAACGAGGTTTTAAACACCGAAGGATTGTAAAACAGATGATAAAATTAGTAAAACGTATGACTATAAAAGTTAAATACTGAAATGAAAAAAAAATTAAGACATTAGTATGTGAGTGTAAGAGATTAAGAACGTAGTAAACCTAGATAATTTTTAGTAGATATGCGATTTACCGGACCTTACTCCATTTCGTTAGCTAACCCCAACTAACCTCCAGGTGACAATAAAGACAGATTACCAAGTAAATACACAAGTCTTTGTGATTCAAATAAATTTAAATGAACCATAGTTCACCGTCGCTGTGTGGCGCAAGTGTGGACCGAATGCTCTGAGCGTGCGTGATGTAATCTTGTTTTCTTTTGTCAGTTTATCATTTCACAAATCTGAGACTTAGACGCGTTTTACTCCTTTGACCTGGTAAGGTATCGAATGAGGCAATAAGATTTTCCGCAACTCGTGTTATATAATATTTATATGTTTACAGAAGACACATTCTAATAATATAAATAAATTCAGGATGATTTCTACAGGTACGCAACGGAATACGTTAAACCTCTCAAAAACCTCTGTTGGGGATTCGATTGTTCGAAATCTTCCAAATTACTGGATCTACTAACATTGCTGCTTGATGCTAATGCTCACCTCACATTCTAACAGCCGCACTAGTTTCCCCTGAAACACGGATTGCATGAAAATATACAAATGAGACAAAGGCCTAGTCTGAGAAAAAACATTTATCCATCACATAAATATAAATTATGCATCGACCAAGAATCGAACTTTTCATCTCTCTGTGTCACTACTAACTGATCGACAGAGTCGTTCAACATCAAATTAATGTGTCTGTGCGTGTGATTTCACTTAATTGGTGACAGGATACAAATATTTGATTGAATGTCAAATTATATAATTATTATAATTTAATACATCTACATACCATCAATGATAGATTTAAACCGTTCTGATGCCAACATGATAAACATGTTGTTGAATGTTTATTTATTTATATATTCGGCATATCCTGTGATGAGGGTTTTCAAATAGCTTCCCGAGGTACTCGTGGGTGGCGGCCCTATTTTTTTTAATATATTTACCGAAAAATATATAGTTTATAATGGGCTATGTTCATAATAAGAATAAAATCTACTTACTAATACGTAGTATATTGGACTTATAAGCATAAACCTTTGTACAAACGTTCTAGTGTGGGGGAGCACTAAAAAAAACTTCTTATTTCATTATTTGACAATAGCTATCAACTATAATGAGTATATTCAAATATACTTACACAATAATAAAATTGTAAAAGTGCCTAATTCACCGCGCCGGAAACTAATTCGGTAACTTTTGCAATGATTGTGGTAGAAATTAAAAAGGTTTCAGGTCTGGCCATGCTTTAGCTATAAAATTTCATTCCTTAGCTTCAATTGGCATATGAAACACGAACCATTTCAATCAGTTTTAAAACGTTTATAACCCCGGAACAGTTAATGAAAACTCCCAGTCATATTTCCAGGAGTTACATTACAAAGGAAGCAATAATTTCCTCAATAAAATCCAACTTCTCATATACGACGTGAACTATGCGCTCGCGCAGCCTTTATCGTTCAACAAACCCTTGTATATCCGTCCTTTTCCGACGCAAGCGTTTAATATCTCCGTTTCTGATGGCCGCGTTGCTAAGCAACCGTATTGTTTACTCAGGCCGTGCCAGTCCATGTAGAGACTGTGTACACAGGTATGTGGGCAGGTATACGTAAATTTTATGATATTAAATAGTGTAAGACTAACTTGACGATTCATCAATACAAGCCTAATTATCCCACTTCTGATGTCTTGTCTCCTTTTTGTATAAAAAGCTCTTTAAGGAACATTAGCACCTTTGAATCGGGGGAATTTATTGGAAAATTTCAGCTATTCATCCATTGTCATGACCTAATGTTCATTCACTGATGCAATTGATTTATCAATTCCTGAAGGTGACTCCAGTTTAATGAATGAACCGGTCGATGAATCGACTAACCCCTTGTCCGTCTAGGAGGGTATCTTATCTTCTTATCGATTGGCACGAATAAACACGTATTTTTCTTACGACAAACGGTGAAGACGTTTGCACGTTATAGATTTAAAACCATCCCATACCAATCTTCATTCTTACAGAAGTAACCAACCATACATCTAACTCTAATAGCTCTAACACAGTATAGACTGTAGTGTTATTAATGTTTAATTAGCATTTTTTCTTCTAACCTTTTTGACTTTGAGCTTGCCTTATTGACTTTCTTCTTTTCCATGACAAAGCATCTTTCTGAACTGAATTTAGAGTTGAGAAAAATGAGCTCCGAGCCCCGGACTCGAGCTCCGAGTCGGGGCTACTGAGCCTTCAAAGCTCGAGGCCTAAGGGCTCGCGAGCTTTAGAAGGCTCGAGCCTTTAGGGTTCGAGCCTTAAGGGCTCAAGAGCCTTCAATTGAAGACTCGAGTCGAAGCTCGGCAATCAACGGATATGCCTATCTTTTTTTTTAGACAAACAGATAAAATTTGAAAAAAGAAATTGCAAACAGATAAAATTTCTAAAAATAAATTGAATGGGATCTATAAACTTACTAAAAGGTTTTTTACTTAAATATCTTCGACGCACGGCCATCGCTCAGTTACAGTTTTATTACAATTCGAGTAACCGCCCTCGCTTTGCTTCGGTTTTCTTATTTTTTTACACCTTGGGTTACATTATTGGAGTTTTATTAAGGATCCTTATTTTTTTTAAATATAGCCTATGTTCACCGGGGATAGCGTAGCTTTCTAACAGTGAAAGAATTTTTCAAATCGGTTCAGTAGTTTCGGAGCCTATTCAATGCAAACAAAAAATCAAATCTCTCCTTTCAATCAAATCAAATCAAATCAAATCTTTCCTCTTTATATATTAGTATAGATAGGTACATAAAACCTCAATATTCATAAAAATATTATAATAAAAGTCTATATTAAAGAAACAAAACATAAATCAAAATCATCATTGAATTTTGTTCTCAAAATCTACATAATATCTTGTGACGTGACGTCATACACCAATAAATCGTATTCGCGCCACTACACTGTGATTCGCGCGGTATTTTGAACTTGCTTTTGAATTTGGAATAATGACGACGCCGCCACGATGCGCTTCGAATGGCGTTCAAAGTGATTTTGAGTATTATTTATTTATATATTTTTTTATTAATTTGTTATCTATAGTATGTTGAGTTATTTTGAAGTTGGTTATTTTTTTCTTGTTAAAATCCAGATTATACTAACATATTAATAAGTTTGACGACCCGTGTTACTTAATGGTTATATGCTGGTCCACCGTACCAAGGGTCCTGGGTTCGATTCCCAGCGACATTTGAATGATAAGTTTAAACTGTTCTTAGTCTGAGTGTGTGTTCTTGTCTTTGTGTGTTATCTATGACACTTACGACACAGTGAATCCTAGCGTTGGCTACGAGTGTGTAACATTATAAATGATGATGATGGAAGATGATGATGATAATGACGAATGGTGATTATGAATGGTGGTGATGATGATTATGGAGGATGATGATGATGAATGATGATGATAAACTATGATGATGAATGATGATGATGATGAAGATGAATGATTATGATGGCGATGATGAATGATGATAATGATGACTGGTGACGGTGGTGATGATGAATGGTGATGAGTGGTGATGATGATGATTAATTGTGATGATGATGAATGGTGATGATGAAGATGGCTGATGATGAAAACGATGAATGACAATGATGATGATGTTTCACATAAGAATAGGATGTACCAAGATTATTATCATCATTAGATGGCTTGGTTACTGATCAGCCATCTAACGCCATCTAGATTCAGTGTTACGAATTACAAACACATCGCATAACTAACGGAGAAAGTTTTATTTTACTCCCCATAAAATTTCATACCGCGGGCTTAAATGTGAAAATCAGTTAACTCCAATATTCGCAGCGCGCCCTAATTCAAATTTTGAGGTTAAGGGTTTTTTAGGGTTCCGTAGTCAAACACAGTACGTTTTGATTAGGGAACCCTGAAATTACAGTAAATATTACAAAATGAGCCCTGAAGACAAAGCTCGAGCTTCGACTCGAGCCCTGGACCAGAGCTCGAACCTCCGCCTCGAGCCTTCATGTAGGACTCGAGGCGAAGGCTCGAGCCTTATTAGAGAGCTCGAGCCTTCAATGAGCTCTAGACTCGGAAGGCTCGAGCCTTTCAACAACACTAACTGAATTGCTTGAGTGTATCAGAGATACCTATATGAATAAACAATTTTGAATTTATACTTTTTAGTTGTTTTGGTATACTTATGCAGCCATGTAGATAAAATCTTTTATAAAAAAGTGACGATTTTTTTACCTTGTCAGCACAACGCACGTCGATATAGAGTCGCTTTAAAATATAATACGTCATTTTTATTCAACGATTAGCAGGTAAGGTGTAAGAGATTCTGCCCGTCCTTGAGTCAAAGAAAACTTGTAGTATAACCTTGCCAAAAAACGAAAGGTCTAACAGCTCTCACATGTGGTTTGACTCTATACCATTTAATCACGACGGTTCTCTTGCATGATCAAAGCATACTTAACTGGTTAGGCTTCTTACTCTCCTATTTCGAGTCTATAAGGACTCCTCTACCTATGATTTGAGGGCATGCAGCATGGTATATTGCACATTAGTTGTCATTGCAGGTCATTGGCTGAAATGAATAATTTAGGTTAAGGCCAAGGTTATGTTATGTGTACTAGATTCCACATAACACTATAAATACCTCGTAGAAGTAATAAACAACGTCATCATCACCTTCTTTATAATTGCAGAGTAGATTGAGGTTATTAGGGTCAGACAACAAAGAAAATATTTAATTAACTGGTGATTATACTGACGCGCATTGACTTAGTTGAATATTTAGCTAACGTTAAATTAAAGAATTCGGTGGAGCGTTTAAGGCTACTGAATAAGGATTACTTGAATGGAAAAGCGAGTTGATTTCCCCTTTAGAGCCTCTGCATACGGCGTATTTTTACGGCGCCGAAAATGCGATCGTACGATGAAACGACTTGTCCGCCTCGTCATTTGCAGCGCGGAAAACGCGCAGATTACGTTTTCGTCGGATGCGCTTCAAAAACGCAGCATGTGCAAAGCCTCTTATAGGCACCAATGGTGTTGTGGCAGTTCTTGTATTTAAAATTATGGAACAGTAGTGGTCTATACGCTCATGTTTCAGTCATTGTGTAATTTTTTATTAAACGGTGAAATTACTAAGTCGCGATACGCCAGCACTAGATTTTTTGTTTTAGCATACATATACACAAATAAGATCAAAGAACTCTAAAATAGCAATAAGTTAGTAATAGGAACAAATAGCTCACTTAACGAATGTATCACACTAAGTCGCAGAGAACTGAACCAAACACTTATCATTGGTGGGCGGAGTCACCAAGGTCTTTAGAGTTCATCATTAGCCCATACAGTGTTGAATATCCAATAAGATCTGTTCCTGTCTTAATCACCGTTCCCTAGATTAAAACAGCTTTCACACTGTCTAAAACTAAATGCAGACAGTGACCCGTGTCCTGTGGTCGTGGTTGTCACTGCCCACTGGCGTCACCGGGTTACTTGCACGTAACATTACCGGCTGAGGTCTATGCTGTCCGTTCGCATGTGTTGGCTCGCTGTGACGGTAACTGAGTATCTGGTGGAAGCTTTGGAAAGTTGATGGGACGTGTGACGATTAAATTAGGAGGCTGGTCACCAGTGACAGCTTATTTTAAGCAGCCTATTAGTTTAAATTTTGCTCTCCCGTTTGAATGGGGAGGGGAAGAACTAATCTAAGGTTTGGGAAGTCTGCCAATCAGGACTTGACCAGCGTAAATGGTCTATTCTTCTCACATTGTAAACGGGTGGATTATGGTTATGGGTTGTGTCACTGGCCAACATTTTTAGGGTTACGCAAATTTAAATGTAATCCTATGAAATAAATAAAAAATTTCCTCTTCACCTCTGAAAAAGTAACAAAGTTTATAGATTAGTCTGTACCGATATTAGCTGTATATTGATGACCCCAAGAAACACCGGGTTCTTACATTAGATATATTTTTTTATAAAAACGGATGTAGTTGAATCCGGAACTCTTCGCTCGAATCACAGAGTCACTATTGATTGAGCCACAGGCTCGTTTGAATATATTGAATGTAAAGGCAATTTCCAACGCAAATTTACGCGTTTAAACAGTTTTAAATACAATGACAGAATTAAATAATGAATAATTAAAAACTATGAATAATAATTTTGATAACGTGTACCTAAAGCTGCGTGATAATTGGACACCTGTCGGTTGGCGCGGTGATGCAAAAAGGACTCGTAGGAATTCTAACCACAATTTAGTTTTCACACGTGACTTGTTTCATTAAAATCGCAGTTATAAAATTTGCCATTGCAAAAGCTCTGGTGTTATTTTCGTAAGTGTTCTTAAACCAGAAATATCAGGTGACTTTGTGTTGCATATTTTACTTATGATTTTAGACGGAGTGGTTAGAATATATGGTTATTATATTGTCTGTCGCAGTGGATGACAGGAACTTGCTAAAGATATTTGTAGGAAGTTAATGGGCAGGCCTACCGACTACTTAAGTCCTTATACTTATACTCGTATAATTATGACTCACATACACACAACACTGTTTTCAGATAGAAGCTTAAAACCATACCTTTAAACAAAGTTTTAAAATAAGTTTTCACTCAGGGCCGACGTTGCATTGGAGATCCCTTTGGTAATTATTGCTCATGTCATGTCCATAGGCGATGGTGACCGCTTGCCATCAGGTGGCTCGACTTCTTTTTCGTCAGCTCTTCAGGCTACAACAAAAGTGTATGAGATATTGTATCATAGAGACTAATCTATGTCCTTAGCGTATTGTTTAAAGTTCAACGTCAGAGCAGAACTTCATGCAGTTGACTATTCCGATACAAAGTAGGTACGTAATCCAGTTTCTTCATACCTATCGATAATTATCTCCATAGGTTATGATGCCTTCAGCCCTGTCAACAATCATACCAACAATAACATATTATATATAGTCATCCCACACAATCTACATACAAAATATATCAATGACCCTTTCCTGGTGCAAATTAGCAATGCGCTAAAATGACACCTATACACACAGCTGATGCTGTTGAAAATTGATGATTTTCCGAAGGTCTCCAGGGGCCATATTCGCTCGACAGCGACGGGTCACGCGGAGTACAACCTTGTGCCAGTTGCCAGGCGCTAACAAGCGAGCTTTATTGACAATTATTACCCAGTAAACCTCTGGCCACAGCGGCCTAGCGACCACACATAAAATGTGAAAGACATAATGTGGTTACAGTCCTAATTTGAGGCTCTGGTCTCTCTTAAGGCAGCATCTTTCATGGTGCGCGCCTTGAAGGACTGGAATAGTTTGCCCGCTTGGGTGTTCCGTTCCTACAATGAATTGTAGGTGGACGGGACACCTACAGGTGTCTTTAAGAGAAGAGAACTCCGTAGTGGAGTTGTTAGTGAGCTCACCTGAAGAGCAGCTCCCGATAAGCGTTTGTTTTAGGTCGTCAGCACAGTAAATGCCACTGAAGAGTTTAAATTAGGATTAGATAATGGACTGATTCGAGCTCCAGTAAGCTCGAAAATACCTTTTTCTGAATTTGTCATCGTAATATACTTCCTTGGTTGTACTTCCCCGGTTACGTTTTTAGTCATTTCGACTCGACTTCATATTGTTGGTAATACGCATTCCTTCTATATCCATAAATTCAGTTACGAGACTTACGAGCCGTAGTTTAGAACGTGACTTATCTGTACGTACTCGTGTGTACGCCGCCTAGCGAGGTTGCGTACACGTGAGGCAGTTTTGTGGCAAAGGTTCTTTGTAATTATTAGTTATTTAAAGTTATTCATTCGCGTACAAAACGGCACGTAACCACGACGCGGCGGCGCGGCGCCTTGGTTTCTTGAAGTTCTTTTAAAAACTAGGAAACGCACTTTTTCGCTTTGAAAAACCCATGTCTTAAATTAGGAACAACATCGATTGAAAGAAAGACAAAATGTTAAACTAAGGTTATTTATTTATTTCCAATAAATCAGTGAAAGTCGCATCTAAAACTGTTAAGTCGTTTCTGAGACTAGCTGGAACAAAAGCACAGACAAACTTACAAAAAATCAATAAATCATTGTTGTAATTATATGTCTGTGTTGTTAAAGGATGTTGCAATAATACTCGTAAATACCCTCTAATAGATATTATGTTCCATGCACAAACATCCGTCGATATTTTTTTTAAATATATGATTTGCTTAGGGACTCTTAATTAGTTATACTAACTCATAGACGCCATGTTTTAAGATTGTATGTAATAAAAAATCTTGTTCTGAGTATTCTGTAGAGTAACCGGTATGCATTTTCCATTTACTCGTTGAAAATTGAATAATTGACAGTAGTTAGTGAAGTGCTATTAGCATCTTACAGGCCTTTCCTCTTTAGTTCAAGAGGCCATGCACATAGTCACATACCCTATGCCGTTATACTGCATGTTGCCTTAGGGGTCAATGGCCAACAGCATAGAAATTTCCTATGCTGCCTAAAATCCCCCAAAACAACTCTAACGATCCATGATACTAGGATAGCAGTCAAAATGCAGTCTATTTATTATTTGCCATTTGATCTTAGAGTCCGTAAAATTCTACTGTTGTGTATCAGTGGTGTTTCTCTACCATCAAACCGCATTGCAGTAGCGATAGCATACTCTATGCTCTAGGTATCAAGAGGAGAGACCCGTGCCCAGTAGTGGGCCATTACTTGGTTGATCCCCAGTGGTATTTCATCCCACTACATCTTAACTTTTTCATCTTAACTATGAGTCGCCTACGATGGGATCTGCAGTCAACCTGATGTTAAGTGACTGATACAGATTTTTTTCGTGTATATGATACGTAACGCTACTGGACCATTAGTCTGTTTAGTCCATTGCTTCTTGTGAATAAGACACCTTTTTATTAGCAATAGCTCTTTTCGATTTCGGTAAATCGTTAATGAATCTGTACAACGATGCTACCACCTATGTACATATTATATTGCATGCATACATCGATGGTAACTCAAATGTTGAAGCGACCACCGAAATGCAATTACTTTAAGTACATTACACACCTAAGCCAGGTAGAAGTTCCCATAAAAAATACCATTCATATTCGCGTGTCAGCAATACAAGGTCGTACAACCGCCATAACGATGGTACTTGTCACCGTGACCGACTTGTGACATGGTGTTTGCTGCATGTCGGCTGCACGCGACAACCGACGACACGATTTAGGAGGTCGTGTCGTAATTTGTGAATAGGGTTTCGGACAAGGTTCAGGCAATTACTCCTACTTATAACACTAACAGAACCAAGTCTTAATTATGCTATGGTGGAAAAGAGATTCAGTTTGAAATGCTGAAATATGTCAAATCGATGTCAAAATGACATTTGTAAGATCTGAGATCGCTCTCTTGAACCGAGATCGGTTTATTAATACGTGCTTGAGAACAGTTTGAATTTCAGACCCTCGGACCTCTTCTACTGGACTACTATAGTCGAATCACTAATCCACCCGACCTTTTTGACATTTAAAGTGTCAAAGTTTTACTGATTAGTTGCTAGCTAAACAAATAAGAGGAGATTTTGGCGGCTAGGTTCTAACCTAACCTAAACATATTACCTACTGCAGTTATGCTGCCATTCCCAAACAGACCTGCACCCTAATTCACGTAACTTTAAGACGTATCGATTGAGTTGCAGTGACGCTGCAATCAAGTTGCAGTGACGCGGCCATCAAGTTGACGTTTAGCGTCTAAACCGTATTCTCGTAATTTTTGAACTGCGCGTCAACTGCACGCAAACTGCGCGTGAACTTCACTTCTCCTGCACGCATCCTGCGCCGTGCGCGCCTGCCACACTTTTCTTCGGCTATTTAGTACTCTGTGTTAGTGTTGTCATATGAGAGAACAAATAAACTTGTTAATAATCAAATACAATTTATTAAGTTTCCATTAAAAAACGTTGAAGAATATTTACTTACTATCCCAATAATGATTTTTGTAAATTTTTTTTGACGTGATAAAGTATATTAAAACGATGAATGTCGGGAGCACGCACGAAAAACCATGACTCATTGTCTCGTTCCGCGAGCAAGCGAGAGCGCGGAACAAGCGATAGAGAGGAACGATCGGCGTATCGTAGCCGATGCTGTAGGCGATCGTAGTTGAGTGGAGCGGAGCGGGGCGGGGCGGAGCGGAGCTTTGTCATGACGTTGTCACGTTAAACTACCGTCCGTAAACCGACTTTACAGACAAACATTTTTGTAAAGAAAAGTAATTATTTGTACCTACTTCAATTCACAAAAAAACGTCATAATTATGTTAACTCAATATGGCAGAATGAAGGTCTTTACTTTGCCTCGCAATGCAATTATACATTATTATAATGTATTAGTAATAAAAAAGTGTCAAAACAAACTGCGATCGGAAACACGCTATCTTGACGCGCATCAACAGAATACATTTTTGTGACGTGAGCGTGTTTGACAAGCGCTCGCGTGACGTGAGCGTGTTCGACAGCGCTCGCGAAAGCTAAGAGAATACGGAAAGTGTTCTTTTGATCGGAACGTCACTGCAACTGCACTGCAATCGAACTTCTTTATTTACGTGAATTAGGGAGCTGATACCTGACACGAGCCTAAATATGTCCTCACGTATTAGGCAAAGCCTAATAATCTTGTTACTCCAACCAACAGCAACATTGGTGTAACGTAAGATAATGGCTGACGGTAATATGCATAACCTACCTGCAGTGACATTGTGTCTCATTCAATGGACTCGCGTGCAATAGCTTTGCCACCACAACAACCATTTACTCTGCATTGCAATACTAATGATCTTGGTTTAAGATTAGGGTCGAGTTTTATTTGAGGCGTTCTTGCAGTTGAAGCGTTTCGCGTGTGCAAGTGTCCTGAACATGTCATTAGAAGTTTTTAGCGTTTAAAGCAATGAGAAAATCTTCGGTACAAGAGTGACCTTTATTAAACATTAGGTTGTTTGTACATGGTGCTACTGGAAGGATGGTTGTAGCAAGTTGCAAAGAAGGAAAATATCGGCCGATCTTCAGTAGCGATTTTCTGTAGATATCTATAAGTCGATGGACATAGAGTTAAAAACTTAAACGGACCAGCTTGTGGGTAAACTACTGTTAAGTAAAGCGTTAGTTAATCTTTAATAGGGAAGACAATTCACAAGAATTTACCTTGAAAAAAAACGAGACAAAAACCAAAATATGAGAAGAAGGAAAGTTATGGTGCACTCATGACGGAAATTGTGAGGAAGACTACTAGAGGTTATTATTTTGTTCAGATATTTCAACTGGTCTCATGAATATCTGTTACTAATTGCAGGTGAATCGTCAGCCGCTGCTTTCTTTAGTCGCGACATGTATGATCGGCTTTAGTTTGAAGGCACAATGGGTTCTGTTTACGGTCTGTTGTTTCGGGAGCTTCAAGCTATAATCGACCCTAATGAGAAGTTTATAAAGACAAAAATCCAGTAACTGGAGTTTATATAGCTAGAAATTTATTGTTGGATTTGAGTATTGAACGTATAGAGATAGAGATGATTTTCGTTTGATCTGAGTGGAACACGCGACTCGTTACGCTAGCGGGCGCGCTGTGAAGGACGCGAGCTATGTGAAATTGATTCCGAGCGATAATCGTTCGATTGCAGATGATGTTACCCCGATACTTATCTGACTATGACCTTAGGGTTTTTTTTTTACATTTCCGCCTTATTTATTGGCTATCCCACTTTTCGCAAGCGGCTTGCTTAAAGAGAGAGACGATTGCATGTCGCGCAAATGAGAATGTTCGGGTTGATATGCGGATTGACGAGAATGGATATTAAGGAACAATATATATTAAGGAATATTAGAGGAATTTTGAAAGTGATCAAAATGACAGAAAAGTTAAAAAGGGATCAAATGTCCTGATATGGGCATGTGATGAGGCGAATGGAAACGCATGTGAAGAGGTGATGGATATGAATATGGATGAACGAAGGGGACGAGGATGACCAAAGAAAAGAGAGATGATGTTAAAGATAAGAGTGTAAGTGTAGAGATGACGGCTGATAGGGAAGATTGCATGAAGAATGGAAGAGAAAAACATTTTGCGCCGACCGGGAAATGGGTAGGATGATAATGATGAAGCTTGTAAGTCTTGATACTGTATTAGTCTGTAAGTACATTGTTATTTATTGCACACCAGTGTCACCTGTCGGCTGTCGATAATTAGTATTCACGTAATAATAATACAAGGTAAATGTAAATGTACGCAATAGGCGATCACATCGTTTGTTTGACAATTGTTTTATACAACCTTATATCGTTTAAAAGAGTTGAAATAACGACTGAGTTTTAATAATTTATTGCTAAAAGCTCCACTTATAGAAAAATGTTCTCCATTTTTTCATTTGGTTCAAGAAATAATTTTTAAACACATTGTTATTTAAAAATGTTCTCCTTATTGTCCTTCCGAGTCCCCCATTCGGATTGACACTTAATTTTTTTTACTATCTAGTTTTATGTTATGCTATCTAGTGTTAGTGTATCAATGATACCTACATGAATAAATGATTTTGAATTTTGAATTTGTAAAGGCGTAGCAAGTTTAGGACAGTTTATATCAATTTGATTGACCTATAATAGATTCTTACTGATTTCTTATAACTTAAAGTATACTAATAGCTCGTTAATGCCAGACTGAAATATGCTTATTGACCGGTTATCATTCATTTATTTCGGAAAACTATAGGCTAATTTATTTGATTAGGTATAACATAGCTTACCAAAAGCTAATCTTTCGTCCTTACCACATACTTAAATTGTATCTAAATAAGTGGTTTTTACAGATGTTTATCATCATAATATGCAACACAAAATCTATAGAAAATCCAAGTTAATAAATGGACAACCTTTACCTAAGACCGCAATGAAATGTGGGAAACATTAGGAACAGGTAAGAAGTATCTAATGTGCCATTAAAACTTAGAATGGGGATTTATATACGGGATGGATTATTGCAATCCATAGCAATAGCATCAATCTAAGCAGCGCATATATTGTAATGTAAGAAACTTACGAACAAAGCAAGATAAATAAAAGCTTGTAAAAATGTCAAATGTTTCCTAATCTTAAAGTGTTAAGCGTTACATTACTTTTTATGTAAAAATGTCCTGTCGGATGAAAAGAGAGATGACTAGGTATCTCTAAGGTTATAAGAACATCATAGGAAAGAAAATTACGTGTTATTTAGGTTACACTTAAAAATTGTGATATGTTCATTGTTTATAATTTATAAATTATTTTGCATCATTATAAACAAGCCATTGATGTCAAATTGAAACAATTGGTCCCATAACAAAGTTATTTGCACACATGAACGCAGCCATAACACAACCATATTGACACGATCATGTTTAGAAAACTACGTTACTCTTGCACATGCGCTCAATGAACAGTATGCAGTACCTAGCAGCCATTGTTACCGGTCGATAAATCGTTGGCTGTATAACTTCAAAACCTTTACCCGATCGATATAATTAAAAAAAAAGTTCGGTCAATCTTACAGGAGTGCTAAAAACTAAAAAACTGCTTCGTGCGCTTTGTGATGTGATGTGTTATAAAAATTAAAGTGAACAATATTTATAAAAAAAAAACAAACCAATATTCTTTTATAAAAACGTAAGCCAAATAAGTAAAGCTTATAAATAAGTTAATTACATTGATTTTTAATACATATACCTATGTCAAATATTGTTTTAATTCATGTACTTCTTAACACTCAACACTCAAGGTAAAATATATAATAAATAATAATATAGCTTACATTATTCAGAAAATGTTAAATTAATATTCAAAGTTCAATCAAAATGAATCATACACAGCCATAGTTTAATAATACTTTATTGTATTGTGTTATAATAAAAGAACAGATATTGTGTATTATGATTCAGATTTAATGATAATGTTCGAAAGAGTAACCAAATAGGCGTTACTATACGTACAATAAAGATATAAATGATATAATATACAGAGCGTAATAATAACCTGTCGTCTTGTGCAACAGCGTGTATCAATTAGGGTTGCCTGGTTATGGGCACTTTCGTTGCTCATATTTCATAAAAATAAAATAAAAAAACATATTATCTTAATTCTTAAGAAGAAAAAAAAACACTAAAAAACTGTTTAAATATTGCAATGAAGATGACAGTCGCATACAGAAGTCCTCCAATAAGAATTTCAATAAATACAATTGTTTATTTCTAAAGCTGTAGACATTTGCAGATCCTTAAAAAAGTTTTCTTTAGAAACAATGTTCTTAATAAGACTGATTTTAGAAACAAAATTTTTCTACATTAGGTGGCAGCCCTAAATGCTTCTGATGATATCAAAAATCGGATGGTAAGAATGAAAGTGTATGATAAAAATATGAGATAATGAGTATTGTAACCACTGGTCACTATCAATATTGTATTTCAAAGTAAATAAATAAATGATTGTAAGGTAAAAGTAATAGTTAGGTGCCTAGTAGATACAAAGAGGTTTTCTCCATATTATTAAAGCAAAAAAACCGGTTAGCAGTAAAAATAACAATCGTACCAAAATCAATTTCTTTATACGGTAGATTATACAAAAACATTAATATTTTGTTATGCTCTATTTCCCGCTAACTGGTCGACAAATCATTGTACCATAGACAAATGTAAACTTTTAAATCTAAACTACCAAGAATGTACTTTCTAAGGTGCCATAATTTTTTTAATGTTTTAAAAAGTGATCAAAATGTACTCTAACGGACGTGTTTAACTGTGTTAACAGTAGTGAAGCTATGAGATCGATTGACATTTGTTTTTTGTCGCTCAACTGTGTTTTATCTTCTGTGGTAACGTTTGCCGATTTTGCGGAGGTATGTTTGAGAAGCGTTCTTGTAATTAAATATCAAATTTTATATTAAAAAGCGTAAAAGCTTGGGATCACTGACAGCCTGACAGAAATTGCGAAGTAAGTTGTAGAGTGCCTTTAGCGTCACTGATACCTTTACTGGTCAAAAAAGAAGTACTCTCCTACATTGCAACCGAAACAAGTGATATCATAAGGGTCATGTTTAATTCAGCATTGGAATTTCTCTAGAAAATTCACGTGACTTAACCAATTTGATATTAAAGAAGCAGTTACCCTATGGACCTATAATCCATAATAAAAATATAGATTTTCTCACGTTTAACGTTTAACCTTCGTAATGGTTTAAGAGTAGTTCCCATACAATTTATTGTTTAATGACCGATACATCATATTATAATAATCACTCCACAGATAATGAATGGCCAGTATAAATTGTCACAGATTATAAAACAAAGCTTTGCGCGCACCTTGACCGAGTTCCCGCCGATTTGAACGTCAAATGACAATGTTACGAGTCAAAAGTAGGGAATTACGTAAGGCGTATTGTCAAATGGTATGGTAAACCAAGTAACCAGTGATTTGTGTACGATGCGGTGACGACAATAGTTTTGGCTGTAATGAGAAAGTTTAGTTTCAAGACCACTTTTGTGAATTTTTCACCCGCCATCTTGAAAATGCGTGACAATAGGCAAACATTTGTTAAAATTTGCCGTTTGTGTGGTTTTCGGTTCACTTGTTTTAAGAGCTTTTATCGTCCTCAAATTGTAAAAGCGGGTATACTTGTAGATTCAACTCGTTTGTATGGAAACCAACACACTTTTTTCTGAAAGACAATTTCATGGAGATTATTCAAGTTATTGTAATTGTTAGTGAAATTTTTCATAACAAAAGTAGACACTAACTTTCGCTCCACCTGTCTTCCTGCAGTTGGATGCTGCAGTATCCAATTCCAAATTGAGCACATGACCTATGAAGCCTGTGTCTTCTGCCGAGGTTAGACAGACTACCAGCGCAGATTTCTCAATTCAGAGCAATGCTTGTGATAAATAGTTGATTCTACACATTGATTGAGCGAAAGAAATCCTTAATGTATAGTATCTAGAAATCTAGTACTAGTATAGAGATGATACCTGCACATAGTACTGGAGGCTATCACTTTAAACACGAGTTTCAACACTTCAGTTGGAAACCCTAATCAAAATCTTCATAAAAGCTACAGACATCCTATAGAAGTATAGAATATAGATCTTTATGATGAAGGTTCTTGATATCCGTTTGGTGCACCTATACAGGTTGAGGCATGAGTGCGTTGTGTTCAATCGTAAAAAAAGAATAAAGGTAGATTGCCGTAAAGCTTCCTAGAAGCACTATTACTACTGGTAGTAACTGTGCGTAGATTTGACCCCAGGTGGTGCTTTACGAACCATTGTGTGTGCACGTTCCTTTGGTTGCTAGTGATTCTAAACAATCGATGGGGCACTTGTCGATATCGCTGAATGTGAGATTAACTTCTATTTATGGGCATTTGCTTTTGTGGGTATTAAAAACATATTATGTTGATCGTTTTTCATAAATAATATTATAGAGTCTATTCGAAAATTGTACAATAATCAATGGTGTTTCACGCAGGCAATTTGCGTTTCGTCATCTTTACATGACTTCAATTCCAATTGTTCAAACATTAAATAAAAATAACTAAATGACGCACTGATGTTTACCTCATACAATACAATCTGAAAAGAAAAGAGTATTCTCACAGGTCATAGTCCGTGATGAGAGAGATAGACAGTCAAAGTTGGGACCTCTTTATCGTCGTTCTCCTATCAAACTACTTTGATTATTGCGGACACAAACATACGAATGTTGCTATACATTGAATTTTAAAGTATCGTTATTAAAAAAACTTTTTTTTCGTTTTGTATATATGAAGGAAATCCCTAGCGCGATGTCGCGACGCTCGCGCCATTATTTGCATCAACAATCGACCATAAACAAGTTATAACGTACGGCGATTTGAGACGCTGTTGGTTATTGCTGAGTTAGTTTAGCTTAAAAGTTTTCGACTTTAATATAAATCTTTTCGATTGCTTGGACTGGATTTGCTGAACTTGGATTTTATTTCACAAAATTAGAACCTTTATCATCTACTACTCCTGTGTTACCGCTAGACAAGTTCTTGAATGTTGCCAGGCTTAACACAAGAAATAATCCCTACTATCCCTACTTAATATTATAAATGTGAAAGTGTTTGTTTGTTTGTTTGTCCGTCTTTCACGTCGCAAAGAAGCTGTTATATGGTATGGTTTTTGTGTGTGGAGTTAGTGAGGAGGGTGGAGAGTAACGTAGGCTACCTTTTACCGCGGTAAAACATCCCCATGGGGAGATCGATATTTTGTTAGTTACTAGATATTTAGTTCCGGATTTAGTTAATAGATGGCGTTAGTAAAATTCCGCGGGCGAAGCGGCGAAGCAGCGAAGCTGCGGGCAAAAGCTAGTGGATTATAAATGTGCGAGTGTTTATTCATTACCTTATATCTATAATCTTGTAGATTGTCTCTCCAAAAACACGTCTGTTGGATTCTGGGATTGTCAAAACAACGCCACTAAATCCACATACAAAACGGTCACCAACCATAGCTGTCCGTTCGTCTGTTTGATCTGTCGGAGGATTAAGATAAGGTTATCAGTTGTTATCGCGTGACCGGTGTACACGAGCCTTAGCCGGGGAATGGGGGTAGAGGTGTTTGAGCATACCAGGTTATTGTGCAATGGCAACGAAACTCATTCGAAGGCTTAAAGCATGTCATGAAAACCATATACTCGTTATTTTTAAATTTTAAACCGAATTCCAAAAGAGGAAGTGGTTCTCAATTCTGTTTACTTGATTTTCTTATGTTTGTTAAATAAACTCCGACATTTATCAACCGATTTAGATTTTGTTTTTTATTTATTTGAAACGGCATTCTTCCAGTTCCGTATTATATTTTATCAAAATTCTGTTCAGTTCAGTTTTTTCAAAGACTTTCTTTGTAAGATTTACATTATAATTATGAGTTTACGCTATAGTTACGCTATACTATTTTCATGATATTAATTTAGGATTGTTGGCACAGAATTTAAAGACGCAATTCAATGATAAGTCCAAGCCAATCTGTTGAACAACAAGGTTAAAAAGCCAGGTCCCTCCTTTTTGATGTCACTGAGTTTCATGCCACCCAATTTAATCTCAACGGAACTTTGCATGCCAAAATACCCTATTTTGGCCATAAGGCTACCGACCTAAAACTGACCGGGGATTTTTTTACTACTTTCTAACTAGGAACTTATAGGAGAGCCAACACTAATGCGGGTCTGCTTCTTTCTCGTTCAACAAGGTTTCAGTGATGGCTAGGTTGGATGGATATCCTTAAATCCCTAAGAGCGTGTTTTATTATATTTTTAGCCATTGCCAAGTACCAATCTTTTATTACTGAATTAATAACGGACTTCCTAAAGTTACATGTAACCTAGTTAGAGAACCTTTCTCTTTCTTCTTTCTTAGTCGGCACCGTATCAGTGATGCCTTTGGTGCTACTGGTGTTCATGGGCGACGGTAGCCCCACCATCAAGTGGATCGTCAGCATAATTGTCGGCTAGCTACTTTAAAAAAACTGCTAGGGTATATGTTATAAAATTACTTTCTCTTTTCCCTTGTGCATTAATGATGATAAATCAGCAATAAAATACAAAGGCTTTATATTTATAGACTTACGAGATAGTGGAATCCTTCTGGGGTTTATCTTGGACTGCTGCCTGATGATACTTGCCAAACTTATTCACGTCGAGGTTTTGTGTTTCAGCGAACTTCTAACGTTCTTGCGAAGTAAAGTCAATATCTACCCAGCATTAGAAGTTACTTACTCGTAGAACCTATCTATCTCTTTTGCTCATTTATCTACATATATAATACCAACGGGTTTGTCTGTTGCCTTGTTCTACTCACCTCAATACAAGAATTTTACGTGTCTGAATAATCATTTATCGAAAAAGTTGTAACTCAATGTTTTTAGCAATCGATTGCTTTAATCTACGCTACTCGAGCAATTCGTATTCGTAATGAGTTTTTAATTAGTAGATTATAAACGTAGAAACGAAGCCAAATTTAAACAAGCGCTCGGCAACAACCTCTATCTTCCGTCACGCGCCACTTGTTGAAGGGAAGTACGACAAAAAGATTGCGAAAACCATTGATATACAAACACAAAACGAAAACGAACGAGGTGACGAGTTTTGTCGTATCTCGTAAGTAATTGCGTACAGTCGGGCACAAAAACGTTTGTGGCATTTAGAGATTATCGAAACCTAACAGTTGTAATTTGTATGGACGAAATATAGATGGCAACCGTGAAAAACATTATCTTAAACTAATACTATCAAGAAGAAAGTTAAGATTTTTTGTTTGTTTTGATGTTTGTTATGGATAAACTCAAAAAGTACTGGATTGATTTCAAACATTCTTTCTTCAATAGAATGCTCTTTTGTATCTGAGTAACATTGACTTGATTACTTGACATTGATATTTTACTTAAAAAAATAATCAGGGATTTATATGAAAACCGAAGCAAAGCTAGAGCCGGTTACCAGTACGACATAAATAATGTATCACTAAATTTTAATTGCATATACAACACTTTGAGTGTGAACATATATTATATAATGTGATATAGAAATACATATATGATATTGCCTGGTTGGAAATCGTTGGCTACTGAGTCATTGAAAATTTATAATTAATTCACAGTACGCGCTAATTTCTTTAATAAAGCATGTATCGGTCACGTTTTTTTTTTATAAATTAAAAGCAAGCCGGCATGCAGTACGCCTGCTGTTCATTAGACACTGCAATATTCGAACATAAGTTTATGAATAGGTACTTATAACTTTGGTAAATAATATAAAATATAGTATTGGTAACTTATAGCTATATTACTATTTTTGAATAGTGGAGAGATTTTGGAAGACGAACTCCGTACAGACAAATGTTAATTTGATCCGTGGTGCACACATTTTACGCTTTAATAATTTTAAAAGTTTCAGCGTTTCTTGATTACAGCTTAACTTTGATATGGGAAATATCAGGTTATTTGAAGCAAGATTAGATGGTTATAAAACGCATTTCCTCATGCTTTATAAATAACAATCGCATATTACTATCGTATTACTATCATATTACTGGACCAGCTGAGTTAATGAGCTAAGGAAAATCCTGGTTTGCCGTCAGTTGTTTCGTTCGTAGTTGATCTAGACACGCGGAGCGTGTCAAGTCAATTTCTTAGCTAACAGAATTGACGAGCAGCACCGTGTGTAATATTACACGAACCATTTGGAGCCACTTTTGACCACCTCATAATTCAAAAACTATTCAACATAAACCTGTCAAATTTGGCTCATTTATTAAGACTTGCGAAATACATACGTCTTCCAAATTTCATAAACACATCTCAAACGGTTATTTAGATATTAACGTCCAAAAATCGAGAAATTTAACACTGACTGACCTATAGATCAAAACTATATCCAACTTCCAGGTGACCTAGAAAGTTAAAATTTGGCATGCAGATAGGTAGTCGGGTGAATACAAAGGAATAAATCTGAAAGTAGTAAATTTTTATCAATTTATGATAATTTTTCAAAAAATTGATTCTATTAGGAACACTTACTTAAAATGCCTAAAATTTAAGAGTAGCAATCAAAATTGATGACATCTGGTCATTATGTGGATTCCAAGGTGAATATATAACGAAACATATCAGTTTTAGTACTTTCTGAAGCTTTCAACGGGAGGAAGATGTTCAGTGTCCCAAGTGCCTGTGAGAAGTGCACAGCACATATACATTTACGTGAAGATTAGTGGTTTGTCAGGAGACGTTATTTCCAGTGTATTACATCGTTTTATTTTTAATGTGTGGAAAATTATTTTTCTCTAATCTACAAGATTACACCACAAAATTTTGTATTATTTCCGTAATTATACCAGTTTAAAGTAATTCGAAGTATTGTTTCAAAATTTATTGTTGCACGATGTCATGGAACATAAACAACTTATCTGTACTAATAGTATAAAGAGGAAAGATTTGATTGTTTGTTTGCATTGAATAGGCTCCGAAACTACTAAACCGATTTGAAAAATTCCTTCACTGTTGGAAAGCTACACTATCCCTGGGTGACATAGGCTATATTATATTTTCAATAAATTAGGGATCCTTAATAAAACTCCAATAACGTAACCCAAGGTGTAAAAAAATAAGAAAACCAAAGCAAAGCGAGGGCGGTCACTCGTAACCAATAAGAGTATAGTCGACATTCGTATTTATTACGATATTATAATTGGGATTTAGTATTAATTATTATTTCAATATTTAGCGGACATCAATAGTGGAAGATCATTACTTATAATTATTGAAATAATAGGTACCGTATTTCGGACCACGGCGCACTAACTACAGATTTAGTTGAAGAGCACTATAACAGTTCATGTATTAAAATTAATCAGTAACGTTATGAATAAGTACTTAATAATAATTTCTATACAAAAAGTAATGATATCCCATCAAAAACATAAATGTAAAGTGAGAGTCAATTTCAAAAAAAAAGAATTGAGATCTAAATGGGTGCCAATTTCTGTGTAGAAAAGCCTAAAATTTTAGTCACAAGAACATGTAATTCAAGCTTTACATTTGACTTGGCTAGTTTTTTTTAGTTAGCAACCAACAAACCAAATTAGAGAAGAGTGTCATAAGCCATCAACCTAACAGATTTGACGAAGCTAATTACATAGATATAATATAGCCTAGGTAGGTACGTGAAAACTAACCAAGTCAAATGTGGAGCTTGAATTACATGTTCTTGTGACTAAAATTTTAGGCTTTTCTACACAGAAATTGGCACCCATTTAGATCTCAATTCTTTTTTTTTGAAATTGACTCTCACTTTACATTTATGTTTTTGATGGGATTGATATAACGATAGTATACGTTTTGATCGCGTTGTTTTTATATGCGTAAATTTCGCTCAAGGTTTATAAGGCTCAATTTAAAGTTGTCTGGAACATATTAATACCACAATGGAGACAAAATTTGTATAAGTGTTTGTATGTTGTATTTGTATTGTGTGTATGTTCTGGAGGCCATTACTTACTAGATCGAGATCTTCTTAATTTTAAATATTATGAGAAAAAAATGCAAGTTCAGCTACCATCAAAACATGTGCCTAACCAATCCTTGATGTGGCGTAAACTTACTAGTAAAAAAATTGAGTTGACACCTCCATAGGTATTCATCAGATTAAATTGTTAAAATTCTGTTCAAATAAGTTCCCGGTGTGTTCAGATTATGTCCTGGAGGTTGCGGTAGTCTTAAAATTCTGTTGAGGAGTTACAGTAATAGTTTGTTGAAACAATTCGCTGCACCGTACATGTATTGTCATCCACTGCGAGCGTATTACCTACACATGTCGCTGTGACTCAGCCGGTGAACCATAAACCGAGCCGATAACGTATCGTGTTTGAACAGACGGTCGCTCTCGTACTCGTAACACATTAGTTGTTTCAACGTTTACAACTAGCGCATTATCATTTGGAAAGTCTACGTTTCGAAACGACGTTTTCATTTTTCGAATTATATTCGTGTTTGTTGAGAGTCTCGGTTTGGTATTCTTCTCCTAAACTGCAGGTGTTTCTAAGAGATAGTATTATTATACTTTGTCGCTAGCACTATAACTGTTCAATATGGATTCATATTTTTCTTTATTTTTGCATTATATTGCAATGAAGGGAATAATGAAAGTGGACAAAGCGAAACAATGATGTAAGGATCGTAGCAAGTTTCCACTTTCCTTCTTCTTTCCAGAAGTGGTCTCTGCCTACCCCTACGGGAAAGAGGCGTGATTATATGTATGTATATCTTATATTGCAAACATACTTTTTGGATGAATTGTATTAAAAACGAGACGTTCTATTTTTACCTGCTCTATCTATTTTAGAGCCTGTACACAAAACTGCGATTCAACGCGATGCGAATTCGCAACGCAAAAAGTTGCGACACGAATTGCTGCGATGCGATTTCGTGCGGCAAGGCGTGTCCTTTCCACGATAAGGTGACCATTCCTTTGACGACCGTTGAAAACTAGGTCGTGACATGGATCGTAAAAAGAAGTGTGCACTTTTGTTATTGCTTAGGAGATACAGGCAAAAGATACAAAGAAGATTTTGAGTTCATCCATTTATTACTATTATGAACGCCGAAGGGAACTATTTTCATCGAAAATATGAATTTGTTATTAAAAGATTTGATTTTTAAATGAAGAATCTTAGAAGAAAAAGAAAAAACGTTTCATTTTAACGTAACAAAAAAGATTTCGTATTTTCAAAGTGATCTCAAACTGTGTGTACGTCTTGCCAACACGCTGTCTCAGAGCCGACTTAAAAGTGTTGTCAACAAGTATGACGTAACATCGCAGGAATGCGCGATGCGAATCAATTCGCAAGTTCTTGCGACGCGACGTGCGAGCTCGCAGGTTTTTGCGATGCGACGTCGCATCGCAGTTTTGTGTACAAGCCCTTACCCTCTTCATTAGACATCTACATATATCTAGTTACTTTTATTTGGATAAACTTCTCCGTCCTGATTGAATCTTATTTTATTGATGATATTGAAATTAACACAACCTCACCCTTCTGTTATGTTTATTTCATGATGACAAGTCAATTTTCTCTTCCTGAATTCATTCTTAATTTAGTAAATAAGTTTTACATAACTACTTAAATAAATATTCCAAACTTACATTAATTGATGTCATATTTCGTTGTTGAATGTATTTATCACGCTTATAATTCAAAAGGATTATTATAATAATCTTAAAGTTGAATTTATGGAAATGATGGGTTATTATTATCAATAACTTTTGTGTGAAACTGTACCTGTAATAGTCCCATTACATGCGGACAGGAATATATCCACTGTTGCGTTACGTTGACAAGCCTCTTCAGTTATCAGCGAGTACATAATTGACTTTATCAGCCCATTAAGACAATAAATTTAAGTAAAGTTATGTCTTTAACCTGTACAGAACTTGGCGACAATTTCGCAATTATCACCTGTGTAAGCTATAATTGCTATCGTTTATTTTTGGTACAATTTCATGTTTTAACTAATTGTGTTTTGAATTAATTATATGGAATATAATATGGTTACTATTATGATATTGTTATGGAATTAACAAGATTTGTCACTTAATGTTCCTCGTTATGATGTGGTATATCGCCACAAAAGATATTTACGACGAAATTGAATATTAACAAGAAATTTTTTATCTTTACAGAGGCTCTCCGGAAAAAATGGCGTTCGAGAAGAAGAATCTAGTTGGTATTGGGATCCACCCCCACAAACTTCGAAAACATTTAACGACGACACCGAGAAACAATATCAAATGCAAATACAAAAATTACAAGCAGAACTTTCCGCCGTGAGAGATAGAGATGTTGTTGATTTTAGGTCAGAAACAGATGTAGAATTAAGTAGGCTTCGAGAAGAAAACAAAAATTTGACTAATAACCTAGAAGATCTTGATAATCAACATCAAGTAGCCATGGATAAGTTACTAACGTTAAAAAATGAACTGCACAAAAGCTTCGAAGTCTTGAAACAAGATTATCAGGATTTGAAAAACGCTAACGAAGAATATTCTACTGAAGTAGATGTGTTACTAACAAGAATTGGTGAAAGAGACAGAGAAATAGAACAGCTAAAATCAAAAAATGCGGACTATGATACACTTTTACACAAATACCAGAACTTGGAAAGAATACACGGCTTGCTAAGAGAAAATGCAGAAAAATTTCAAGAAGAAAATCAATCGTTAAATGAAGAAGTGTTTAATTTACAGGAGGTAGTTACAAAATTAGAGCATGACATTGAAATAGCGTCGAAACGTATGGAATTATCAGATATGGTGCCAAAAACTAAATATGAAGAATTATCAAAAGAACTCAATATTTTAAAAGAAAGAAAAAACCTGAATGAAGTACATCTTGATGAAATTAATATAGATGACAACGCTAAAAGTGTTATAGAAACTTTAAAAAGAGATATCAACGAATTAAGGCTCAAGTTATCGCAACGTGAATATGATAGTAACGATAACAATGATAATAAAATAGTAAAATCAGAACGAATAATGCAATTATACAATAAATATGTCAACTTTGATCTACCCGTAGATTACGTTGGTGAAATTCCGTCATCAACTGATAACGTAGCATTACACAAACTAGAGGGTGTATTTAAAACATTAAATTCGTTCAAAAAAGAAATTGATAGTTTGGATCATAAACTTTCAGAAAAATCGCTTAATATCAGTCATTTGAAATCACAGATTGAAGATTTAACAACTGAGAATGATTATCTCACCACTGATCTTCAGCACTATGAAAGGGAATTAGATGAAATGAAGAAAAACAATGATTTCCTTATATCTGAAATTGCTGCCTTAAAAAATACTTCTAAATTAGAACCTATTATAGAAACCCATGAAGATAATATTGCTAAATTAGAAACAGAATTAGCTGATAGTAATATGATGAATAAAACCTTTGAATCAAAAATTCAAATGATAGAAAAAGATTTGCTTGAGGTAAACAAAGATAAAAAAATATTGCAAGAAAGTTTGGATGACTTGAAAAAGAAATATACATCGATGCTGAATGAGTTAGAAATGTGTAAAATGCAGACAAAAGCTGTGGAAGAGTTAGAAAATAATGCAAATATCAAACAATCTGAACATGCTTCAAATGAAATCGATGAATTGAAGAAACGTTTAAGCGTCGCTAACTCTAAAAATGAACAATTATCAATTGATGTACATATATTGGAAAATGATAAAGTGCTTTTGACGAAAGAACTGGATGACCTTAAAATTACATTAGCATCAAAGAATAATTCCTGCAAAGAATTAGAATTATCAAAAGTTATTTTAGAGAACAAAATAAGAGACTTAGAAAATAAAATGCAAGAAGCAGAAAAATATAAACAAGAAATAGAATCAAGTAAAATATTACTAGAACAGAAAATGGAGCAAATTGAATCTAAAAGACTATCTAAAACGGATTTAGAAAAAGTAGTAGCTGAAAAAAATAATCTTAATGAAAAATTAGACCAAAGTTTCAAAGAAAATAGTAGTTTATCTCGAAACATCGAAATTCTTACTAAAGAAATTGAAGCTTTAAAACTAAGGGAGCAGGAAATAATACATGAAAATAAATCTTTATGTAATCAAAATTCTATTGCAGAATCAGAGCATATATCTGCACTCCAAAAAACTATAGATAATCTAAAAGAAAAAGTAAGTCAACTAGATATTCTTAACAGTGAGATTCCGAAACTTAAAGCAGAAAATGAGAAACTAAGTGAGTCTGAAATGAGTCTTAAAGCTGAGCTTATCACTACAGATACTAAAATCGCTTCTTTACAAGAGGAATTAGAAAAATTGATTGCTGATTTAAATGAGAAAGATACTCTTATTGATCTCCTTAATAGGACAAATGACGATAATAATATGAAAATCATTACTTTAAATCAGAATACTAAAGACCTAGAAAATACAGTAAGAATGAAATCTGAGGAACTTGGTCATCTTAAACAGTCCCTGGAAGAAGTAATGGAAAAGTTGCGTAGCAGTAGTCACGTTACAAATAAAAGCCAGGAGGAATTGAACAGGCTTCAAATAGAAAAAGAAGAAATAAATAAACAAATATATCAATTAAGTGATGAGTTGAATTCTAAGAACATGGAAATATCAAGATTGAATAATCGCTTAAATGAACTGGAAGGAGTTTGTCGTGAATACAAGAAAACCATTGATCTGCAAACTCAACAGCTACAAGATTTTAATAAATCCGTGACTGAGATGACTAAAAATGTTAATCATGATGAACCTGATTCTGTAAATAGTACAATCCATCATCATGAACATAAGACATCACCGATTTTTGATCAAATAGAAGATAGGTTCAAATCTAAAGATGCAGAAATATTAGAAGCAAAATTAAAATTAGAGTCAATGGAAAATACTTGTGCAGAGTACAAAACAAAGTTAGACAATGCGATGGTTGAGCAAAACAACCTTATTAGCCTAATAACTTTGAAACATAACGAAAGTATTCAATATCATAATGAAATTCAGAGGTTAAATCAAGTTTTAATGGAACAGACTAATGAATTTAACAAAGTTATAGCTGAAAAGGAAGCGGCTGTACAAAACTCCTTAAATTGTAGTAAATGCGCGAAACTAAGTACTGCTTTAAAAGAAAAAGATGAAATGATAATGTCCATGAACTCCAACATCAGTGAGTATGACAAGTTGAAAGTTGAGTTACAAAATAGCCGTGAAATTGTACAGAGCTTGACCAAGAAGTGTGATGATATGGACAAAAATTTAACTATACAGCTGGAGATGGTTAAGAAATTGACAGCAGAAAATGCACAGGTAAGTTATCATTGTTGGAAAATGAAATATCATTGTTGAAATATATACATTGATAGTCACTACTGACCATATAACTAATATTATAAAGAGGAAAGTTTTGATTTGTGTTTGTTTATTTTGTTTGTAATGGATAAACTCAAAACTACTGGACTGTTTTCCAAAATTCTTTTACTAATAGAATGATTTATTGTTTTTGAGTAACATGGATTATATTTTATTAAAAAAAAATAGGGATCTGTACGAAAACCGAAGCAAAGCGAGGGCAGTTACTAGTAGAGAATAAAACTGGAGTCTGCTTCAGTCGGCCATGACGAAAACCGATTCGAAAATTTGCCCGTCATTAAAAAACAATTTTATAATTATTAAAAAACTTAACAGCAATCATCGTACATATATGAGAAAACAGGTAGGTACTGATACGGAACGTATCAATCCTCTGGATGTATCCACAATGACATGAAGCAAAACATTTTCACTAAATTCATCAATATTTTTAAGGATGCAAAATTTTCCCATTTCAGTTGTCAGAACAGGAGCAGAATTCGTCAAGAGAGCTGGAGCGCTTGCGTCATCACTTAGTGGAAATGGAGGAGAGTTACACGCAAGAATTAATGACGTCAGAACAGAAGTTAAGCGAATGTCAAGTGAGACTCCATCAGGTTGAAGAGAGGGCTAAGCAGACAAGTACTGTCTATACTAGCAACAGGTAAGTTTTAGATTGCTAGAAGCATAGGCTAGAAGTTATTAAGTACTGCTCAAGTTCAAGCTTGTAGTTAATTTTGCCGAAATCCTCGAAAGCATCCAGCACCAGTAATAGTATCATTATCATATCAGTAGTATTAGTGGATTTTACTCAAGAAATATTAATTTTATACATAGGTTTACGATGACAAGGAAACTAAATATCTGTCCGCCCTTTTTCTCTATGTCATCTTTCACTCAATCCATATATCGACACCCGCAACGAAGAAGGTTGTAACTCAAGTTACAACATTTTTCGTCTATAGCACTGGCGTATAGTCTGTGAAAAGAGCTACACGACAGTAGTGTCGACATATCTCTAGCATTCGTAGTTTCGAAGATAGCCAGTCGAAGAAGGTAGTAATTGCCATAATATGATGAAAATTTCCAGCAATATTATAGACGTAAAGCGAATTACGTCTCTCATGTTCGTTGTTGAATGTGGAAGTAAAATCTCTTACAACTTTTTAACGGGCATCACAACAAACTTATCGGAACCGTAACTTAAGATACTGCTTTTTCACGGCTTAGCTGTACTGAGCGACCGGCTAATATTTATTAGAGACCGACCGAACATTCGGTTTCGGTTTCGGTTTCGGCCAGTTTCTGCCAAAAAATGTAGTTTCGGTTTCGGTTTCGGTTTCGACCAGATTTGGCCGAAACCGAAACCGAAACTCAGTGTCCGTGAATTGTCGTGCCTCGTTCAGCCATCTTCGCGAATCGCGACTAACCCGTAGTCGCTAACTTTCCAAGAGAAGTCTTTAATTTAACAAGTTTATTATATTTCTTTAATATGCCGAAGACAGGGCGCTTTGACGCTCATTTGCATAGGCATAGGTTGAGCAATGGACTAATAAAGGTGAATCGTCACCTTTATTAGTCCAAAATAACCCATGATGATTTTGTTCATGACTTATTGACATAAATTAATAAACTGGTACTCCATCGCTATACATGTCTGTGTACTCCATTATACATATATTTTGTTACATAAGTTATTATTGTTATTGTACATTTACTTTAAATATTATTGTTTTTTTTCTAATTTATCTAAAACCAATGATGTTTTAGTTTTTATAATATCATTGTCTAAAACCATTTATCTGTCTGTAGGTATCAACATCGTCATCCAAACTTATAATGAAACTATAACTGGTCGATGTTTGTAGATGGAAGGTGGAAGATATTTGATTTAAGCATTTACTAGGGGTATTTATTAGCCGTTTTGTCTGTTTGTCTGTGCTTTTGTTCCGGTTTTAGCTGCGGTTTTCACTGACTTATACGTATTGTCGTGGGCTTGGGTTAACATTTAGTGTTTGTTTTATTTCAAACAGTTCACAAATAAATTAAGTAATGTAAATTTTTCCCACATATTTATTAAGTGAGGGCTTATCGAAAGGTTTACCGAAGCAAAGCGAAGGCACTAGAGCGAGGGACTAGTAGTATTTTCGAAGTCCTAAATCCCAAATCATCCATACATAATTTTATTAAAACGGTAACTGGTCGTAATATATGTATAATATGGCTGTACATTTCCATGTATGATGATATTCGAGAAAAATTATCACGAGGGATATTTGTAAACGCAATAGATACCATAGCAATTTTATTTTTTTGAATTTTCGACTGTATGTATGTGCGTTTGTTCCGGGTAATTAAAAAAAAGCTAAATCGATTTGGATGCGGTTGTCACTGATGTATTTTAGTAAAATGGGGTTCATATTTAATGTTTATGTCTTATTTCAATCGTTACACAAATAAAATAGTTACGTCTTTTTAAAAACGTCGTCCATCCAAATCCATCGCTTCAAATAATAACGATTCACACGCATAGTCCCACACTAGGGCTCCCTGTATCGTGAGTGCCATGGGTAACACACAAAGACTAATACTCACAGTCAGACCGAGAACAGAAATTCAAACTCATCATTCAAATTTCCGCCTCGCTGCGAATAAACCCAGAACCTTCTGGCGCGGCGTCCGGCATGGTAACCATTGCGCCACAACGGTCGTCAATACATTTTTTTTCTAATTTGTGTTGTGTGTGTATTAAGTTTACCGAAGTAAAGCGAGGGCAGTTACTAGTATACAAATGTGTAAAATAACACGCTAGATTGCAGTACTATCAGGGTGCCTCGTAAGTAGTGGATCAACGTTAGGGGATAGGTAGCTTGAGGGTTGATCTACCAAATGTCAAAAGTTACCTTCGTAAAAGGTTCATCGTATTCGAGATTTTGACCTTTTTTAAAATTTCAAAAAATCTGCTCCTTCACCCTGCCTTTTTCTGTTGAGTTCACAAATGAGCAACTCAAAAAAAAATACGCTCTTCTGGCCTCACCCTAAGTTTCGGTTTCGGTTTCGGCCGAAACTGGAACTAAGGCCGAAGGTTCGGTTTCGGTTTCGGTTTCGGTTTCGGCTGAAAACCCAGTTTCGGTCGGACTCTAATATTTATACGATTTGTGTGTATTTGGCCTGCAAAATGACATCTGAGCTCCGTGTTTTAATTAAAATTTGTGGTTATTAGGGTTCCATAGCCAAACGGAACCCTCTAGTTTCGTCATAATACGTACGTCCGTCCGTCCGTCCATTAGCAGCATAGCGCAGAGACCTTTAGTGCTAAAAAGCTATTATTTGGCATGGATATACATATTATTCACTAAAACTACAAAGTGGCGGAACCAAATCTTAAAAAAAAACAGGTAACGTGGTAATGATTTTGTCCCCATAGTGTGGGATATCGCTAATGGTTTGTAACCTGCTAATCACATTATTAAATATGTGCCATTTGTCCGCCAGAATGAAGTCCATCTTGCTATTTGTGAAACCATCGGGACTTATCTATGTCCACTTGTGTTGAGGCTTCTTTCTGAAGAGGAAATTAATCATAAACAGATCTTTCCTCTCTAAAATTTAGCCAGCAACTTCCGTCGTCTTAATTCCGAATGGAAGGGACCCACTTTTATCTCGGCACCATTTTGTGTGCCAGTCCCCCATCGCAACTGTATAATAAGCTTTAGAGGATACCTCTGGTTCTACTAATGTCCTAATACATAACCTCAATCTCATCGTCGGGATGTGTCGAAGTCGGTGCATATACCTGTACAACCTTCAATGAATAAGTTTGGATATTCTTAGTTCTTGGTACCTGCTTTACCCTAGCTAACACGCACCAACTTGCACAATATTGTTGACGAGCGACTTGTGGATGGAAACCCGACACCACTTTGCGTCCTTGGTTGGTCTTTGGTGCAACTTTTTTCGTAAAAAACATTCAAACACTTAACTTTTACTTTTTTGCTTATTCTGAAAATGACGCAATTGCAGTTACAAACTTCTTCGTTGCGGGTGTCGATATCTTCTCAGTCTGCCTGTCCTCGGATTAATATTGTTTACACATCATTTTTTTCTGAAAACTAATCAATAATTATGCTAAAAGCTTTCATTATTGCTTTAAACTTCAGCATTCGAGCGAACCAAGAAGTTGAAACTCTTCGCAATCAAATCAAGCTATTGGAAAAACAACGCGAGGAAGTTCAAGCAAGGCTGAGCGAAGCAGAAGATTCTAGAAGCAGAAGCGAAGCCGCATTAACTAATCTGCAAGTGGTGCTTGAACAATTCCAGTTGGGTTCGTATTGTTTTTATATCGATTAATTAATAATATTATGGTATTATGCAAGGTCGTTTTAAAAGCCGGTAGCATATGTAGGAAAGATTTAAGGTGTATCAGTTTATATAACTTTATTTTCATCAAAACATATCATCTCTTGAATAATAAATCATAATTTAATTTATTGAATCCCTATACATTCATACATCAACACAACACACCTATGAGAAATGCAGTCTTGCTAAGTGCAATGTTATTTATGATTTATGGATAAAAGAATTTGTCCAGTGCGAGTGACCAAATAACAATTACAAAATTGAATCTTACAGACAAGGAACGAGAAATCTTCAACGCAACAGAGAAGATAAGGAACAAAATGGAAGCCATGAAGTCAGAAAATGATAATCTGAGACAAGAAATAGCTAGGCTCAACGCTAAATTAGAAGAATCTATCGCTGGTCTCAAAGCTGCAACGAGGCTTGGAGATCAGGTTGAGACCAAAACAGCACAAATAAACGACTTGAAGGAACAAGGTAAGGTTATACGTTCAATTTTGTAGTTATTGAAACCTAATGGATTATATTGCGTGGTATTGTAATGATATTTTTCAATATTGTATAATTTAAGTAGAGTTTTGGATTAGTAATTAGTAGATAAGTTGTAGCTTAAATACTTGTTTCACTAATAACGATAAACCAATTACTTTAATAAATTGCAAGTTGATGCAAATATTCCAATAGAAAATTCCAAAGCTAAGCTTGCGTGCTATTCAACTTGTGTCTAAGTTCACTATGCGACGTGTATTTGAGTGATGCATTTTACTAGATATACTAATAGAGTTAGTCATTTTTTATCATTACTGAAACAAGTGTCGAAAGTTACTGGAATTGTAATTATAAAACCTGTATTGTTTTCAAATTGTTCAATAGACGATGCATGTGTTTTTCAAAACCAAGTGTATGATTTAGAAGTTTCAAGTCTAGCAGTCGAGTTTCGGCATATTGCTAAATATCAGCTGGTAATTCTGGGGTTTAGACGCCCAGGCTACCAGTTGGTATGCAGCAGTATGCTGTATCGCCATCAATAGTAAATTTGACACACGTAAGTTGGTAACTCGCTTTTGTAGTCAATGTCGTTTGCAAAGTTTTGTATTTGTTCGTTTTAGCGTTCGTTTTGTAGCTTTTGACGTGTGTCTTGATGTATTCACAACGCGTAAATTAATTTTGCCTTACCAATATATAGAAAAAAACTGTTACAAATTATATTTCATTGAGAATAAACATTAATAAAAGAAAAGTTTATTTAGCAATGTTTTTTTTTATTCTACAAATAATAGCACGCCTTATTAATAGTTAATAATAATAATTAATAATCACTATGAAGAACCTGCAAGGCTTATCAACAGAATGAAGAAGCTTTAAAACCGGCTGCGGTCTAATCTCATTTGGTAACTGTGAGACTTGTATCACGCCGCGACAATCGAACCATCACCCGTTAACAATGGGAACTCATCTTGAGGTAAACTATTATTTCGACAACTCATTCTGGGAAAGACTCATCTTTAGAGTGCTCATTTTGAGAAAATTCATTTTTAGTGAACTCGAGTGAGTCATTGTAAGATGAGTTGATGGTTTGGATAGTCGCGTTAAACTCAGATTACCATATGGGGTTTGATCGACGCATCGGTGTCACATCGTGTCGTCCTGTGTTTTTTTCACCATCGTTTATTTTGCTTGTATTTTTTTCATGTACATATTTTATCAAAACTTTTGCATGTATATTATATTATACTATGTGTATTATAGATGAATAATGTTTTTTTTTGTCAGAAAGAGAAGTCTTCGAAAGAGCATGCAAAATTTTTGAAGTAAATTTTAGCACGTATTGCGAAATTGTAATGCACATTATAATTTTGTTTTGAACGTTGATGTGTTTATGTTGCCTATGCCTTGCTTCGAAAAATATTAATTACCGTCTGTTCATGCCGCCCGCATCAATAATTATAAAGTTTTTTTTACATATTAATGTGCAGGTAATAATGCCATTAAAGCATGAACAATATTCACAATAGGTAAAGATTTTAAAGCTAAAAAGTTAATTTTTATTCTGTTCATAGTCAATTGACATGTAATGAATTTTGAAATATACTTTTTCTATATATTTTTTCGAAGCAAGTACCATTTTAGCTATTCTTTATTTATTTGTTGCCCTCCCCTCCCAGTAGCAGACTGAGTAGACCTAGAAGACCGTCGGTTGCCGCATTGCCTCTGAGTATTACTTCAGGTACTGGTGGTATGTAAAAAAGGAGGGACAATGCTCACTAGTCTCGGGTTATAATCACCAACGTCGCCATTGTATTGGACTCATTTACGATATTAAATGAGAATAATTGAAGTATGTGTTTTGTTTTGGACAAATTATTGGTTATTCGTCATAGAATTTTTTTGTGATTTTACTAGTTGTGAGGTTCCTGGAATTTTCGTTTTCTAAACAGTGTTAATTTGAGTCTGATCAGAAATCGCTGCATTCCTTATCTTATATTTGATTATTCTCCTATAAAAGGATTCTCACCATACTGCAATATGCACTGGATGCGAATTGTAGACGATGTTTCGATATAATCGGTGTAACTATTTATCAGAATTTTTCTATTACGAACTGATAACTACACGTTGCCTAAACGAAAGTTACGAAAAAATAATTGGAATTTCTAACCTTAAATGGAACATCTTAAACAATTTATTGCAGCTAAGTTGAATGTTTTGGGCGTCTATGGTATTTCTGACCTTTTAATTAGATCCATATTCCATAGTATTTTACTATGGATTGAACGTCTTCTTTTACGGAGCTTATAACTCTTCTCGCCTTGGAATGGATCTGTCCTTATAGACCTTAATTTAAATAAACTTTTTTATTTCACTTTCATGCCTTGTAGTCCAGATTCGACTCTAATAATATAATATTGAATATTCGAGGAAACTATTTCAATGTTTTTTTTTTTATTGTTACGAACATTTTCGATTAATAACATTAGACCTCACCGATAAAAAAAGAAAATCGATTATGAAATAGAGGGAAAAAGGGATGCGACTCTTATCTTTTGTCTGTCCTATTTGTAACATATCGGATATGAAGTAAGCGAGAGTCGTTAGCGTAAAGCTATGAAGGTTGCTAGGGCCAAAGCAACTGTTCATTCGAAAAAAAAGTAAAAGAAGTAAGTGAGTCATATTGCAAGGCTTGCCGGTGATCCCCAGTGCCAGTGGGCTCAGTCCCTCTGCCCAGTGGCTGAATAATACTTTGAGGTGGTGCGAGCACGCTCGTCGAGCCACGATGGACCATGCATCCCGTAGTTGTTTGGTGAGATTAGATGAGTTGTTTTTAATTTTTGTTCTGAAAGTTTATAAATGCATTATACGTGTGTTTTATATTGTTTGTATATTTATATGTTGACAAATGTATATTAAAAAAATGTATATAAAATAATATATACGTACTACTGATTTTCATGGAAACACTGATACTACAAGTAATTAAATATTTATTATTATTATTATTTATCACTGAAATTGAATATGAATAACCCCCTATCATTTCACTTTGGGAAATCAATTTATTAACATTTGCAGTTACCTTTATATACCTAATGAAATGTTCGCAAAACTATGCTAAAAAATCCGTTAAGAGTTTTATTGTTATTATGAACATGTATATATGTAAATCTTCATTATTTAACCATCACGTATAACCGTATAACCTGTATACCCTCAGTGCGTACCCTGCAAGTGACGGTGGCGGCGGCCGAGGAGCGCTACTACAACGCGATATCCAACCAGCAGGACAAGGTTGACAAGAATCTGGTGAAGAACCTCGTCATCAACTATGTCACTACAGCTGGACAGAACAATCTTAACAGGTGGGTTTAGTGGTTATAGCAATGTGTCCTATAATATCAAAATCAAAGAGTTTATATTGTTTGTTACGATATATATATTTTCTCAGTAAAATCATTTTATGTTTATAATAGTTGAACTATGAGTAATTCTGTTATTTTATTAATGAATGCTTGATTGATTTATTTATTTTACCCTTGAAGGTCATTTTCACATTTTTTTCTACCATCGTAACATGACCTTTCAACCACCAGGATCCAAGTCCTACGCGTCCTATCAACAGTCCTGGACTTCAACCAGAAGGAGTGTGAGCGGCTAGGGCTGTCCCGCGCTGCTAACACCACAGACAGCTTGGCTGCGGAGTTTGTTAAGTTCCTGCAGAACGAGTCTACACCCCGCGCAGCCCTACCGGACATGGCTGGGTTACGAGGGTCGAGCAGGGCTCCCACGCCGGTTAGGAAGAGTTCTACTGTCGGTGAGTGATAACTGTCCCACTGCTTGGCTCACATCTCCTCTCACAATGTGAAGTGTACAAGACACAGCCCATCCAAGTACTAGACAAGTACTACAAGTCTAGATCAGGGTGTCGTAAGAGACGATTTTCTACTGCGTGTTAGTTTCAGGTAATAATATTAATTATGTATATTTTATATTATAAGTAATGTATTTAATATTGCACCCTTGCCGTCTAGAATGCAGAAAACCCTGTTAAAGAGATTATTATAGGGATACCCAGTTTCTTTCATCACATCCATGTCATAAAAGTCATACAACATCAGCAAGGAATGAATTAAATCGTTTATATAATTTCTAGGTCCACCAGTCATCGAGCTAGGTCACCGAAGGAATCCTTCAACGGGATCCAATAACCTGCTCTTCCAAAACCTGGACGCAGTGGAGACTGCCTCCCAAAGGTCCACGGATTCCGACGCCAGGCCCATTCCCGTTGGTATGGACACTGGTGTCAACCAGACGAGGAATAACGAAGGTTCCATACTGAAACATGTGTTGAAGGATATGTGATTTTAATTGCGGCTTTATGCCACAGTGTTAAGGACTATTTTCGTGGATGTTGCCATTGGTATTTGAAGATACCATAGCTTAGTTGGTAGTGATTGTGGAGGTATTAGGTTTATTTCCCGGATAAGGTAGGAGATGACAGATACATCGATGGTGTGTGATGTTTTGTTTGTTTGTTCATACTACCCGTGAATTAATTTTGCAGGAATTAGAATATATCAAATCTTTCTTAATTTGCTCTTTTGGGTCGTATAGAAATGAAAGTGCGTCTTACGACTGTAATGATGATATTTTTACTTTATTATTCCCGTGAATTCATCTGTTTTCATCAAAATTTCATTTAGATATTAATATAATTATGTATGTATGTATACTAGACTGAGAAGCTTTATGACAATTATTCCGTAAAAAACATTATTGTTATGTAACGTGTCCTGTGTCCTATTCCATAGCTGCAATTTGAAAGAATCTAAAGAAATTTAATTTGCAATTCAATTTAATTACTTTATCTGTCTTGATTGATATATATCAGTTTCGATCCATATCCCCATATAGCTTCTCTATCAGACTAGAAAATTCATTTTAAATAATTCTATTAATTAACTATCTATCATATAGTTTTAAATTACAAATATTTAGTATTGCGTAACTAGATTTTAATTTTATTAATACAAACATAAAATTAATCTAGTATAAAATCTTGCTTTTTATTAAAATAGCTATTTTACTTTTTTTAATCTGTAGCAAATTAATTATCTGTGATCATATTACGCCATCTTTAGAGAATATGTGCACATAAAACGGAGGCAATATACTCCAATGTCACTGAGCTTTAGGATAAATTTTGTACTACTACTGCATGTTATATTTAGCTGTATTGATTTCTTTGTTCTGAAAATGTAAAAATAAATTATTTTGTTTTATTACTTGGATTTTAAGGCTACTATGTACAAAAAATACACAAAGTTAAATTATTGGCATCGCATGTTGGCCATGTTGTAAAGTTTTTGTTAAATACTTTTTTAATTTCATTTTAGGTTACAATACATTTCTCCTTTTTAAAACGATGGTACTACTTTGCCTATTTAATTTAACTGTTAAATCAATACCATAAATAGTATTATACTGACTGCCCAAGTTAGAAAGGTAGTTATAATTTAATTATTGATTTAACGGTACTCCAGTTATCTTGAGCAGCTGATAAAACCAGTCTTAATCAATGATTAAATTCTAATTAACTATTCATATTTAATTTAGTCACGTAGTCTATTTGCATTTATCAAGCTTTGCAAAAATACTAACAGTAGTAATTTAAGTGCTGCTTATAAAATGAGATTTTTATCCGGCATTTTAATAATTATATTTTAATGAATTTGTGTATTTAAAATGTTCACCAATTTCTACTTTCTATTCAAATTATTGCGATTATAATTACTTTGTTATTAAATATAATTTTAAAATATATACTAAAGTAATTTTAAATTTTTATGTTGTAAATTTATTGATAAATAATTTTATAATAATACGTTTATAAATATAGTACTAATGCTATCGAAGCAATAATTACAGCTACATACCTAATTACTTCATATAATTAATTTTAATATTGATTAATATTGTGCTATAATATTTTTTTGTAAATTTAATTTGTGAATATTGTTAATAATATTGTATTATTAAACTACTTACGTATAATAAACTGTTAAAGCGGTTATTTGCTTTTTAATTTATTAAACCACTTTTAGCTTATAATCTTGGGCCCTACTTGCCTTTGTTACGAGTGCGTAACAATATCACAAATGCACAAGATCACAACGGAAGAAAGTCTGTCAAAAAACTTGATCATCCTCTTGTGGGGGGTCACCACGATTAGCCAATGAAAAAATAGTTCGAAAAAATACTCGTAAAATAATCGGCCAATCACATTCGAGATTAATATATTGAGACGTGACTACTTTAGTATATTAGTTCATTGACTTAGCCACTTACGGCCGGTCTCAATAATGTACTAACAGATGGAAGACTGTGGATAGGGCTGTCATCTGTCATATTTGTCAATTTTTCAGAGGCAAAAATTGACAAATATGACAGATAACATACTAATGGTAGCCCTATTCACAGCCTTCCATCTGTTAGTACATTATTGAGACCGGCCGTTATATGGTACGTCGTTTACTCTCGCTCTTTTACAGAATCTTCAATTACATATATTAATTAATACTTAGGTATATATATATATATATATATATATATATATATAAACTTGACAAATGCGAGTTTAACTCGCTTGGATAAGGTTTCATACGTTGATTATAATTTAAACCGTTATTTTTCTATTTTCATAATTTTTGCCCTTTTTTAAGACCATAGACTTCAAATAGGTTTTATTGTAATGAACTATTTTCTGTATTTTTCTCAAAATTCTAGCCTCAGTAGTTACGTTCGTTCTTGAATAATTTTAAAACTATCCATTGTGAAACTACTTATAACAATATTTGAAATTCTTACAATACCTAATTCCTTTCATTTGAAATGCCACACGATACGATTTGCAAAACAGTTTTTTATTTTTATTTTGATTTAGGTAAAAAAATCTAAATTCATTTGTTTTCTTTATACCTTCGTCTTTGGGTCACAAAAAAGCACATGAGTACCAAATTTTAACTCATTTGGTCCAGTAATTTCGGAGAAAATTGGCTGTGAAGGGCGGTCGCCCAGACGCACGAGTGATCCTATAAGTGTTCTGTTCTTCGTTTTTTTCGTTCGGAACCCTGAAAAATTTACAGCTCTAGACCTTGTCCAGAAGGGACGAATTCGACGCGATTCTCTCGCGCGTATCACGCGCGACCGTTGCGTCCAGAAGGAGCCTGCCAACGCACGAAAATTTAGGCGCTCCATTTCCCTTGATACGTGCACCTCACTCTGTTGTTCGACTTGTTCGCGCGTTAACCTGGACGCAACAAGGCGTCTCTAGTATCTCGACTCGCGCGCAATACGCGCGAATGACGCGCGAGTCGAGAGTCTGGCGTAGTGCACGCGATTTACGCGCGTATTTTGAATTCGCGCGATGCTTGTGGACGCGATGTATTGGCGCCTAGTATCTCGCTAACGCGCGAATGAATTCGCGCGAAACGTTTCGCGGCGAATTCGCCCCTTCTGGACAAGGTCTTAGGTACTGATTTGCGGGGTGTATAACTGATAGGAATACAAAATTATGAAAACATAATAAAAACTGTCAATTGCGTATCGCAATTTGTAATGCCGGTCACTCACATTCGCGCGAATACGCGAACCCACATGTGTGGGACGACCTTCGCGAATGATTATGCGAAGTTTTCGAGACATTCGGGGTTTTCCAAGCTGTGTCGGTTTTTTGTCGCACATCAAAGCGCGCGAACCTCGAACCTTCGTGTAGTCTCCCACACATTCGTGCGACAAGTTGCACACACGACTAAAAAGGTGATGTATCTCTTAATTTTTCGTGGTTCGTGGCGTCTAATCGTACTACTATTTATTTTCTGTATTGAAAATTTATTTGAATGACAACAACATAATAACAACAGCAAGATTGAACATTCGTGAACAAAGCTTAGGAGGAAGCGGAAATGGGCTTCTATACTCATATGCGAACCCATTTGCCTGACCGCCCTTCACATATGTGCAAACATTCGTAAAAATGTCAAACATTTGCGCACATGTGAGTGGCCGGGGTAAGACATAAATGTCAAGTTAACGTCAAAACACCTGGTTTTAATTTCCCTAAAATGTGAAATATATTTTTTGCACTTTCTTTCCACTCGCACTTTCTCTTTATTTAAAATATTAAATAAAGAAGGTAAGTAGTAGGTACCTACCTACGGAAGTTCATGTTATAATTTTAATTATCTACTGAGGTTCAAAAATGTTTTTCTATTGAGCGTCTATTCTGTGTAAAAGTGAACAATTTATTAATTCCCGATACAGGGCGCGGCGTACTCTCGGTAATAGCGCCCGTTTTATTACAATAATGTTCGGATGGGCGCTTACAGCTTTCGATATTGCAGTTGCAAACAAAACTATCTACACCTTCATCGTACTGTATGCATTGCATAGGTAGGGATATATGTCTCTTTATTCCTATACCTGTCTATATACCTATTCTATATACCTGTCATACATGGGTACATTAATTAACAAGAAAGGTTTTAAAGATTTTCATTTGAGTTAAAAGTTAAAACCAAATAGGTAGGTAAACGGTTTTATAGGTAGGTAGGTAGTATTAATGTATGTATGTAGATACTAAAGCAAAAAGAGTGGTGACTGGTGTTAACCGTAAAGGAATTCCCTCGTCTGGAGCCAAACCAGATTGTAGTTATCAGATCATGATTATCATATTCAATATCCTTCCGAAAAGCTGGTAGATAACAAAATTATGACGTGCGTATCAGTGATACCCTATATGAATAAAATATTTTGATTTTGATTTTATGGCAATAGCCGGCAAACGAGCCGACGATCCACCTGATGGTAAGTGACTATCGTCGCCCGTCGACAACAGAAACACCAAAGCCCAAAGGTATTTTACGGTATCACTGATGCTTTGCCAGCCTAGAAAGAGAAGAAAAAGAAGAAAGAAGATTTACCGTTATTTTTCTATTTTATTTATTTTGGCCGTTTTTAAAGACCATAGACTTCTTATAGATTTCCTGTAATTAGAACTATGTTCTTTCACGTCCCTACTTCAACCTAACATGAGTTTGCTGCATCATAATCCCGTGCATTAGTTTGAAAAGAACTCTCTGGATTATTCCTCTATTTCATTTTTTTTTTTGAATGGACACTTTTTGCCCCTAGTGCCTCTTACAGCTCACGCCTAGAGCCAGGCGAGCTTGAAGAGTAGACCTTTGTATTACTAATAATGTAATTACTGTAATTATTATACTTCTTAACCTTTAAGGGCTCAAGCTCTCTTAATCAAAGGGAAGACCCAAGTGAAGCAGTCAAATCGTTATGATGTGAAATCGCTCGACCTTGAAGTAATACGTTAGCCGTTCTATCAGATTTAAAACCTTGACCATGCTCTGGCTAGTGGCTAGCCATATTTCACAGCTGTGACGTAAGACGATCGAATTGTACACTAACGAGGTGTAATTAGGTAGAACTTGGGTAGGTGAAACATATTTTATTATTGTATCTTCTTTTTTTATCTTTTATTATATAGGTAGATGCATTTTAGATATTTCTAATAATTTAAAAATATTTTTTGTAATGTTAATAAAAATGTTTCTTTTGTCATTTATTTCCACTTGACGTAACGATGACTCAATTAATTTAAAACACTATTTCGGTATACCTACGCAATAGTTTCGACACATGGGTTGCAGCATTTGATATGGATCCCTCCTAGTTAACAACTTTTAGCTGCCAAATTACGGAAGAAAGAAAAACCAGTAAGGGGCGCAAACAACGGCTGGTGAGCATTTTTAAGAGGGCGCTTGGCCACTTGAGTGGCGCCGACTAAACGTGTTGTTGTTTTCGAGCTATATGTAATTCCGGAAATCCCTATTTTAAATTCCTTCCGGATTTAAATTTTCAGAGAGATAGATTCCGGGAGCGGTGAGAAACCTCCTCGTACTTGAAAAGAGCTGAAAGGAGCAAGATTAAATGAACTCTGCTGCTCTAGACTTCCAGAGCATTGCTCAGTGGCAAACCCAAGTATCGGAAGTTTTTCTTATGTTATAAGGGGCCATTCATTAATTAGATACGTAAGGACGATTTTGCCTGTTCTTGATTTATTTATTTTTATTTAAGCCTAAGTATACCTAACTTTTCAAATAAACGACAGCATAGAAAATGTAATAGGTACACCTAATGAAACCTTATTTATTTGACTAACAGATAGTCAGGATAAAATTAGCCATTTTCCCTTTTTGCTAACAAAAACTCGATTTGAAGACAACTGGTGACTTTGTTTCAACTATCCTCTTACCGAGGTAAATTGAAACAATGGTCTAGGAGACTTGACACAGTATAACTTGGAAGAAATGTTTTAATGAAAACGCAGTTTTTGAAACTAGACCGTAGTATTTTATAGATACAACCAACCGTAATTTGTCATGTCTAATTAAAATATTTGATTTGAAAAGGAAAAAAATCAAAGTAGAAAGTATTAAAATTTATCACAATTAAAGCAGAAATATTCGTCCGAGTTTCTTCTTATGTAGCCTACCTGACTACCACCCTTTTCAAACCCCTCTCAAAATGAAGAAAGCTCAATAATACCATTACAAAAAAAAACATATTTATGTGAAATAAAACGCCAATGCAAAAAAATGCAAACATGGTGTTTTTAACTCTCCTAGGCTGACTAACTGATTACTGACATAACTTCTTAACACAACATAGTTATGCTAAATCTTTATTACAATTAAAATCTTGGAAAAATAATAAGCTGGTAAATAACGTATAACATTATGGATAAAACAGTTCTTTTATCAATATTTCGATATGCTTAGATATAATTTAGTCGAAAAGTTACTTATAAGTATACCTACCTTTTTTACCTGGGTAAGCGTCAATCGTGGCTCTTAAAAGAGTACCGGACGCCCGTGGGATAGTGGAAGGGTAAATTTAGGGACATTGCCAACTTGCTAGTGTTTTTTGTTTCCGAGAAATTTCAGTTACAGTTCAACTTACCTTTGTTTTAACCTTTCTCGATCTGCCTACTATTTTTAAATTTTTTTGCATTTAGCCATCAAACTATTGTCTTCCATGGTGTTGCCCGATCGACTCAATGAGGGTTTTCTGAAACGGTCTACGCCAGATGGCAGCACTTTGGCGTCAGGTCTAATGAACTGTCAAAATACATACGCGAATTACAATTTTGTATGTATTTTTTGGTTTATTTATTCTTAAAATCATTACTTTAAGAATATTGTTTCCTAAAATGCCACAGTGTTGTGCAGTGCCTATGTGGGCAAATAAAACAGGAAGGCATAAGTTCCCTACTGGAGATAAAACCCGATTTTAAACAGTGGCTTGTAGCCATTCAAAGATAAATTCCAACGAAAAATAGCCCGTGTCCCAGTGGTCGGATCGGGGCGCGAGAGGTACCAAAAGATCGGGCTCGGTGAGCGCTACACAGAACTGAAATAAAATTTGATTTAAAAAGTGTTTTGAGAAAGTAATTTTGAAAAGAGTGGTTTTTACAGTTTTTGGCAAAAATTTTTGAAATTTACGAAATATTTTTTACGGAACTAATAGAAATGGGTGCGTCAAGGAATTTCTAATCTTCTAATACCACGCATTGGTCAGTCGACGTGAAATTTGAAAAGAAACTATTGCAAAAACGTATGTTATTATGAGGAAAAAGTAGGTTAAAGAAAATTTTGAAAAATTTAAAGGTAACTCAAAAACTAATTGGACAGTTAAAGAGAGCACTTCAAGCCTAATCTATTGATATATAACATTACTATATATGTTTAACTATTGGGAACTACGAAATGTAAATCTATTAATTTAAAATTGTGTGCCGTCACACTTAGGTGGTTTTCGGTACTAAGTAGACAATGTATGCGGAAGGAAGAAAGCTACTTTTTCTGTGTTCCAGTGGTCGGATAAATAAATAACTGCAATTTAGTAGTTAAAGAACGAAATCAAATTGTGTAAACAAAATCTAGTACCTACCTTTCAATGAGCTTTTCCTTAGTACCAGTGAATTTTGCGCCCCTTTTTTTTGAGCTCAATCTTCAGTTCAACGACCTTTTTCTGGCCGTAATCCATAATAAAATCAATAACACTTCCAAACACAACAGAATTTCATTAATTTTTGTTTAGTACCTACCTACGACTCTGTGCTATCTGACAGCTGTTTAGACCTGCCGCCAACGTAGCGCCGCCTGGTGGCAGAAAAAGTATCGAAAACCCTCATTGGCCGATCAATTCTTACTTTTTTATTTTATTTTATGGAAATAGCCGGCAAACGAGCTGACGATCCACCTGATGGTAAGTGGCTATCGTCGCCCATGGACATCAGCAACACCAAAGGCATCACTGATGCGTTGCCGGCCAAGAAAGAGAGAAGAAAAAGAAAGAAAGAACTGGCTCTCAAGCCCCCAGCCGAAGCACGACGAGTCGTTTGGCGGCTGACTCATGCTCGAGGGTGGTAGCTATCCAGGCGAACCCCATGGAGAAATAATAATAGTAATAATGGTATTAGATAATAATTAAAATCAATATTACTAATATAATCCCTCGAGGGGCCCTACCACCAGCGGGCCGGATTCAGTCGCCTTTTACGACACCCATCCGGCGTGGGATTAGGGTTAGTATTCTAAGCCGCCCCAATACGGCTAAAACTACTTATAGAAAAATGATTTATGTGTTCTAAACACATCATTTCCATCATCCAAAACAAAAGGTGAACATCGCACAGGTACAAATTTTTCATAGAGACAACGAATTAAGTTAACCTTTTAATGGAATTCACGTCATGTCAAGCCATATTTACCTACTTGTTAGAACGATAGAAAAACTCAAGAATTTATTTACCTTACCCAAATAAATACTAATTACCTACCTGGCATCAACAGTAATTAGTCTTCTAAGTAGTTACCTACTTACGTCAATGCAATTTGATATTGAGCATGGGCTTTTTAATGGACTTGAGTAGAGATGAGTTATGTATTAACTTTTTTTGAATTATTAAAAAACGCACTAAATTTGACTGAAATACATAAGAAATTAGACTCTTAAAAACATATGGGTAGTAAGCTAAAGCAAATAAAATTTAATTAAACCCTTAAACCACCGATAAATAGAACAATCCGGCTTCTGAACGCACTCCGCCATAATTAAAAAGCAAAATTATTCCTCCTCGTGTGATTAACGGCGACCGACCCACCACCCTACCACCCTCTTTCTTCATACAATGGTCAGTTGTAACACAACTGCCTTAGCAGGCTTGTCGTAGTCTTAGAAACTGGATACAAAACAAAAATAAACAAATTCATTTTATATTTCTTTTTACCAAAAACACAAGAAAAGAAACACAGATACGTTGATTTTTGAGTTATTTAAGAGTGCATGTGGCCAATATCAGATTAATTCCATTTTTGAAGTGTTTCCTTGCGCTAATTTCTCGTATAATGGTCGGCTGGGTGAAATATAACCTATTCGTGTTAAAATATAACCTATTCGTGTTAAAATCTTTTTCACGAATAAAGTGCTCTTTGAGTGTACATTCGGAATGATGGTGGTAAACGCTTATTTAAATTAATCTTACAAAATGACATCAGTGACGTGTTTTCGCGCCAAAAAAAGCATCATGGTCGCCGTGTTTCCGGTAATTTATTATGTGTTCAAAATAAAATTGAAATGACGACTTTTGAACCGCGGTTTAAGTGAAACTGTAAAAATGTGAAACTTGAAAACTGTGATTTGTGTAATGTATCATGACTTGTGTTGTGTGTCTGTATGGATTACTATGGATAATGGATGTGCACCGTGGATATTTACATTTTTAGATTTATAAGGTACGTATCTACGATAAAATTATATTCATTCAAGTATAATGTCATAGAATAGACATCTCGAACAAAATGTGTGTCCCCGCCGGGAGGTTCTATTTTCAAAATTGGGCCCCCGTTCTCCTTTCAAAATCGAACGAATCCATTGGCAATTGAAGCCGCGCGACTGCAATGCATTGGAACATACATTGTGTTCGCTGTGTCCATTCTATACGCTAGTAATAATACTTCAATGTATTAATTACATATTATTATTTAAATCAAATTTATTATTTTTATTTATTAATTTATTAACAAACTAATAGGTACTGTACCTACTAAAGCTTGACAAGTAGGTACTTTATTATTTTATACGTGTAGCTGTAGGTATTTTATCACTACACTCATGAGCTTATATAAGATACGTGCGAAAAACATAGCGTTTTTGCAGTCAGGTAAAAAAATAAATAAAAGGGGCAGCAAATTTTCGGTTGGCCCCGGGCGGCAAAAGCCCATGCTACGCCACTGAGCTTATATGAGACCTTACACACCTTTCAAAGCATTATGGTTTATAAAAAACTCATGACCACGGAGATTACCTCTTTTCATATAAAAAATTAAATATCCCTCCTGATCGAATCTGATCTGAGGGTAAGTGGTCATCATCTCCCTCGAAATATACCTACCATGATGCATGAGCCGTTAAGATTAAACTGGGTAGAACAGAACTCATCGACCGACAACAGGAGGAACCTGAAGCCAACCTCGTTGAAAAATGGTATAAAGATGATAACCCAAAAACTTGAAAACGTCCTTGGTTGAAGCTATTGATATCTACTTTACGATGGATGGTTACTCCTTCTTACACCCGAAGAAAAAAAACAGTACATGTACTTTATAATGCACATTGCACATCATATGCAATTGCAATAAGATTCTGACAATTCGAACCTGAGCTTGTGATTGGCCATTCAAACTGCTATGCTTCTGCTATGCTATTTTCTTTACCAAACCGCTATGCTATTTTTTTTTCTAGCAAAATATCATGCTTTATATTATTTAATAAAACAGTTCTTAAGCCCTCTGTAAACCACATTCGATCATTATGCAGATACGAGAAAATATACTTAGACTGAAATTCCACAGTAGAAAGCCGGAGTGGCACTGACATTGGCTGCGGTTACCCTTGAAGACCCTGTTCGTTTTCCGTAAGGCACTGAAAATTATTATAAAATTGTATTTTCACCTTTATATCCATCCTAAAATCCGCATTGTAATTGCTTGTAGTTGTAGAGATACAGAACATGCCTCCATGCCTCGGCAGTTAGAGAACCCTGTAGAATGGAGAATCGAAATAACAGGCACGTGGAAAATAGATTTTTTATTTATTTATATAAATACCAAAAAACAATAACCGATTTCAAAGAATCATACTTCGAAAAACCTACATTAAAATCGCCAAATGTAAACCAATCTATAATATTTAAGGAGTTCACTCAATACCTCCTGGATCCCATCATTAAAACTGAATTTTGATGAACATGAAATTGAAATCGGTTCATAAATTTCATAATTGACGGAGTTAAGAGGTAAAAAACATAATACAATAAACTGAATTGAAAATCTCCTTTTTTAAGTTAGTTAAAAAAGGACAGACAAGCTAGCCAGCAGCAAATGGCCTTCGTTGCCCGTAGACATCATCAACATCAAAGACTTATCTATCCAATGGTTTTAACCCTCTTTAACTTAACAAAAGCCCAACATGCGAATACTTGTCTCTAACTAGAACTATGCCTCAAGTTATATATATATACCTTCACCATTGTTGCTACGTACATAAAGCTGATAGGATAGGACCCATCAAATTTTCAATTTTCCAATAACCGACATCGATTCCCGGGAGCGATACCTACATGTTTTTATTGTGATTAATGGCTACAGTCTGTACCCGAAGCAGTATAGTGATGAGTCGACGTTTTGAACTGATTTTTCCTTAGAATAACAATACATCGAACAATACAGTATAGCAAATTGGGAACACGAGTTTGCATTGAATACATAGACGCGGTTTAGACTCCTATCATTCGCTTTTGAATTTCGACTAGAGCAAGTGTTAAAATTCTCATAATTCAGTGTTTGGTAAATACATATAAGGGTCCGTTACAAATGTTTTGCTGCCATATTGCGTGTAGTAGCTGCCATGTTGCGTATTACATATTACTCAGAAACAATAGAGCATCCTCATTTTTCATTTTGATTGGTGAAAGATTTTTTGAAATCCATCCAGTAGTTTTTGAGTTTATTCATTACAAAGAAACAGTACCTAATTCTTGACAAAAAATAACCGACTTCAAAGTTAAAGATAACTCAAAAACTACTCGTCAGATCTCGCTCAAATTTAAGTGGGACCACATGATAAGCACCAGCTGTTGATTACAAAAAGAATCATCAAAATCGGTTCACACGGTCGAAAGTTCTGAGGTAACAAGCATAAAAAAATACAGTCGAATTGAATACCTCCTCCTTTTTTGAAGTCGGTTAAAAAATCTTAACTTCCCTCTGTATGTAGAATTTCGATTTCGTATGTATAGTCTAGTCAACATGTTAAAAAAACGTGTTAAATAGAAATAAAGCTCCTAAAAATATGTGCAATAGCTCATTCGATTCGGAATGACGTCTAGAAAAATGTTTTTGAAGGGTTTATTAGCACTTAAAAAAATGCCATTGTTTATTTATTTATTTATTTATTTATTCCTTTTTTTTTTCACCCTAACATTACAGGCTATAACCCAATGCGTTAGGTAAATACATTTAGCACTTATATCTACAAATAAAATCTAATATTAATACTATTTAACAATAACAAATAATATACATTATAACTATTGCAATTTTATTCCAGTGACTATTAAAAATGTCAATCCTATCATGAACCCTATTCACTACTTTTATTGCCCGTGTTATCGGCGCCTTCGCCAACAAGTTGGTCTTGGCCACCGGCACGACGAGCAATTGCGGTTGCCGCCGTCTCTCCACATAATTCAAATTCAAATTCAAAATCATTTATTCATGTAGGTATCATTGATACACTTATTGTCAGGCACATATATATTTAAATGACGTAGGACTCCCGGGTTGGACTCCTTCCCACACAGTATTTTAATTAAATACGATACGAGCGCAAACTCCCTGCGCACTCTTAATTCATTATATCCGACCATCCCCAATACGAATAATGTCGGATACATCAATGGGTAAAAAGGATAAACCCCATACAATTTCCAGTACAAGTGCCGTGTAAATTTGTTTTGGACTCGTTCTAACATCGTGATGTATTTCGCCTCATATGGAGCCCAAACGACTGCGCTGTACTCCATATGACTCCGCACCAGTGCATCGTACAAGACTTTGACTGCGGTGATGTTAGTAAACCCCTGCGACTGTCTCAAAACAAATCCTAGGTTCCGGTAAGCTTTTTTACAAATTTTCGTGATGTGATCGCGAAACGTTAATTCAGGTGTGACATAGACTCCCAGATCCCGCATCTGTGTGACTCGTTGTATCGGCTCTGCTTCAATTGTGTAATCATGAAGTAAAGGTGTTCGAGCACGAGTGAACGTCATGATGGCACACTTGGTCACGTTGAAAAGCAATTTATTATTGCGACTCCATTCCACGATCCTGTCTACGTCCTCCTGAAAGCTTTCGCAATCACTTTTGTCCCTTATCTCAAGCATTAGCTTAAGGTCATCTGCAAATAATAGGCACGACCCCCGTCTGACAACTTCAGGAAGGTCATTGACCATTATTATGAACTCGAGAGGACCCAAATTGCTGCCCTGGCTCACACCGGACCAGGCATTATACGGCTCAGATTCGTAGCCCTTGTAGTCTACATACTGCTGGCGATCAGCCATGTAGCTTGCAAACAACTGTAGGAGATGTGGCGTACAACCAACTTTCGCGAGCTTCATTAGCAATATGTCATTATCGACTGAGTCGAACTTTTTCTTGAAGTCAAAGTACGCCACATCCACCTGCACCCCCGCATCAACTGCTGGGACCACCTGCGCCATGAAATTCAAAAGATTCGTGGCCGTACTGCGTCCAGGTCTGAATCCATGCTGCGCTTCCGATAGCCGCGCACGGACCTGCTCATACACACGACGCTGGATAGCGGATTCAAATACTTTTGCTGGAGTTGATAGTACTCCTACCGGCCTGTAACCATTGATATCCGATCCAGCACCGCCCTTCGGAACTGGTATAACTCGGGTCATCTTCCACCGAACTGGGAATTCAGCCAACTGCAAACAGGTATTAAATATGTGACAAAGGGGCTGCTCCAGTACGCTACTGCAATCCCTAAATAAAAAGGCTGGTATTCCATCAGGGCCAGTTGATGGCTTTGGCTTAAGACGCATTAGAGCCTGCCTTATATCCCTGAGACTTAAGCTTTCTAACTGTACCCGGTCGGATGTCGCCCCGCTGGCTGCTACTGCCTCATCAACGTTAAGTCGGGGTGGTTCTCTATTATAGACCGATTCAAAAAAATTTGCAAACTCCCTAGCACATTCATCATTCGTTAAATGATGTCCATTTTTAATAATAATCGGTCTGTCTTCCCTAATCCTCTTGTTTCTAATATATTGCCAAAAAAATTTTGGTTCTTTCATTAACTGATTCTGGATTCTGTTTTTGTGCAACTTATGAGCAACATCAACTATTGTTATTAACAAAATAAGATTTAAAAAAAATTATACATAGTTCAAAATTAATAACTTCTAAAATAATGATATTTAAGGAATTTTGGAAAAAGATCCTGAAAGAGGAGAGAATTTCCGATAAAAAAATCCCAACTCCCGGAACTTTATCTTTATTATTTATAAAAAAAATTAACGCTGAAAATATGGCTCCGCGAGGTCGTTACCGCATAGGCGTGCTGCCTAAGAAGCCGGTATATCACATAAAATATTTTTTTTATAGTATCAAATAACTATTTAAAAATTTGAATAAATTATGGTGTAATCTAGACACTTGAACGAACAAAACCTCGGTGAAAAAAAAATTCATGTCGATTTTTCAAAAAGTTACACCATTGTTAATTAACAAATTCTTTTCCAATCTCTGTTTTTATAAATTACGGCATAAAAGTTTAAATAATTGGTCTATAAATTTTTCTACTTTGTTACATGTATTTTTGTTTTTGTAATTTTTTGAAGTTTTTGAAAAAAAATATAACGGTTAATATTATTTGTTAATAACAAATTATTAATTTAAAAAACAATGAAATTATTTATAAAAAAAATTATTTTTTCTGTTTATCCATTGGAAAGGGCCAATAATGATTTTTAAGAATAAAATAATTTCTGAACTAATTATTAAAACATTTAAAATATAAAAAAACCGATTATAAACAATAAAAAAATATATATGAATTTTTTTTTTCAAAAAATCATTATTTCACCTATGCAATAAGATGGTAACAAACTTTTTTTTCAAAAACCCAAAATAGTCTTATTTATTTATAAACAATTTCTTAAAAAATGATGTAATATTTTTTTTCCCAATGTTCATTAATACCTATATTAGATGCAAAAACAGCAATAATATATATTACTAAAAAAAAATTTTTTTGATAGCGTTTCTTACAAATTTCATTTTTTGTTAACTTAAAAAAATTATAATTAACAAAATAATAAACTTTAATAAAAAAAAATTGGATAACTTTATTAAGCACCTAAATAAGAAGAGCTCCGCGAAGCGAAAAAAATATAGACCAATTATTTAAACTTTTATGCCGTAATTTATAAAAACAGAGATTGGAAAAAAAATTGTTAATTAACAATGGTGTAACTTTTTGAAAAATCGACATGAATTTTTTTTTTCACCGAGGTTTTGTTCGTTCAAGTGTCTAGATTACACCATAATTTATTCAAATTTTTAAATAGTTATTGATACTATAAAAAAAATATTTTATGTGATATACCGGCTTCTTAGGCAGCACGCCTATGCGGTAACGACCTCGCGGAGCCATATTTTCAGCGTTAATTTTTTTTATAAATAATAAAGATAAAGTTCCGGGAGTTGGGACTTTTTTATCGGAAATTCTCTCCTCTTTCAGGATCTTTTTCCAAAATTCCTTAAATATCATTATTTTAGGAGTTATTGATTTTAAACTATGTATAATTTTTTTGTAATCTTATTTTGTTAATAACAATCGCATTTTTTTAAGTGCTAATAAACCCTTCAAAAACATTTTTCTAGACGTCATTCCGAATCGAATGAGCTATTGCACATATTTTTAGGAGCTTTATTTCTATTTAACACGTTTTTCAACATGTTGACTAGACTAGTAAGGTCTCTCAGCATTGTTTTTCTATCAGAAATTATATCAGTGATACCTACATGAATAAAAGATTATTTCATTTCAGAAATACGGGTAAGTAACTTATTAGGGATTAGCCTTAGTCTAAAATGTCTAAATCCCTAATATAAAACTAACTAACTAAGCTATCACTAGGTACGTATTGCCAATCTAAACGCTTGTTACATCAATTTAAACAACCGCCACACCTGTATCTACCGTGAATAAGAACAGTTTTGAAGCTCAGGGTGTGGAATAGTAGATGGCAAGATATTAGCAAACTAATGCTTATGTACTTAAATAGACAAAACTTCTAATTGGCCTTCATGTGCCTACCAACTTGTTTAAACTATTCAGCCGTAAGTTTCCTATTGTAAATAAATAGCTAAATACAAACGATGCTGCGGTCTCAGGAGTAGAAACTATTATGTTATATGTATACTCCTATTATTGACGACCCGTGTGGAGCAATGGTTACCATGCCGGATCGCCGCACCGAGGGTCCTGGGTTCGATTCCCAGCGAGGCGGAAGTTTTAATAATGAGTTTGAATTTCTGTTTTCGGTCTGGCCTCTGGGTGTGAATGTCCTTATCTAGTGTGTTTGTCCATGGCACCCACGAGCCACGACACAGGGAATCCTAGTGTGGGGCTATGAGTGTGAAGCGTTATTATTTGCCGTATCTGCGTTGTAACGCATTAATTATGGCGTTAAGAATGACATTAGCTGAAGTGGTCTTGTTAATGCCATTGCACGTTAAACGATAATTCGCGTGACGGTTTGTTCGACACATCAACGTATCTGCGGCCTAACGCGTTAAAGGCGCAGTCGTAAGCATTATGTAGCAGGGGCATTATAAAACTCTTCCAGTCGTTACTTACTATTGTGTATTACTTGACAGCGACATACAGGGGATGATGGGTTTATTATCCTCTTTCCAGGTTGTTGTACTGCCGAATATTGTAACTAATATTGTACCTATTGTAAAAGGGTTAATAACCAGCTAGTAACGCTAATAACAACTAAAAATAGCAGCGTGAAATTCCACTGCGGCTCAACAATAAAGTATATCAAGGATATTTTTACTTTATATGCAAAGTTTATTTGCAAAACATGTGACCTAATATTAAAATGCATTTACTAATAACCTTATATTACATACATTACATTTCTGACATTGTCAGAATAATAACTTAAGCAGGAAATAACAGTTAAACTAAAACAGTTTGAGTATGACCAGTTAATTGCCGCTTACCATGAAATTCTGTTTCAACGTCACCTGCTTCTTCAAGAGAGACATTTATTTCGCAAATAGCAAGCCTCTTTAATCATATTCTTTCATAGCGTACTAATGTAATAAATGTGTTTGAGAGGACGTATGGATATTTGTTCTTTCACGCAACGACTGAACGGATTTTCATAAAATTTAGCACACAGGTGGAACAACATATAGGGTAGTTATTATCGAGGAAAACTCAGACAAAGCCGAGGGAATATACTAATATATAGTCACGCTATCCATTACTAGTTAATATCAGATCGTTAGCTTGTAGTTCGTCCAGTCACATTATAAACAAAGATCGGATCCTTTACTAAATGCGATATCGTCCATACGATAAATCACATCGCACGCTTTAAAACACTCCCGTACAAGAGACTGCTTAATAAAGAAATATGCGACATGACACTGCTATCAACACAATTAGCGACAATTAAATTGTGACTGCCGAACATTTTTCATATTACCACAATACCACGACATTAAGTGGTTCAACCGTCCACCCAGGGGCAGGGAGCGTCCTTGGTTGTGGCTCGAATACCCTTATCCTTACCTTCATCTCGGCCAAGGTTAATGGCGATCAGAACTGCCCAAGGCCTTATCCGTCAACGGGAATGGTTCATGTCTTATGACACTTAAATATTATTTAGCCTATAAGTTACTATTTTGGGCGATGCTTTTACACTGCTTTTGATCGAGGTTTTACGTAATCACTGAAAAACCCGGATATTTACTGCATATTTTAATATTTCGTTAGAAAGAACTGCATGACACATAGTTCAAAGTTTCTCACAGATGCGTCGACGAAGGACGGTTTGGGATTTGGGAATATAGGTCATTATATAGGTCTTTGGTTCATATGATTTTGGTGTTGCTGATATTGTCTTGGGCGATGGTTGCCACAATGTACCATCAGATGGATGGTCAGCTCGTTTGTCGGATACTTACATAAAAAAAAACAAAATAGTCACGTTAAACGCTTAGATAAATATATAATCAAAATTTTACTAACAAAAAATAACCGACTTCAATATTACTCAAAAAGTACTTATCATATCTCGTTGAAAATTATGTGGTACCACATGTTGTCATGCACCTGCTTCCGAATAAAAAAAGAATCATCAAAATCGGTTCACCCAATCCAAAGTTCTGAGGTAACAAACATAAAAAAAACCAGTCGAATTGAGAACCTCCTCCTTTTTTTGAAGTCGGTTAAAAAGTTATGTGGCTGCAACCCATTAATGGCCCACTACTGGGCACGGGTCTCTCCTCTTGAGGAGGCCTAGAGCATACTCCACCACGCTGCTCCAGTGCGGATTGGTGGAGGGGTTAGTGGCCAACCCGAGTGTCGGAAGTTTTCAAACCGCCCGAGGGCCTCCGACATGGCTTAACGACTGTTGTCTTATGATAACAACCGGGACCGACGGCTTTACGTGCCCTCCGAAGCACGGAAACGCTCAAGAATTTTTTGCCACTAGCGGTCACCCATCCAACTACCGACCGCGCCCGCTGTTGCTTAACTTTGTCGATCACATAGGATCGACGCAAGCCGCCGGGCTATGAGCGCTTCATCACATAGGATCGACGCAAGCCGCCGATCACATAGGTTATGTATTTTCACATAGGTTATGTAATATTATATTATTACAAAAAGTTATGTATTTTTTACCAATTAAGAAAGACCCCTTTTTTTTAACTGAGCGTTAAATTTAATGTCATATGTGACTTTGGTTACAATTTGGTTACTGAAAAAATTGTTAGAAATATGTTCTTTCCACACTCAACTTTGAAAAGATTTTCAGTTGATGACAGAGAAGTAATATTTTTATATCACCGTAAACATCCAAATTAGTTAAGCATGCAAATCATGCAATACGCACCGACAAAATCACATTTTAATATATGTACAGATTACATTTTCCTGTAGTTAATGAATAATTAACTAACTACTTATTAATTAGTAGTGTAGTTTTTGCTATGTCTGGCATCTCAGTGTAATTTAGTTCAATTTTAACCTGGCGTATTAACTGCGACACACTTTTAAATGTATTGCGGCGGTTAACGTAATTCTCAGTATGTTTATTTTATGTTAACTACTTACATAATATTATATGTCCAATATTATTATTATAGTTAAGTAGAGGCCCTACTTAACTATGATAATAATCCAATTTTGTAATTATATTTTTAAACGGTTTTATTAACTTGCCAAAAACACAGCTGGCGTTAAATTTCTTTCAAAAATAATCATACCTACATTATTAGCAACATTATAGTTATGACTTACTATTCTTAGACAATAGACCCAACTTGTGTTCTTAGAGTTCCCCACCCAAAAGGCGCCAACGAGACCCTATTCATAAGGCTCCGCTGTCCATCCGTCAATCCGGTCCGTCCGTTTGCCACAGGGTTTTACCTCTTGAACCGCAATTTATTTACTTATTTTAAACACTTAATTTTTTTTACTGAGTATGCCTGTGACTGCTTTAAAATAAATACAAAAAATTCAAATAAAAGGATATCCTTATACAGAAAATGTTAATTTGACATAATTACTGTTAAAAATAGTACCGTGAAATCTGACTACATTTTCATATCCTTAATTCTTACTTAATATCGGATTGCGTGGCGCCACGGCTAGAAATTCGTTACACCATTTCTAATAAGTAGGCCATATGCAAAAACGTAAATGTAACACATTTCAGCCATCTGAAAAAATGTTTACCGCGTTACTTGTTATAGTTGTTATTAGTGGGAAAATGCGAACGGCTTTGTAATAAACTTTGTGGGAGAATGCTGGTGTGGTCTCACTGCCAGAACAATGTTTGAATACGTACTAAGTTTTTATTTTAACTACTCGACTAGCTCCTGAATATCCTGACTAATTGATGGTTATTGGCCACCGGTCTCCATGGACATTTGTCACACCGAAGGCATCAACGACGCGTTGCCAGCCAAGTATGAAGAGAGAGAGAGAAACGTCGCGTCTCCCAAGCTGAACAACTATATACGTACTGCAGTCGTTTTTCAGGCGATACAAATGTAAACAAACCATTAAAATAATTTTCTAGGGTTTTCACCAACTGACATGAATTTGTACACCAAATGCGTTTTATTTACACAAACTACTCATTATGGCAAAATAGTACATTAAGTTAAAAGTTTCAAATCTCTTCTTGGAAATAAGGTTGTCATTGCAAAGTGTTTGAACGATGACAGTGTTATTTAATTTTGTTTGTTTCCACATTTACTCGGTGTTTATAATTCTTATCGATCAATATGTATTTACTGACGAATTCACAAATACCTTAATGAGAGTTTGTATAAATAAAACGCATTTGGTGTACAAATTCATGTCAGTTGGTGAAAAACCCTAGAAAACGATTTTAATGGTTTGGTTACATTTGTTTCGGCTGCAAATCGATCTTATTATAAGTATCTTCACTAGGCTAATATTTAAAGAGGAAGATCTTTTTTGCGTTACTGATTCATTTTTCAACTCCGCAGAGATTGAATATTTATGCTACAATATAATTACAAGATTTTCCCCATACATAACTAACTAAACTAGCTAACAAGGCAAGTTAGACAAAATCTTGTAAAACTAACACCCCAACTCATCACTAACTGTTACTTAAATCGCTCGTTAGTACAGAATTTATATGGTGATTCTTTATTTACTAAGGAGCGATTAAAGTAACCGTTAGTGACTCTGAGTTAGGGCGTAAATAATGACGTTTATCTTATTCAGCTAGAGCTTTTTCTCGCTTTTTTGAACTCCTCCGAAACGGCTCGACCGATTTTCGTGAATCTTTGCGTGCATATCGGCTAGGGTGGAGAATCGGACAACATCTATTTTTCATCCCCCTACCCTAAAAATTTTTTGGCAGAATAACGTTTGCCCAGTCAGCTAGTTTTGTTATAATAAAATTAAGTAAAATATTTATTTTACACAATATTTCATCTTTTATCTATACTAATATATAAAGAGGAAAGATTTGATTTTTTGTTTGCATTGAATAGGCTCCGAAACTACTGAACCGATTTGAAAAATTCTTTCACTGTTAGAAAGCTACACTATCCCCGGTGAACATAGGCTATAATATATTTAAAAAAAATATAGGGATCCTTAATAAAACTCCAATAATGTAACCCAAGGTGTAATAAATAGGAAAACCGAAGCAAAGCGAGGGCGGTTACTCGTTATAAATAAATATTAAAGTACCTCGTGCAGTAAAGACCTACCCTTAGCTATTTCAAATGGATAAACTGTAACAAGACTAACAAGCGAACAATTTAATATGGCGATTAAATTAATTATGACTGAAAAGTCCTAACAATAAGTACTAATCCGATTAATATTATAAAAGTGAAAGTTTGTATGTTTGTTACTTTTTCACGCAAAAATTACTGATTCCCATATTTAGCACACAGGTAGACCATAATCTGGGGTAGGACAAAGGTAGGTACAGGGTCTATCCCACCCCACAAGTCCCGTGACGGAGCAACTGGCACTGTTTAGCACCTCTGATTGTGAGTCCCATTTGTCCCGTTGAACTACTGAAACTTTGATTTTAGTGCCAAAAGTCCTTTTTTCAAATTCTTAGACCTCGGCAACGACATGTTTTTTAAATAAACAATCATTTTTTTTAAGTCGACACCAAAAAAATATTAGCATGGAACAAATTATTTTCTATGACGTTCTGCGCAATGGGACAAGTGAGACTCATATGTAAAGTGCCAAATAGTGCTAGTTGTCCCGTCACAGAACAACTCAACGGGACTAGTAGATACCACTGGTAGTAGTACCTACTACTGCAGGCAGTGCGCTAGTCTCTAATATATTTTGTGTTTTCTATATTAGAACATGATAGAATTTATTTCTTCAAGTTAACACTGCAGTACAAATAGGCAATATTCTTTCACTATACTTATAATAAATGTTAAATATGTAGCAGTAAGAACTTGACAAAATGGCTCACAGCACTGGCCGCAACAAGCGACGACCGCTGGTTTTCAGGGCGACCTTAATTCGCATAATTCGACAAGTGACATTAAAAATCCAAAAAACTAATATAATACCTAAATCTAAATAAACATAAAGATCAAAATAGGAATAACGGAACCTATCAAATTACGTGATACAAACAGTAAACTAACCTCTATTTTATTTATGAGGACTGAATTTGATATAGGTAGCTAGGCCAACGCCCCAACTCCCGCGTATTTGTGCGTATGGTCCTAAGTGCATACGTGTGTGTGTGAATGTGTGTGTGCGTGTAGAAGTAAAAAGCTTTAAATTTTATTTGCCTGGCTTAATGTAGAACTATAATAGATTTAGAGATGACATAATGTCGATTTAATAAAAAAGTAAGCTAAGTAGATACATAATTAAATTTAAATTTTTAACATTAAAATATTCATAATGTATTTCGTTTGCACTGCTGGAGGATTTACTAATGGGTTTCACTGCTTTTCCATGTTGGCGACACATCGATCCGCTTACTTAACAATTATTACCATAACAAAATACCCAAACCAAGCCCGTTACTTTTCAATAAAAACACATGAAACTAATTCAAAATAATTTATTTGCAGTTAAACCGCGGCCTTTGAAAAATGGCCCTGAAGCTGAAATATAAGGACGAACACGGCATCCTGCAGATCGACATGAGTCCCTCCTCGAGCCCGCGCGAGGAGACCGAGGACGATAAGGACATCTCCGACCCCAAATTCGACACCATCAACAACAGATTCGGTCAGTACGACCTGTTCGGGGGGAAGTACGACTATGGAGGGGATACCCCGCGATCTCTGTTCCGAAGTAGATACAACAGCATAGAGGAAGAGTTGGCTAACACGCCGTATGCATTCGCCACGGAACGCTCATTACGACTCACCGATCACACGGAGCCAGTCGTCGACATCACGATCGACTCGCGATTCGAATTGAAAGACGACGATCGATTCTTCCGTGACTCGAACATCGATATCGAATATGGCTTATTCGGACCCCAAATCGATTACGCATCGAAGAGTTCGGTGAATTCGGACGAAACTCCCGCGTTTACTGTTACGCAGCTGATCCATGCGCAGGATCGATATTTCGATTTATCGACTCAGAAGAAGAGCGATGTTAAGTCGGGGACTGTTAAGAGTTTAGCGAATAACTTTGAAGTGCGCAGTGCTCCGGGTTCCGCGAAACGGACGGTAAAAGTGGTGGGTAGGGCTGGGAGCTTGAAGGGGGATAAGAGCGGGAATCGGGAGGCTTTTAAGGTGCTTTCAGAAGACATCAGGGCTGGCCCGACTACGCAAACTGCCAAATTACCGTAAGTTTTTTTTTTAATTTATCACCTACCCTATAGTTTTGATTTTTTAAATGATTTAGGTACATATTCTATATACTAGATACAACCATGTAGTTCTACACATATCTCTTAAAAAAGATATTTATACTAAACTAATGACTTTAGTCACTAATTCTTCTCTGACTGTCATTTAATTGAAATTTTATTGCACTATTTGATGTTGATATTTATATTTGATACTGATTTAGCTTAGATTTGATAAAATAGTAATAATAAGTAGTTACCTAAAAAGTATTTGCTATTTAACTAGGTCCTACCAACCTAGTTAAATAGCAAATACTTACGATATTTTAACTGAAACCCAATTATATATATATAAATTGCAATGAAAAATAAAATAATTTACATAATCGCATTGATGACATATTGGATATCTACGAGTACTTAGGTCATTTAGAAATCACAATCACCTAAAGTAGTGCATGCAAGTGTGCTCCTTTGATTTGAACCCGGGACTCTGCTTCACGGCGATTTTACTACTGTGCTACAAATTCATCTTTCATTGATGGTATTATTGATATTAATAACACGAATGATGACTAATTTAATTACTTATATAAGAATTTAAAAAAATATTCTGCTCCCCCACGTAACGTATAAGGATAATGATCCTTAGGTTCGAACCTTAGTACAAAATTCATCCTTTTATATAGAAAACTAGTAAATAGTCCACCTCTCACTTCCCTTCAGGCACCGAAGTCTTAATATCCGTACTCCTGAAGCTACCCCTGAAGCTACCCTAGCTAGCCCTTTTTGTTAGTAATTAAAATAATATTATAGCCTTCCTGATCAATGCAGTTATCATTCACAAAATGATTTTTTCAAATCCAGAGATAAGCGCGTTCAAACAATCAGGCAAAAAACTCTTCCATACTAATTAGTATGTATATATGTAGTTTTTTAAACATATAAGCGTGAACCAGTTCATATAATTTATTATTATATCTGCGTCAGTATAACAGTTATCGGTTAAGGTGATTCACTGCTCCGTATATGTCTTTAGCACTCGCCAACCTGTCTCTGCTAAATTTGGCCTTTAATATCCAATTTATTAGACGTCGAGACGCGATTACATACTTGGAACGGGACAAATGTCACTGATAAATAAACACACACACACACACACACACAAACACACACACACAATATCCTTCTACGCGGACGACCATGACGTTGACATGGACATACAATACAAATGGCTATACAAATTGTTTATGGATAGTCCTTCGAGCTTTCAGAGCATTCGTATCCTATCCTACTAAAATTATACTTAAGAAAGTTTGTGAAGATGATTTGTTGTTTATCTTTAGATCTCACGCTAACAGTTTAAGAATTAAGATAAAACTTGGCAGATGGTTCATATCCATGACAAGAAAATAGGATTTTATCCATTTCTGTGTGCCCCGGGATGATTGGGATGTTGTGAAAGTAAAATTTAAACTAATCCTTCGTGGGCAAAGCTGCGGCCGAAACCAAGTGTAAAATATTTACAGTAAGAGCAACTAGTGTTGGGTCTAACTCTAGTGATGCTTATAGTAGCTAGTGAAGTGGTCCTTATTATCAATCAACTATTGCTAATTTAAAACTTGCAGCAATTATTTTATTCAAGGTCAGATAAAACCATGAGTTCAACTCATAGCAAGTTGCAGTAATGGTGCACAGCCATCTTATTTCCATAACTTCAACAATACCTTACTATTACCTATTATTTCTTCTGTGCTATTACAAAACAGATATTTAATACGTGGTAAAATGTAAACAAAATTCTGTTAGTATTGGAACTTTCTAGAACGATGGTCCAAGGTCAATTCTTTCTGAGTCATATTGTTAGTAAACATTTACTTCAACCAAATTATCATTGATCTGTCAAGCATGATATTGATAACACTTTAACCTGTTTATAACAGTTTTAAATTTTGAAAAGTTGCACAATAAAGGTTTCGTCAATACACGAGATATCTGAAAATATTTTTATTATAGGTATAATAATTATAACGAATACTTACTTATAATTAAAATTTAAAGTATGTTACACTTAGAAAAGTAGGTAGATACTTCTTCTTCCGGAACTACTTACGGTAGGAACGAATTAGCATTTAAGCAATAGCGTGATGTGATTTCCAAAGTATCTGTATAAAAACATCTTAGAATAAAATTTCCTTTCATTTTATTTGCTGCATTTAATTTAATCCACGACACGATTACGTATCGTGGTTTTGAGTCTAACTAGCGCTTAGTTCACTGCACTAAACTTTACGCGGTTCGTATCTTTCATTCATCCAGGAAAGAAGCCTGGGTACATAGAGAGTATTGCTTTATTTTCAGATAGGTAGTCTATATCCTATTAATTTTACAAATGTGAAAGTTTGTGAGTATGTATGTTACTCTTTCACGCAAACACTTTTGAATGTATTTTCATTCAGACAGGGAGATCATTATATGGAATAGGATAAGGATAGCCGATAGAGGGTATTTAACTATTTATTAAGCCGGAAAATATTTTTCTACACAGTTCAAAAGTCAATTTAGAAGTTTTCTATTACATTCTAGTGGAAACTTTTGCATGGAAAAAGACGAAAATCGACTTCATGAATGGGCCTAATGAGCAATGCATTATTTAAGTGGTCTCAAACCATCATGGCATTATTACCTTTCAAATGAAACCAGTTTGGGGCACATCGGTTAGATGGTTTCAAAGTCTATATTGCCACAAACATTTTTTGTGTTTTACTTAAATAGATTTCAAAGTAAGTTATCATTCACCAAACGATTTGAAGTGACAGTCACTTGCATATTAATATAGAATATTTTCACTTTTACATAATTTCCCTGCCGTCTCCCGTGGGAACAACAACTTTTCATTGTTTAGTGAAACGCCTTTCGCCCGTTTCATACATGAGATTCAGATAGGGAGCAAATTATGAGAACTGAGAAAAGCACATATACTCTGCGGTGTAAAGATTGGTAGCTTGACTACCAAGCGAAGAGTCACAAGGTTTAATTGTATAACAGGTGTGTAAAAAATATGATTGCCCACTTAAAGGTTTACTCAGATTTGAAAACCACCAACATTGTCTGTGCAGTCTGTGACTCTGTGCTATGACAGTGGCTATAATTAAATAGTTCGATACAACCAACGAAGTGAGACGTTTTGGGCGTTATAATGTATGGGCGGGCGGGGTTACCTACACGCGTTCCCAGATTTCTAAAAGCTTTGAAGATTGATAGTAGCTTGATTGAAGAAGCATTGTGAAATTCTACCATAATATATAATTATATCATAATTATCAAATCGTCATTTACTGCATATTGTGATACTATATTGAAGTTAAATCGCTACATTATTGTTTTTCTTCAGTTTAGTTCTTTGTTTACTTGATGAGTTGGTTATACATACTGGTTAAATAGGTAGTTAAACACATGAGATCTATCAACAGACCGATGTTCATGATTTTATAGCTAAAATACATCACCTGCGTTATGGCAATTCGTCGCATCATCTCTATGTAGTTTAACTGCCAAACGATTTTCTTTTTTTTTTTTGTATCTATTGACAAAAGTGTTATTAAAAGCTCATCACTAGGCGAACATTATTTTAAATGAATATTCAGTGACAGTGTTATAAACAAAAATCAGAAATAGCTTTTTATCAAAATGTAGAGCACAGATAGAGCGGTTTTAACTTGTCTGTGTCCTGCATCACGCATGGGGCACTCTAGCTAGAGACTACTCTTCTCCTTACTCTTACTTTCAACTCTACTTTTAAAAAACCTTTTTTTGTGTGCTGTACATTTTAGCAACATTGTCACCCGCTTCGGTTAAAAGATATTATCTTATGGAAACCTGTACACCTTACAGATATACCATGGTATTTTCAAGGGTTTGTGAAATCTGCCATTCTGTATAAAATATCTAATTTGTTTACGAAATATTATCGATTGTTAACGTCATAGACGATTAATTAATTTGATTGATACTTACCTTAATTACTCTTCTGACTATGAAATTATAAGTATCTTTAACCTATAGCAACTAACCTACATGTAATAATAAATAACAAAAAAAGTTTGGCCCAGCGCCAACATAGATGCACGCCGCGTATATTTATTTAGCATAGCAGTAAGTAAATTACTTGATACTACTTGATAGTTACATTCAAGGTTATAAGTTAAAGATTAGACAATAATGATACTTTGTATTATAAGATAATAACAATTAGAAAAAAGTTTTACAAAAACTTTTGTAAGATCATATCTTCTATTATATATAAAAATCAATTGCTGTTCGTTTGTCTCGCTAAAACTCGAAAATGGCTGGCCCGATTTAGTTAATTTTGATCCCAAAATATTTGTGGAACTTTAGGGAAGGTTTAAACGGTGAGAAACATAAATAATAAATAACGGAAAATGGAGAGGGAGGAGAAGAGGGAAAGGGAGAAGGTTGGGGGTCCCCTCCCCGAAGTTGTTAGGTGGTGCAAAGGTTGCCGGGTCAGCTAGTTCATAATATAATGTCCTTTGTTGTAAGCCTGCATGTAAAAACCCTTTTTTTCGGTACTTAATACAATATTTTAAAACTGGACTAGTTACATGAATGTAACTCAATTCGGGAAGCTCTCCTTAAAACCGATCGCTTCCATAAGAATCTTCGGTGGAAATATTATTTTAAGTGGCATTTTATTTAATATTAATTATTATCACTTACGAAAAAGTTAACCATACTTAAGAAATTTAAGGCGCTACCGCGCCCGTTTGGTTGATTTTCTTTGCCATATATCTCGTAAAGTTTATACGCTATTAGTGTAATACTTAGGTATATGTTTCTTGACTATCTACTTTAAATCTGCTCGAAAATGAAAACACGATAACGTGAAATTTTCTCGATAGAAAAAAATCATAAAGTAGGGTCTAATTATTTACATTATAGCTTGCCACCGCGATATTTTAAGTAATTTTTGCACGGAATTCTTTTTAAAACATAGAACATTATCACATCTAAATCCATGTATATTTTTGTGAAAAAACATGAAGCAGTTTTTAAAAACCAAATAAAAACGTTGTTTGGCGCTTACGTCGGTCAGTTTCGAGCGCACGCTCAGTATAGCTGTCTCACAATTTTCATACAAAAACTCATTCCCACACTGTCTTTATGATGTGCGTTCAGTCGACTGCGGTCTTCATGGACGTCGGACGTATGTCTCTCTGCGCTATTTTTTACACGATTTTTAATATAGAATTTGAAGTAGCGTATAAAGTTTTTGACATTTGCTTATGATTGTCAAAACGTTAAATGGGGAAAACTAAATAGCACAGAGAAATGGAGTAGTTTTGTTTAATTATTTATATTTTTATTATTTGTATTTAAATAAAAATGTTTGATGATATGTAAGAGAATGAATAATTAAATTACTGTTCAGTTGCGTAATACATTATCCCATCAAAAACATAAATGTAAAGTGAGAGTCAATTTCAAAAAAAAAAAAAGAATTGAGATCTAAATGGGTGCCAATTTCTGTGTAGAAAAGCCTAAAATTTTAGTCACAAGAACATGTAATTCAAGCTCCACATTTGACTTGGTTAGTTTTCACGTACCTACCTAGGCTATATTATATCTATGTAATTAGCTTCGTCAAATCTGTTAGGTTGATGGCTTATGACACTCTTCTCTAATTTGGTTTGTTGGTTGCTAACTAAAGAAAACTAGCCAAGTCAAATGTAAAGCTTGAATTACATGTTCTTGTGACTAAAATTTTAGGCTTTTCTACACAGAAATTGGCACCCATTTAGATCTCAATTCTTTTTTTTTTAACTGGCTCTCACTTCACATTTATGTTTTTGATGGGATATCATTACTTTTTGTACAGAAATTATTAGAAGGTATTTATTCGTAACGTTACTGATTAATTATTTACCTTATACATGAACTGTTATAGTGCTCTTCAACTAAATCTGTAGTTAGTGCGCCGTGGTCCGAAATACCCATTATTTCATTGTTTATAAGTAATAATGTTCCACTATTGATGTCCACTAAATATTGAAATATTATTAATACTAAATCCCAGTTATAATATCGTAATATTAATAAATACGATAGTCAACTATACTCTTACTAGTTATAAGTAGTTTGTGTTCGATGACATAACGTGTCACAATATACATACTTCGAATCACTTTAAACTGGTATAATTTCGGAAATAATACAAAATTTTCTTGTGTACACGCCGTACAAGATTAGAAAAAAATATTTTTTCACACATTAAAAATAACGTAATACACTGGAAATAACGTCTCTGGACAAACCACTAATCTGCACTTAAATATACGTAAATGATATGCACTTTCCCACGGGCACTTGGAACACTGAACATCTTCCCCTCGTTGAAAGCTTTACAAAGTACTAAAACCGATATGTTTCGTTATATATTCACCTTGAAATCCACTTAATGACCAGATGTCATCAAATTTTGATTGCTACTCTTAAATTTCAGGCATTATAAGTGTTTCTAATAGAAACGATTTTTTGAAAAATTATAATAAAAATTTACTACTTTCTGATTTATTTCTTTCTATTCACCCGATTACCTATCTGGATGCCAAATTTTAACTTTCTAGGTCATCTGGAACTGAGTTAGAGTTTTGATCTATAGGTCAGTCAGTGATAGTGAGTGAGTGACGATTTTTGGACGTTCATATCTAAATAACCGTTCGAGATGTGTATATGACATTTGGAACACATATATATTTCGCAAGTGCCAAGTAAATGAGCCAAATTTGACAGGTTTATGTTGAATAGTTTTTGAGTTATGAGGTGGTCAAAAGTGGCTCCAAATGGTTCTTGTAATAATACACACGGTGCTGCTCGCCAATTCTGTTAGCTTGAAATTGGCTTTACACGCTACCCCGTGTCTAGATTATTTATTCTCTTCAACATCATCAAACTTTGTACAAAAATTTCTCGTTTCGTTCTACCAAAAATAAGTAATATGTCAGCAACCTTAAAAGCCTACCACGGCTATGTTGATGTTGACTCTAATATAAGTTATGGTATAGTTTTATGGGGAAACTCTACAGATTTCAGTAAAGTCTTCATTGTTAAAAAACGATGTATACGCGCTATGTGTAATGTTACCTCAGACACTAGCTGCAAACCTCTCTTTAGGAAGCTAAAATTAGTGTCATTGACTGGTAGGTATATGCATATATGAGATTGTACCTTTTTCAGGAAAAGAAAAATAATTGTTATTTTGCAACCAGATACCCTAACCGACTATGTGTACCATGGTACCACCTTCTCGATCAGCGATACGTTCAAAAAATTCGACTCACGTCATGTGTGTAATGATATAACAATAAAATCATTGAAAACATTAAAATCTTAACTTTCACTTAATTTAAAAAGAGTTACTTAAATGGTTAACTGACAAATGCTACTATTCAATGAAAGAATTTATATGACGATTTTTAATTATTTTTTATGGAAATAGCCGGCAAACGAGCTGACAATCCACCTGATAATAAGTAACTATCGTTGCCTATGGACTTCATCAACACCAAAGGCATCACTGATGCGTTGCCAGCCAAGAAATAGAGAAGAAAAAGAAAAAAAGAAATTTTTAATAATTATTGTTTTCCCTTGAAATTTGAAATTGAAAATTATAATATGATGTAAATAATGTAAACTCACATATATTTTTGTGAAAATCCATATAGTAGTTTTTAAAAACCAAATAAAAAAAGTTTGGCGCTTATGTTGTTCGCTTCCGAGCGCACGCTTAGTAGGTGCTGTCTGACAATTTTTATACAAGAAGTCATTACATTACTCTACTATCCTTGATCCGCAATTGTTTGTTGTTCATCTGTTTGGCACCGCCTCAAAATTATTTATTTACTGTTAATTTAGGATCTTAAATTATAATACTAATTGGTTTATTTTATTTTTCGCTTTTCAGTTTTTTTTCGTTGGTTCAATTTTTTTTAAAGTAATTGTTTTATAATTTTTAGATGCAATAAAAATTAATAATAAGTACTACTCCGTAGTTTTTCTGTGCTGTTCTTGTGACCTGAATGACGGTCGGAAATCTGAACATAGAAAACAAAAGATGGTGGCCACGCCCACTTTATGCATAAATTCCCATGACGGTGTCCTCTTAACATGTTTATAGGTTGCGATAAAGTATTCGATGATAGAAAAACACGTAGTTACTAAACAGCGGATGTGATACCGCGTTATTATTAAGGAAACAAAAAAGGTTTAAGTAGCAATGAATTCACAAAAACTAGCTTGAAAAAACTTCACTTGTTAGACTAATATTTATTTATCTTTATTTAACTGTTAGCTCGAGGTCCCGATGCTAATTATCTTTTCAGTCAGAGTAGTATACCGAAAGACCAAACGCGTTAATATATTTTTTTTAATTTAGTTTATATTTTCCATGTTCGTAAAGTTGATTTTTGACGTTCGTATGATGTTATACACACTAATTTAGAAGGATTTAGTGGTATAAGTATCTACTATTATTTCTTCTGTGGTAATATGGAGGACAGGCTTTGAATTATGCCTGAAGACAGATCGCAACATTGGATTAATATTTGCGCCCCATAAGCGGTCAAAGTTACTCACCGACACCCTATGATTGGCTACGAGGCTTAAAAGGTCAACTTCAATCAGGCGTATGATTGGTTGAAATTGTTCATCCAATGTCACGTGATCCGCTTCAGGTACCTTTAAAGATTGTCCTCCATATGTATTATATATAAACATCTTATTGCTTCCCAATATTCCCGGAGTCAGTGTGATCAGTGACGTCAACAATCACAAGAGCAATATTTTCTAAATATGATTTCAGGGGCAGCTGTTCTCGAACCAAATTGGTAGAATCCGGTGTGTTGAACCTTTCTGCTTAAGGCAAGAGAAATATTGCCATCCCATACTAAACACATCTCATACCCAAAACCAAAGGTTGCCGCCCACTGCATGTGCGGAGGCGAGGTTACAAAAGTTCAAAAATGAGTTCTATGAACCGGTACAAAGGTTCAACTTACCAATCAATACTAATTCGAATATTAAAACGTGCTTTGATTGTTTATTTTATAATGTCTATTGTAGGTTTCGTTTCAACAGTTGTATTTAAATGCCAGTTACTTAAATATCTACATGTAATAATAATTATTATGAGTCATAATCTAAATTCTAAACTTGAGTGTTTATGACGGTAGTATCTATCTGATTTTAAGACTCTATTATTTTTTATGACTACACAGAATAGACTCAGTAGTTTAATTTTCCCACCAAACGCTCCACAGACATGAAAAATAATTAAAGAAAACTTGTAACTTTAAACCACCTGGATTCTATGGTTTGGTTTATCTATCACTTACTGCCTATAAAAAATAACGATATAGTATCGGTAACTGCACTTTTGCATTCCAATATACAAATTACCATTATGTAAATATCCATGGGCGGTGACCATCTACCGTTTTGATACACATAAATATACATAATTAAATAATTCTTGACAAAAAATAACCGACTTAAAAATTTAAATCTCGCTCAAATTTAAGTGGGACTACTTACCTACATGACAAGCACCAGCTTTTGATTAAATAAAGAATCATCAAAATTGGTTCAACAAGTCGAAAATTCTGAGGTAACAAACGTTAAACATAAAAAAATACAGTCGAATTGAATACCTCCTCCTTTTTTGAAGTCGGTTAAAAATATGAGAGGACCAATTTGATTACACTAGTCCAATATTATGGTGGATTTAGAGTTCTGCTTAATGAGGATCGATTGCATAATAATTATTATAGTCAGTTACTTTTGACATTGCAGTGATGTAAACACAATTTTACAATTATCCAATTCGACGGTTTAGTGAATGGCCATCTCTATATATACGGGCGCAATGGAGGCTATGTCCATTGCCGTTCAATTAATCAATTAATGTTATCTATTAACTAAACCTCATGGCTCTGTAGTGCGGGTGTATTAATTGTGTGAGGACGAACTATTAGACGAAGGTGCACTCATTGCCCAGCGACTTGTGCCGATCCTAAGTGATCGACCAAGTTAAGTAACAGCAGGCGCAGTCGATAGTTGAATGGAAGATCGCTAGTGGCAAAATTTTTTGAGCGTTTTCGTGCTTCGAAGCGGAGTGCACGCAAAGCCGTCGGTACCCGTTGTTATCGTAAGATAACAGTCGTTAAGCCATGTCGGATCCCCTCAGCCGGCATGAAAACTTCCGACACTTGGGTTGACCACTAATCCTTCCACCAATCCGACCTGAAGTAGCGTGGTGGAGTATGCTCTAAACCTCCTCAAAAGGAGAGATCCCTTGCTCAGTAGTGGGCCGTCAATGTGTTGAAGCCCGCCAGCTTAAGGCTTGCTGCTTGACGATGAAAATCGCAGCCTTATCAGTTAGGTTTACAATTTAGACGAACCTCACGTTATTATTTAAAACTTTCTTTAGAATTATCACAGTTCAACAGCATTTTTAAATACTAACAGCGTGGGAATTTATACATTGTTTGCTGTGTTCAGCAACAGAAAAATAAGTCGTGAGTTGATAGGTAAATTGGAATCGTGAAGATTAAATTGAATTAATTGCAGTTTCATAATTTTTAATGTCTGATTTTTAATCTTCGTGATCATCCCATTGCACCTCTGCTAATCACCTCCATTGCCGAAGTCATTTAAGTTTTAGATAAATGTTTGTTCATTGTCCTGGATTGTTCAGGCTCTTCCCTTTCTCTGTACCATTGAAAACTAACGCCCCAACTCAAAGTCACTAACGATTACTTTAATCGGTCCTTAGTAAAGAATCACCATACATATTCCGTACTAAGGAGCGATTTAGCTATTAGTGACTATGAGTTGGGGCGTAAGTGATGTAAAAGCAATGATACTTCATGAAAATATCTTTGTTTAAAATGTGCTTACCCTCAATGCGTTTCCTCGAACTCTCTTAGTAGGGAAATGGGAATTGGATCCAATTTGTGTAGGTATTAGGTTCATTAAGCTGTGCATAGGTGCAGGTTTTGACATCATTATTATTATCCTAACATTTTCCTCAATTTACTTCCGTTTAGGTCATCAATTTCATATAAAAGATACTTTTTATAAAAACATTACAGTTTGTTTCAAATGAAGCGAAAACGTCCTTTAATTTTTTCTTTAATTCAGAGTGAATAGCACGACCGTGGTGCGTTACTTATTATCAACTTATGAATGGCTGAATCATAATATTGTTTTTTATTATAATTAAATCAGTTTTTACTATGCAATAAGCTATGCGTAAAATTAGACGTCATAATAGAACCACTTCCTAAATAATGTTAATGTAAAGAAAATTTGCATGTTGAGCATCTGATGAACTATAAGGAAATACATAATAATGTATGTGTCTCTCTATCCATTTGCCATATTATCCTATTTACAACGAGTTTAAATGGGAAAAATATTTGTCTATATACTTAGGTATAATAAGATGATAAATTGAATTTGAAAAGTAAAATCATAAAGAAAATTATGCCCCGGGTTTAAAATGTACCTGTTATGTACATCTAAGGTACATAACAGGTACATCTAGTAATATTTAGAGGTACCGATTATACTCGTAGAAGTCGTAGATGAATGGATATCGAAGTAATGAATAATATTATTTTACCGTTTTTTGCTGCAGTTCTGAATAAATTTTTATTTTGAATCCGTGCATTACAGTTAGGGAGCTCTATAAACATTCCTGGACAAAACTTAGACGGTTCGGATCAAACTGGTCCGTTTTCTTAGATAACATCTTATATTAACCAGTATGATTTTAATGAGAAATAATGACTGCCTTCCTGTAATATTTTTAATCTTATTACCTACGTTTAATTGTGTCCTTCAATTTATTTAAATACGATAATTAACTGATTTTGTACGGACGGTCTGTGGCTCTCCCCGAATCTGTTGCCGTAGAATCAGCGACGTCAATTTGTAACCTAACCTATTTTATACTTACAATGTCTTACAACAATGGCCGTTTTTTTAGTAACGTAGAAGGATTGTATATTCTTACTTGTTATTGTTACGTGTGATGAACGATATCTAAACCCTCGGAGCTAAAGGCAAGTTCAAAGGCAGCAATGATATTATCTTTGATTAATTATTGAAATGTAAAAATATCTAGTAACAACTTTTCATCTTAACTAAATATCTGACTGACGAGCAGAAGGGCGCCCGTATGATAAGTGGCCTACTTTGTGACGTGTGCGGATATCCGTCTAGTAATAAAATTTTTTAATCTCAATTAAACTATTTTTTACGTGAATCAAATGATAGATTTATATTTCAATCAAGTCTATCGCAGACTGGCTGAAATTATACCTTTAGATTTTTATCGAATGCAATAAAACTGTTGATTTTTACAACCTCCTTTGGTTATAGGTACCTACTTCTAAACCAGGAAACTTACAGTTTATCTCAGATCAAAAGCACGTGAGTTTGTGATATTATAGTTTTATTATATCTTTAAGACATGTCGCAGGCCAGCATTGCGGCATTAGGGTTGGCCACAATGTCACAAACACCTGTGCTAATCCATATTGGAGCAGCGTGGTGTGTTATGCTCTAGAATTCCTCAGCATGAAGATTCCTGCTCTGTAGTGAGTCTTTAATGGGTTTAAGCCAGTTCTATTACACGCCTATTACCTCGTTCAAGCAAAAGTACCTGCGAGAGTTCGGGATGCGACCGGCCGGGCAGATATTATGAACGTGAATTATTTTCTGATTGAGGACAGATTATAAACACACACTTGAGTGTCCAACATAAACTATCAACAAAATTTCGTATTCATCATAGAAAGGAAGAGCCGAGTCGTTTTTCCCTCGTTAATTTACTACGCCCACCACACTGTACCACATACATAATTAAACAGTTTTCTTTTCATTAAGCGGTCAAGGAATTAATTGTCATTGATTAAGTACTGGGTAACTAGAGCTTGAGGTATGTACCTATACTTTTGGATTTGAACTATAAATATTATGATGGTTCATAATTCTCAAGATCCTGTTTTACTTTTGAGCTTTGCTATCTTCTCGTAAGGCCAAATTCCTGCATGCTGGCTAATTGCTGCGAATTGACAAATAGGTAGGTACCTTGAAGAATATTATATTGTTTGGTTTAGATCACAACAAAGTGTCAGATTATACCCCTGGTGTTTGTGTGTAAATGTGTGTTTATAATTTGTTTGTTTATACCATACACTTAGTTCATTGTATAAACTAAGTGTATGGTGTAAACTGTAAACAGTCGAAGTCTAAATCACGCTTAATAATAGTGCTGGTTTCCTCACAATAGTTTCCACAATATAGGTGGGTGTTTCAGAAGTCGGTATTACTTATACGTGAGCATTTCAGGGTGCATAAGGTATTAAGAGTGTACGGGAGCGGCTATAATTCCTTATGACTCTTATGAGTACTTAACTCGCCCCTATGTCCTCCACCAAGCGACGTTCTATGTAGCTAAAGGTCCGAAGTCCGAACCCCCACAATATGTGCTCGCACTTCTTGAAGAGTGTGAATTAGTACGCTGTCTTCGCAAAAAATATCTTCTAGGTAATCTAGGTTGAGCCTTTTGAACCTCTTCCCTAAGCCCGCATGAAGCTGTAAAGGCCATTAAGGCTACAGCAACTGTCCATTCGAAAAACAGTAGTTAATTATACCCTGGGCTTCGATTTACCTAGTATCGATTCTGATTACAAGATTATGATAAAATAGATTCTGTAACTGTTAGCTGTGCAACACCGCGTTGTGTTTCTTCTATTCAGGCTTTTTGTGTATGTTGATTACGACAAGTTTTAAGAATTGGCGATTTGCTTCAGTATGGCCGATTTATGCTTACTTCTAGTTACGTAACTATTTATGAAATAAAATAGCATAATAGTAAAGTAAAATATTTTGACAGAAGTTATCACTTCTCTACAATGGCGTGATGCAATATAGGTAGGTTAGGTCTAGTTTAGGTCTCCTCAGTAATAAGTAGAGACTCATACCTTCAATGGGTCAGCCAACGAGAAAAGCAGCTAACAAGCCATATAGTTCTGGTTAATGGCCCCAACACATTTATCTTCAAGCACACAAAAAACGCGTGATATTACACAACGACATATTGTCTTTCTGTTGCGTAGCTATTGCATTGTTGAATATAAAAACGGCATGTAATTGAAGATTGGATGATGACAATCATTATGGGATTGCGATATGTTGTTGTTTTGAACAGATTATAAAATGTATTCGTATGCACGGTATTATCTTTCATCTTTGTCATTTTTAAGTTTCCGTAGTCATAAACTCTTATTTCGTCATGTCCATCCGTCCGTCCGTCCGTCCGTCCATCTGCAATATAGCGCTCCTTACCCTTAGTGCTAGAAAGCTACAGTTTTGGCATGGAATTTGGCAAGGATATAAAAATTTATTACGTAAACAAAGTGATAGAATAAAATATTTTAATGTTCTTTCTCTACAGGTATAGTGAGTTTGAATTTTTTTTACTTATTATATCGATAACTGTTACTGACAGGCAATGCACAGCACAGCCTAAGTAGATCAATGGACTGAAAAGCATGAAACTATGTACAGATGATTGATGAGGATTAAGACAGGATTTTTGAAGATTCATCTCCTGAAGGGGTAAAGTTAAAGGGTTAAAATTTCTTACAACTCTTTCAACGCCCTTTAATCGAAAGTTCGTCTAAATCGAAGCTTTTCTCCGATCCCTCCTATGGCAGGTTGTCATCCAGTCATAAGAGATCAATTATTTGACCATACTATGCTACATCCACGACAAGAATAAAGACATTCGTGTCACATAATAATATGTCTGTCACATCCGAAAACTGAACTTTTCCTTTCCAGGCGTCACTATTTCTACAATGATGCACCCAACTATAAAAACGAAATAAAAATTGTCCTCAATAACTATTTATTACCAATAAATTCTTCCGTAAACAAACCAACTAAATAATTCCAATTAAACGTCACGGTACGTGCGGTCCATTTATCTTGACAACTATTCCAGAAGGCGATTAAAAACTCGACCGTACAACAATACCTATTAACAGCGACAGACGGTCAAATGACGCAAAAAGTGTTTTTTTTGACAAGAGACTAAGCATCGGTGCGCAGTAGCCAAGGTCTGTTCACGAATCATTTCGGTCGGTACAAAGACTAAGGTTTTTATCAAGGGCTTTTATTATGATAATATTATCGTTTACGATAGTTCTCAGGCTCTATTTAGGTACTACCGTATCTCTTAGCAACGTTGGTCCCGTCTACTCTGTGAGCTAGCTAGAGCAAATGGAGAAAAGGTACGTCTACGTCCATGGACGACGATGACCACTTACCTACCATCAGAAAAAGATAAAAAGAAAGTTTCCTATATTCTGTTGCAATTTTTGGTAATAAAGAAACTTAACGAATATGAATTATTATTATGGAAATAGCCGGCAAACGAGCTGCCGATCCACCTGATGGTATGTGGCTATCGTCCAACACCAAAGGCATTACTGATGCGTTGCGATATCGTTAGATTCGTCTTGATAACCCAAGTGTTCTTAAATAAGTGAAATTAAAAAAAACAATTATGGTGGCTGTGAGATGCCGTTGTTTGAAGTACTTATCAAAAAATTAAAATAAATCGAATAATAAAATATGGGCATTAAATTAAAGAACTTAACATAAAAAAAGGTATCATGATTGCTTTTTAAATAGCAGGCGGGTTTTTATTTAATTTTTTTATACTAGTTAGTCCAAGTTTTTTTAAGACAGGTTTTTTTTTCAATTATGAACAAAATACTACTACTGATACTGAATCGAGATCTTTAGTTCAGAGATCATAATAATATTCGCTCACTCGTGTTCTAATAACAGAGTAACTAGAGATGAACTACGTTTTAATTAATCCTGATTATTTGACATGCATATCAATTCACCCTGAATTACGACGTGCCTAGGGTGCGATTATAGAGACGCCGACAGGATTCATCTGATTTATACTTGCACCGAAGTTTCCGTGCTTCGGAGGGTACATAAAGCTGTCGTTCCCGGTTGTTATCGTAAGATAACAGTCATTAGGACATGTCAGAGGCTCAGAGGCGGCATGAAAACTTCCGACACTTGACTTGGCGACTAACCCCTACACCAATCCGCACTGGAGCCATGACACTGGAGTATGCTCCCCACCGGATCCACATGCATCACCTGTTAGAATCCCTCATCAATGTCCACAGTCGCTCCAGCAAACAGCGATGCACCTCAACTGTGCCTCAACTAAAACGAACGAAGCATAAACAATAATTAAACAGCACAAGAAATGTAATCGCGACACGGTAAAAAGCCTCTGTTTGCATGTCGGTGCCGAGTATTGCCGCGCCAAAACAATAATTGTGTGTTTCAAATTGCCAATCAAACGTTGTCGGCGTCGCTGCACCCCACGGCCTTGTGCGCACACCGCGAGTAATTGCAATTGTAGACATCGCATCGCAAATATACCGACATTAATCTACATTTTTTATGTACAAGTAAATAGCCGGCGAACAAGCTGAGGAGCTACCTGATGGTGAATTTCCTTCGTTCTTCTCTCTTCATCTGGCTCGGCAATGCATCGATGATGCATTATGATATTGTAAGATTTGTAAGGGTGCGTTTTCACCAGATATGTGCGGGAATACTTGGCGAGAGATGTATTTGTGAGAACCAACAGAATGTTTACATCAATTTTTCTAGTAAATTAATACAGAGTATAGCATCTTAAAGTACCTACAAATATGATAAAATCCGAAAAGCTGGTAAATTAAAAAAAATTACGTGCATAAGTGTATCAATGATACCTACATGAATAAATGATTTTGAATTTTGAAAAAATAATAGTTAATGGTTGTTCTAAAATATATTTTTGAAAGTAATTATAGCCAGTCCCGGGGGGCCACTGACGTCCTAGCCCTAGGCAAGAATATTGTGGCGCCCACATAAGAAAATAAAAATCGGGCTTTTTTTGCTCGAAAAACTTTTTACTGAACCAATGCGAACGTTTATTAAGAATCTAATTTTTCTTTTTTTGTTCCACACCCCAAATGTGGCACCCCTCCAAATTTGTCGCCCCACCGCGCCTCCCTCTAACGCTGGCTCTGATTATAGCACTACCACTAAAAAAACTGACTACCTCTAGGTTCCACCTGGATGAAAACCACGCAACGTTTTCAAAGTCACTAATATTTTGTAATAGTTTTTACGCTGTTTACTTAATTAGACAATTACTAAGTGCTAGAAAGCGTAATGGCTTACGCCGCGGCGCCGTCGCAGTTTCATACGTAACATGTTCTTGCTAAGCATAATTATGCATAACACGAATGTGGTATTTTTCGGAAGTTAGATAATTCATGTAAGTAATATTGATACAGAAGGAAAGGAAATACAAAGAAGTTATGAAAATTGCACATACGAATATGGAGTCACTGAAGTGGGATATTTCCAATGAACTAATATACTAACTGGATATTTCAAATGACTAAATCACAATTCTACTAAGCTGCTACTAATCTCTACTATCCTACTTATTCAGCGCTAAATTTTCCACGTAATGGCGTCGTACATACCTACGTGAGACTTGTGATATACCTATCACTGAAACCCAACACTTTTACCCTAGTGGTGGGTTCGTACAAAGGGCATCCCGAGTCGTCCTCATATTTTAGCTGCCAACCAGATAATCTAATTAATAAACTATTTAAAAATTGTAGTTGCATTCACATAAATCATAACACGGTCCCATGCTTACAGTTACAGTTCTTGAACAGAAAATGTAAGTTAGATAGTGCATTACTAGAAAATCCTCGTAGCTACAGTACTACTCGTACATTATTCATACATTTAATGGTTTTGATGTATAAGATCATAAGGACAAAACAATTACTTAATTGAATTAAAATGATTGAATTTCGCAACTATCATGAGTAAAGAAAAGCCTTCGTAAGACAGACAGACAAATGATTGACGCCTACTACGCATTGAATGAATACACCCATAACTTAACGACTTATAACATCTTTAAGAGCGATTTAGGTTAGGGCCAAATGAAGTAAAGGTATGTATGAGTAGATATTATGTTACTAAAAAGCTGTGGGAAGTCAATGTACATTCTGTTAGATTAATTATTCTGTGGTAAAAAGAAAAGGCTGCGTCCATTTATGGGTCAACTTCGTCGTATCTATATACATATATTGGGAATCCAAAAAATTCAAAATCATGGTTTCCATTCAATGATATTATATTATGTAAGTAAGTATAAAAAGAGAAGTTCACTACCGAAAAAAGGAAAACAATATTTTTCGTTCGCTCGTTTTCTATGTAGGTAATCTGAGGCTTCAATCTAAGTAAAGCCAAGGATACACTGTGACACTCACATGACATAAGAGATAAGGCGATAAATTACATTGTACGTACATACCTTACATTTGCTTACACTGAATTTTCATTAGCACTAACTGCAAATTAGTGAAATAAGGATTCAAAGTTATCTTTTGTTAAAAAGCACTCAAAAAAATTTACCTTACTTACCTACTCAAAAAACAGTCAATAAACTACTTGATATGATTTTTTCAATTATTTAAAGATCCGTTTATCAAAACAGAATTTTGCTAAAGATAACTAGGTAATCTGGAAGTAGGTATACCCAATGAAAAAATAATCCAAATCGTTTGATAAATGCCGGAGTTCTGAGATAACAAACATAAAAAATACAACCGAATTGAAAATCTTCGTCCTCCCTTTTTGAAGCCGGTTAGAAACAGTCTAAATATGTAAAACCAAAAACAACCAATATGTATTTATGCAACAGTTGCTAACGCCAACATAGTTATCGATATGTATGCAAAATATGAAATTGCAGCGTTCCACGCATCTTCCACCACCCATACAGTCACATCCATGACTCAAAACATTCACAACCATCCCACTAAAACAACAGGCTCCTACATCATTTCATTGTTTATTTCTTGCGTAAATTATGTGTGCATATTACATAAATACCAAGTTTGTTACCAGTTAATAGAATACAAGTAGCCCGATCTAATTCAATCAGTTAATCATTCAGTCAATCATTCATTTTCAATTCATTCATTCAATCAGTAATACCCGTCATAGATTCTACTGATGAAATTACTAATGTAAAGTGCTCACCATCGCTCATGGGCATCAATAATGCTATGTGCATCACTGATGCGTTGCCGACAAAAAACGCATTGCCATTATTGGGTAGCTTACAAGAGTTACAAGTTTCACCGTTGCCATATTTTGTCCTTTAGAGGTCCGTTTTTTTATTATAATTCTATGAATTAGAAACATAGATATTTTATTTATTACACATTGTAGGTATAATATATCTAATACAAGAAATAAGTCTAAACTTTGTTCACAAAATTTTTCTTACAATTAAAAATGCGTATCCCTCAACTCAATGCATTCCATTCCGACGTAGTTACCATGTCCGAAAGCAAAAGACCATGGTCTACAGACTAAATCTCTTATTTTCTTTGCCGCTATAGAACTAGCTCTCCATTACACAATAGTATAATGATACGATTACCATTATATAATTATTTCATAACTTAAACTTTATTATTGCCTTAATACATTCATAACACATGTAGTAGAGTCCCGCCTCAAATCAATCTAACCATAAAACAAATTAAATTATTAAATTAACCACAGGCACAAAGATTAATCCTGTCGCGATTACATCATAATGAAAACTGATTATGGATGGATTAAACTCCATTAATTTTAAACTCGTTACTTAAACCGTGAACCCGCGCAAATAGTTTAACGAGTTATTAACTTCGACGAAGCTTGTAGCCGTATGTTAAACGATTACACAATTATTTATGCAAGCATAAATGCATAGCTACCACACATTGACCAACACAAGAAAATCATATTTTTGTAAACGTGAGCCTGGTGTTGGATGACGATTGTAGCTCATGCATATCCAGGGCCCCGTTTTTCCATTGACCACGCTAGGGTCCTGCGACCGTTTGGGGGCCGTAGAGCCTCTACCAAATCTTAAGGTTTTATTGAAATTTTATGCTCATATTTATTTACAGAAAATCACGGAGCTGCAAGGCTGTTTTGTAACTCGACAGAGGAATCCGCGATGAGTGTCAAAATTCCTTACCAAAATTGACACACATCGCGGATTCCACTGTCGACTTACAAAACAGAATAGCCTTTCAGGTACTATTTTTTGAGTAAATGATAAGGGCCTCATTATCCTAATGTGCACAGGTGTGTATTGGCTAACGAAGACGCCGTGGAGGCGCTATGCATTCATAAATAGGATTTTAATTAAAAGGTGAAGCCAAATTCTAAACCATTTACAGTTATTACATTACCTACCAGTGAGATTTGGGTGATTTTGTAGTCTTTAGGTTTGAGTTGTTGGTAGGATACAATAAAATAGGTTACATTGAATTTCATTGCAACATGGCAGTTAATAAAAAATCAAAATTGTATGTTTGGAAATTCAAAGTGAATTTATTTCGAAGTTACTCAATAATTGCTCTTTAACCGTAAAGTTGAGCAGTTTATATTGCAATATTTGGAGTCATAAATAAATATATGAATTATAAAGAAATTTGCTGCTCAAATGTAAATGTGACTCATTATTATTACTATTTAGTATTTACATATTATTTATGCCAAATAAAATGTATTAGAAACAGCAGGTTTAAATTTAATCAATTTCGGTGGCTCGGATTTTAATTCCGGTGGTCCTTTAATAATTTCGGTGGCATTTGATAATTTCAAATGGAAATATCTCATGAACTAATATTTTTTTTTCGATCTCTAGTAAGTATATGATTAAGTAGTACTAATATTTACCTATTATTTAAGCCAAAAATTTTTATCAGAAACAGCAAATTTAAATTTGCCACTGTAATTAGGCAAAATTCGTGTTTGTTGAAATTGACCCAAATACTGTTTTGTTGGAGAATAAATAAAATTAAATAGTTCCGACAACAGTCGCAATGCCTTCAATGTTACCCAAGATGATGCTACATAAAATGTTCAATACACTACAAAGTTCCCAAGTTCAATAGCTTGAACGCACAAAGCAACTACCATCAGTTATGGGTGTAATATACCATATGGGGTGCAATTAGCCATGCTGTGATTAGTCACCGTGCGTAGGCTACGGTTTAAGTGATTAGCGACACGCGATTATTTCTAAACAGGTGTATTATAGAAGAAAAATTAGATATTTTTGTTAACACAGGTCTTTGTGATCAAGAACAATCGTATTGTATATTTTTATTCATTCAAACGATAACTGCTCCTGTTGCATTGATTTCCACTTTCCATGTCATTTGTTTCTGATTATCAGTTAATTAATATTAGTAGGTTATTTTCGATTATAGTCTACTTGTGTGCCCAATTTCATGAAAATTTGTTCAGTAGTTTTTGCGTCATCACAAACATCCATACATCCTCACTAATGTTCACATTTATAATATTAGGATGATAATGTTCTATAAGTACTCTGGATAGACCCTTACCGGCTCTACCTAGTCCTTATTAGTTAGGCACTGGTATTTCAAATTTCTAATGATACTTAAGTTCCATGGCAATCGGACTCTTACAAAAAGTTTGATTGTCATCAGTATGATAAACCTATCCATATTTTTTTTGAGCAACCAAGAACCTATGCGTAAGTGGTCATAATTTTACTCAGCCTCCCGTGTGTCCCCTCCGTCAGTGCGTCCATGATTGCATCTATTTATATCTCAATCAGATCAGTTACTTTATTACACCCGCTGTCACTCAAGCCTTGCATCCGCTCCGAAGTGTGGGCACAGGCGCGTGACGAGCGAAAGTCTTGCGTATGATGATTGCAACCGACCTATTGTGATTATGGTGTAGCTTACAGTGTGTACCAGGTGAGTTTGTATGTAAATCTGTTACCAGCTGTCAGCCATGACTGCGCGGATTTTGAAATTGTTTACTAACAGGTACCAGGCAAGACGATTGTAGGTTGCATGCAGAAACTTTTGAAGTGAAAACTTCTTTAGTACGGGGGTGATTTGAAACGAAACTGTCCCATGACAATAAAAAGAGACAGACACATAAATTCTAAAGTGAGATAGGAAGCATTGTACAGGGGTAGAGGAGTGGTAGGGGAGGGGGAGTTGAGTTGAGTGGAGTTGAGTTGAGTTGAGTAGAGTAGAGTCGAGTCGAGTCGAGTCGAGTTGACCTACAATTATCATCTTCCCGAAATTTTACATTCGTCTCATATCTTGAAAACAAAATTTTTGAAGGTTTCACTTCTACTACGTGTGAATTGCACACATTTTAATTTTTTAGTAAACAGTCGGCCGACAGACGAGCAGACGAGCCGTCTGATTAACCTCAGTAACCGCTTTATCACCGTTACCGATGACCGTTACTGGCTAGGAAGTTAGCATTGGACTCGATTATTTCAGTACCCCAAAACTCGTATGTTACATTGAAATCTTCTTTCAGGTCGTTCATACCTCCCGTATTACATCAAGAACACGCATAGGTAGTTACTTATGTCTTATTTTTATAAGCATCAGAAATTAAATTAATGAAACACGATGAGACGAGATAGGGTAGGATGAGATGAGATGAACTGATATGAGATTAAATAAAATGAAATTAAGAAGAATCGAAGGCTCAGTCATAAATATATTAATACGACAAATACGCACATCTGGGGGCTTACCATGAACTCTTAAAACAGGTCAATATTAGCCGATAATTGGCCTGTCCTGCTATATCCTACCATGATCTGGCTAAAACACAGGGCAGCCAGCGACCACGTCACCGTAACAGGACAGCGGTCACGTGACTTCAAAAATGATCTTCTGCCCTGCAATTCGTGTACCATGACGCGATTGTTGACGTATTGACATCAGAAAGTGGCATATGTTAACGTCAAAATATTACAGGTCACCGAAAGTAACATTTATTGTCCTGTTTCGGCTATTTCGTTGATGATGATGAAACACGACGGGATGCAGCCATGGCGAATTTCAAATACACCATCATCTCAAAATAAATACATTTAATTTGTTTGGAAAATTTTAAAAACATTCATTGTACTTATGCTTTTTAAATTATCGCTCCTAACCCCGGTCACTCACATGCGCGCAAATGTTTGACATTTTTACGAATCTTTGCACATAATATGTGAAGAGTGGTCAAGCAAATGGGTTCGCTTAAGAGTATACAATACAAGCCCATTTCAGCTTCCTCCTACACTTTGTTCATGAATCTTCAATCTTGCTGTTGTTATTATGTTGTTGTCATTAAAATCCATTTTCAATACAGAAAATAAATGGTAGTACGATTAGACGCCACGAACCACGAAAAATTAAGAGATACATCACCTTTTTAGTCGTGTGCGCAACTGGTCGCACGAATGTGTGGGAGACTACACGAAGGTTCGAGGTTCGCGCGTTTTGATGTGCGACAAAAAACCGACAGAGCTTGGAAAACCCCGAATGCCTCGAAAACTTCGCATCCTAATCATTCGCGAATGTCGTCCCACACTTGTGGGTTCGCGTATTCGCGCGAATGTGAGTGACCGGCATTATAAATCACACATTTTAATAGACATTTAGACATGTCACTGTGTCAAGTGTCAAGTGGTGTAAGATTACGTTCAAAAATGTAAGCATCATTTAGCGATAATTTTTTTGGTAATTTTAGAGAACGAAAGGTTAATAAATCACAACACTTAAGTATTTATAACAAATCTCAAAATCTTCAATTGAGATTGTTATTTTAAACTTTTAAAAACATCAATATTACGCATTCATTTGAAAACCGGTAAACCGATAAAACGCTCTATTTCAGAACATAATTAGTACAAATCAAGTACCTTACATGTCATAGACTAAAGATGCAGGACAGAAGTAGAGGCATTGCAGGTCATCGGTAAACGTTCATGGTACAAAATACACTCCTGTCAGGTTTTAGCTACAAGCTGACCTGTCCTGAACATGACACATTTTAATAGAGTTCATGGTAAGGCACCAGATTATATTAAAGACATGATCTAAATGTGTCAGATTTAAAAAATCCGCAGTACCTTAATGATCGAAGTAACGACGCGCATACAAAAGAATGGCGAAATATTATTATTCGTTATAAGTAATACTTAACCTATTTCTGTATGCATAAGGTACACTAGTTAGGTATTCAAGGTCGACAGTCCTTGGAAGTAACTGCCTTTTCCAATTTCTCGGACGGCTTCTATATAAAAAATTGGGCTAGCATGTTATTCTTAACGACCAATTCGATCATAATTATCGAATAAGCGACTTCCTGTCATTTCGAACACCTCGTGAGGCCTTCATGCGGCATGAAAACTTCCAATGCTAGCCAATCCGCACTACGGTAGATCTACAGGCCTTCTCAGGAGGCAAGACCCGCGCTCAATAGTAGGGCAATAGTGGGCAATACGTTGTGACCAGGTGGACACTTTCCGATCTATTCCATCGATTTTAAATAAATACGTAAAGTTTATTTTATGACTATATTTTTAAAACGATCTTTTAATAACATGGGCTTATTTTATTATATTATTATTTTTGTTATAAGTACCAGGATTTATCAAAAAAATTGAATTTACAAATATTAACAACAAAGTAAAACGTAAGTTTCAGTTAACTCTGTGCTCAAAAACATGTCAACAACCTTACAATTTATAATTATCCAATAATAAGCTTTTCAGCTTTGAAATGAAAACTTCTAGACACTTTTGATTTAACTGCAAATAACTATAAACTAAACTAGACGTAAACGTGCGACCTTAACTTAAGCATAAACCTTACACATTTGTTTTAAGTGAGAAATCGATTTATCAAAGTTTCATTATCAAAAATTATCAGCTTCATGCAGTTTTTAAAATACATAGATGATGCCTGATGCAATCTGTTGAATTATGTAAAAGGCCTGAGTAAAAACCAAACAGTATTAGAAATCATTTGTTTGGCTTGACACAACATTTTATTGAGTGACATTTTATTACATTTACAGGTAAATGGTCCAGGGGTCATATTTAATTCAGTGCCATCTATGTACTGAGCTTTGTACATAGAACAGAACAGGAATACAGTAAAACGTCACAGTAGAGCTGAGTAGAGAGGCATTATAGAAGAGTAATTAGAGTAATTATATACGGGTCATACAGATAAATGCTACTTAGGACTTAGCATAGAGTTAGAAAATGCTTTCCCGGATACGGTAATACTCGTTTAAGCAAACTTAAAATAATATATTTATAAGTATAACTTTGCTAAAGTATACTAATTGATATTACACAATTAGAACATTTGAACATACCCACACAACGAATATTAATTGTTAATTCGCAACGACATTCGCTATACATTGTTTTATACATTGTTCGCTACGTTTTCGAAGCGAAACTAACCTCTTGCTAGACTTAATTGTCGCCATCGTGACGTAAAGAAGGTCATTTGACGTACACTTTGATTGCTGAAAAATCGTTAGAGTAATTATAAATTTTACACATACATTTACTAATAAATACCCTCTTTTTTATTGGTAGCTAATATGACGTCCTGATGATAAAATAATCAGTGAATTACAAACTTTAATGTTAGCAATTTTGCAATTGTAATCTAAATAGACACTCTATATTGTTGCAAAAAGTGACCATTATGTCTTGAAGTTTTGAACAGTTCAGTCCATAGGGTTTTCAGTCCCTGGGGGTTCCAGTATGGTTTGGTAACAACGTTAGAGATCTGGATTATTGCTATTATTGCTATATTGCTTTACATTATGGTACGACATGGTGGTGGTACGATCATCGTGCTGTCAAAAATACTTGAGTCGTATTCAGTATCAACAGCCTTAAGAGTCCTGCAAAGAACTCAACCTATCAAACATGTCATAATGTGATTTTTCGATCAAGATTCCATCTAATCCACTCATCTGAATGAAATGTGGGTGATGTTCTAATCTCGAAATGTCGAAAGAAACAAGCTGAGCCGTGCTTGAAAGACGATTCTTTCAAGCACGGCTTGTTGGTCTATATAACTTTACTAACCGAAGAAATGATCTAATCGTAACGACTATTGTGATAGTACTATAACGTTGTTAACAGTCATAGTAGTTTCATTTTTAGCGCACTCTTGCAAATTGTGGAATGAGAAAGCTTTCTTTTGAGTCTCCACTGAGATTTAAAATTAAGTGTTATATATGTATCTTCTTACATTCTCCTCCCACAAAATGTAAGTAGAAGTTGTGGTTTCATATTATAATTGAACGAAAAAAAATCCGGCTACTTCAATTTTTCAAATTAGTCCAAGTAAAGCTAAATAATATTGTCAAGATTTATAACAAAATAACAGTGCGCATAACAAACGGGTCATTATACCGTTAGCTACAGGGGTAGTAAATTATAAAATCCTTGGCCAAACACCCTTGACTAACACGTGACGTGATTCATAAACTTGCCCTTTGCTAATGCCTTGGAAAATTAGAAAGAATCAGTTGAGTCAGAAGTAATTCGTATGTGCTTGAGGAAATTACGAGAGACTCATGCTCTACGTTGGAGTGCTGATGAAGAAACTTAGTCATAAGTTCAACTATAGGGAGTCCAAAAAATTACGCAAGAAGCTGCCACTTGCGTGCTAAAATGTTGCAGACAAAAAATAAATATAAAAAAATAAAAATTATGAGTATGTAGTGCGGTTCACTTGTTTCGAGTGCAAAATGGTAGGAATATTTATTGGACCATACGCCGAGGAATAACTGTGGTGAACGCCATATCCCCTTTGAGCTTTTCCATTTTTAACCCTTTTTATCTATATTCCAATAAAATTGAAATACTATAATTTTCAAAACAAATTATGTATTCTTTTTAATTCAAATCTTCTGTAATATTTGGGTCACACTATAATACAAACTATTAAAACTCATTTTTTCATCGATCAAGATATTTGCTAAATTGCGCATTTGAATGACCACATTTTTCCTTTAAATTTCAATCGTTAGTCAACAATGAACCACTGTCTATAAGTGCTCTATTGCTGCTACTACGAATCCAATATAACAAAAAAGTTTTTTTGTTCAAAATAATTAAATTAATCTCAATTTTCATTTACTTAATCTTCATTTAAATTTTATGAATGCTAAATATTTTACAATAACATTTTCTAATTCAATAATTATTAAAGTTGTATTTGAACTACAAGGAAATACAATTTACAAGAATCAATTAGATCTCAGTTGAAAAAATATATTTGAGTTAACATTCATACACAGAAACTTTAATATTTTTAAGAATCATAATAATAATACGTCATTGTTCACAGAGTGGTGTCAACGCCAAAAAAAAAGAAGGAGACATCATTTGCTATCATAGCCGAGCCTCCAACCTCAAGACCGACAAGCCCCAAATCTCTTCCTATTGAAATAAGACCTGGAAGAGTCTCACCATTCAAAGGTATGCCTACATTAAGAAATTCAGACGCTACTAAATTTAGCTGATATACATAAAGCAACAAAAAGTACAATAATTATAACATAATAAAAAAGTTTTATAAATAATGAAATAGTCACACAAGACTGTCCATAGTGAGCTAGCTTTTTCAGAACTATCAAATCTTTTTTAAACACCAAACCATCTGATAATGAAAGTATTGTATATAAAACATTTATGTTCATTGTAAATTAACAAAATTTGTATGTCAAGTACACATTAAACCATTGTGCTCTTTAATTTGTGAAGGTCGGGGCTTCCGAGAAGAGACCTCAAGGCATAATACCCCAAAAACCTCAGCAGCCAACTCTAGGTCTAGTTCTCCACCAAGAAGAAGAACAAACTCTTTATCAAAAATCGACAAAATGGCTACCATGGCCACTTTACCTCCACCTGTTCATCTGAATAGACCTCATTCCCCACGAAATTTTCTGAAAGAAAATATAGAAGAGATCAGAGAACTCAGTGAATTGAACAGAGAAAAACATGAAGCAGAAGCAGAACAGAAAAGACGAGAAGAAGAAGAAGCCTTGTTGAAAGAAATGGGACTATTGGATAAGAAAGAATCGAGAAGTAGAATAAACTCACGAACGAACTCTAGAAGTAACTCTCCAATTAGAATTCAAATCAAGTCAAGATCGAATTCCCCCTCAGCTGTTTTATATTATGAAAATATATCAAAAAACAGCAGTGATTTTGTCAATGCAGATGATATTCCATCTAAGCCTGTTGCACATCGATCCAGATTAAGATCAGTGTCAAGATCCCAGCCACAATCAAACAACGGATCGCCGAAACACTCGAAGATACCGCAACGACAGAATTCCGTTTCTCCAGTCAGAAACAGTCGTCACGATATTTTTGCTCATCGAAGACCAGTTGAAAATAATCTCGGTAAAAATCAACGATTCATTTCAAATAGTACAAGTAGCATTCATGAAACAATTAAAATTGGCAGTAGAGTTCATGATAAACGTGCTATAAGTAAAAGCACTCAACATTTGGATATAACTCCGGCTGTAATAAAAAGCAAACCTCCTATATCGCCAAACAGAGGTGGACCACCACCATCCAACAAGTCGATTAATGCTAAAAGACTTTCACCTATTGTTGGTACACCAAGTAAAACTCCACTTGACGATACAAAACCTGGTTCAGCCAAAACATCGTCAAAACCGACACCAGCTCCAAGGAAACCAGTTAAAACAGCTGGAAACACACCTGCTGCAACGTCTCGGATAAATTCAAAAACTCCTAGTAGAGCAGCAAGCCGAGATACTAGTCCTGATAAAAGGAAAACAGTACCCAAGCCTGCACCAAAATCTGTAAATAATTCCAGTAGACCAGTTTCTAAGATGGCAAGTTCCAAAACTGCACAGAAAATGCCTCCAGCAGCTAATAAAATTGAAGCTAAAAAACCAATTAACCGTACAAACAGTACAAAAAGCTTAACAAGAACATCAAGCACGAAAACATTAAATGAAAAACCTCCTATATTAAAGAAAAAAGATAGTAAGAAGGATCTAATGGAAAAGTCTAAGTCTACTAGTAAAATGAACGAAATAGGAACTAAGAGTACTATTCGAGACGACAAAAGTACTCGAAAAGGTCAAGAAGCACAAAAAGAGACAGCAAAGAATGAGGAAAATAAAACAGATGTGTCAATAGATACAGATGAAGTAACTACACAAGATAATGAAACTCAGTATGACAAAGCAAGAAACGAGAATGGTGAATTAGTAATACTTACAAAGAAAAATATAGTATCTATGACGACTGCAGCGATAACATCTCAACCATTAGAAGTTGTGGCTACAGTCACCAACCAGTTACCAAGTGCTTTTGAAAAAGCAAGAGAAAAGGGAATCTTCGAAAGGCTGAATTCAAAGGATTCTTTGTTAGTAAAAGAAGAGGAAATAGATGGTGCTAAAGAAGTTGAAGAAAAAGTAAAAATAGATAAAATAGAAAAAGATGAAAAGAAACCACCTCCTAAGCCACCTAAGAGTAATACCGAGAAATCCACAATATTTAGTGACGATAACATAAAACTAAGACTTTTGCAACCACCATATAATAATCCACAAGTAGAACGTGTAAAACAAAAAATCGATGACATCTTGAAAGAACCAGAAATTTCAACTGAAAATATTCTAATAGTAACTCCAAAGACAAAGCAACGAATGAAAAATACTGCAGATGAAATAAAAACAGAGGCAGTGGAGATTATGAATGATGATATTCAGAATGTAACGAATATAAAAGATGACACGATAAAGAAAAGCGAGGAGATAACAGCCGAAATTCGCTCAGAAGCAAGTAAAATTGTAGATAGTATAATAACGCCTGTGGAAGAGCCTAAGGAAATTATAGAAAAGTCTAAAAAGGAAATTAAGGAAAATATAGAACCTATCGTTATGGTTGTAAATGAAAAGAAAAATGGTCTGCAGACTGATATTGCAGAAACAATGAATGAAGCACTGGTGAAAGGAGACGCTGAAGTAGAAGTTCAGAGTTCCAACTTGTCGACGCCAGGAGTTGAGAAGCTATCGGTTCCAGGGAAAGCAGCGGATGGCAATGAGTCAGACAAATCTGCACACAGCAACGGCGGGTAAGAATATTTTTAATAGTTATAATTTTTAGAAAGTCTTTAGCTTCATTTGTCTCATTATCATTCGTTAATTTCTATTATTAAAGCCTAGAAAATGTTTAAAAAGCATTGACGTTCATTACAACTAATAAATGTACGAAAGCAAAAACTAAAATGAAGTCATTTTACAAAACGTGATCGTTGAAAAAGACATTTTACTTTCAAAATGAAATCGATAAAGATAATGTTTATTCAAACCGCACGCGTTCTCTTGGGGCTGACGGTAAGCGGTGAAAACCGTATCTCTGGGTATACTTTCAATCAATTTGCGTTCGGGGACTGACTTGTATAACGCCTAACGATTTTATAATCATCATCATGGTTTAAAAAAAACTCAACATTTATTGTTACATTCTGTTTTGCCAACCCTAGCTCTAGAATGCTCCAATGTTAGCATCTTATCCTATCTTTTGTTTATTAATTCGGAAATATTAACCGGACAGAGCATTAAAATTTGTTAAGTTAACCTAATAGAATCGCATCGTAACCGTCGTATTTCGTCGTATCGGCCAGGATGCTGCAGCAAATGGACATTTAGAGAAAGGAATATAAAACTCCGTAGGGATGTTCGATCCAGGTGCCTTGTATCGATACTCTGGATCGCAATGGATCGTATGGCAGTGTATTGATCCAGGTATCGATCCAAGTGATTTCATACGATACTCTGGATCGATCCAGTATCTAATGAATTTTTTTATGGAAATAGCTGGCAAACGAGCTGACGATCCACCTGATGGTAAGTGGCTATCGTCGCCCATGGACATCAGCAACACCAAAGGCAATACTAAAACCGGCAAGGCCAAGAAAGAGAGAAGAAAAAGAAAGAAAGAACTGGCTCACAAGCCCCCAGCCGGAACACGACGAGTCATTGGCGTCTGACTCAAGCTCAAGGGTGGTAGCTATCCAGGCGAACCCCATGGAGAAATAATAATAGTAATAATGGTATTAATTAACAATTAAAATCAATACTACCAATATAATCCCTCGAGGGGCCCTACCACCAGCAGGCCAGATTTAGTCGCCTCTTACGACACCCATCCGGCGTGGGATTGGGGTTTGTATTCTAAGCCGCCCCAATACGGCTAAAAATGTGTCAATAAGCTCTTGAGAAAACGCAGTTATTTGGAAATCACGTATAGACACTTCAATTTTTTTAATGTATGTATAGAAGTAGCGAAACGCGTGAAACTGACAGCTATAATGAAAATCGAAAGCTGTAATGTACTTTGCGCCTCTCTAGCTCTTGTCATAACATAACGACATCACGATTTCGATATACTTATGTACATATTATCTATCAATTGCATTGTTGCGAAAGTAAATATAAATAGCATAAATTATGATATTGTTTGTAACGTACTTAATGCAAAACTAATGTCTTTTCTTTATCATACTTGTGCGATCTTTTCACGAAAATAAGTCAGAATTTGATTAGATTTGGGGTTACAAATCTGTCATATCAGATTTTTTTTATTATTTATTTATACGAGTATTGTTTTTTTATATTTTTTTACTTAGATAAGATGGAATGGTTTACGACCTCATATGACCGCACTAGAGATGAAGTAACATATATTAGTATAGAACTTAATTATTTAATTAATAATACTTAGTCTTCAAGTTAGTGTTAAACGTGTCAATTCAAGGGCTTAATTTGTAAGTCAGCGCCACGCCATACGTTAACCTCAATCCTATTTGTCGACACTATTTGAGGTCACCGTGTAAAGCCGGTTTTTGCCATATCACATGACATTTCATTCTTCAACAAATCTCATTAATTATATTTTAATTCTATTTGCCACTAACATAAATCAAGCAATGAACTACATTAGACTTGTGAAAAAAAGATGTGACCCCGCATTCTTTTTGGCAGCAACGCATCGGTGATGCCTTTGGTGTTATTAGTAGATATACATGGGCGATTGACCACCCACCATCTTGGCCCGTCTGCACTTATGTCATTTTCTTCCATATCATTATCTCCCAGTTAATCCTTGATGATGCTAAATATGCAGGAGTTACAAACATTTGGTATAACTCAAGTACCTTTAATACTCAACTGCGTGTTTTGTTAAAGACGTTAAATTGGTTAAAGTGCAAACTTGGCGGTGCACTGTACCGGTCAGCGTATCGAGCGGCGAGTCGCGTGACACCACCGCCATTAGCATACTGGGCTACAGCAGGGTTGTCGACCATTTCTCAAGACATTACTTTTTATTGAAAAATAAAGGTTTTAATTTTATACTTGTTATATAAAACCATTGCATAGGATACACTTGCACAACGCTGCAACGGACTCAGTTATTTACGAACAAATGGCTCAGCTTCGAATTGAGCGTTGCATTTTATTCTGGGTTTTTCACAGGTATTATTTTTAGCTACCTTTAAAATATAAATGAAACAAAAATGACCAAATCATTCTGAGTTATTAAGATATTGCATCGTTTCACTTCAAATATTTAATTATGATAATAGTTTCCTTTCATATTTTACAATTTTATGTGAGTACCTATCATTAATGTTATATCTGTGGCTAATACAGAAAGTTCGACAAGCCAAGGCCACTTGAGCTTAATGTAGCCAATATTACTTCGCCCCTTGGTCTAATTTCCGTTGCGTAAAAAATCCTACGCCATCATTTTACCGATACGAACTTAAAAGCATCCCTGCAGAGGTATTAAATCGATCGTATCAAAGCAGCATCATTGTTTTCTAGAGTTCGCACTTCTAGTTCTGTGTGTCAATTCCGCATTTTAAGCAAATACTGAATTTGTGGAAAACTATTTTTATCTTTGGGAGTAGGTAAATAGGTAGATCTTTGTTAATTAAGGTAAGCACGCAGGGTCTAGTTTTTTCTAATTATAATTAGCACAGCAGTCGGAAACGATATTTTTAGTCTTTGTCTGGAACCTTTTCTTTAAATTTTAACCATTGAAGTACTCTTATTTATTATTATTAATTTTTATTAATTTATGGTCCTATAATATAATTATAACGATTTTTGGAATTCAAAAAATCGTTTCTAACTCTTAATTGACCTCAAAGTTTTTTTACAATTGTATTTTTACACTACTCTATGTATTTGCAAGCGTGTACCTATCCATAAACTTTATATACAGCACGCCGCGCAAGTTTCTCAGTGGTAAATCTACACGAGAACTTGTTGCGAATAGAATCCATAATATTATTATAAAATATGTAAGTTTGTGTCGATGTTGCTCTTTCACGCAAAAACTGCGTATTTTCATGTTTATAAATGACAGATAGACTATCATCTGGAATAAGACATAGGATACTTAGGTACTATGCTGCAAAACGGGAGCAAAGCTGCGGGTATAACACTATTTTGTTAATATTTTTGTTGTTTAAGTTTTGTAAATGACACATTATTTGATGAAAGTTATTTAAAGTTAAACATCCAAGACATGTTTGTAAATTTTATACTTTTCTAGTAATTTCACTTATTATTCACTTATTAGAAATCTTTTCAGACACCTATGGAACTTCACTTACCTAAGTAAGTAAAATTTTATGAAGGAATGACTTTCAACCCATTTGTGGCTTACTAAGGGGCGCCGGCCTCTCCTCACAGAAGTCTAGACCATATCCTACCACGTTGTCAAATTGCGGATTAGGGACAAAAAATGTCATTAGTTTTAATACCGCCCGAAGATCGACATAGCTTTAGTCGTTAACAACGATGGACACGATGGTAAACTGATAAAGTTACCATAACAACCAGGACCGACAGCTTTACGTGCTCTCCGAAGCACGGTAAACTATACAATTTCGCCCGTAGCGATCACACAGCGACACAGGTCTATTCAACGACCGACCCCGCCGCTGTTCCTTGACTCGGTGCATCTCAGGATCAATAGGCTGCTGAAAAGGCATCAAGTAGAGACTGGTTTTAATTTAACAGGCGTAAAGAACGCACACGCGTGAAGACTGCACAATATCTTATGCTATCTCACAACCACTAACACAAACCTAACCTAACAATACGACGTAACAAATACATTGTGTAGGTAAAGGACTTCAAAAAGGGATATCCAGCGGAAGAACCAGATACATTAAAGAACAAAGTATGTACATTTTTAGGTCCCATGCCATTTTCACCCCCCACGCAAGGTTTCAAAAATCCCCAAATATGAACCCAAAATGAACAAAAAACACTGAGAATTGTCTGATAATAAATCAAAATTATTCTTACAGTGAAGTGATTAGTAAAAACGCTTAACCACACTATTTTACACCTTCTTCGACATAAATGAATAGGAACTCTAGAGCTAGACTCATAAAAATGAATAATAATTTCAACAAATACTATGAGGTAAGTATAAGTTATTTTATGACCTAGCACAAGAAAGTTTCAACAATTTCATAATTGCGTCGGAATAACCTGTTAATTTGCGTAATGCCGCTAATAACAATCCTAACTCCCTTAAAGGCATTCTTTGAAACTTGTTGGCCTTTGAAATCTGCACGTCACTCGATACCAACCCTTAAGAAACTGGCACACTCACAGTTCGACTTGAACCGCCACCACCCCTAGACGTTTGTTTACTTTCTTTTCTTAAAAAACTTTCGAAACAAAAATGGCGCGAACTCAGTCCAATTTTGACAGCTGAAGTACTACTGTATTGTCTATGAAAAGTGACAGTTGGATATTACCGGAAGTACCCAAATAAATAAATAAAAGTGTAGTGTTGTGAAAAGTGCGATAAATCGTCAATAAAATAAAAAAAGAAAATTGTGATATTTAGACAAAATATATTTTTTTAATTGAGACGATTTGTAAACAGCTCATATCAAAGGGTGACAATAACAATGCTTCACAACAGGACAGTCTATATTTTGCCTAATGAGCTTCTGCCAAAGCGATACGGAAATGACAATGGGTAAAAATTCTCGAAGCTAAAATGCAATAGCACCAATATCTAAGTACATATTATTATGTAGATTGCATAAATAATAAAACACAGACGCAATATTGGCTTTTTAACATTGAATAATTTTAAATAATTTAAGATTGCACTTATATTATTTATTAGGACGTCTATCTAACGGAGAGACCTAATGACATGGGTGTTTTAAACACTTAAAAGCGGTTCTTAGTACCTATTATGATGCAATGCGCTAGCTAACCCATATTATGCTATCATTTTCTGTTGCATCTTAAGTTTAGTTAATTGAACCGCATTAGTATAATTACCACCGACAAAATAATTTAGATTAGATTAAAACTGTGTTTTATCGCGTATAGGCAAACCAGAACGTGACCCAGTTAGCGAAAGTGACCTAAACATAAATAACAACAAAGTACCAATGAAGGTGTTATTTGATTAACACAAAGAACGCACCAGTTTAGTTGTTGTAATTCAAAAGGCAAATTTATTAATACAACCTAACAATAAAAATGAATCTTGCGAACTCAACTTGCGTGGAAAAGATATTTGATATGTTTTTAAATATGATAGTGATAGTAGTTCGTTTGTTTTTAAACTACATAATTATATCAAATTAGTATTGATCGTAAGAATGAAAAGTCCAAAGATTGTTCAGTAATAGTGTAGAAAGATGTTTTTTTAAACTTTATACAATGCCTTTGAGTGAATAAGTGTCCTATCGATAAAAATGTATGTGGTGAGACCTTCGTCTCACGTTATCTTCATACATTCATCGGCAGCGTTATCTTCATGACGTTCAAAAGCGCGCATTTGATGAGGTCTAATAAAATTAGCGACGGATTGATGTAGTTGATTAAATCAATATTTAAATGATTAACAAATGTAATGAAAATTATATAATAATAATTATGTCATTTATTTTCCAAATTCTAGATTCCCTGGTGGGTCTACATTGTTAAGGTAAACTATATAGCAATTTACTTAGTTGCATGCAAATGCTGAGTCGTAAAGTTTTTCGCGCGTCGTCGTTTGAAATTGAAATAAATATGTAACTCTTACTTTAAATATTTGGTCAAGGAATTTAAAACTAAAGTAACTTGAACTGTTTTTGTATAGGTAATGTTATTCGTCAGTCTAAGTCAAATAAAAGCATAATAAATTGATCAATATTTACTCGTAATAATACAATATAACTATTTATAAGTAGAACTGAAATTAATGTGCTACAGTAGACCGCAAAAAATCTTAATTGTCTTTTAATGAATACAATATGCGATATTACTCTTTAAGCTCGCACAATAGTTTATTAAGCATTTTCAAAATCGAATAACTTTGTAGGCATTAATTAAGTCAGTTTTTCCGGTAAAATTCCTTTTCAAGCTCCTTTTTAGGGTTCCGTAGCCAAATGGCAAAAAACGGAACCCTTATAGATTCGTCATGTCTGTCTGTCTGTCTGTCTGTTTGTCTGTCTGTCCGTCCGTCCGTATGTCACAGCCACTTTTCTCCGAAACTATAAGAACTACACTGTTGAAACTTGGTAAGTAGATGTATTCTGTGAACCGCATTAAGATTTTCACACAAAAATAGAAAAAAAACAATAAATTTTTGGGGTTCCCCATACTTAGAACTGAAACTCAAAATTTTTTTTTTCATCAAACCCATACATGTGGGGTATCTATGAATAGGTCTTCAAAAATGATATTGAGGTTTCTAATATCATTTTTTTTTAAACTGAATAGTTTGCGCGAGAGACACTTCCAAAGTGGAAAAATGTGTGTCCCCCCCCCCCCGTAACTTCTAAAATAAGAGAATGATAAAAGTAAAAAAAATATATGATGTATATTACCATGCAAACTTCCAACGAAAATTGGTTTGAACGAGATCTAGTAAGTAGTTTTTTTTTAATACGTCATAAATCGTAAACCGCAATTTACCTCGATCAAAGTTACAACGAACTTCAAGAACTTTTATATTATGTTACTTGCTGCTACGGAACCCTTCATGGGCGAGTCCGACTCGCACTTGGCCGCTTTTTTAACTTAAACAGTGGCCCAACTTCCTAAAACATTTGATGACACAGATTTGCCTCCATTACAGCTTTATTATTTAAAAAATGTGTATTATTTGCTTTAAGTGCAACTTACACAATCAAATTCAAAGGCATTAACAATAAAATGACGATATAGCTGCATTACCTTGCACGACCTTGACACGTGAGGCGTGTTAATACTTAGAATTTATATTAATAACATGTTATTACATTACACATTTAGTTTTATATGAAATATAAAAGCTATTCAATATAATAAGGAAAAGCTACTTTGTATTACCAACAAGACCTAATGAGATAGTAAAGGAGAACCCCGGTTTCCGGCCACGAATTATATGTAATCTGTGCTAGTACATAAGACTGGACAAGAGTAAACTATATACATAAAAATTCGTCTTATTTACTAAATAAACATATTTAAATCTTAGCCTCATTTGCAATCGCCAAATGAACAAAATAAAGATAGAAGTTCTCATTGTATTTACCTCATTACAAACGATTTTATAATCGATTGATTAAGGAACATATGTATTAAATTAACTATTTATTAATTATAAAAACAATATTTATTCCTTTCTGATATGATTTCATGTTCTATATAAAGCTAAACTATTTAATATATAATAATTACCATTAAATCCTTTAACGACATCGTTACGCTTATTAAAAGACATTTTGAGTTTAACTTATCTGTGTAAAAAAAGTAAAAGAATATTATGATGACATTTATGACAATTTAATTTTATATTGCACAGAGTACTTAATCACTATGTTCTATTGCATTCGCTTTTCGTTTCGTGCGTTGGTGAATTTGTTTTTGATACAATTTCTAGATTTGCTTTTCTTACTACCACTGCCTGAATATTGGAAATAGGAGTATAGCGCCTCCTGCACAATTTCTTGACGAAATATTGATATATTTTGATGATAATGAATAAAATATCTTTAAAAAATTAAAATGCCTATATTACACAACCTTTTTGACATTTTTTGGGTAAAACCCATTAAAGTGGGTATAATAATATACCCACCTACTCAGTTTTAACCATTATGGTTTAAGTAGTATTTATTTATTTATGGTCTTCATTATATTCCTGACATTGTCTATATACTCGTAGGTGTTTGAGGTAGTAAGTGCCTAGTAAAACGCATATTCAGTAGATAGGTACTCACCAACCGGTGACCAACCGACCTTACGTTACCCATAATAAACGAGAACTTTATCAAAAACATATTTTTTTCATCAGCACTGTGACACGAGTGTGACATAATCATAACCCATATTTAAGGTGATTCATTAGGATTTCATTAGTTGGCCATTGCTAGCAGACGTGAAAATTGGAGAAATTAAAGCTTTTACAATGATCTAATTGACCACCAATTTTCATTCTTGTCTATTCTGGGCCGGTGTCTCTATGGAAGATGGGGTTCTCCTTTGAAACGAAAATTTGACAATATTACTATTCCACCAGTAGACACTGCCTAAAAAAATTATATAGTAATATTTATTCCATTTTTTTAACAGATTTCCGCAAAGTACCAGTACAACACCTAAACCACCTGCTAGAGCACATCGTCAACCAAAAGAAGAGAAAACTCAATCTTCTGGCGCACCCCAGGAATCACAACTAGTAGACTCAGAAGAGACACATCCCAAACCAAATATCTGCCAACGGTTAATGGGCAAATGTAAAAATAAATGCTGTACTTGCTGTGTCAAGCCTCAGGAAGCACAAAGTGAAGAAGATAGGAGTAAAAGAGAACAAACGCCAGCTGAAGAACAAGTGGAATTGGAGGAAGGAAAAAAGAAAAGTACGTGGAAGAAACTCAACTGCTGTAAAAAAAAGGATGTTGATGATGAAGACATTGAAAGGGCAGCTGGTAAAGTAAGTATAGATGATTAAGTATATAATTGTAAGTACAGAATATTTTTTTCAATAATAATCCGGCCTTGCTTAGTCGTTACAAATGTTCTCGTTTTAATTTATTTAGAGTTTTATTCAGAAGTTAGTTATTTCCTATTGTCTTAGCCAAAGTAAATTAAAATTTTCGTGCAATACCCAAGATTATTTTCTCCATCATATTGAATGATAATCCTAGATTTTGTTCTCTGTCTTCTAGGCAGCAACAATCGAATTCGAAAGTGAAACAAAACGCAAACGAAAACTGCGTGATATCCTTTGCGTATGCTGTCGTCGACGTCAGGTCAGTGACGTGGCAGAACCTCCTCATCACGTGGAGGTGTCGCCACCGGTCATGTCCTCTGATGTAGTGAAGGAAACTGGCTGCTGCGGAAAGAAACGAGAAGCTGAAAGACGGGATAGTATCCTTAGTGATCGAGCTGGGACCACGTAAGTTTTAATACCATGGAATAAATGTGGAGAAACGTAAAGAGGTAAAGAGGTATAAAGAGGTTTCAAAGTCAACGAAAGTTACGATATCTATCGATCAAAATCATCTCTTAATCCCTGCAATGAATTAGACGACAAGTTGTACCAAATCTCAAAAATATTTTTGAATGCTGATAACATGATGAGAACTTTCAGTCACCGTAAAACCAAAGTTTATCAATTCTTCCACAGTAGCTGTAACAACAGACTTTGTAGATGGCTTCGTGGTGCGTGCCGCCGCCAGTCAGAACAGTCTTCCAGCAGACGGACCAGCCTCTTCTCCAAGAATAAGAGTTTGTCACCGACGCTACCACCTGAGGTAAGGCTCAATCAGTTTCAGCAACATCCACGACTACACGTTAATCGCTGTTATTTTTTTTAATATTATTGTTTCGTTGATTATTTTATATATTTATTATATATTTTCGATATATTTAAATATAAATTAATTACAACTTACTAACGTAAAAAAATACATTTCCTAATTGTAAGGGCTAAAGCAAAGTCCAGCGGAACGAAAACGAATGTCACGAACTCAAGCCATATCGTTAACTAGGCATTTCACCTTGAAACAAACACCGTTTTATTGCGTGTCGAACCGCTTTAAACGGTTTCTGTTGGACCGACCGCAGCTCGACCACCTATAGGGTTTTGCATACGATGTCATCTATAAGTTATAAACGTAACAATGTAGCATCGTCCTTGTTGACCACAGGAATCTACAGGAACATATTTGAATTTGATTTCAGATGTTTTGCAGGAATTAAGCAATCAATCTAATTACCAATATTACTAGCACCAACTAAAATCAAAATCGTACTTCGTCAAGACAATTGTTTACTACGAACCTAGTAGATGTTCGTAGTTAAATCTGTATTAAATTGTACGAGTACATCATTGCTAAAAATTACTTGCGCGAACTAAATTCAAAGTTTTATTTCGTCAAACCAAGAATTTATGAAATGAATTAAATCTACATTTTAAACTATATACTTCTTATCAATCAAGGATTATATTGCTGCTTCTAATTTAAAGGCTGCATAGTTCTGCAACTATTAAGACAGAAATATTTTTAGTTTGCAACAATTTCTACATTTCAAACGGTGTCTGGATGGAACTAATTTACATTTTATATCATTTAGCACGATACAAAAGTTTTCTGCTGAAATTTCTGTGTCCTTTTTAGGATTCCGAAGTAAAATCGGAACCCTTATAGTTTTGTCATGTCCGTCTGTCCGTCCGAAGCAAAGCAACCCTTCGTGCTAGAAAGCTGTAATTTGGCATGGATATACAAATTTATTAAAACTCCAGAATCGTATTGAATAAAATATTGAAAAGAATTTTTTTTCAGGCCTCCCCTACAGGTATTTAACGTGAGGATGAATTTTTTATTCGTCGCGTACCCTATAGTGTGGGGTATCGTTGAAAATATTACGGGTCTTTTAAGACCATTTTTGGAATTAGGAGTCTGTTTGCAAAATATTTGGCTTTTAAGTGCTAATTTTGGTTAGAGTCAAGTGCCCCCCCCCCCCCTGCCAGCTAAACGATTGAAGTTGGACCAGTGAAAAAATTCTCAAAAATAGGATTTAAGATGAATTTACAAGGAAAACTATCACGGCTATGTTAGCTTAAGTAGTTAATGAGTAATAGTCGATAAACCTACTACTTTGGAACCTTACATTGCGCGTGGTCTGACACGCACTTGCCCGGTTTTTTGCTATAGTACAAATATCAAATAAAGTTCGATATTTATAAACTTGTTCTTATAAAAAGAAATATAAGTAAAAAACCAGACCCACGTTGGGCGCCAGTTAAGAAAAATGACGCTCAGCACGAAACCTGTAGTAAGGTTGGTTTATTTAATTAAAAACTATGAAACAGCTGATTTGGAGAAATGTATTTTACAAAATGTATTAAAGGTTTGTACAAAATGTGGTTTCTTTAATATGATTAAATGGTTTCTGCATTCGGTAGTGAAATATCTTAATAAAATAATAAAAAAATATTTTATAATTTTATTACCTATTGGTAGGTACCTACTTTATTACGATATTTCACTGTCATATTTATTTATTTATGTATAGGTAATAAAATAAATGGACCACTTAACAGCCATACTACGTCACATATCTAGACTACTATCGACAAACATCATAAAAATATAACATAATAATATGTAATAAGGTGAACAAGAATTATCGTAATTTATTTATTTATACAACAACTAAACGTTTAACACCACATCCTCGACGTCGCGTGAAAAGCCAGCCTTTCCAAGATTTTTATCATGAAGCTCGATAAAAATAAGTAGGTATTACAAAGTCCTAGTAAAGCAGTTCACTACTTGACGAAGTTGTAACCTTATTGGGAAAACGTTGTGTTTAAATAATTAGGTTGGTTATTTAAAGGAGCCATAAAATATATTGCATGTGTATGTAGGTCCTCGCAAACAAAAATCTTATTAATTTTTATATTACGAGTATTATAAAATCGCCTCAGTAACTTTCTGTCAAAAGTATTTATAAATTCCACGCTAAAAATATACCTACCGATTCGTTTTACCAAACGTGCTGTAAGTGCTGTAATTAATTATTGTTAGAAATAAAATATTTAATATTATTATATTTAAGGAGTTCCATAATCCATTTACCTACTTGTATTCTTGTGGGTTCTCAAACTCAATTTCGAAAATCCTCTGTTAAGATTTAAAGAAACTGTGTTTGTTAATGTGCTGTTAATTTATTGATAGGAAAACAACCTGTTAAAATGATAAAAACTACGTTATCCGTCTTGTCATCTTTAATGTTATGCTGAGTTTAAAAATCATATCATAAAAACACGAGTCATAACTTAACTCAACTCACTATTACGTATTGAATTGCTATCTCCCAATGATTTTGTGAATGCGCAATTTCCTTTAGTCCAAGAATCGTTATTGTTTGTTTAATGTCACCGTAATTCAGGGTGGATGACAATGGCAATAACAAATCAATATTTTCCAATCAAATTTCAGCACCATGATAAGCAAAACTGATTTTGAGTCGGTTTCGACCTCATTCAGAATAGTACTACGTTATACAGCTGTAGTTCTATACGTGTTATCATTATTATCATTGAAATAAATATAAGAGAATTGAAAACTTCAGAAAGTGGCACTTTTCAGAGATAAAATCATTATTGCCATAGGTCAGTGATGGAACCTAAAGAAGCAACAACTTCTCAGCCGGTCAATCAAGAGGCCGCAGATATTTTAAAAGTGTCATTACCACAATCAGTGCCGGAAATTGCCAGCACTTCATACGAGACTTTGCCACAATTAGTGCCATCAGTTGTTGACTCTTCACACGATATCACCTTGCCTCAGTCAGTGTCAGATGTTGTCAACACTTCAAATGCGCAACCACAATCGGTGTCTGAAGATTTTGACAATTCAAACAAACCAAATACGTTCACAGTAATTGTTAAAACTGAAAATGTACCATCGCTGAACTCAGTGTCCGAAGTTGCCGACATTTTAATTGCGACATCACATTATGGCAAGGCTGTTATTGATGACGAATCAACCGAGCTGGCACCGAAAATAGAATCTGTTCACAATATAAAAGTTTTACCGCAAGATATTCAGTCTGATGTAGAAAATGTAGACAATTCAGATGTGGCAATATCTGAAGTAGTGGAAAAAGTTGTCGACATTTTAAACCAGAGAACGAATGATGTTGAAGTTGTCAGCCGTCTAAACGTGCCATCACCACAATCGGAATCTGAAGTAGTGGACTCCATACATGAACTGACTCCAAAATGGGAATCCGAAAGTGTTGAGAATTTAAATGTCCCATTGCCACAATCAGTGCCTGAACTCTCCGATTCTACGATCGTGGCATCAATTCAATGTGTAAAACCTGAGATTTTAGAAATCGAAAAATCGAAAGTTGAGCAGTCCGGAAACCTTAAAGTTTTAGAATGCGAAAAATCTGAACTTTTAGAATTCGAAAAACCTGAAATTGTAGATACTATAAAAACGTCATCTAATGTGCCTGAAAACCTAAAATCTGTTGACTCCGAAACAACAGTTCCCTTTGAAAACTTGGAAATATTCGATACTTTAAATGTACCTGAATCATCGGCTACTCTCACATTAGATGCACCTAAATCGATTGAAGATACCGGAAAATTAAATGTGACATCGGCACAATCAGCAAATTCGAACTCATCAATACTTGTCGAAACTTTGAGTGTGCCAATGTTGAACACAAAAGCGGTTAGAAATATGCAAAAATATCGCAAAACAAATTTCGAGCCCATTTTTGACGACGATGATGATGACGATGTAAGTGTAAAACCAAATTGCTCGAGTAGAGTGAATATCAGCGGAGAATAATTTACAAGTACCTTCCTATCCATAGGGTGAATTTTCTGTATAGATTAACGAATACGAATTAATGTTGGCTTATTATAACTAAACACAATAAGCACTTTACGAAGTCAAGAGTTCTGTTGTATGAGAAGATGATACCAGTTAAGGCAAATGATACGAATAATGATGATGATAAATATAATGATGATGTATCCGGATGTTAAGTGTATTTTTAGTAATAAAGAAAATAACGTTTTCAAGCAGATATTGAAAATGAATTGAATGAATATTTTCAGGCAAGCACGAGGCTTGTCTGAAAAAATATTTATGAAATTGCCTTTACACAAATCCAACCAAATATTATGATATTTATGTCAATAAAATTAATTATTGTTGTTGCCTCTTCAGGACACACGCACAAAACTAGATGCCTCGCTAGTGGAGCATATGAGCGTGATGCGAGGCGCTATCCCGGTGCTGCCGCTCGCGCTCGCCTACTTCTGCCTCGTGTGCAACGTTTTAGTACCGGGACTGGGTGAGTACATCACTATAGTCGAGACACGAAGCAGGAAGAAATTTGTACATTGACTTGTTTTGTTATTACATGTCTCTGTCACTCCCGCGTAAATATAATGCGTCTCGCTCGCACAGTGCAGTGGCCGCCGTTCTATGCGAGCGAGACGCATTATAAAATATTTATGCGGGAGTGACAGAGACAGGTAATAACAGGTTAATGTACAAAATTCTTCCTACTTGGCGTTGGGACTTTAGCTCTAATAATGATAATGCAAGAGATAATACAGATGTTGTGTCGTGGGTGGCTTCCATAATGTTTGACCACAACACTCTGTGGCAATGTGGTAATGGAAGAAAGCTGGCAAATTCAAGGTCAAAATTCCAAAAGTCGGGACTGAATACGATTATAATTTACTTAATAAAATATTGTTTGCCCTTTCATTTCATCTACACAATCACAATATATTGACAAAAATTATAATGAAATAAAGCCTTTCATACCTACGAGTAGTCCTCGGAAATGAAAGATACTTTTAAGTATCTAAGAGATTTCCATTAGGTACATAGAATAAATATTATATATAATACTAACCAATTGTTAATTATTCCTGCAGGTACCATTTTCAGCGGAATGTTCTGTCTTTGTTTCGGCATCCCTCGGTTTGGAGTTCACGACGGAGCAAAACATAGGATAGGTAATTACTGCACTTTTTTTCTAAAAAAAAAACTCCCAGCAGTAAGCGGACTTATTACCTACCTGAAGAATAAATGCGTTGCTGGCTAAGTCGCCTGTCATTGCCAAAGTTGTTACTACACTACCCTCAACAACCTAACGCGGAATCCTACTGGTGGAAAATGAGTGTGTAATCGTTTATTTATGGGTAAATATACTACAGGATAGCCTAGCGGTAGAACGTTGGTCTCCCGAACGAAGGGGCCCGAGTTCAAACCCTGGCACGCACCTCTAATTTTTCAAATATTATGTGCGTATTACAAGTTAATTATCACTTGCTTCGGTGAAGGAAAACATCGTGAGGAAACCTGCACACCGGAGAGTTCTCCATAAAGTTCTCGAAGGTGTGTGAAGTCTACCAATCCGCACTTGGCCAGCGTGGTAGACTATGGCCTAATACCCCTCACATTGTGAGAGGAGACCCCGAGCCCAGCAGTGGGACAATTATGGGTTGTTGCTTTGCTTTTTTTATACTACAGGAAGTTAGTATACTCCATAGAGTGCGACTTTTGTCCGTCATGTTGGTAGTTGCAACTCCGAACCCAATCAAACAAGTTTTATATGAATATACCACCAATTTGTAAACTTTGTTGCTATGCCTATGACGGAATAAATGTTTCTTCTTCCTCTTCAGGCTCCTTGCTCATCAACCTGCTGGTGGGTTGCGGCCAGCTGTTCACGGTGCTGTTCTGTCTGGTGGGCTGGGGCTGGTCCATCTGGTGGGGCGTCATCATGGTCAAGGTGGCCCGTGAGTATCTGTCTATACTTTATTTTATTATTTTCGGAAAGCATACAGTGATCTTAATATATTACAATTATTACTTTACGAGTTTATAACTAATAACACCTTTTAGCTGCTTTCGCTCTATACTCTATACCTTTTTCATCATCAGTCCATTTTCGGACTTAACCCTCTCGTGTGGTACTGAACCCGATTTTTCTTTAAGTACATAATATAATGATTGACTACAATCCCTTCTGATGGTAAGTGGATATGTAGTCTTACTTAGATGGTGAGTGCACGAAGTAAAAGCCTATTCGCTCTTTTCTTGAAGTAGGTATCCTATCTCATCATTTCATCGTCTTCAGTTTTTATCATCCTATTGGTGTAAGAGATTCCATCCAACTTCAAATTTGAGCCAACTTGTGACTATGACCACTTAACGTTTGAAAATATCTACCACTTGAAGTGGCCACTAACGCGAACGCATCCAACAGTCTTTTCTAGAGCAACATGAAGAAATATCTATGTCTGGTCCGCAATTTTGAGGAGAGAACTATGGGATTAAACTAGGCGATTCTGTCCAATCCAACCAAATATTCATGCCACTAATAAAATGGACTCGAGCACAGTTATTTCTTGTGACATAGAATAAACTAGGTATGAAATATGTTACAGGAAAATATCGCAAGTTGAAAGCTGAAGCGATGGCGGACGAGGCAGAAGCGCCTCCAATCACAGCCAACAACCACACGCGCGCCTAGCGAGTAGCGAGTAGCGGATAGCGGGTAGCGGAAGCGACTGTACATATTGATATTTGACATTCGGACAATTTTTATATGGCTTGTAAAATTACTAATTTTTAATGTACAAAAATGCATTTCAACTGTAATAACTACAACTTGTATATTTGTAAGTTAAGCATTTTGATAGATCATGTTTATGCCACGCATAAAATACGAACTTCCGTATCCTTTGATCTTTCAAATTTATTTATTATTGCCTAAGTATTTAAACTAACTCAATTTGCATTCAACTTTTATCCACTGATTAGAAAATCAGCTAGGTTTTTTTAATCCAATATTTTTGTATTCATGTCTCAAATAAAATCAAGACACTTAACTACTACACTTTTGTACCTTTCTTAACATTAAAGAGGGGCAATAATAACATTACTACCGCGGTATCTGCCTTCAAACCCCCATAATAATTATATGGTAGGTACAATCCGTACAATACATAATAAACTAATTAAAAATCATTAGGCATTACAGAATTGTGATCAAATAAAAAATTCATTCATCAATCGTTTTGACTGTAAATTTGACTCTTCGTTTAATTATAGTGTAAAAAATAAATTGTTAAAATTACATCTGCTGGTCAGACTAACTTTTAATAATATATGCGAAAGATTTTTCTACTTCCACACGAAGTTTTCCGACCTGTTTGGTCATTTTTTATCCTTAGATAAGATTTATTAAGATTATTATTATTATTATTATACCAGTAATCGGACAACATAGGTAGACAAACTTAAGTCGAGAAAATATGTAACGTTTTATGGAACAGTACATTTAGATCAGCTGTAAAAATGAGGGTAGATCGAATTTAGAATGAGTCCTTCTTGTCTTACGAGGTCCTTGAATTACTCAAGTGATTCTAATAATTTTATTATTAAAACGATGTAGATACCTAAATAAAGAGTACTTTACGTAATTCTTTGTGTAAATAAAAAAGAATAATTAATATAAAATTGTACAATAATTTTATATAAAGATGCATCATAAATATTCCTTTGAACTTTTCACACAATAATAAAATATTATACTTATTGTTTGTTCCGCAACTACAAGGCATTAGGGATACAAATAAATACATAATTAAATTTAGAAAATTATCTTTAGAAATTGATAAATGTATGTACTTCTTTTATTTGTTTGTTAACGAAAACAACAAAAATGCAATTTCTTAGACATAAGATGACAGTTTTATGAAATTTTATAGACGAAGAAACTGAAAGTTTTGTGAGGTTATGTAGGTACCTATATATACCTATTACATGACACTTTATAATCTACGTATTTAACGTATGTTATGATATTATAATATGCTGAATTAGGAAAAATAATTTTAAATCCAAATGTAAGCACTCACTCATAATAAAATTGTATTATCTTGATCTTCTTCACAGTACCTAGAGGTATCTCTATCAAGAGATCTTAGAGAAAATTTTAGTTATAACGATAACATTAATTTATTTAGATTACACTTATTTTACTCGAGTAATTAAACTTTTATTTTAATTGAATTAATTATTGTAACAGCATAAAGATTAAACATTATAATAATAACTACAGCAAAGGAGAAAATAATTTTATGATGTACACCCATTTAATGTTATATTAGTTGGCGCATACCTATTACGTTTTCGGTTATTATGTAAGATTTGTGCAAATGCATAGATAATGGTTTATTCTATAATACCTACTTATTTACTTGCTATTCATACAGACAGGACAGATCACAGATAAATCAAATTATTTTAATTTTTTAGAACAGGTTCTTCCAATCCAACTACATAATATACTTAACTGTTAATATTAACATGTCCAATTTATTCTTTACTTGATAAGTGTTAACTTACAGTTGCATGTCACTGCATGTACGAAGAATTATCAATAAAATTTTACATTCAAAATGTTCTTTATTTGTAAACAGGTATTATCCAGCAAAACTACTCAACTAAGCTTTTATTTATTTATTAAGAAGCATTATTTCACAGCCTAGCGACTTGTGTCGGTTCGAGCGATCGACTTTATGCATCAGCGGGCGCGGTCGGTAGTTAGAAGGGTGACCGCTACTGGTACTTCTAAGCGTTTTTGTTCGTCGGACTGCACGTAAAGTCGTCAGTCCCGGTTGTTATCGTAAGATAACGGTCGTTAAGCCATGTCGGAGGCCCTCGGCCGGCATGAAAACTTTCGGCTCTTGGGTTGGCCACTAACCCCGCCACCACTCCGCACTGGAGCAGCATAGTGGCCACAGACACTCCACAACAGTTGAGTTGAGATTCTTTCTCGGTAGAGTGCCATTTATGGGTCAGTGAAGCCAAACATAATTTTTAGTGTTTCTTAGGACTGTCCTGAATCATTAAAAATTTTCACCCTGCAGATTTCCTTTCTCGATACAGCAAGTGAAACGTAGAATATTTAATGTATAGAGAAGGCGACGGGCAATAAAACACGAATGTATCTTACAATAGGTATCACTTTATTACCGCACGGCTCGTTACATTTACAGTAGTACGGCGCACGGGTAGATTGTTTACATTATTGACAGATATCTACTGGGTTTCACATCTAGTACTACCTGACTAGCTTTCCATGTATATGAGGGACTTTAAAAATTTAATTCAAAATGGTACGAAGTCAAAATAATATTTCGTTGCTGTTAGTCTTTCAATTTCTCCATTAGGTGCAGCGCAGACGACACTCTTCTTGAGCGATCGAGACTGCGGGCGTACAAATGTCTACATGGCGCGCAAACAGTCTATCTCAGATTTTTCGCAGACTCAAAGCACACGACGCACACCTTCGATCACTCTGTCGGCAGAACTGTAGTGACGTACACGCTATGGAAATCATGCAGAGATCGCGATGCATTATTTTGTACTTGAAGTACAGAAAAAAAGAAGAAATAGAGAATTTTGGGTACATTCTATACTTTCGGAGAGATTACTGAAAGGACAGATCCGTATTATACATTCAATTCTGAAACAATATCCGGATAAATTTTTCAAATTCTATAAAATATCTGTTACAACATTTAATGAACTGTTATCTATTTTAAGACCAGCTTTGACTCATTCGGAAACAATGAGAAAGTGCTGGTCTGTTTTGTATTTCAATCGATCTCTGGCGCCATGCTAATATCGCATACGTTACGCCCACCACTAACGAATGCAGATTGCAGACTGAAGTGTGCGCCGTCTGCGTTAGCGCGTGTTGAAGCAAACGTTGTATTTCTTTCGCACACCATTTGAGCGGAGCTGCGCGACGCGGTGCGGCGCGGGCTGCCCGAATTACACTTATTTTGTGTGCACCGCACTTATTGCGCGTCGTATGCGTTACTGCATATAATTGCAAAGGTTCTATTTTCACAGACTTAAAAGAGCGTCACAGACAGTGTGCCGTCTGCGCTGCACCTTAGCAATAAAATTATATTAACACTAGTTGTTTTAGACGAATTAATTGATTGATTGTCATATTAAAACCAGTTTACATTAATGGACAGCGAAATGGTCAAATGCACAGTTAATAAGATAGTGGTTTGGGCATATAGTGCTCTTCAACTAAATCTGCACTGGGGCTTAATGTTGGTAGCATTGAAATAGGAGTATAAAAATTTTACTGTTATATTAAATGTAACGTTTTATATTATCTCACCATCGTTATTACCTTTGATGAACTTAATAACAACGCTATTATTATGTCCATAAAATGGTTTTAAACACTTATTTCAATGCTACCAACATTACGCCCAAATGCAGATTTAGTTGAAGAGCACTATATCAAAAATTAATAGCATCGTATTCTTCTACATTGCACTATAACTATTATTGCATTTGTTTTGTAATCTATTCCTCCTGGTTATATGCACATCCTGGTTATATATCGCTGAGTAACAAGTGTACCCCCAATTTTTTATACTAATTGTTATGTGACTATGTAAAAAACATTATCTGTAAAATCAATAAATCGATCAATATCATTGATTGCTTTCTCTTCTTATTATTATTTCATTAAAAATTAATTGTTAGGAAAGTCCTCATATAAATGGAAGCCAGCCACAAATCATCAAAAACTGCATGTTTTTAATTCAACAAATAAAGCACTAACACCACTATTTTTGCATAAAAGATAAATTATTACACGTATATAAAATCTTATTGAGATTGAGATCTCATTTTGATATTTATTTGCTAGTCCATATCTAAAGGTAATATTGCATAATAATAAAGTTTACATTGATTTAGGGCTAGCTACACACTTAACTACTTGAACTGCTTTTCAGTCAAAAACTTACAGGGCCATGATGGCCAGGTAAAGGATATACATCTTTTAAATAACTGCTTAAGAAAATCCTTGTTATTCTGTTTTTTGGACAAGTTAAAATGTGTTCAAAATTCAAACCCAGAAACCAAGTATAGGATTTTAAAAGAAAAAGTATGATGAAAATACGAATGTAGCCAGCCTTAACATCAAATTTTGGCTATCTAGTCATGAAACAGCGATTAAAATTTGAAATTCTTTATTATAAACTCCACATTTAACATTATACTTGGACTGGCACGTTCAAATGTACTAACATTTATAATATATTTAAGTTTTAATATTCATTGCTGTCTAAACACACAGGTGCAAGATTAAAAAGACTGAACTCGTTATATTGTTTAAGGATATAAATAGACTGGATCAATTTCATTAATTTATCAACATATTAAAGTTTACCGACGCATTTCAGCAAGAATTCTACAGTATTTTATTAACTATTTATTTGTGATACATAACTTGCTGGCAAATTGTCGCCATTCATTCATTTTCATTCGTTCATTTCATAAATACCTACATGTAAATTCAAATTGTAAAAAAATGTGATTTCAATACATACACAATGACAATGATTTAGGATTCGATACACACGTACGAATAAACATTGCCACGAGATCGTATACAATGTAAAGATTATCTTGTCATGTCAAAAGAAACTTATATCTGCGGGATTAAAGTTGAAATTAGCATAATAGTATTTGCTAGTTTTCTATCGTCTTGTGGCAATATGAAGTCGTTTTCTATAAGTGTATTTACATTAAAACTAAGAGCGTTTTTACTCACACATAAGTGATACCCGACGAGATTTCATACAGTAATTTAAGTCGCGAATTTTTTATAATAATTAGCACCTCTCTAAAGATAAGGTTCATAATGTTGATTACAATTTTAAGAACAACGGCGTTACTGTATTTTAATTATAGAAAAACAATTTTGGATGTAATTAAAATTGGATTAATTTATTTTAAACAATACGTAATTTATTTTACTATTCATTTGGCCTTTTCTAACTACATAATATCATGATAATGCTATACAATCTAAAATGTACTTTGTATATTGGTATTCGCAGCTATTCATTATGAAATGTTAAAGTTTCAGAGTTTAAGTTTAGTTCAATTCGTTATTAATTAAGGCAATTACTCTGGTAAAGAACCTAATTAGAGTTTGCCGTTGTCCTTTCATTACTAGATGCCGCTTTGATATGACATTAGACGTTTGTCGAAACACTTACGAGGAGAGAGAAAAGAGTTCTACAATCTAACAATGAGTGTCATGTGTGCAGCTAAACATTACTGCGACATATGTCAAGGTCACCAAATTGTATGTCATGAAACAGATACATAACACATCTTTCTCCCTCGTACACGATCAGATGGTATCATCGGCATATAGACAAAACAGTGATTTTATCATTAGTTAATCTGATAATTTAGAGTAATAATTTATTATGAAGGATATTTCAAATACCTTACATCACTAGTATGGCTTTATGAACAAGTACCCTCTTTTTATGTCAGTGTGCAAATGTGTTTGGACTTTACAAGTTACTATTCCTAGCCCATTCCGATGACTTTAAAAATATTATTAAGTAATAAATTACCTATGATTACATATTGTATAGGGCCTTTATTACTGTTACATATATGAAAAGAAAAAATATTTCATTGCGTCAGTACAGGCAAGAGGAATTCATTAACATAGCCAAATAAATAAGTATTAAACTAAAATTGCTAATAATATTTACATAACACTAAAAGTACTAAAAATATATCATCACGGGGAACCGATTAAAAATATACAAATAAAATTTCGATGCAATGTCACCAAATATGATTTGACAAAATCATATCATCCTCTATGTACGTATAAAAAATTAAATCTATGGTACATTAAATGATAAAAAAAATAACTTGACTATGGCTTGTACTTAAATATCACCGTTGAGGGTTAGACGCGTTGTGTTCGGGCTCTTTGGTGAACTATTCCATAACTAACTACATTTATAGTAACACACTTTCACTATTCTAATGCATTAACATTAATGTGAATAGCTCGTCTTAATTAATCTTTCTTTCTAATCAACAGTCTCAATCGACTTTTCGATACATCGATTAAATCAAAAAGCAATCGAATCAATCGATAGATCAATGGATGCTAAAAAGTCTTATTTTAACTACTTCACATTAATTTTAATAAACATTATAGTTGAAAGAAGAAACGACTTGCGGATTTGAGCACAAATAAAATATCGTTATTATTTGTGGATATTGAGTTGAGTTCTATCTCCATTACCTAACGTCCAAATTTGTATAACATGGTGATCACGAGAATTCGTTGAACTCCGACAAATATGAACATTACTTTATGGAGATAAAAGAAGAAAATGGCGGGGTTTGCAACAAAATCTTTCGACGCTGTACGAGTGGGAGTTAAACCTTATTCAAATTCTATTTCCATTTTCAAATTTTGACCAATACACATCGTTACAAAATATGTCAGCAAACACGTTAAAGATTTATAATTTATAATTCAAATGTCCGGAAGTATATATTATGTTACACAGTACAGAAGTATACATGTACCCTAAAAGGAAACATATTTTTGTAAAACATTCTCGTAACAACACGAAAAAAAACATTTAACGTTGCTCTATAGATATAATGTACAATCCGCAAAACATTTAGTCTTTCATTCGACGAGTCAAGCACAATTTACACCTTAATCATACAAGTCATATAGGAAACAATATGATGAGTATTCTCCGTTCCACAACAGTAACCGATAGGTTCAAACACTAACAGCACTTTCAAATTGTACGTCACGATATACAGAAACGTATATTATAAGTTACTAGCTGACCGGGCAAACGTTGTTCTGCCAAAATTTTTTTGGGGGTAGGGGATAAAAAATAGATGTTGTCCGATTCTCCACCCTAGCCGATATGCACGCAAAGATTCACGAAAATCGGTCGAGCAGTTTCGGAGGAGTTCAACTTCAAAAAAGCGTGACACGAGAATTTTATATATAAGTTATAACCGTATTCAATAGTATGATAGCGTTACGGATATTTTTCAAGGGGACTGATTTTTTTATTGATATTAAAATTAAAACACATTTCAATTCAAGCCGAAAACATTTTTCTTTACTTTACCTCAATACCATAGCCCATACCAAATAAATAGAATTTGGGGTCGATCCCAAATGCACAATTCTACTGTGAACTGTGTTAAAAGACCTAATCAACAGTTACCAGGCCGACATACCACAGTTAGCAAAAATTCTTAGAATTCCCCATTATATCGTACCGTACATTGAAAATGCTGTAACATAATATCGAGATAGAACTGCCTCTTATATACTATACGCTATAATACTTTTCTTTATAATTAACCAATCAACTTTGTATATTGCTGACTCTAAAAGTAAAACATTAAACAAGCCTAATCCAATCCCGAGTCGATCAGATGCGTAGCGGACGCATCTAATGAGTGTCAGTTCACACAATACAAAATGATAAAAAAAAAAAAAAAAAAAATATTTGAATACCCTCTAAATAAATAAATAATAAATAAATAACGCTTCACACTCATAGCCCCACACTAGGATTCCCTGTGTTGTGGGTGCCATGGACAACACACAAGACAAGGACAATCACACCCAGACCGAGAACAGAAATTTAAACTCATCATTCAAATTTCCGACTCGCTGGGAATCGAACCCAGGACCCTCCATTACGTCACACTGGTCGTCAAATAAATACTTACCTACTACTACGTTTTTTAAAAAGCATAATTCATAGCCTCGCAATACTATATTGTAGCCAGTTCTATCTCGGTTAATTTATTAAAACTTCCCACTAACACCACTAACAAAAATAGTCGATATTCCTCAACAAAATAAATTAATTTCTGTTTAAATATACAATAATACATTATCAAGTCACATATACAGTTAATTTGGAAAACTTTCCAAAAAATTTAATTTTCTACGCCCATCGTCACTTCTATACGAAATCTACTTTAAAATAAAAATATTGCAGAGTAATTTATACCACGACATTAAATTGATTTTTTGTGGCAAAAAAAAATAAAAAAATAAATTTGTATACATGAACCATGTAAGTAAGCGTCGTGCCACTCTAAACCTAATTCACTGAAGTATACAGTTGTTTTTCCTTTGTATCTCTACGTTTGACAAATTACGTTGAATTTCGTCGTCTTCTGCGATCCTGTATATGAAAATTGGAACACATTAAAATCGTGATTGAACGTTAAAACTAAAAATATTTATCCAAAGAATAACACTCTATATGTGTCTCTCTCACACATACTCACACTCATATTATCTTGAACTCTATCAGAATTAATGAAAACTACTAATTTATTTGAACACAACTTAATAAAATACTTACGCCCTTTCCTGCTCATCCATTTCCTGCACGAGCCTATCTCTTTCGTTTACGGCTGACAGCAGCTCCTGACAAAATTATACATAAATGTAGCTTTAGATAATTATATGTCGGTATGTTAAGTAGATTTACCAGTTAAAAATAATGCCAGAATAATCAATACCTTTTACATAAATCTGACAAAAGAACAAACTTGTCAGTTCACGTGGATATCTCCATGGGCGGCGTTGACTACATATTATCACCGTATTACTGATAGTAACATTTATTACTCAGCACCGATGCCACAACGCTATGCCAACCTTACCGTCAGTTTTATCTCGTTTTGTTGGACGCAATATCGAGTATTGTTTAAAGTCACACTATAAGTTATGTAGTATTCATGAGCGTAGCTACCGCCTCATCAGCCGTATCAATTATACGGGGCCCCTAGCCACAGGGCCTAGCAGCTTCATGGCGCCCCTATAGTGACCATCCAAGCGCCCTATTGTACTGTCGGAGACCTTTTTTCTCCCATATTTGACAGTTGAAGCAATCCCCTCAACATGCTGATACAGGGCTTGGTAAGCAGGGCAACCTACGCCACCATATTACATTGTGTTGCATTGTATTGCATCATGTCATATTGTATTGTATCATGTCATATTGTATTGTATTGTCCAAGTCCAATACACACCTGCAGCAGCAGCCGCTCGCGCCGCCGCTGGCCCGGCGTCTTGCGCCACTCGTCCACCCCCAGCGACAGGCGCAGCTCGCGCGCCAGCAGCTCACAACGACGGCTCAGGTCTTCCTCTTGCTCCCTGCCATACAATACAGACGGACATTATAGCAACATTTTAATAACGCTACGATATGTTTTTTTTTTTGTCAAAATTAAATGTTTATACGTAGTCCATAACACTTATTAACTTTAAAAGTACCAACACCTTTTATTGTACAATATAAAAATGACAAAAGAAACGTGTTTTTAGTTTGTTTTGTAAAATGTAGTGTACATTTTATAATCATCATGCAAATTAATTAAGTTTTAAAAGGTACATTTTTTATGACCACTCACGAATAAAAGTGAAACTCGTTTGAAGGTCGAAAATGAATCACACTAATATTATAAAACCGAAAGTTTGTGAAGATCAATGATGTTTATTGCTCATTCGCGCAAAAACCAAAAAGGGATGTAACTTGGCATATGCATACTTAAAAACCTGGAGTAATGCATAAAAATATTTTTAAAAACATAATTTGGGCTTTAAAGCCATGTCAAGGTTAACACTTAACGATAAACTTACAGAATGTTAAGTTGCATTTGTCTACGAAGCAGGGCATTCTTCTTATTGACTAAGTTGAACCATTGCGACATCAGTCTATCCTCCTCCTGAAACAGAAAACAATATTAAATCCCCCATCCCTAAAAGGCCTACTCATGGGAAAGCATTCAGAGATGAGCTTTAAGTTGCATACCTTACGGTTGAATTTTTTCGTAATTAAAATTTGAAAGCTTTCAATTTACGACTTGGAACTTTGAACGTACTTTAAACTTATCGCAGATTCAAGAACCGTAGATTCTTCAAAATTTTATTAGATTTCATTGCTTTCATGTTCCAATAGTACAAATAACAAATATTTTCTATTATATTTATATATATTTATTACATAGTATTTAAACCAAATACTTTGCAAGTTGTCTCCAACTTTAATTAAATACATAATATAATATGTACACATATATACCAAAGGAAGGATATTTGTAGTGTCATAAGTTAAAACAAAATTTATTACAGTTATCTGTAATCATATTAAGATTTAAGATAAGACTAGTGTACCTTCTTTTATGATACATTTTAGGTTATTCCACTGTGTCTACGCTACACTACACTAACCTGTATTATTTCTAGAGAATTACTTTTTACCAATTACAAAGTTACAAAAGATACAAAGGGATCTACTTTGACATAAATAAAGTTACCGGATCCCGAGGGACTTGCATGCATGACAGAAGTATCTTTGTCCATTTCGTCTGAAATGCATCGATATCACATCAATTCAAAAGATTTATCAAATAATGTAAACGAAGTAAAAGGGTTTAGCGAATAACCTCTCATTATAAGACCAAAGCAGAGCAATGGATTGGAAATAAGGAAATAACACATATCCACGGAATGCAGTGACAACTTAACAAGATTTTTTTTAATAATTAACTACCCCTAAAACTATAAACTTATGTACAGTCAGTCACCTGCAGAGAAAAGTAACACATTTGTTTATAAATATACGAACAGCAACGTTTCCGTTACCTGTTGCGTTGTAAACAGATGGGTTACTTTTCTCTGCAGGTGACCGTACACTTCCATTCCAATGTTCACGATGTATAAGTTGTTCAACGCACGGTACGTAGTATACGCACATATATAATCTATCCTCCTCTACGACACGCGCTTCATCCCCCCTCTCTGTCGCACACTACTGACCTCGGTGTTGTCCGCGGCGTCCATGACCCGCCGCAGCTGTTTCTCTAGCGCGGCGGCCCGCTCGTCGATGGCGGTCTGTTCGCGCTCTAACGCCTCCAGTTCGCTCGCTATGTATGAGCCAGTCTCGCGACCCTGACGACACACACACATAGAATTAAATTCAGTCAGTTTGTGTAATATTAATACATTTGTCCAAGCTTATTATAATGCCTCGGAGTCCCAAGGTCCGCAAAGCAAATTAACTTTAGCAAAAATATAACATTGCAATTATAAAAATCAACGATATAATTAGTTCTGTATATTATTTAAAATATCGAATAACGAAGGTTTTCTCGGCAATCAATGCCGTATTGAGGGCAATAAATTGTGTTGAATTCAGACCCTGAACCTTGAACAACCTAACTGAATTCGTACAACATTGTTTTAAATAAAAAGTTAAAATGTTTAACTTGATGGATCCAGAGCAGGCTAATAGTGATTGAATGATTATTTACTAGAAATTAGGCTCCCCGTTTTGTCTCTGACGACCTGTAACATGAGTGTTCAGAAACAATACCTCGTCGTCCGCGGCGTTGATGTCGGGCGACAGTCGGTCGACGAGCGCGCAGAACGAGTGCAGCGGCGACCGCTTGCCCTCCTCCGAGCCCGCACCGCTCTTCGACTCCGGGCTGCCACGCCCCTCTGACACACACAGCCACACACACAGACATATGAATAAATAATCTTAAAGTGAAATTTAAAAAGTGCCTGTCCAAACGTGTTAAGTGATAAAACCCGCCCACCTACTTAACAGAAAATAGAAAAAATTCTAAATTACTTGTCTACTTGATTACTAAATTTCAACTACTAAATTGTCCGTTTACACGTATTAATTTACTTGTAAGTAATTTAAGTGGTAAGTAAGTTGCGACAGATACGTGTAAACCGAACATAAGAGTTTGATGGCATAGCACAAACGGTCAGTACACGATGTCACCACGACATTGCAGACGACGTGGCAGAAACCAGTAATGCTCACCAGACAGCCGGTCAGGGCTGGGGTTGGTCTTCCTGGAGCCGGGGCTGGAGGGCGCGGACACCAGCGCCTCCAGCTGCTCCACGCCACCCGCTGGAACATACCGCACTGTTTGTAGATAATACATCATCTCATACCGGCATACCCAGCTGTCGTAAGAGGCGACAGAAGCTGACCCATTTAGTGGTACGGCTTCACGTAAGGATTATGAAGTTATTAATATACTACTGTTATTACATTCTTTCCGTGAAGCCTGCCCGCTAGCTACCATCCTCTTAGTCAAGTCAGCCACCAAAAGACTTGTCGTATTCTGGGAGCTCGGGAGCAATTTCTTTATTTTGGATTTCGAACTGGATTATTCACAGAGAGTGCGGTGTAACGAGGTAACGAGGTGGAATACCTCGTTCAATATCCCTTGGCTGGCAGGTGCATTTTTCTTCTAAATTTTTAAATCTTGACAGTTCGGTTTGTTTACAAAAATGCATCTGTCAGCTGGGTTCCCTCAAAGGAGCTTGGAGGAGTATGTTAATTTTTCAATTCAATTTCCTTTAAAGTATTAATATTATAGTATTAAAATTATCTATTGTGCTGGTGTTATACCGCTGATGTTACGTGTTTATGGGATTACATGATTATATCATAATTACCTGTATGTTTTGGGAGTTTATTTCACTTACGGACCTGCCCAGCCCTGGGAATTATCAATTACTTCTTGTGGAGGACGTATACCCTCGCAGCGGTTCTAGCCCTTAAGCATGCTGTCACATACTATTATAGACGTAAGACTCCAACTACGCTTGCTTTCTTGATCTGGCGCGAGCGTTTGACTTGGTTTCATATGATACTCTCTTTCTTAGTCGGCATCGCGTCAGTGATGCAATTTTTTGTTACTGATGTCCATGGATGTCAGCTCCTCTGTCGACTAGTTAGGCACATAAAAACATTAAAAAAATGGTATAATGTACCTGCAGCGAACTCCTCCATAACGGACTGCTTGGTGATGATCTCCACGGTGCCACGACGAGACGGGGACAACGGAGATGTTGGACTGAGGACAAATAACTATATGTCAGAACACAAGTCAGAAGGGCTCTATTTTCTAAAATACAAACTCGAAATCGAAGCTAACTCAAGTGAGACTCGAAAGCGAACTTGCATGTCTTGATAGGTCATTCTCTAATCATCTATTACGCACTTGCGAAGTGAAGTGAGTCTCGAACTTCAAATGACTAAAGATAGGAATTTTGACACTCATTGCGGATCCCGCTGTCAAGTTACAAAACAGAATAGCCTTGCAGTTACTGATAGTCAGCACATAAATTAAATTTATATTCTTATAATAAGTACTTGTTTCTCAATATACTTGCACCGTGAAGAAGAAAACATCGTGAGGAAACCTGGACAATGACGAGTTTTCCATAATATTTTCAGTTTATAATATTCTTCTTAATAGATGTGTGAGGTCTGCTAATTCACACCCAAGGAAGCGAGAACCGAGGAGGAGACCCACGCCCAACAGTGGGACTGTTATGGGCTGTAGCGATGATTAATATGAATAGTAGTGAAACTTTAAAGTAAGTACTGTACCTGACAATACCAGCCCGCGCATCTGCTATTAGCTTCCTCGCTCTCTCTCGCAACATCGCCTGTCTCTCTTCCTCAGTGAGGGCCTACAACACGCAAACGTTAAATAATAGGGATGTTGACACTATCAGTAAATTAAAATAAATTTATGTTTAAAGTATCAAGGAAAACATTTAAACACCTAAAATATTATTCTTTTGTCGAAATCAATCACAATAAATTAAATATAATTATTTTAAAATGTTAAAAATAGTACTCATTGTCACGTGACCACAAACGTCATTTTGAGCTTATGACGTCATTGTCCTTATTTTATATGCAAGTGCAACTAACTTCAGTCGACAGATAGTATTGAATATCGGCTAGTGACGTCACGTGACGTTTTTGGTGGGAAATTTGAAAATGATTTTTATTTATCAATTTTTGTCTTTAAATTGAAGATTATTATTTTTATAATATTTTTTTCATGAATCTTAAGGTTCTATCTATGAAATCAAATTGAATCCTAAAATTAGTCAACATCCCTATTGAAACACCAAAACATATCTGGAAAATAATTTTGTTTGTACAATCATCACATTAAATTATAGTTAACATTGCTGGTGATTACACAGTTTCTTTTAAAGCAACAGTGGTAAAGGTTTCAACTTAAAACAGTTATGTTAGTAAGAAAAGTATACACATGGGAAAATTTAATGAATTTGGGAATTATTGTAAAACAAATGCAAACTAAAAGCAGAGATTTACTTTTTTTTTGTAACATAAAAATTATATTGATAACATCAAAATCGTCAGCCAATTTAAATGACGTTTTTAAAGTATTGAGATAATTTTGCGATAGATTTGTTAGTTTCCACCTACCTTCTTCGGACTAATGTCACCATTCTTAAGCCCATTAACAATCTCCGTATTACAATCCTCCTTCTCTTTAGAATTTTGTCGTTTCTTATCCTTTTCCCTCGCCTCTTTTTTCGTGGCTTCGAGCAGCTGTCTCGCTCTCTCCTTGAGCTCATCGTGCCGCGATAGCAGTTGCTGAACAGCCAAGCGATCGACCAATCACAGGGAAGCGGGTGGTTATTTGATCGGATGCCCGCCAATGGCAAGCGTTTGTTTACACAGCATCGTCCAATCAGAAGCGTTGGTTTCGGCACACGCACACACAGGGATTCAAAGCGATGTTCGGGGTGATTCGGAAATGGAATGAGAAAAATGCGTTTAATTACGTATGACAGTATGTTGTAGGGCTCTAGGCTTCCTCTGTTATGAGGATGTCTGCTGGGGCCGCTAAAGGATTAAAGCCATCCAATATTAGGTTATAGTTTATAAACATGTTATCTCTTCTAATGAATATTGGATAATATTAGTTTGCGAACTTTGGATTCAGTTACGATCTAATCTGTTGTCTCTGGGGTCATTGCATAAAAGACAGCATAAATCGTTAAAACTTTATTCCTCAACTGTAATTAACTGTGACGTACACAGTTAATTAGTTGAGGAATAAAGTTTTAACGATTTATGCTGTCTTTTATGCAATGAGCATTCATCATAAATAAAATTAATTTGAATAAAAAAAACGATGGAATTATTTTCAATAAACTATCGAGCTTCAAATTAGAATCGATTTGGATGCGATTAAAATCGATTACCTCTATCTCTTCTAAAAAAAAATCATATAATCATAACAAGAGGTGATTTTTATGATAAAATTGTATGTCGTTTGAATTCACATCACAAACACTAAAAATCACTAAAAATCTCGCTATGAACAGAACATAAAGCCACCCTGCAATATAGTAGTCACTCACCGGCGTAGGTTTGGGTAATTCCGGGGTCGGAGGTTTCGGTTGCAACCGGTCTGGGGGCGTGTGGTTCTGGTTGTCCAGCTGTTCTGGTTGCTGGTTGACGTTGTTTAATATGGCGGTGAGCGGGTCGGTTGCCGCCGGTTCTATTGTGGGTTTCTGTTCAGGTTTTCCTACGGAAATATAAAATCCGATTTATAGTGAAGTGTTTTATTCAATAAAGTTTTTGTTATCTCCCGTTAAATCGTAATTTAGGTGACTTGAAGTCAAGAGTGAGGATTATTTGTCACCTACTACCGGGTTGATTAATGGCAGTATTTTCAGTAACACATCGAAGGGTTTTAACACCTTAAAATTCACTCTATTGTCTGGTAGCACCATCACAGCCTAACGCGTTAATTTCGGCGCATTAATGTTAACGATACCCGATTCGAGAGATACTGTCGACACGAAATGCATTTTTTTATAGAAATAGCCGATAAACGAGCTGACGATCCACCTGATGGTAAGTGGCTATCATTGCCCATGGACATCAGCAACACAAAACGAGAAGAAAAAGAAAGAAACCACTAATGGTATACTCACCAAGTTCAGTATTATCATCAGTCCCGTTACTGTTGACGGCTGGTTGCGTCTGCGTTGCGTCCGGTACGTTGGGAGCGGGCGCGGGTGCGGGCTCGTCCTCCTCGTCCGAGCCGAACGGGTCCGTGAGCTCCTTGCGAGTCATCAGCTTCTCCGGCCGGGCTGGGAGCGGCTGGTGACATAACATTTATAAATATACATGTGTTACGTATATGTAATGTGTATACATATGCGTGACTGCGCCCATACTCTTAACGATAAGTTTTATAAAATCTAGTGCGTTGTTAACCACCTTGCGTTTTACTTGCCCCTTGATCCGATTTAAGCACTTCCATGTCTAAAAATATGTTATACTAATCATATCTGAATTCTGAACTATAGGGATCTTATAGTGTTCATGGGATTCAACAATCGAGCGACCGTCCATCGATGACATCGATAAAGAAAGTAGAGAAAATAAGAAATGATATAATATCAAAAGGGTAAGATATTGTTGTACCAAATATTGATGGTAATAACCGCCTACTTACCATTTTTAATTACCTATATTTAAATAATCTCAAGATAAGTTAGTAAACAGTAGCCAAATAACTCTATAATGTAACATTTTAATATTTGCTAGGTAACCCTGGATAATGGCTAAATAGATTATCTCAAATTTAAATTCAAATTCATTTATTTGCTCGAAAGTGGGTATGTAACAATATCTTAAAATTAATCATAATATTATGTCCTCCACATTCCACCATATAAGATATATACATGACGGCGAGCGGCCTCTTTGGTTTTACAACGAGATGCTGTCATACTAGAAGTCATGAAGAAAACTAAATAATATTTAGAATAAGGAATGTGTCAATCTATTGAGAACAATACGTGTGGGACATGGTGGGGGATTCGGATAGCGATCACGGAGTTGTAGAGATTGTTAATGATGTGAACGTTAGGAGAAACGGAAATATAATATCATGGAGCAAAGTAAATGGAATATTATTGAATAACCAACACCGTAGAATACCCTTTCTTCGTCATACATATTGAAAACGAGTGTATATGGATCCACTGACCTCAGCGAACCACTTGGCGCTGGGCTTGTCGCGCGCGTCCCGTGCGGGGGACAGCATCTTGTTGAGGATGCTCTTGCTCTGCAGCAGCATGTCCTTCACGTCGCGCAGCGCCGCCGGGGACTTGTCCGGGGTCCGGGAACGGGAGTGCGCCGACTCTTGGGATTCTTGCGACCTGCTTATATGAAGTTTATAATATGGATTAATGTAATATGAATGATGATATGATGATAATTTAACGCATTTTAAACATTTTTTTTATGTGGGATAATGCCCAGTGATGTGAATTTAGTTTTATTTATAAATACAAATATCCATTTATATTAACGACAGGTCTTATAGGGCGATAAGGTTACCTGGATTTATCATTGGGAATAATTAAAATTATGGCCTACCAATTCAGTTATATACTGAAATTTAATGAGAAATAATCAATTTGCAATCAGTTCAAATATACGATTCAACTACCATTTAAAAGAGCACGTATACTATAAGATAATTGTAATACTATAAGATACATACACAGGCCTAGGCCTCTCCATGATGGTCCTGGAGCGCCGGGTACTGACTTCTCTGCTGAACAGCTCGGCTGGTAGCGACGCGTCGGTGTCGTGCCGCCCCACCAAGTACGACGACTCCGTCTCGTCGTTGCCTGCTCGGACACGGGTTAATGTGGGTTAACAGCTGGTATAGATGCAAGTCCTACTAAAATTATAAATGTGAAAGTTTGTGACGATGTTTCTAAAGGTCGATGCATACGTAACGTGGACGGGACGGGGACGAGACGGGACGTGAAGTTTTGGAAACATAGTTTCATAGAAAATGTATACGATAGTGCATACGCAGCGGAATCCCGTACGGAAAAATTACGTATGCATTGGGCTTTAGGTAATGTCCTGTTAATTAATGAGTCAGGTGCTAGTAAAATATTACTAGTTCGTTAGTACGAGGACTGTGGAAGTAAGGACTACTAATGTAAGTCTTTCCTGTTTGTAAATGTTTAGTAATTACTTACCCAGCTGTTCAACTTGCAATTCGTTGCCAGTGAAATGTGCCCGCAGTTGAAACAGGTAAGTCATTATCTGCACGAAACATCGAATATATATTTTTTACTATTATTTCAAATAATTTAGAACATATACAAATAAATAAAATATAAATACATATTCCTTCACTGGTTATGATTATGCTACGTGACATTACACTAAATTCAACATGATGTCTTCTAGCGGACATATGCCCATATTCAGAAACAAGACTGAGGTTTCACAATTCACAGTGCTTGCGAGTGCATAGTGCCATTAAAACCATTTTATAAATAATACTTGAGTACAATCCCAAATCGCTATCTGTGTGTCAAAATCTCAGCCAAGTAATACTAAAGTGTCGACTATGAAACAGAAGGCTCGCCATAACGAACGCACTGAGAAATAGCGTACCTTGCAAAACGTTGCTTCCTTACTTAGTTAAGTGTCGTCTCTGCAACTGGCTGATATGTTCGGTTAACACGTATTAAGTAGTTAACTAAATTTTAAGTAAATTAATACATGTAAACGGACAATTTAGTAGTTAAAATTTAGTAATCAAGTAGACAAGTAATTTGGATTTTTTTCTATTTCTTGTTAAGTAGGTGGGCGGGGCTTATCACTTAACACGTTTGGGCAGGCATTTTTTAGTTAAAATTTAGTAAAATGCTAAGTAATTTAGTAAAATGCTTAAGTAATTAAGTAGAATTGTATGAACTAAAGAGCTTTACTAAATTATTACGTATATAGGACGCACACTAAAAATTATTTACTTAGAATTTAGTTAACTACTTAATAAAACTAAACCGAACATTAGTCTATGGCATAGACTCTATGCCATTGTCTCTGGCAATACTCACAGCAAGTCTGTCGGGCATGGGCCGCGCGCACACGTCCGCCGCGGACAGCACCTGCGAGATACCAAGTCTGGAGCTCGCGTCCAGCGCTATCCGGAGATTCTTCTCCGCTTCCTCAGGCTGCAGGCCGGAGAAGTCACTGGAAATGAGGAATATGTGTCGTCACATAACAGATGAGTGTGCCAGAAAAATTAAAGTTAGGTATTAATCTTCCTTAACTATTTTAATAGAAGAGTGTGTTATGTGCATCATGAATTGCAAAATTTATTTGCGCAACAATAAAAATAAATAACTAATATGTCAGCAATGACATAACATAAAAAAACTTGATCAGCGATGCAATGCCGGGTAAGAAAGAAGAGAAAGAAAAAAAAGCGGCATGACGGAATCTTGAGCGAAACCGGGTGTGGACATCTATTTCCAAGCGTCCTTGTTATTATTTTCAGACATGTAATTAACTCTCCCTTGACTTTTTATATTCATATTTCAGGCTCTTAGAGAGGAGATTGCCGCAAAATGTATGAAAGATTGTGGTTTCTAGCCACAAGTTTTAATGACCATAAAGTCATATGCTGCAATCATTAGAACGAAACTAACTTTTGTCACCATAATGGCTTAAATTCTAGAAACACTGCAGAATGTGTTGTATCTCTGAAAGATTTTAAATATATTTGTTTAGGATTTCTAGTCTAGTATATCTATACAGTAAAGCTCTAAGATGATCATGAAAGCACTGTGGTGTAGACATAGCTTATAAGTACTCACATCAAGTCGGGGCGGTAGTGGTGGATGATGGCACAGAAGGCCAGCCCCGACCGGAAGCTGGTGGTGAGGTTGGTGACGCGGCAGGAGCGGTACTCGCGGGTCACTTGACCGCACCACTCTAGCAGGTCTTGTACCTGGAACGGATATTGGATGGAATTCCAAATTTTAGGAATTTCAGTTTGTGGGAATTTTGGAATATAAAATCACAAAGGAATATACATAAAATATTTACTCTCCATTCCGCCGAAAATTCAAAGTCCTAAACTCTAAATTAATGAAAGAGTAAGAAAGATTCATCACTGATAATAATATTATGTGAAAATAATACTTACAGGAGTCTTATCCTTCTCCGATACCTTAACAGGAAACAGTTTATCTTCCCTTTCTGTCTCCGCAGTGGGCGTCTTATCGTTGTCTTCCTCCTTCTCATTATCATTCGTATCTAGAGTTATACTATTCAAATTGGACTTTAACTCCAATGGCTTTAGATTCCTTTTCGCTACCGTCTTTGGCTTGAACACTATGCCTTTCAAGTTATCGACCTTCGGTTCTTCTACAGGTGCGACGATTTTATTTGGTGTAGATGTGAACTTGGGTGCTTCCGTTTTCATTGCTAGCTTAGTTAGGCTGCTCAGATATTCTGGTCTCGATTTAGGAGCAATGGATGTATCAGTTGTGCTAATTTCGTTGATCTCCTTAGAGGGAATGGGGGTGGTAGGTGTTTCTGGCTCAGGCGTCATAGGCGCAGTAGGGGTGCGTGAGTTGTCAAAGTTGAGACTTTGCACGCTATTGGGCGTCGCCGCTATGTCACTGTTTGTCAAACTTTGAGTCATTTCTTCTACTTGCTGTCTCAAATCCAGCATCTACAAAGATGATTATGATAAATAAATATGTGACCAGCAAGCAACTTAGGTAATGATAATTTTAAATACATCATTTTAGAAAAAATATTCGTTTATCCTCATAATTTCATGTATAAAGAAAAATAAAAATTCCTCCTATAGTTCAGGATTACGTACTTGTCTGGTAGAATTGTCAGACAACGTGTAGTCGTCTTCGTCTAAGTCCTCCAACACGGCAATGTCAGAATTGTTGTTGACAGATAGTAGCGAGGCCAGAGATTGCATATCCTCATCTCTGTAACACAATAATAACATTGTAAGGTACGGTAAAGGAAAACATGGTGATCAAACCTGTACACCTGAGAGATCTCCATTATACTTTTTCAAGGTGTTTGAAGCCAACCAATTAACACTTCATCGATCATACACCAAACGAAAGGGTTCCAAACGAAAAAAACGAAAACGGAAGCCTTATAGGATCACTCGTGTGTGTGGGCGACCGCCCTTCACAGATAATTTTCTCCGAAACTACTGGATCAAATGAGTTGAAATTTGGTACTCATGTGCTATTTTGTGACCCAAAGACGAAGGTATAAAGAAACTAAATGAACTTTATTGTCTTAATATGTTTTATCGCCTTATCGTTTTTTTTTCTTTTAAAAACGCTAACAGATACAAATGTACTGCGTTACCGTACAACATCTAATTTAAAAAAAAATGACCACAGTCCACTAATACTTACGTAGCTTGTCCCTCGCGCAGCAGCACACAGTGTAAAGTCAGCTGCAGCTTAGCAGACGTAACCTTCCTGGACAGCGGCTCTAGCGTCAGTTTGAGCGCACGCTGCGCCGGCGCAAGCGATGCATGCCGACGGAGGTTCACCGCACACGCCGCTAGGCGGCGCCGCTTGCCCGTTGGGGAGACCTGTTGATAAGTTATTGGCGTATTAGTAAAATACAGGCTCGAAAGATTAATCTTTTAGCACCTAATTAAAATTTTAAAATATACAAATTTATTAATTTATATTACGTACATGTTTAAACGTTCAAATTGTACTAATTTTATGTTCTGCATTTTTTTATAATCAGAATAAATACTTGAATTGGACTGAATATTAAAATCATAAAAGTTAAAAAGCACCCTGCTCGAAGGACCAATTTTTTAAGAAACAAAATATAACTATGGCTTGTCCATTATCAATATCTTTGAGGTTAGATAGCACCAAGTTATAGATTTAAAACCAAACCTACATCCTCTAAGACGAAGGTCCACTCCTTATCCTCCAGTTCATTGGTTCGCGCGTCACGGAACAGCGTCACTGCCACAGTCTGGTTGTCTGGCACGGCGAATATCACCGCACCTCTGCAATGAAGACAATACAGTTCAGGGACGTCATATTACTTCAAGAATGGGTCCGTTTCTTTTTCTGGTATACATTAACGATTTACCACATTATGTAAAGAACCAAGCGGATATTGTACTATTTGCTGACGATACATCATTAATATTTAAATGTGAAAGGAATAAAGTAAATTTTGACGACGTAAATAGTGCTCTTTCGCATGTGTCGCGTTGGTTCACTATCAATAATTTGCTTTTAAATGCAAAAAAAACTAAATGTATAGAGTTTGTACTACCTAATGTTAAAAAAGTTAACAAATCTCTCAGACTGAATAATGAAATATTGCACATGGAGGAATCCACGGTCTTTTTAGGGGTGACCTTAGATAGTAAACTTCAGTGGGGCCCACATATAACAAATCTCGCGACTAAACTCGGTAGGGCTGCTTACGCTGTTAGGAAAATAAGGCAGTTTACTGACGTCGAAACTGCTAGGATGGTTTATTTTGCATATTTTCACAGTATTATGTCATATGCCATCTTGCTGTGGGGCAAAGCAGCCAGTATAGAACAAATTTTCATACTACAAAAAAGAGCTATTAGGGCTATTTATAAACTTAGATCTCGTGAAACTTTGCGTGACAAGTTCAAAGAAATAGGTATACTTACAGTAGCCTCACAATATATCTATAGTAACGTGGTTTTTATACGGAATAATATAAGCGCGTATAAACAAAATTTTGATATCACTAATCGCCAAACAAGAAAAATGCACCAGTTAGTAACGCCATCTTACCGTCTTTCTAAAGTGAAGCGATCTTTTATGGGCCGTGGTGTACAGTTCTATAATAAAATCCCAAAGTTAATACGTGATTTGCCAGTGGAATTATTTAAGAAACATGTAAAATCTCAACTTTTAGGGAAAGGCTACTATACTGTAGATGAGTACATAAATGACAAAGACGCATGGAAATGACCAGATCTGCAACCAGTTCCGTACAGGCTAGTGATACTTCTTTGTAAGAAATATACCAATGTATTTTATTTTTAAAAGATGTGCTGAGGAGTTTCTTTCGGCTTTTCTTCTCCTCCATGACAAAGCACCTTTCCGAAAAGCTGGTAAATTAAAAAAATGACGTGCATAAGTGTATCAATGATACCTACATGAATAAATGATTTTGAATTTGAATTTGAATTTGAATTTGAGAAGACAATGTATCAAAGAGGCAGCTTACGAATTTTAGCATGTTGAATTCATGCTAAACAGGCTAAACTTACATTTATTAAATTTATATAATGAGAAATAATGAGAATTAATATAATAATGAGAATAACGACAGTGAGTAATCAAGTTACACGTGTTTTAATCATGTCAGTAAAATTAAATCACTTAAAACCACAAGTCTTCCCATACTATAATTTGACTGAAAAAGGTGTAGATTTCAAAACTTCTATTGCAGAATTCATGAAAAATTTTCTTCTGCTGAAATGTAATTTTTACTCACTTTAGAGGATCTTTGAGCGAGGGTTCCCATTCTAGAGGCTCGGTTAGAACGCGCCGTGACCGCCGCGTCCACACGATGCTTAACTTGTTTGGTTTCCTGTAATAGATAAACATTTAGAAACATTTTTTAGTAATTAATAAAATAATTTCATCAATTTTTCGATAGAAACGTCTATTCATAAAAATCTTAAGCCAAAAATCGCCGAATCTTGAGAAATTTGTTTAATCGTCTAAGTTAATCTAAGCAATTTTAGTTCTTATAATTGTTAAAACACTCACGCCCTGTTATAAGATTTCCAGCGGGAATATAATGGCATGAACGTGGGAAGTGTGAATACACCATAATTGAAATAACAAACTCCTAAGAAACGAAAACAAACATCTCTAACATAAACACACAACCCTACAAGCGCTGATCGTACTCCAGACTCCAGACTCTTCGTTGGCTAGTCTCAGCTGAATGTTTAGTTTAAAAACCATACTTAGGTAGACAAGTACATCATTTTTTAACATATGTTTCGCAAGAAAACTTTATGCCACAGTTTCACAGGAACCCAATAACTGTGGTCTCATACACGCTCGAACTCAGATCAATTTATTCATTGATCTGAGCGCTCGAATCAATGTTTTTAAACAAATTGTCAGTCGCAATAAAAAATATTTGTGCATACTTTAGTAAACTATAGTAGAGAAACTTGTGAATCAGGAAGCTACAGTCAAAATATTTCTGAAGCTAATAAATTAGTACTTGAATTTACTATAGCTCTTTTATGCCAAACCTCTGCAGACACAACTGACCTGACCTTTTCTGATCCATAGATAACGAGCTGACCTTTCGTACCAAATAGTTAACTGGGCTAATACTGGACCATGAACCGTTTATACGTAATGTGATTTAACGCACCAGATACCGTCCGGGGCACGTGTGATGCGTAAACGATCGCGTAACATAACTTAAATAAAAAGCGTAACAATCATGAATCGTAAACTTGCCTCGAATAAGCGAGCGAAATAGTATTTTTTATGTTAATACTTTAATAGACATCTGATGATAAGTGGTCACTGTCCCCATGGCATCTCATCTCATGTAGAAGACAGAAGAAAGGAAGAACTAAGTTCTAAAACGCGTTACGCGTGCCTCATTCGTGTATGACCATGATAAGGAATCCTAGCGCAGGGGTGTGAATGTGTGAGTTTATATTTTTTTATCTCGATGCGCCGCGCCGCGGCCGGTTTGTCCGAAATCGAATTCAAACAAAGCCGCCTCAATCTGAAGAAGTAAATTAAAAAGAACAATAAAAGCCATTAAAGCCTTCCACAACAGCCGCTCTATAAATAGCCACATTAGCCCAGTTAGCGGGCCAGAAGGCCAGCTAAGACAACTGACAGACCGACCGCTCGGCGCTCCATTTAGTATCGATATTTGATAATGGTAAAATTCAAGGGTTGCTAAGGTTATGTTTCTTTTAGCTATAAATTACTATTGCAATTAAAATTATGGTTTCTAAATTAAATCAATAATTGTTTACAAAGAAGTAATGGAAATTTAAGTAACTTAACTCCATCTATATCTTAAATAGATTCAGAGATTCTACTACTTACTATTACAAAATATGTGACAGTTTGATAAGGTGTTTGAATGTTAGGGTTAGTAATTAGTATCACACGCTAACTGTTTTGCGGATTTAGATGAAACTTGGCACCCAGACAGAGTATAAATAAAAAATAGGGTAGATTTATCCCGGTTATGTACGTTCCAGTGGGATGATTTGGACGTTTAAATGTTTGTGGAACCACTCTTCCTCAGGCGGAATCTAGTTAAACGACGCAATGGCTAGTTAGCTTAGTTAGTTCATCCCTATCGGAGTTTGCACACAATACAAGCCTAAGTTAATTCATTTAGGTAATATTAACCCATCTGATATATCTGATAAATTGTCGTTTGACGTGACTTATTTCATCAGGGTTTATAGTCCGGATAATCGGGAACCGTATAATCGTGAGGGCCGGATAATCGAGGTTCCAGGATTATAGGTAGGTAAGAATTAATTGTAGTTAACAGTAGTTTTGGGGTGATAGCTTACTATGAGCTAATCTGCTAAATATAACGATACAATATGGTAGTACCGTACGTCACAGATTACGCTTACCATTTGGGCGTGACCTCAACGTCGATGCGGTGGTAGGAGGCAGTGTACTGGAACTTGGCCGCGCGCTTGTTGACGCGTTGCAGCCGCTTCCACACGGACGCCATTGCGAGGTATGCTGGAAACCGTATGTCATGTACATAAAGCAAAAGAGTGAAAGAAAATGTTTAACAGGTACCTACTATAGAATTTTTGTGTTCTAGCATCAATGTTTTGAAACCAAAAGATCTACCGAAATGATCGAAACTTTGAATCAGGAGAACCATACAAATCGCACGAATTATTTATTTTGCAGGACATTGATTGTTTTTTGCTTGAAGATTTCTCAATACTACCCAATACCTAATTAAATTAAGAGGAAAATGTATGTTTATAAAAATAAATTAGTGTGACTGTAAGAGCGGTGAGGAGACGATCTTCTGCTACACATTTCGTTGTGAAAACAAAACACAAATAATTCGTGACCAAATAGGTTAAGCATGAGTCAATCAGAACCTCATTATACAATAACAACATACATATATTTAAGATAAAAATGGAAGGACATGAAATCAGCGGCTATTTATAATTTATGTAAAATCTACAACACAATATCGACCGCATTGCCATGTTTACTTATGTTTCATATGAGGAAATTATGTCTCTATTTATATTGAAAAATACAAATCTTCATGAAGTTTTCAATGGAATTACCTATATATTCTTTTTGTCATCTGTAAAATTTTACAAATATACATTATTGAGACTACTATGAAGTAGTTTAACAAGGTGGTTTTCATGTATTCCTATCGACTTTTTTCCATTTCACATGATTTGGAAGATATTCAAATACCGAACTTCAAAAGTAAATAGAATGAAGCTTATTATTAAATCACTAGAACTTACTATTAACTTCTTATCCCACAACTCAGTGTCCAACGGTTACTTAAATCGCTCCTTAGTACAGAATTTGTATGGTGATTCTTAACTGAGGAGCGATTTAAGTAACCGTTAGTGACTCTGAGTTGGGACGTTAGACCATTATCATTTATCATTACACAGTACACCTCATTGATTAATCAAGATCAAGATAACAAAAAAAAAAATTTATTAATATGCCACCAAATCATTCACTAACAAACAAAATACTTTCACTAATTAAACTATAAATATGAGAACCACTCACATAACCGGGAGCTGTTGCGATTATCTGCGCAGGCGCATATCAACACCGTAACGGAAGCGTTGTTTACTCTGATAACACGCCCAGTCGATGGGACCCTGAATAGGTCTCTGTCATTGATGATAATATGCGGATCCTTTTTTATAGGTTATTATTTTTAAAAAAATATGGCGGCTCAGCTCAATAATAAAATTGTTCATATTATGTGCATTTATTATAATTTACTAAAGGATACCCGGCGTGTGCCGTACTATGCTTTTGGATGAGAAAAATCGATTTCATGAATGTCTAAATGCCTAAAACCATCTTTGCATTATTGCATTTCAAATGAAACTGATTTGGGGCAAATCAGATGAATGGTTTCAAAGTCTATAATGGACATAGAAACATTTATTGTGTTTTACATTTATAATTACGAGTAATAACACAAAAATAAGTATGCCACATAATTTTCAAAACATTAATATCAATATCACTATAATTATATGTATAGTTACTCCAGAATCATGTCACATAAATATAAATACATATTTATAAACTCCCTTCGATTGCCACAACAAGCATAAATCATAAATTAATCAATCGTAAATGAAGATGCACATTACAATTCATCAATTGGACATTGAGATCTTAATAGATGATAATAAAATTTATTGATTGATTTTCATGTACACACAATATTAACTGTTATTCTAACTAGGACCCATTAGTGATTGAAAGCCAGTTCTTTCTTTCTTTCTTCAGAGGCAAAACATTGGTAATGCGGAAGATGTTAATGATATCTATTAACTATTAACCATATTAACTTATCATCAGGCAACACATCTGGTCGTATTATTTACATAAAATGGGGAGTTATTGTTTGTTGAAGAGATTTCTGGAGCAATTTATAACTTTTAAACAGAATAATCACATTCACAACTGCATTAAAATTTATATTTCAAACAAATTACTTTTAGCATTTAAGTCTTTTTATACCACTTTAAATTTGGTATAACATTTATTTTGTATAATACATTGTATAGTAAAAATCTACTATATAAGTAAATAAAGAAATAATGCTGATGGAAAATTTCATTTGGTAGCTCTAGCTAACCAACCAAGTAAGTGTATAATAATAAATCAATCTACAAGAAAGAAGAGCACTTAGAACAATTTAAATGATAAAATAAACTTACAGACACCCACTCCACATACCAATGCATGGAGTATTAGTGTTTCGATGACCTCATGTGATCTTATAACCATGTTATTGCAATTTACACTTAATTGTTATAATGCTAAGGTCTAGTTTAGATAACAATGGGTGTTTAACATCTGCCTAGGTTAGCAAAAACTACACCCATGGGAAGAAAGCTGTATAGAAAATTTGGATATAAGTTAAATAATTTTAGATTTCATTCATGTAAAATTTATCATACATATAGAACATTCAAAGTAAAATTTCACAAATATGGGATTTTTGCACTTCAGTAATAAGATTAGAAATCAAACCCAGAGTGATTTAAAACAATAATATTCTTATTTTGCGTAATATCTATTATTGTGACTGTAAAGGAAAACATAAGTTTATCAACAAGCATAATAAAGTATTGACTTCTCTTCCTTTACAGGTGTGTAATAAAGAAACTTGAACTATGTGCCCTTCCCCTCCTAATATATTTACATCTCCATTGTAAGATGTCAATTATTGTAGTTTATAATGGTTGGGTAAAATACTAACGCAATATGTCATAGTTAAATTACATAATGGCTAAGAATAATTTATACTAAAAACAATATGGATTTGCAATAATTTATTTACACAAATGCTTATAGATTTATGACTTTGTGTTACAAGCAGTAAGGTATAATATTGTTTGTATGATTAGTTTGTTTTCAGTTTATGTGTTTTGACCTCTAGGAGGATAACTTGACTTTTTATTTTATTTTCTGTTTTGGTTCAAATCACCTTTAGTTAGAAATGATACAGCATGTTATTAAAAGTAATGGTCATTAACGTCAGAGTATTAACTCTCAATAATTAGTAATATCTTAACATGATTTGATATCTTATCAGTGCCGGCGTAAGAGCCACTGACACCCTAGGCAAGAATATTGTGGCGCCCACTTAAGAAAATAAAAATCCGAGCTTTTTTGTTTGAAAAATTTTTTACTGAACCAATGGGAATGTTTATTAAAAATTTTATTTTTCCTTCTTTTTTTTATTCCTCACCCCAAATGTGGCACCCTTCCAAATTTGGCGCCCTAGGCCGTCGCTCCACCGCGCCCCTCCCTGATGCCGGCTCTGTATCTTATCATTACATAATTAATTGACATTAATTGTTTAAGTATTACATTTAAAGCACTGTATTAAAGAGCACTCTACAAAATAAAGATTTTTACATAAATTTTGTTGCTTAGAGTCCAATTAGTGGATTTTTAAAAGAAACTTTAAATGTTGTACAATGTGTTATATTGTATCTGTGAAATATACAGCTGTTAATTGATGGGAATAACAAACCAATTCGCTGAGATTTACGGAAGTTGTATTGGACATTAAACATATTCTGTAGAAAATTTTAATGTTTTAATATTCCATACTACGTATTTTTCGTGTCGAAATGAAACACGAACTTTAGTACTTTTTAATTTTTAATGCCCAAGAACAATGTAAGTAAGCTCTATTTGAAGACCCAACAAAATAAATACAGGCGCAATTAAAACTGAGGGGAGCGAGTGTAAACAGTGCATCACTCAGTCCGAACAAATACACAAGCGTGCGTAGTATTCGAGCTAAAAATAAAACCAAGTGCGAAGCCCTACCACTTGACATTCAGATTTTTGACAAAATTACATCATTACGAGTAAAAGTTCAAAGAACCGTCCGTGATATCATCGTTTCCTGGTCGAAAACCCAGCCGACGAACTAATTAATGATGAATAAACATCACCCAGCCTTGACATGGACCACCTCCGCGATCCAACTTACCTTACACAGCAAAATGTTTAGAATTTTTACAAAGACATCGCCGCCGAACTGATGCTATTTTGTACCATTTAACACTGGACACTGTTATACTAAACTTTACACTAAATCAGTCTACAAAGTCATTAAACCTTTACAAAAGGCGTTTATTTTTTACGTAAATTTATCAAACACTGCAGTGAACTTCTGTCCATTTTTTGACGTTTTAGGAAAACGGTGTTGCTATCCTATGATTCATATGAGTTATGACAATAAATAATTGTGCATTTGCATCTTTAAATATATCCTTTATACCGATTGTAATAAATGAAATATATTTTATTTATTATATTATTAATTATAAATAACAAAAAATATTTTCCTCTTCTAAAATGGTATTTATTATCTTTTAAAGTCATTTTTTTTACATAATATTAAAGAATATGTGAATTGGAACGCAAAAATGACTGAAGAAAATATAAGTAATCTGTGATTTGTCTGTCATCTGTGATTTCTGACATTTCTGTGAAGATTATGTACTCTGTGAAGAAAATGAAATCGAAAATGGCCTTAGCAGTCAATCCATAATTTGTCAAATTTTCAAAAAATGAAGTGATACGATGATTTACAAGCTGATTGTGTAATATTTACTTTAATATTTTTTGATTTATACTTATTAATTATTGGTCTCGATCTTACGTGATTTACTTAATTTTTCTAAGCCGGTGGAGGTTATGAATTGATGTGCATTATATTTTGGCACAAGGCGCCTTATAGCTTAATATGTTTTAAAGACACGGTAATTTCCTGCACCTTTGGATATAAAGAATAGCCAATAACCATCATGTCGAGAATACTCCATAATCGAGTCAGGTACGTCCCTTTTCGTACAATCCTTTACATTACTTCCTACATTATTTTATTTTTATTTATATTTAGATTTCTGTAATGATACCTTGTTCCTTCATTTTCAACATCCATTTAGAGACCAGATACAAAAGCACCGAATGATGTAGCAACTTTAAAAAGTCTGTATACATAAAGTTTACAGTGTAAACATAGTTAATTTTTACAGTATTTTAAATTCGTGCCAATAAAATAGCAACTACACTAATAATACTGAGGCAAACCCTTAATGACTCCTATAAGAATGTATCCTTCACATATTAACATCATTCTGATTTGAGATCGTGTTCATCTCAATGGATATATTTTCAGTTTCCTTGAATCTGTCAGACAGGCTACTAGTAAATAACAAGATATTAAAAAACTATTACTTCTACACAAACAATTTTACTTACATGCTGTCATTGAGTATTAAAATGGAATTCCAGATCATCATTACGTAAGTCGACAACATGGCCGTCAATAGACAAGAGAGCTGTAGCTTTCTCAGTCTGGACTGGACGGAGTATGCTCCTTCGTAAGCCTGTAGACACTAGTCATGTCCAAAAACGCAAGTATGGTATGCTAGTGGCAAGGGCAGTGCGTGGACTTCTGAAGATTAGATACCTCGTGCTGGGAGGAGCCGTGGGTGGTGGAATGACTTTGAACAAAGTATGTAAAGAATATTCTTTCTGCATACTCCTATACAGTATTAGAATTATAAGATCAGGTTTTAATACAAAGACATTAAAAAATTATTTATGGATGTATAGTTGTCAATACACTCAAGGAGCTTGAATTTATCTTGAATCTATTTCAATAACTTGGTTAATAATATATTATTGCACATATTATAATATGTGCACCTCAGAACTGTAAGCAATGTATGTCATAGATAACATAAATGTCATAACTATAAGTATGTTTATTTGTTGGATCATCGACATTAGATACAGCTGAAGCATGTTGTGATTTTATTGAATTTAATTATTTATTGATAAATATTTTAATTTAATTCCAGAAATATGTAGAATGGAAAGACGGGCTTCCTGATATGGGATGGCTGAACGAACTGTTACCTGACAATGATCAGTGGAACAAGTTTACCAGCTCACTCCTCACTGTGAAGGACAGAATCAGCGATCAGATAGAAATCGGTAAGATCTGTGAAACAATTTACGCTCGGTGAAGTTAGGAAGATTTGTATATTTTCACTAGTACTTGTTGTTTTGAAGTAACTGTTGTATCTTTGTATTATCATATTTGTATAGGTAGTTAGTATGCACGTTGGTAGAAGTCACTTTTGATACATATTGATAGACCATTTCAGTTGGCTTTTCAGATTGCACAAAATTGTATGATCAGTTCATTTTATAGATTTAACGTAGAATAATTTTATTATTATTTTGTATATATCATACTTTTATGCTTTAAATAAAATTTTTAGATTAACTTATTATTTTTCGATAGAGTTATTCAATCTGAGCGTACAAACATATCCATTGTATCTTAGTAAATCACTTTGAAAATACTGTATTGTAAGCTGCTATTACAAATTTCTACATTTGATTAATATTTCCTTATCCGCATGTGTAGGTACTACTGAAGGTATAGATTTTTCAAATAACTTGTGTAAAACAAAAAAATTCACAATTCAATATTTTAAGCAAACATTACATTTTTATAACATTTATATATGCAACATTCTTCTACATCTGAAATCATGTATTATATTTTCTCAAGCGTCGTATTTGTGACGCTCATTTCCTGCTAAGTAATAAACTCATTCCCTCAATGTATTCAAATTAAAATAATCCATACACATTAGAACACACACTAATGGAGGGATGGACTCATATCCTTTTAGACGCATGCACATACACACCCACCTTACAAGTCATACGTCAATACATGTCTCATACGCACGCATCAGTCGTGTTTGTGACGCTCGTATCGTGCTAGGTGCGCGTCCACTGACGCTGTCGGTGCACTCAGATCCGAGGCTACGTGAAGCGGGCGCTGCAAGGGCGGCGGAACTCCGCGAGTGGCTCTCGCAGAGATATGAGGACGCTGTGGCGGCCGCGGCGGCCAATAACGCCGGTGAAGTCGGTGAGTGTTTATAACTAGGAAGTAGGAAGTCGGTTGAAAGAAAGATGTCCTGGACTGGAGTCTTATATTGTAATTGAATAATTCTATTGACATTTCTATATTCTCTATTCTTGATATTAGTGTTAGTTTTACTTGTGTATTGGGTGTTTTAGTCTAATTTTTATTGATGTTATGCAATATATTTACAATCTTATTATGTATTATATGGTGTACAGGATTTGTTAGCATGAGTTGCCTCTGAGTAGTAGTTTAATTGGTGTTTTCATAGTTTTATAAACATAGCCTCGGTAAGGGTTGGAAGATTATAGATATCTTTCTAATATTTAATATTGTACACCAATTTTTTTTTCTATTTGTTTTTCTTATTAAACGCTGTTTTTGAATTATATGTACTGGGAGTAACTTTTAGATATAAATGTTAGTAAAATTTTACTCAAATAGATGTACATATCACGACAAAGCATGGGTCTCTCTGCAAAATTAAACCAATTCATATATTCAACCATATTATCCTAACCCAGATATTAGAGAGATACTTTTCCGTTCCACAAATTAGAATTTCTCAAGATGAATGTCGGCACTCTCAAGATGAATGTCGGCACAGCATGGCACGGCAAGGCACAAATGTGATTTAAATAAACTGTTTAATTTGTGTATTAAGTTAGGGGCTGTTCAATTGATGTTGTTTACGATTGTTCTGTAGTTTTACTGTAGAATATAACAAGGAGGTATTTAAATCTAGTCTAGTGCAAGAGGCTAGTGCTAACTTGATAATGGTTCTGGGTTGTAATATTTATATAATCATCAAATTTTAGTTCTTCATTGCAATAAAATAGTAGTATACAGGGTTATTTGTAACTCGACGTATTCCTGGCGGGAGCTGATGAAGGAGCCAAAATGCAATATAATTGATGTTCATTTGTATGAGCAAAAAAAAAAATTCTTGCTACTTGTGGAGATATTTGCAATTTAAACTTTTTTCGTTATTTACCCGGATTTTTGCATTTAGGTACAAATTGAAAAAAAAATACGTATGGTATGGTTATTATTTAAAATTATTTTTCTAACTAACACTTCAATAAAGCCCACCTTACCTTATTAAGATGAAAATTCCTTCTGAATGAAAAACTACGAGCTACAACAAAAACAAAATTATTTAAAAAATACATGTTACTTGACAAAATATGTTGTCTGGTTGAAAAAATTACCATGACACTAGGCTTACAAGTTATTAAAAAAACTTGCCCATTTAATCAGCTTTTTAAAAAGGTATTAATGTTAATCCAAAAACATGTAATTCTTAACAAAAACGGCGTTTCACTCGTCGTAGGTAGAGCATATTTCAGGGTTAAAAAGTATAAAGCATAAAAGTAATGCACAAACTATTATTTTTTTGTTCATACATCTTGCTCGATATGAGCCCCTCTATTTATAATACAGGTCCGAATCCTGAACGTATGAACAAAAAATAATAGTTTGTGCATTACTTTTATGCTTTATACTTTTTAACCCTGAAATATGCTCTACCTACGACGAGTGAAACGCCGTTTTTGTTAAGAATTACATGTTTTTGGATTAATATTAATACCTTTTTAAAAAGCTGATTAAATGGGCAAGTTTTTTTAATAACTTGTAAGCCTAGTGTCATGGTAATTTTTTCAACCAGACAACATATTTTGTCAAGTAACATGTATTTTTTAAATAATTTTGTTTTTGTTGTAGCTCGTAGTTTTTCATTCAGAAGGAATTTTCATCTTAATAAGGTAAGGTGGGCTTTATTGAAGTGTTAGTTAGAAAAATAATTTTAAATAATAACCATACCATACGTATTTTTTTTTCAATTTGTACCTAAATGCAAAAATCCGGGTAAATAACGAAAAAAGTTTAAATTGCAAATATCTCCACAAGTAGCAAGAATTTTTTTTTTTGCTCATACAAATGAACATCAATTATATTGCATTTTGGCTCCTTCATCAGCTCCCGCCAGGAATACGTCGAGTTACAAATAACCCTGTATATGAGAATTGATAGTGTTTACTTACTGTTTTATGTAGTTTACATGCATTGTAATTGATGTAAATAAAGATAAAACTATTCTATATGTTTTGTATAACAGAGCCGGCGAAGATAGTAAACAATCTTCAGAGCAGGCCCGCGCCCGCTGCAGCTCGTTCGACGGCTGACGAAACTGCTGCTTATGGTAATGTATATTGATGCTCCTTTAAGTTTTCTATGTTCTTATATAGTATCAATATGGTGGTTAAACATTTCCTAAATAATCGCCGACCTAATATGAATAAAATCTGAATCGAAATCTGCATCTCTACAACTTTTAACTTTTGTTGTGAAAAACTTTTACTTGAACTCTTTGTCGAATTTAGAACAAATTTAAATTTACAATTTTTACTGATATATATAAAAAATTGATATATATAAATTCTTGTGCTAAGCCGAACCAAGATCGATGTGAAAATTCTACAAATACGAAGGTTACAAATATTATATATATTATTCACCTTCGAACAGAAATAGGTTACAATTTTTTATTTATCAAAACTTTATTGCACCTTATACAGAAACACAAGGTGGTCTTAATGCTAAAACTTGAAGCATTCTCTATCAATATAAGTGTGTTGTACAGAGAAGCGAGTGCACGCCCTGCAAGAGGAGGTGCTGGCGCTGCAGGCGCGCTACCAGCGGGAGCTGCAGCGGCTGGAGCAGGAGAACCGGGAGCTGCGCCAGCAGAACATGCTGCTGCGCCAGGGGAGACAGCCGCCCGCCAGGAAGATGAAGGTCGGTGATACATCATGACCAGTGACAACTGACTAGAACTGACTCTGAATATATATGTATACTGCTACGCCATAAGAGGTAGCCGCCCGCCAGGAAGATGAAGCTATTATAAGTTTGAAACAAGACCAGTCTATATGCTGACCTTGAAACATCACAACTATACTGACTCTGAATTTCTGTGAAACTCTCGAGTAGTTGTAGTGTACTATGGCATTTCTTATTAAATTAATAATATCTATTCTTAATCTCTGGATAAAATAGGATCGTAAGTAGGTAACTTAATAACAAGTTGAGACTTTTACAATTGCTATGTTAACTTGATGATTATGTTTAAATCGAACATTAAGAACTATGCCTATAAAATATCGGAATACCCAAAAATTCTAAATTATTGCTTTAAAACTTTAGATACAGTTTTAAGTTTTGATCTGCAAGTAGGCAATCCCTGCAATAATACTTCTATTTCAAAACAATTCTCCTCCACAGCGTTCCCTAATCGACATGTACTCAGCGGTGCTAGACGAGCTAGCGGGCTGGGAGGCGGGCGAGGCGGGGCGGCTGCCGCGTGTCGTTGTGGTCGGTGACCAGTCCGCCGGGAAGACCTCCGTGTTGGAAATGATCGCGCAGGCCAGGATCTTCCCGAGGGGCGCGGGAGAGATGTGCACCAGGTGAGTCTGGAGTCGGGTCCTGCTCGAAGGACCAACAATCGTACTAACTGTTCTAACTTCCACAGTTCGCTAACGAATACTTAAGGAGTAATTACTGATATTCTCATTAACACCCAATACAAAAAAAGACCTACTAACCGACTACATTCCTGTTTGAGGTTTGACAGATGTCAATGGGCGGCAGGAGAAAGTGGCACTATAAATACATATTGGCCGCGTTCCACTAGACACTCACAACGCTCACAACGATCAAATTAGTATGATATTTTGATCGTTGTGAGCGTTGTGAGCGTCTAGTGGAACGCGGCTATTGTAATTTTAAAACATTGTATTCAATGTTTATTCGATAGATTTACGCATTACATGACACCTTAATGCTGTTTGTAAATTATTTTAGCATGTTGAACACATTCGTGATAAAAAATGAGTCGGTTTACTGGCTGTCAAACTTACTTTTCATTATATGCATTTTCAATGTGTCATCTACAGCATATTTGTTACAGGGCTCCAGTGAAAGTGACTCTTTCCGAAGGCCCGTACCACGTCGCTCAGTTTCGTGACTCCTCAAGGGAATTTGATCTCAACAAGGAGTCGGATCTCGCGGATTTGCGCAAGTAAGTCATTTAGTATTCTCATGTAGGATTGTATTTCACACATTTTTTCATACATAACTATACTACTTAATAACGGTATTATGGTTTAACGGTATAAAACGATATGGTAATCCGTTCGGTAGTTTTTGAGCCTTATTTTACAATCAGTGATTAAGTAATATGTGTGTTAACGTTTATGTTAACGGCTCCGCCGGAATGCGCCTTACTTGTTAGGACGCGCTATGGCAGAAACATAACATGGTGTTCCGGCTGGGGGTTTGATAGCCAGTTCTTTCTTTCTTTCTTCTCTCTTTCTTGGCCGACAACGCATCAGTGATGCCTTTCGTGTCGCTGATGTCTATGAGCGACGATAGCCACTTCCTATCAGGTGGATCGTCAGCTCGTTTGCCATGTATTTTCATAGAAAATGGCATTAACACGGTGACGCCCCTTTCAGCGTGCTATCTGTTGGTGATTCCTAATGTCTTTCATAAGGCCTTAACATATTAGGATGCGGTATGACTTGAACGTAACATTACTTGTTTTGCAGGGAAGTGGAGCTCCGCATGAGGAACAGCGTGCGCGGCGGACGCACCGTGTCCACTGACGTCATCTCCATGTCGGTGAAGGGGCCAGGGTTGCCGCGGATGGTGCTGGTTGATCTGCCCGGGGTTATCTCTGTGAGTTGACTGATGATAGCTAACGCTATGGTTAATTACGCTATGGCCCACAACAGTTTTAGAGGTGTCTTCATACATGTAGGGACTGCATTGTCAATAGGGCACGGCATTCCTAGGCATTTTTATTTGACGAAAAGAAATATACCTTAAGGGTATGACGTTAAGGTTAAGGCCAATCGGCCAAGGCCCTTAAAATATGGATTAATGCGTATTCAACCACATTTTGTTTATTTGCTAAATTAATGTTACCAAACTAATCAGGTTGAACAATCTGTACATTTCGTATCAATTCCGTTATTTTATACCTATAATTTGTTAATTATTTTACAATCTATCTAAATGTTTAATAACATTGTGTTAGCGATAAAGAAATCCATTTTCAAAGATTGAAGTTCAAATTGAAAGTAATATTTTTGTTGGTAGTAATGCAAATATCTTTCTTTGTAATAAAGATAACCGTTAATGTATGAGTTTATTCGCAGACACAAACTGTGGACATGGCAGCGGACACCAGGGAGGCGATCAAACAGATGACGAAGCAGTACATGGACAACCCTAACGCCATCATACTTTGCATTCAGGTAACCCTTCAATCATTGCAACCCTGATGGAAACTGAATTTTTTGATCCCGGTATTTTACTATTTTTGATATGTATAAATGGAAAAATAAATGTAAATAAGTGTCATTGGAGACCTGTTTGAAATAAAGTTAATCTTGCTATGTATTAAAATAAATAATAAACAAAATGACATACATTAACATTTTGCGAGTTAGATTTAAAATAAAATAAAAAATCATAATTATACAGAACAATTTGTAGATTAATTTTAAACAAATCTTCGTTTCTAAAAATAAAAATAAATGCTTATCATAACGCATTGTCCACAGGATGGGTCAGTAGACGCAGAGCGCAGTAATGTGACAGACCTAGTGGCGTCATGTGACCCATCGGGCAAGAGGACAATCTTCGTACTCACCAAGGTGGACTTGGCTGAGGAGAATCTGGCCAACCCTAATAGGGTGAGTGATAATATTATGTATGAGCAAACTTGAACAGATTTGGCCTGGTGAACACGAGAACCACAAATGAATCTCCCACATCTTTGGGATGGCGAACTCGTTACTTATGTCCATGGGTCACTAACGCCCCAACTCAGAGTCACAAACGGTTACTTATCTGTAAATCGCTCCTTAGTACAGAAACACCATACAAATTCTGTACTAAGGAGCGATTTAAGTAACCGTTAGTGACTTTGAGTTGGGGTTTATGATCACTTACTATTGGGTGGAACGTCTGCTCGATTGTCCGCTATTTTCTTAAACATAGTCCACTTGACATTCAGAATAATATGTAAACTAAACAAAAAAACCCATCTCCACACAGATCCGGCGTATCCTAGAAGGTAAGTTGTTCCCGATGAAGGCGCTGGGCTACTACGCCGTGGTGACGGGCCGCAGCCGTAAGGACGACTCCATCCAGAGCATCCGCGACTACGAGGAAAGGTTCTTCCGCTCCTCTAAACTCTTCAAGTGAGTGACAAGTGACAACACTACTATTGCTTTCATTTAATAGTTGATTTTATTTTGTTTGTTTTATGCATCTCCATTTACCATCACATGGGATTGTGGTCAAGCATTTACTATATTTATGTCTGGTCCTTCGAGCCGGATATGAAAATCAACTTTGTTATAGAAATATAATTGTATACGGTGCAGTGCACTGACTTGATAAAAAGGCTTTTTATCGACTTTTAGTCAAACAAAAACACTCATGTATGTACGCTCAACATTGCAGTAAGCAAACTGGGTCATTTTTTACGTTTAAACTACGTATGTTGTATATCCAGGGACGGTCTTGTATCCGCGGCGCAGGTGACGACGCGCAACCTGGCGCTGGGCGTGGCCGACTGCTTCTGGCGCATGGTGCGCGACACGGTGGAGCAGCAGGCGGACGCGTTCAAGGCCATGCGGTTCAACCTCGAGACAGAGTGGAAGAACACTTTCCCCAGGTAGATATAATACATGTACTGGTTGGAACATTGCCTTTAGAAAATTTAGAAATACCCATCCATCACTGCACCACTCGCCGAAGATTGAAGTTTCATCCACACAGATTGGATTCGTGGAGAACCTCTACGGTCCGATTCTCAAGATCTTTTTTGCCACGCACTTGCAAGCTGTGGAATGAGCTTCCTTCTGAGGTATTCCCGGAGCGCTATGACATGGGGTTCTTCAAAAAAGGTGTAAAAAGAGTTCTCCTTCAGGGCCGGCGATGCATTGGCGATTCCTCTGGTATTGCTCATGTCCATAGGCGATGGTGACCACTTACCATCAGGTGGCCCGTCTGCTTTTTCGTCAGACCCTCAGGCTATAAAAATTTTTTCGATAAAGCTGTGTTTTTGTGGTGTCATGCCAATAATCCCAATGTATATGTGTACAGACAACGGGAGCTCGACCGCGACGAACTATTCGAGCGAGCGCGCGCGGAGCTCCTCGACCAGTCCGCCGAGCTGTCGGCGATAGCGGCCAACGTGTGGGAGCAGCGGCTGACGGACGCGCTGTGGGCCGCCGCCGCGGACAAGGTGTTCGCCGGCATCTATCTGCCGGCCGCTCACCACGCGCACGAGGATGTCGGTTAGTGACGTCACTACATACACACTACACACTACATTAGTTGAGACTTAAGACCAATTTACAAAGCCAGTAACGTACACGCTACACCAGCTTCCCCTGGTTATGTTTGAACTTTTTTGCTCTGCCACTTTCTTTTTAAAGTACGATCTATAGTTAACTGAGACCAACCATGGCCATAACCAACTGACATTTATGTCAATGTTACTGTCTCTTTTTAATCAAGCAACATGAAGCGCAACTGTTTATTTTTATTTGTGGAATATGATACAGTATCTTATTTGTTATTTATTTGTGGAATATGATACAGTATCTTATTTGTTTGTGAATAGCATTCTTCAACTCGAAGCTTAGTTTTTACAGAAGTGAGTTTTTTCGCCTTTTTTACCTTTATGATTTTATAGAACTTTTCCTTAGGCCTTCTATTCTTTCCTATTATAGTAATACCAATTGTGCACAAAATTAAGTATTCCCACACCACGGGCCGTCGGAGTGTGCCTACCATATGGATGCATCCTTACGATTTTGACTACAGTAAGATATTTACTGAATTTGTATGTACAGGATTTGTATTATTGCATAATTACATATAGAATAGTAATTCAGTGGTTGTATTATGGTTTCAAAATTCATTATACATCAAAAAATCTTCTTTAAACCGAAAAATGTGATTTCGAAATCCATAGAGTACTGTTGAAGTATTATTGTGTGGTTTGAGTATTGTATTTGGAGGAATGTTGGTATGTATATGTATGTATAAATAACATAGCAGTCATCAACTTTGTAGCTCATAAGTGTCCCACTGCCGTGTTTTTTATAGCCTTTACATTAAATTAAGTTTTTTTTTTATTACGGTAACAATTGTGTGCAATTCTACTATGCAAAAGATTATAGTTTTGTGAAAATTTTGCCTGAGATCTGTCACTCATATTTAGGTATATCATATTAATATCAAACATAGTCATATTTATCAATCATAGTCGGAACTTTGAAACTTAATTTGTGCAAAAAATTATTTTGCACGGTACTGTCGCAAACATCATTGTATAAACCACTCATTTTGAATTAGACATACACTCATATACATATGTCTCACGATGTATCTAACCATTCCTTTTGCATACAATGCCGATATTTTTAATTTTAACTTCTTATTCTCGCTAGACAAGTTCAACACATCAGTGGACATAAAGCTCCGTGAGTGGGCGGAGAGTGAGCTGCCGACGCAATCGATCCAGGCGGCTCGGCTCGCGCTGCGGGAGGAGTTCGCATCACTAATGGCTCGGTCGGGCGAGTCCGACCCGGTGTACGAGCCGGTCAAACGAGCAGCCGTGGAAGAGGCGCTCGGGAGACACCGCTGGGAAGATCGGGCTATGGATGTGAGTCGACATGACAACTATTAGTATAGTGTCAACAGCATGTTACAGTTGAAGTTATTCAACATTAAAATAAAATGGGTCTGTTGTTGAGTCTTTGCTTCCATTTCAAATACATATTCCCGTGGAAGATCACATAATACAAACAACATATTTTTTTTACTGTCACACATTGAAGACCATTAAGCTAAAGACATTTCTAATAGCCGTATGAGTATAGTCCGTTTTTTTTTCATTCTAGTCTTGTGCAGTAAAATATCTTAATATTTGTTTTCATAGTTTGTAGTTAAAAAAAATATAACGAGTAACCGCCCTCACTTTGCTTCCGTTTTCTTATTTTTATACACCATGGGTTACATTAATTGGAGTTTTATTAAGGATCCCTAATTTTTTGAAAAAATAAAATAGCCTATGTCGCCCGGGGATAGAGCAACTTCCCAACAGTGAAAGAATTTTTCAAATCGGTTCATTAGTTTCGGAGCCTATTGAATGCAAACAAACAATCAAATCTTTCCTCTTTATAATATTAGTATGTATGTACAAAACAATAAAAGCCGTGTTTGCCCCAGGTGTTACGCGTGTTACAACTGAACGCGTTACAAGACCGCTGTGTGAGCTCGCGCGCCGACTGGGACGCGGCCGTCGCCCTCATGGACACGGCGCTTAAGGAGCGACTCGAAATCACAGAGAAGGATCTCAAAGCGCTCACAGGTATAGATTTTAGTTACCATCGCTTATAGACAGGCGTCGTGGTAACCTAGCAGTACCTTTGGTAACAGGTAAGCAATGTCTTGCCGGCCAGAAAGGATGTGGGGATAACTTTATTTTTCAAATTGACAGTAGCTGTTGACCCTAGAATGCGGATCACTGCGTCAGATGTAAATAAACATGGCATAATCAATAAATTAGCCGTATTGAGGCGGCTTAGATTACTAACCCCAATCCCACGCTGGATGGGTGTCGTAAGAGGCGACTAAATCCGTCCCACTGGTGGTAGCGCCTCTATCTTCTCTCTTTCTTGACCGGCAAGGCATCAGTGATGTCCATGGGCGAGATAGACTCACCACTCGTCTGCTCGTTTGTCGGTTACTTCCATAAAAAAGCGATTGTATAATCATATTCTGTATAAACCGCAGGTCCCGGTTTCCGCGACCGCTGGCTCTACTGGCAGTACCCCAACGAGGAGCAGAAGCGGCGCGCGGAGGTCCGCTCCGAGCTCGAGCGGCTGGGGACCGCGCGCCCGGGCCTGTCGTACGACGAGGTGGTGGCCGTGCGAGACAACCTGCGGCGGCGGGGCGTGGAGGTCGACAACGAGTATATACGGGAGACTTGGAAGCCGGTGTACTTGAAGTGAGTAGCGGGAGTAGCTGGTTGAGTGGAATAAGTGAGTGAATGTAAGGAACTGAACGGATGAATGAAATGAGTGAATGGATGCAAGGAAGTGAACGAGTGAAATCAAGGAAACGTGAAAAAACGTGTGAAATGACATGGGATTTCTTCTATTACTTACGGTGGCGTGGAATGAGTCAGTGAATGTAAGTGAACGAATGAATGAAATTAACGCAAGGAAGTAAACGAATGAAATGATTGAATGAATTGTAAGGAAGTGATCTAATGAAATAAGTGAATGAATTGAACGAATGAAATGACATGGACTTTCTTCTTATAGTGCTCTTCAACTAAATCTGCTCTTGGTCGTAATGTTGCCATTGAAATAAGTGTCTTTTATATTTCCAAAAACATTTTAAGGACATAATAATAACGTTGTTATTATGTTCATCAAAGGTAATAACTATATATTACAAGATAATAATAATATAAAACATTACTTTTAATATAACATTTTAACTTTTATACTCCTATTTCAATGCTACCAACTTTACGCCCAAATGCAGATTTATATTATGATAGTTGAAGAGCACTACATGCTATAATGACTTCCCACTAACCTGTCCTACAACAAGTTCGCATTCAGTGAAATCAAGTTTAACTGTCAGCCTGGTGTAAACATTCCTAAGTATTTCCTTCGTAACATTTATCTGCAAATTACATGAATCAAAGTTGAAATCGTAATTAGCGTGTTATTTTTTCAGAAACTTCTTGCAACGAGCACAGACAAGAGCGCGAGACTGCAAGAAAAGTTTTTACCTGTACAGCCAACAGAACGGAACTGGGGTGTGCTTTTTACGTATTTTATTAAGTATTATTTAATCAAAACAAATTAATGATAACGACTAATTTATTGAAGATTTTTAACATATTAAATGATGAAAATATTATCAAGTTAATGTGATAAATGTTGTTCGTATATATTTAAACATGAATAACTTTCATTTTTTATTCTAATTTTTTGTTGCTAACTTACCTACAGAGACACCTAAAATTTTAAAATCAGTAATCGTAAGCTAAAAGTAATTTAAGTTTACCATTAATTTATTCTTTAAACTTCATGTACCAACAGATTAGACATACAAACTGCGTACAATGTAACAGGTAGCGAGCTGGCGTGTGAATGTGGAGTGTATTTCAGAAGGAGTGCTGCGAGGTGGTGATGTTCTGGCGCGTGCAGACCACGCTGCGGACCACGGCCAACGCGCTGCGCCAGCAGATCGGCAACCGCGAGGCTGCTAGACTCGACCGCGAGCTGCGGGAGGTGCTCGATGAGGTCCGTACCGTATCGTCAGTCATCGTCACTCAACAGGACTGATCACTTCTGTTTTATATTAGTTACTAGTTTAGTTACTTTTTTGATGAGAATGACAGATCAGTGTATTTGTATTGACGTTGTCGTTATATTTCTCATTTTGTGAGAAGTACTTTTTTCAGTTATAGGTTATTCAGTCATTAAATTATTGTACAGATGGCAGCAGATCCGGATCTCAAGAAGAAATTGCTCTCTGGTAGAAGAGTTGAACTGGCCGAGGAACTTAGTAAGTTTCATATAATCAATAAATTGCGCCTTATCTATCAGATGATAATCTTTAACAAAAGGAGATCTCCCACCAATCTTTGTGATCGTACAAGGGGAGTGGTCATGCACGGGGAGTGGCCAAGCTCCGGTTGTTTATGTACGGAACTTCTATTTATGCAAACTCAAGTGTTGTCTAAAACTTCGATAGCGTGATTCAGGTCTGGCGTGACGTCACCGTGTTTTGCAAGTTCTATTATTCCATGAAAAAGTGATAGACTTCGTTTGTCGTTGTGTCGTAATACGATTATATTTAACAAAATATGTTGATCCATTTCAATCTTTTGCCCTCTATTATAATACATCTGCGACTACAAATTGTATTTTTTCATGTTATAGAAATAAAAATAAATAAATCTTTTTCAGAACGAGTACGACAAGTTCAAGAGAAACTTGAAGAGTTTATAGAGGCGTTAAATAAAGAGAAGTAATAGTTGTATATTGTTGTAGAAAACTTAGCTGTACATTGTATATTGAACGCAGGATGATGTATTATTGTTACTAATTTAACGGCTTGATCTAAGTTATATTTTTAATAAAATGTTGAGAGATTAATGACGTTTTATTCAATAAATATTATTTTAACAAAGAGTGCCAAAAATACAGCAATAAAACATATAAATTTAATGAGAATAAATATCTGCATATAAAAAGAATTTCACTTCTTCATTATTAATATCCTTCAGCAACTTGAGTATTTCTTCCCTCTCTTGATCTTTTTGATAACTACTGTGTTCCTTTTGAAACACATGTTGTGCCAGCAGCTGTGACTCTACTCCGCCTTCGATTAGACCTCTGATCAATGAGATAACGAGCTTTGCTTTGCTTTCATTATAAATAAAATAATCACTTAAATACTTCACAAGGCTTCGCTGATAAATCTCAATAATGGACTTAAACCAACTCTGGACCAAATCTTGTATTTCTATGCCTATGTATTTTCCCAAAATAAAACCAACTAGGTTTGGTCCTTCCTTGCGTTTCAAGGTTTCATTCTCAAATATATCTGGCTTCTGTTTGATAGCCTGTCTAATTGATCTGTAGTACAACATAGTCAAATGGATATGCACATATTTCTCTAAATATTGCTGTCTGGGAAGAATTTTCTGCAAACGTTCTAAGATTCTTTCAAATATTGGCATACAAGACACGTACTTGGTGTTCAAAAACGCCTTACTGTACTTCAAAGCAAACAAAAAATCATCAATGCATTCAATTAGTTTAGAGTGGTCCTCAGATTCTTGCCACAATGTTTCAATTTTATCAAAAAATTGATCGAAAACAGTTTCTCTCTTAATCTTTTGAATCTCATCACTTTCACTGGTAATTAAGTATTTAGCAATAAAGCGAAAGTAGAGACACAAAACATCAGACTCATAAGTTGAAATCACATCTTTGTTAAGCTTTTGATCCAAAAAATCCGATACTATTTGTTTCAATATATCTTCATCTACTTCAGTCAGCAAATTTTCTATTTTACAGAGCATTGGCAGGGCTTCTAGCTCGGAAGCTCGGCGGAACGGCCCGTAAACGGTAGTCCAATAGTCCACTTCTATATTGGTCTTCTGATAAATATCGCCAAGTTCATTTTTTACGTACAATAAAGATTTTTTAGAAAGGTCAAGATTCGAAATTATCGGTTTGGCCTGATTCCATAAATTTAAATCTAAGGTATCTTTACGAATATCTGAAAGAACTAGCTTCAGAGCTACGGTAGGCCTCGTTCTAGCCACAAAAGCAAATACCTCGGACATAGACTTAGTTCTCGTGGCGAGTTGCAACGCTACCCGCATGGTTTTCTTCCAGGTTAAACACTTCTGAATATTAGCATCAACGTCTTTCTCGCTGCATAGTAAAACATTATTACAAATAAATTTTGCTCCGATTGCATTCCAATTTACAATATCTATATCCAATAATGGTCTCACGACACAAGCGTTTGCTCTTACAGCTGCCGCAAATTTTCTTTGGGAACCCACTAAACTTTTAAAGTCTGTTTTCGCAGTGTATTCCTTAAAAGATTCATTTCCCACATTAAATAAAAATGCAAGTGGTCGAGCAAATGATTCCCTCCATTCTTCTTTGATACCCTTTTCTAATGCTATGCGATGGTGAACGGCAAGGCCATCAGGCTCGGAAAAGTAAAGAACTAGAGCACGTAGGAATCGATCATGATTTGGTTTCTCATTAGCTACGAGAGCGGCAAAACTTTCTCCGTTTGCAAGAACTGAGATATCATGTTTTAATGCATTTACATAGGCAGCATCGGTCTGAATTATTTTAAAGGATTCCGTTAGTAAATATTTACGTGCAACTCTCGATTTAAATAGTCGTCGCAATATATCCTCATTTTTACGCGCGGCAGAGATTAGAAAGTCGACCGCTCCAGGTATAGTATTCATACGTAAATTATAAACTTGAAGCGTATCTAAAAATTGCTCCGGTGCATCAATAGATATGAGAAGTGCTGGCAGTCGTTCCGCGACACAAGTTCTTTCTGCCGCATTGAGAGAATATACAGTCAGGTCACAAAAATCAAGAAGATATGCTGCTAAGTCTGTTTGGGGAATCGAAGAGCCAGCTAATAGGTGTCGCAAAATTGATGAGTGTAATATTTCAGGCACAGAGGTGGTTGCCCATTTCAACAAAATTTCCCACGTTTCAGCAGGAAGTCGCCAAATAAATGCGCGTTTCACCATTGATCGGACAATCGCATCGCGTAAATGAGTTGGTTCATTGCTGTGTCGCTCTACTAAAAACTTCAAAAGTTGTTCTAGCTTCTTTTCGTTACCCCCAGCCTTGCTAACAAGAACTAGCATCATATTCCTTCTTCCCTCGATGGTTCCCTCCGTCAACAACAACTTACGAAATTCAAAAAATGTTCTATCGAAATTTGCGAATCTATAGCGTTCAAAAAGTTGATCTAAAGTGCTTTTGTACGACAACGGCATGCTTGAATAGATACAATCACTTGAATACATTGCACACTTCTTTTTCTTAATCATACGTTTAAAATCATGACGTACTCGTAAACCTCTATTCTCATATTCCCATGGTTCATGTTCAATATCTTCAAAAGGTTCAGAGTGAAGCAAAGATTCACTGTCAAATGGTAACCCTTTAGGAGCTGGATATGGCCAAGTTTCAATCATAGTTCCAAAAGATTTATCAACAAAGATTTGCTTTTTAATTGCCTCTCGTTCCTTTGCGCTTAGACATTTAATAAACGGTTCTGCGTCTTTGTAAGTAAACGTGCTGTTAAGATACTCTGCGCGCGCTAATTTTATTACAATGTCTTTTATTTCTTCACTACTTAAGAACCTCGGAAGCGTTTTCACATGTAGCAACCATGCCGAATATAATTCAGGCTTAGTCATATATCTATTTTTAAAATTTTTCATTATATATTTCGTGGCAGAAGAACTCAATCGGTCTAACGTACTTTTATCAAAATACTTTTCGATTAAATCGAGGTAAAGATTCCCGTCCTGTTTGAGAACTTTTGAAATACTATTAAAGAATTTCTGTTGGTTATTTAAGTATCGTTTTAACGCCACTTTGTTATTTTCTAAACCCTCGTAATATACTCTTGCTACTTGTGGGCACGCCTCACATAATATTCTTAAGTGTTTTGGAGCTATTTTATCCATTACATTTAAAACCTCATCTACAATATATTCTTTGGAGCAATGCCAGAGGAATTTAATGGCTATATCGAAATCACTTTTGTAGTATTCGTAAAACTCTTGACATCTTTCGGGATCTTTAAGTTTTAGTTCTATGAAGTTTTTCAGTTTGTGGACCGCATTTGTAGTCATCTCCCGGTACAGATGGGTTTCGAGGTAGACGGGGTTGATGATATGCCTGTATTCAGGTTCTAGTAACCATTCGTTTTTTAACGCCACGCTGACGTACAACATATCCTTGTTCTTCAAATTCTCGATGACAAAATCAAAATGCTTACGCTTTGAAGCTAATTTGATTTTGAAAACTCTGTCTATGGGGTTAATTTCGGGCAGTTCCAGTATCGATTGGAGTGGCTCATTTTGTTGATGAGCATTATTGACAAAGGTATTTAAACAACGATGTCGTTCGCCGAGTGTATTTCCCACCAAAGTTACTGGCAAAACGTCAACCATCTGTAAATCGTAAATATTAAATGCTTAACTTATACGTTAAAAAATAACGTAAAATCTTGTATAAGCACTAAAAACAGTATACAACTGATGAGAGTGATGAGACATTTACATTTTGTCCGTCTGTACTATTCTAAATACTTACTCTATAGGCACTAATAGGCAGACATCAATTACGGGTTTGAATTGAATTTTGGAATTTTAAAATGAACCAACTACAAAATAATATTCTGAAATTAAGGTCTTGTAAATCTATAAATTAAAAATACAAATATGTAATTACTTTGTCAATTAAGAATTATTCTTGATACATTACATGCCTGTAAAAGAGTGAGATTTACGAGACGATTTTAGCCTTACATGCAAAATATAGGTACAATGTGTTTTTTTGAAACTTGATCAAACGAAATGTGCGAATATAAGACAAGAAATTATGGATAAAAATTCGAAAAAAATAATTTTTTAGTCAGCTATTTCAAAAATCAAGGGTCTTTAATTATTTGTAAAACCTAATTTTAGGATCCGTACGAAAAAACGAAATACGAACCTAAATGGCCTGAATTGCTTCGAGAAAAGGATGGTACGGCCGCGGCCGTGCCGCTTTTTTGCTCGACTTGGCGGGGGCACTACCGTGCCCCCAGAACATTTATGTTCCCGTATTTAAAAAGTTACTCTATGTGTTCTACTAGGGTAGGTGCAAGCAACTATTGGAAGCTCAGAATACAAAAACACTGAATGCTTTAAAGCCTTTAAAGGAGCCTAGCTAGATAAGAGGAAAAGAAATTATTAAACCTACTTATTGGCAAAATAAAAAGCGAGGAAATGAAAACTGCTGAAGTAGAATTATTTTTCTTACCTTTTGTCGTTGAGCGAGGAATATGTGGATTGCGGGCACAAGCCAAGCCAAGACCCAAATTAAATGCAAATTGGATTATAATACATTGATGACCTTGAATGCCAACGTTTCGTTTACGTTGATAAGTTTTATTGTATACAATGAATACAACGTATTTTAAATACTGACAAGTTATTGTTTATCCCAGTTTATCCATTAAAAGTGTTTAATGAAATAGGTATCTTAATATAAAATAATAAAATCCTCCTAACTTTCTTTCCTCTTCATAGTTCATTGTATTTAGTTGTAGAAGTACTACACATAGTGATTAAGTACTCTGTGGGGTTGTCTAGTCTCTGGTAGAATACGAACTCTATGCCAGTTGCATGGTTCAAACTATGGATATATTACTCTATCTGGATCACTGACTTTGTAGGAGTACCTGAAGTCCGAAGACATCATAACGGAATTACCATTTTTGTATTGTGTCCTGAATGGCACCACACCTCACCTGGCGGGCGATCTCCCTTTGCCAAACATGTTAACTATAGTCCCAGGATATATCATTGGATTGTGATTTTTTATCTTAATATATATAAATTACGTGTCACGTTGTTTGTCCGCGATGGACTCCTAAACTACTTAACCGATTTCAATTAAATTTGCACACCGTGTGCAGTTTGATCCAACTTGAAAGATAGGATAGCTTACATCTCAAAAAAAAACTTTTGACAGAACGAAGTCTGTCCGGACAGCTAGTAATGATACAAAAACATCTAAGATTAATAATAATATAGATGTACCGTAATTGTGTACCTTCATTTTCAATTTACTCTTAATGGAATAATTTCAATTCGGTCATTTTGAAGAAATTTTAATAAAATGTATTATTTCAATGTTATAATTTTGACTACTAGAAAAATTAGAAAAAAATTTGGCATATCAAAATAAGGCATAATTTTTCTAAGTATGGACACCCTAAAATTATGAAGGACAACCTCAATCCGGCCTGTGATTGGTCATTTCAATATGACGTCATCGGACTGTAGGTACCTCTACAAAGTCAGTGATCCAGATATATCCATGGTTCAAACTTCAACATGACATGACAATGACATGACAGTTTCAATCACAGTCACACCCTACGTTCCACTAGACGATCACAACGATCACGCTCACGACCGCGGTTTTTCCTATTCCACTAGCTTGTGAGCGTTACAATCATACACCCAAGTGGAACGGGCACTTCGACCCACCCCGTGAGGTGGGTTGTTTTGAGCGTGCCGTGAACTGCCGTGAGCGAAATTAATGACGTCATCAATGACGTTTTCACCGCGACCATGACGACCGTGGTCGCCATGTGGAACGCGTTTTGATCGTTGTGAGCGATGTGAGCGTCTACTGGAACGCAGCCACAATCACTTGACTTTTGACATATCTGTTATACCTTCCCTACGTTCCAGTAGACGATCACAACGACCACGCTCACGACCGCGATTTTGCCGTTCCACTAGCTTGTGAGCGTTACAATCATACACCCAAGTGGAACGGTATAGTGAGCGACGCGGACGTGAGCGTTCAAGCCACAGAGTATTTACACGTTTTAGCCGATGATACAAAATGTACTCTATGATGTTGAGAATAAGACAAGTCTGAAACTTAGATTAGAGGTTATGTTATAATTTTTAAGCTATAAATAAACGTTACTTAATTAATTATCAATTTTATTTTTACACTAGCAAAAAAGTATATCTACAAACAAAAATTTTTTTTATGAAAAGACAAATTAATATAATAAAAAATTGCTTAATAATTATGTTAATGATATTGACCGAAGAGGAAAAATGTATACATGGCTATATGTATAGTGAATTAAACATTAAAAATATTAAAATTATTTACATAATTTAACATATTTCTATCAACTTGTGACCCCACGTCGAGCATCTGTTGGAGAAACTACTAGTTCCACTAAAGTATTTCTTGTCGAATCGTATAAAGTTATTTTTTCCATCACCATCCTTAACTTTTATAAAATTGCGCCAAATTTCTATCACCATCCATTTCTACCCTGTGTCGCCAAGTCTAAAAACTGGCGAGAGTAACTTCGTCGTATCTGGCAACACTGCAATTCGACCACTTCGACCCACCCCGTGAGGTGGGTTGTTTTGAGCGTGCCGTGAGCGAAATTAATGACGTCATCAATGACGTATTCGCCGCGACCATGACGACCGTGGTCGCCATGTGGAACACGTTTTGATCGTTGTGAGCTACTACTGGAACGCAGCCCTTGTTCACAAATCTTAGAGACTAAAATGACAACCTCTAATGTCAAAGTTCGAAATAATGATACCAGCTAAATTTGTGCGATCTACTTTTCCGGTTTTTTGAATCGTAAACTATGTCGTAAGAATAGTGACATATTAGTAGCGACACTCATATCTACCTAGATATTTAGTATTTGGCTAAATAGTATAAAATTAACTGTATACCGAATGTAACCATAGCCAAATACTCGTTTTTGTAAGCAAAATAACTTATAAATTTAGTAAGTAAGGGCAAATATATTATGGATATATGAATGATAATGGTTGCTTAAACTTGTTTTTATACTAGTTTTACGGACTCAATCAATAATCACACAAATAGTCGACCTTCCTTAAAAGCTGTGAAAATTTTTCCGATTTACTTTTCGGTTTATGGTCATCACTATTTAATTTGCACCCGAAACTGGTCACCCATGAAACGTCAATTTAGTCTCTAAGATTTGTGAACGGATTATAGGAGTAAATTAAAAATGTCAAATTTGTTTTCGTTTATTTTTAAGATACAAAAATGTATTGTTTTTTGTATTGTAATGTAATTCATAAAGGTTGATAATAATATATTTATCCGGTAGTATATTTATAACTTACATAAATAAATAGCAAACATAACTTACTATATTTATCGTTATTACATTGTCTTCCTAACCTTACGAAATACATTACAGTAACTCATTGTAAATATGTTTTTCGACAACAAAATAGCAATTACTGCATTGAAATATATAAGCGGCGAAACTACTCATGTATGTAGGCTGTGCTTCGCTACCACGGATAGAAAGGAGACTCTTATAGAAGACCATATTAAAGTAAAAACATCATATTTCGACGCAACTGTTTCTATCACTACAATGTTCCATGAACTTGGCGTAAGTATATTAGGGACAAGATTTATTACCCATGTAATATGATAGCGGTACATGATTATTTATACATAACAATAATTATTTCAGATATCTTCAGAATCTCAGCTGCCTCAAGTGTTATGTACAAGTTGTTCTACAAATACTGTGAATGCCTATTTATTTCAAAAGCTTTGCCAGTTCTCCAATGATAACTGGAGGGATATATTACAGAGATTCTCCAAGAGTTTGATACAATCAGAAACTATCAACTCGAACACCAAAAGCATTTATTTGATGATAAGTAAAGAAGATAACTTTCTGCTTAGTAGTCGGAAAAGTAATTTCAGTAGAAATAAGAAAACAGCTCTCGTGAGACTTAAAGACATAATGAAGGGGAAAAGTAAATATACTAAGGTAAAACAAGCCCTAGTAGACACAGTATGTGAGGAGTGTGGCGAAAGATTCACTTCAAACTTTGACCTAATAAAACATATGAAAATTCATAGTAAGTCGCTCAATCCATGCCATCAGTGTCACAAAATTTTTTCAACTCCACTACAGTTAGAAGAACATGCTGAAAGAATACATTATCCAAAAAAATTACAATGCCCTAAATGTCCAAAAAAATTTAGTACTGAAAAAATTCTTAGAATTCATGAAAGGACACTCCATGTAACAACTGTTTGCAAAGTTTGTTATGAAAAGTTTCCTTCGAGAAAAGAATTGTGGGCACATCAGGATACTCATCTGAGTAATATTTGCCAAAGGTGTAAAAAGAAATTTAGAAATAAATACACTTTCAGGTTACACCTTAAAACATGTGGAACTCAAGAAAAGCAGGCCAATTTTATTTGTGACATCTGTAGGAAAGGTTATGTTCGTAAGAACGGAATAAGGTCCCATTTGAAAACTGATCATGGTTTTGGTAAAGTAATGTCTTGCCATTGGTGCAACAAGAAGTTTGATGCTGTCAGTAGGTTGAAAAACCATATAGTTAAACACACAAAGGAAAAGAATTTTCATTGTGATCAGTGTGGGGGGAAATTTGTAACCCAGGCTGCCCTGGTATATCACACCAGGCTCCACACAGGCGAACGACCTTTTCGATGTGATCTTTGTGATGAAAGCTTCCTATCTGCTTCTAGAAGGACAGAACACAAGAGAAGAAAGCATTTTGGACCTTCACAAGAATGTCACATTTGTCATGTAAAGTTTTTTACTGGTCACCAGCTACGCAAACATATACAAAGACATTACAATCCTCAAAGTAAATTGTATGTGAGCGAAGAGGCAATAAAAATGTCAAATCTATTGTCTGTTATCTAATGAAAGGAAATAAACTTAATTGTGACTTTACATTAGCTGTTATAAGCTAAATATTTTTTTACTGTACTGAACACCAATAAATGTAATTTTATTTTAATGTAATTTTTTTTTCTAAAAATGACATGTTCCTTTAAAGGTTTCAAAGCATTGGTGGTGTAATAGTAACAGCTGCAATTCAATTCTAAGTAGGTATTGCACTGATGCCAAATTATTGAATGCAATGTAAAGCAATATTCAAAACAATATTTTAAAAACTTTCAATGAAAGAAGTATAATTATATAGATATTTTCAAAAATAAAAAATAATTGTAAACAATATATTTTATTATTATTCTTCTGTCATTTTTCAATTTCCTCTTTGAGTCTCATGTTCTGCTGTCCTGGCATGTTTGGTGGGATCATGTTCCTACCATAGTATAGTTTACTACTTTTATCATGGTGTCTTATAACGTGTTGCCTCAAAAAGTGACTAGTTACAAACTTTCTTGAGCATATCTCACACATTAAAGTAGGACCAATATGTCTGAATTTAATATGCTCTGCTCTTGCTGAAGCATTCACAAACTTTTCATTGCAGAATTTGCAGCTATAAGGCTTTTCACCAGTGTGTCTTCGAGTATGGTACAATAGTGCTTCCTTGGAGACAAACCTATTTTTACATAACTCGCATTTGAAATTTTTCTCTCCTGTATGCTTTATCATATGAGTTTTTAAGTAACTGGGGGCTGTGAACTTTTTCCCACAATCTGGGCAAACATGGGGATTAGCGTTCTCATGAGTGAATCTATTATGAACTCTTAAACCTCCGGGTGTGCTATAAGATTTATCACATTTGCTACAGGAGTAGCGTCTCTCATAATTACTTCTAATAGGATGAGGGTCTATCATGTCTCTCATGCAAAGTTCCACATGTTTAGCATAAAATTCCTTTGTAGTGTACTTCTTTCCACATTTCGGGCATGTGTTTTTACCAGAATGTTTTGATTCATGAAGATGTAACTTATCTAAGCCCTTGTATGATTTTCCACATTCTTTACAAACATGTAAGTTGTGAGCTCGATCCTGATGTTGTTGCAAACTTTCTTCACAGCTCCAACTTTGTGAGCATTCAGGACACTCTAGGTTATGATGGGTATAATCATGAGCTTGCAAGTCTGTCTCACTTACAAATATATCAAGGCACTTTTCACAAGTATATGCACCATGAAGAGTAATGTTGTGGGCTTTAAAATCTAATTGGTTTGCAAAATAAACATTACACTTAACACATTCAATTTCATATTCGTCCTCAGATTGTTTAGACTCATTGTTTGCTATAAGAGTTTTCACTTCTAAATTTTCAATCACTACGTACAAGGATTGGTTATTGGTAACATGTAAGTCATTGGATAATACACTGTTTAAGTTATTGAAAACTTGATTCAGAACATTAGTTGACTGTCGGGATACATCCAGGAATCTGGCTGCTTGCAAGGCGCTTGCTACACAGTCTGGACATACAGCCTCAGTACCGGGCAGTTCATCAGTTATCTGTAACATAATAGATAAAATTAAGTTACTATTAAGTTTAGGTACATATATTCATCACATAGAATTTTGGGTAAAAAAATATATAGTATACTAGCTGCCCGGACAGACTTCGTTCTTTCAAAAGTTTTTTATTAAAAGCTTCCGTGTGCCTTATTACAATTAAAAAAAAAAAAAACATTGTAAGCTATCCTATCTTTCAAGTTGGATCAAACTGCACACGGTGTGCAAATTTGATTAAAATCGGTTAAGCACTTTAGGAGTACATCGCGGACAAACAACGGGACACGTAATTTATATATATTAAGATAATAATTGTACTTACGTCATCTCCAAGTAATTTTATTAATATTTCTGATAATGGTGTAAACACCGCTGCAGCCGTAGCTTTATCCAAACATACAACATCATCAAACTTTACATAGTGATTTTTTATTTCATTGAGACATAACCTACAATTACTGTAACGTTTAGCATTTAAAATGTTACACACAAGCCTATTCAGCTCAGTTTGATCCATTTTATACCAAATAATTTAAGAAAATCTACTTGGTACTTTTCAAATTCAATCAAATTGTACGCGGGTTTTGACAAATTTCGTTCAACAATTTCACCAATTATAGAACAAAACAACCGCCATGTCAAAACAATTCAAAACATAGTTCATAGACTGTTTTTTTATAAAAAAAGCACTTTTAAATCTAATTTAATATCTCTTGAAAAACCGCGTCTTCAAATAACAGGTATAATGCAGTAAAAGAAAGAGATACAGTAACAAAGCAAATAATGCAATTTAAACATTCAGTAGGAAATGGAAGGAAAATATCAACTTTCAGGCATAAATATATTCATCAATCAACAATCAACATAGATAATTAAACCATAATATTCCAAATTGTGATGTCTATGATTGCCAGTGGTACGTATTGCCAGCCGGGATGGATATCTGGATGACAGACTTTGTAGAGGTCCCTGAAGATCAATGACGTCATATCGGAATGACTATTTGATCAATCACAGGCCGGATTGAGGTTGCCCATCATAATTGTTGGGTGTCCACACTTACATAAAAAAAGTTTTTCCTATTTTGATATGGTTGTTCAAAGTGTTTTCTAAAGGTGATTTTTCTGGTGGTAAACATTATATTATTGAAATAATACATTGTGTTAAAATTTCTTCAAAATAAGCGAATATAAATTATAGCAATAAGAGTAAACTGAAAATTAAGTAACACAATTACGGTAAAATAATATTATTCATCCTAGATGTTTTTATACCATTATAAAAAAATAATAAAATAACATATAACATGGACACAATACAAAAATGGTCATTCTGGTATGACGTCATCGATCTTCAGGTGCCACTACGAAGTTATGTATCTAGTTAGAGTAATATACGTATATCCATGGCTGCCAGTTTACTTAGTACGAGTTTTACTTGACTTCGGGCTCGCAAAATAAATGCAATAACAATAAAAGTATCATAGTATGGGACCAACGCTTTTCTTTTCACCGCTGCTAGATGGCTCTGCTTCGATCCCATACAAATTTTAGTTAACTCGCATTTACTACTCGCATTTTACTCGCCCGTTATGTCAAGTAAAACTCGTACTATGTAACATTGATCCGATTTTTAAAAATGTAGAGTCGTCGTGAAAATAAACCATCATTGCCATTATAGAGGCGTTTCTTCATTCTTTTGCTTACCGGATAAAATATTTTTTTTATCAAATAGTATAAGTATAATGTAAAGAAAAGTATAGCGAATGAGTTGACTAAAAAAATGTGTTCAAGACTATCATTATAAATACAGGGTGGAAAGAAAAATGTGGTTGAAGGAAAAGTACCCTGCATTATAATGATGGCAAATTTTCCTGAACGGAAACATTCCTTTATTTTCACAATTAAGTAAAACTGCATTCAAAGATTTTTGATGAATCACCTGTTTCAATGCAATGCAAGTTTGAATTTCTGTTCTAAATCTGGGCGCGAGTGTTCGAGTGTCTTTGTGTATTGTCCATGGCACCCCCGACACAGGGAATCCTAGTGTGGGGCTATTATGAGGGTGAAGCGTTATTTATGCGAAGGTCTGGTATCACTGATGACGAAAAATTTTTATCAAAAAATTCATCGTGGTTGTGTTTAAGTACCCTGTGGGGAATTTCAAAAATAAAAATGACAACTCCACCCTCCCCGGTGAATTTTTTGAACATTAACGCAACAGTTATTTATAGATATTATACTTATAATTTCCGTATCAAACAAAAGCAACGAATTATAAATTTGTTCCATTATTTTTTTAACCAATACCAATTGTCTAATCCCAGGATCCGCTTCTTGCTAATCATTTTATTTACAACATTGCTGAATACGTTACCAGCGTCACTGACCACTTGATTAAAGTCCAGAGGAAAATCTACAAAATAAAATTTTAGGGAATTCAGATATTACAGACAAATATTATGGGCTTTTTTATATATACCAGTAGAATCTGAGACCAATAAATACTGAACCTATTGATTTATCGTGAATTATAAAATTTACCTCTATTTTGCAGTTGCTTTGTACAAACGAATACCTTTTAACCTTTATATATAATCCCAGTGTCACAGTATAGAAAGAAGTATAACCAGTGTTCTAGTGGCGGATGGACAAATGTTTCTAATCTTTATACATAATTTTCGTCTTTCTATTTATTAAAATACAACACAAACCTTTTTTCTGGTTGATTATTTCTGTAGTGTCTTTTGGTAACGGTGTACTATCACTTATTCTTCCAAAAATCTGAAACAACGTATATATTTATTGCATATTATTAAATTAAAACAAATAAATTAAGTTTGGTTTTTTCACGTGTTTCGGTTGCAGTGTTCAAAAGTTTATCAATTTTAGTGTTTGCTTGTTAGCCCACAACGCGTTTGTGACTCTGGTGTTGTGTGGGTGTGGCGAAGTGGCTTTAATATCTACTTACATAACAATTTCATGCGACTCGCGATTGAATAAAAATGTAACATAAATACCATGCGAGTTGCCGCATGCGAGTCAATAATAAATCTTTAACTTACTGTCATACTACTTTTTTACACTACCATTTTATCAAAAAGTTTAAAAAAATAATAATAATACAATAATACATACCATTATTATCAGTCCACAAATTAATAACGTATTCGTTAAAGCCATTCTATTTAAGTACATTTAATTTAAGTTTTTGCTAAAAATTATTTCCAGCTCCACATGAAATTTTCGAAATTCGCGGTTTATGACGTAGTGATTAAGTACTCTGTGGTTTATGACGGCATGGCCATAAGTACTCTGTGATGATGGCAAGGATAATATAGTATTTATATATATCTGGATCAATCTTCGTAGAGCTACCTGAAGATGGATGACGTACTAACATTGGACGACAATTTTCGACCAATCACAGGCCTGATTTAGATTATCCTTCAGAATCGTAATATGTCCATTAATGGACCAGGTTACACGTACGTCAGCAAAATAATTCAGTATGCAGGGCATGATTCTAAAAACTTCTCTAATAATAATTATTGATATTACAGAATGTTTCTGTAATTATCAATGTTAAATGGTACCTGTATACGTAAGGTTTGATTTAAAATTGATAATGATGTAAATGTGTAACATGTAATATTACATTTACACATGTAATATTAAATATTGTAAAGGGTTTTAGAATCATACCCTGCATACATAATTCTTTTGTCGACTGTACACTATAGTAAAATCCATTTTTCGACGGACCACTTTGACAAAATGGAGTGTTCCTTTCTATTGCAAAAAAATAATAGTGAGGGGTAAGACAAGTGTCGATATTTCAGTGTCGACACTAGATTCACCGAGAAAATAAGCGCGGAAAAAACGTTTTGAGTGCCCATGCTATGGAAAACCTTAAGTGAAGTTGTTAAAATAGCGTTTTATTAATGTGTTTGCATATGTTATATAATTAAAATATCTTCCATTTAATGATTTGATGCCAGCAAAAATCAATCAATAAAGATAAGTTTTATTTAATTTATACAATATTTACTTACATTTTACTAAGAAAAATGCAATAAGATAAAGTTAATGTGATTTTCAAAGTCACGTAAAATCACAGACATTTATACCTAGAGTATACAGGTCTGTGCGTAAAATCGATAAGCACGTCATTTTCTTATTGTTGACAAGAACAGTAATACCTATGTCCTAGGCTCCTAGCAACATTTGTGCATTTGAGTTATTAAAGTGGTCCGTCGAATAGATTCGACGATACAAATATTGTGATCCAAACTTTTTTGTGTCGTAGACCCCTTGCCATGTTTTTCCGTGTTGGGTAGACCCCCTACTTACCTGATATTGATTTCCTGTAAATTTCTAACTGTAGTGAAGTTTAGTGTTAAAAACTTAAAGTAAAAACACATGTTTATTTATAGATTTATTAATTGAATTTAAATTAAAACTACTCAAAATAAAATTTTGTATCTGTTATGTAAAATATACGTAGCATTAAATAAACATTTTTACAAGTTCAAAATGTATTGCGACCACAAAGCGAATACCAAAATTCTACAACTTACACAATTTTATAAACATATATAATATTTTTTTTACTTCATAGGTACTTTTATAAATCTTAATATATATAAATTACGTGTCACGTTGTTTGTCCACGATGGACTCCTAAACTACTGAACCGATTTTAATCAAATTTGCACAACATGTGCAGTTTGATCCAACTTGAAAGATAGGATACCTAACATCTCAAAATAATAAAAAAACTTTGACAGAACGAAGTCTGTCCGGTGAGCTAGCTAGCTGCCCCGACAGACTTCGTTCTGTCAAAAGTTAACAGTACCTAAACCTCAACAATAAACGACGATTACTTACAAAAATAAGTTAATATTTACTATTTCTTAACATTATGACTACCGATCCTACTTTCCATTGAAGATTATGAGATGTCAATCTCGGAAAATTTAACGATCATCAGTTCACATACAGTTCACATACACATACATCATTCACATATAGTGTATGTGAAATTTGTATGTCTTTAATTCACCGGCAATTTCATTTTGAATTTTGAAGTTAATTTCAGCTACATCCGTAATTTTGGCAGCTAATATAGCACGAACGCTCAGCCACAAATGATCTTTGTAATTTTGAGAGACGTTTGGGGACACGTTTTGTATGAGCTCGATTGTTTTTTCAGTAAACTGACAAAAATATAATGCAGCCAGTCGAATCATTAACAGGGATTTTGCCATTACCAAGGTCAATGAGTTGCTAGATGAAGATGTACCACCTGGAGCATCCAAATAGTAAATTCCTCCAGTTCCATCATTTACAAATTTTTGTTGTTGGTTCAACAGCGGAACATTTATTCTGATTCCCTTAAAGCAACGTCGTGCATTGGGCGATTAGGCACGGCCATGCCTAATTGAGACGATACTTTGTTTGACATCATCAAGCACATGTCCTCAACTATTATCAATGCCTCGTTGTAAATTTTTTCTGTGTATTGTTAATGTATATTCCCTTTTCTAGTGCGCATTTGATGCAAGATATCGTCACATATATCATCTTTGTATTTGATTCATAAATCAATTGGGTTTGACGGGAAGCATATCGATATAATTATAGAAAACAATGTTCGTATTTGCTGAGGTTTAAAAGAAATTACAGCATCATTTGAGGTTTGATCCCAATGGGAATCATTTTCTAACAGCTGCAAACGCTGCTACGTAGCAGTGTTCGGGCAAAATCATCATTCTAACACATACCAAAAAAACTGGTCAAGGTTGTATATAGTGGTTGAATAACTCGTTGTAGTACGTTCTGTGCAGTGAAATATACTCTTTGGCCAATTTCTAAGTTGACTGCTTAATGAACTACAGTGGGGTATCTTTCATGAATGGGAAGAGAAAAATGCGCAAAATTGCTTCATTAATACTAACGTAACGGCACATTTGGTATTGGTTAACTTCATCAACAGAAATCTCAGCACTAACTCCAATCACAGCCATATCACGATATGCGCCTTGAAAGTCTTTGATAGGATTGGTGAATAAGGAACAATGCAACGATTATCAATTTCGATATTTTGTTGATTTACTTTCACAACTGTTGATCTTCTTTTATCTGCAGTTGATCGGCGACGATATAGCGGTTAGCCATACTCCCGTTACCTAATTATTTCTGCTACAAATTCCCGTGGATACCGTTTCGAATACATAATTACACAATACATGCTGAAACAATTTTTTATGTGAAAAGTATTGTTTTAGTATTGTCCGCGCATTTTTTTTTTTTTTTTTTTAATATTATGAAAACCTTCCGTGGACTCCAAGGAACATACAAAAAAAAATTTTGCCGAATCGGTCGAGCCGTTCTCGAGTTTAGCGCTTAGCAACATCCATTTTTATATATATAGATATAATATTTTTTTTACTTCATAGGTACTTTTATAAATCTTAATATATATAAATTACGTGTCACGTTGTTTGTCCACGATGGACTCCTAAACTACTGAACCGATTTTAATCAAATTTGCACAACATGTGCAGTTTGATCCAACTTGAAAGATAGGATACCTAACATCTCAAAATAATAAAAAAACTTTGACAGAACGAAGTCTGTCCGGTGAGCTAATAATGTAGGTATATGTTTTGATATTATAAGATAGTATGATGTAAGTAAATAGGTACTATCAGTGTATGTGTTGAGATCCACTATCGTGGACCCCCATTTTCATTTCATGGACCCCCAAATTTTATTTCGCTGACGTAGACCCCTTGCAGGTTGTCATAGACCCCTAGGGGTCGATATAGACCACTTTGGGAATCACTGATTTAGATCTATAAAAATCCTAACTCCAACTTTATAAGTTTTTCAAAATGTTTACCACTGATAAATATTTTTTCTAGTAAAATAAAAAAAATCACACATTATTGATTATAGGTTTTTCAAAATTACCGAATGTATAAATTAAGAATAATATTGAAATAAATTTCATTAATAAGTAAAGTTTTTCGGGTATTTTTATTGACACATACTAGGATCACACACACACGTTACACACTGACGTGACAATGTCACGAGATCCGTCTTAAGGTACCTCTTCGAAACCCAAAGTCCAGTTATATATATAAAGTTCTTGGTCACGCTTTTATTTTTCGATAATAAATGGTAACACTGTGAATGTCTTTGTCCATGAAATAATTTATTATTAATATAGAGAAAGTACTCTGTGGTAGCATTAAGCAAGCTTGCACTGCAAGCAGTAGTCAGTACTCTGTGCTGGCAAGTAAAATGGCTGCAACTCGTTGGATTGTGACGGACGTCCCTTAAAATATGCGTTAAAAAGTCTAGCGGTCATCTTTGTAAATAAACACTATTGTGTAAATGATTAATACCTCGTAGTGTCCAGTGTCAGTGCATGTTGTGTTAGTTCTTGTGTTGACCTAGTGATTATCATTATACAAAAAAGAGGTTTTGTGAGTGTTTTGTGTCTTGTTTTCGCGAAAAACATCCCCCAGCCACCTGTTTTGGATTTATGTTTACTTGAGCACGGTAAGTGGAAGCGTTGTAATAAACAGTCGTTGTTAAAAAAACTTTACAAGAGTTTTTGATAGTTTTGTTTTTGTGAATGCGTGTAAATACTTTTGTAAATTTGTAAAGTTTTGACAGCTCGCTTCGTCACGCTCCTTTTCATTTATTTCTTGTACGCGGGAGCGAGATGGTTGCTGGTGCTAGTTATTCAAAGTTTTGTCACTCCCTATCCGTAATGGAAAGTATGCCGCGTATTATTGTTTTGGTTAGGCGAGTTATTACGAAATTATAGACTCGTAGACGGTACATGGTGTCGGAGGTCATCTGCTGGCGATTAGCATCCGACCCTAAGTTGGATCGTGACATAAGCCGCGTAGGTAGTGGTGCCGTGACGCGTGACATCATTTTGGCGTATTTTAGGACTGATTAGACTTATTTTCACCATTGTAACCTGGGATACACGTACCAGGTTACAAGCGATGATAAATCTCTACTAAACACCGTTGTGTACAACAAAAGTTGCAAGTAGATTATGTCAGCAATATGCAAAATAGAATTATATGCACATTAACATCAGTTAAACTATCTGCAACTGATGTTCGACAGTGTGAATATTACTGTATAAAAAAGTTTTATATAATTTTTTATCTACTAACTTCAACAACATAAAGATTCAAGTTTTTATGTGAAACGTTTTTTCTCAAATCTGAGATTGTTTCGTAAAAAGTTTTTTCCCTAATCTTAGATTGAATTCAATAAAGGGCTCATTGTAAACTAATGGCAATAACACTTGATGGTTAGTGTTAATGTGGATCTTTAAGGTAAAGCATAAGCCTAAGCCGTGGTTCTGGCCACAGATTGGTGCAATGGTGTCATGGAGCACCTGGTTTTGTACCCTTGTGCACCTTTCAATGGCCAAGCCACACAACATTAACTATAATAATAAATAAATTGCAGTAAGGAACCTTAGACTTGGCACGACTTCGTCTAGATTTCATTACTTTTTAGAGATAAACAAGCAGCTCCATTGAGACTTGGCTAGTTTTTTACAGAATGTTTTTGGTGGGATTTCACTTCTTTTTGTAACAATGTGGGCATATTGATTTATTTTATTAGATTTTCTTATTAGTTTGGTTGGGCTCTTGTGTTTTCTAATCAGGGTCACCAGGTACTCCAAATCTTCGATTATCCTAGTTTTTATAGTTTTTCCTTTATGTGGCCATTAAACCCTAACTCTGTACCAAATTTCAGCTCTCTGAGTTTATGGGAAGTACTAGTTCTATTTTGATGATCATGAGTGAGTGAGTGAGTGTCATAAATGCAAAACTTTGCTTTCACTTAACTTCGGAACTAAATGAAATTTCTTGAAATTTTGGGTTTTAAGTATGTGATTATAGCTTACTGGATGACGAAAATTTCTGCGTTCTGGTCTTATCTCAAATAGGGGCCTGAAAATGCGGCGAAATGGTTCCAGTAAAGGATGGTACGGCAGTGTTTGCTTCGCGCTCGACTTGGCGGGGGCACTGCCGTGCGCCCCGATATAACATTGCATTGCGGATTGTGATTGCTTGTGACATCTCTACACTAAATATAAATAATCATTGCATGAATTTGTAGATGTAATTAGTGTGTTAGAGAGGCCACACTTCTCAGTATATATTTTACAATATTCATGTAAGTGTAAGTATGTCATGTAATTACGATATACTGTATGTAAGTGAGCAGATGCGTAATACACACTTTTAAAATTAATAAAATAAGCATTAATTGGATACATGATTGTTAGTGTTTGTAACTAATGTAAGATGCCACCTTCTTCATAGCAACTGAGTCAAGTAAGAGAGTTGTAGCTGGTCTGACAGGCTTGACGGAAGGATAATAGTACAGTCACCTGCAGAGAAAAGTAACCCATCTGTTTCCATTGCCTGTTGAGTTGTAAACAGTTGGGTTACTTTTCTCTAATAATATTATATAATTACTAATAATCATGATAATATAATTCTTAAGACCAAGCGGAGCCCTACTACCATGCTGGCCGGCTTCTGTTGTTCTTACAACATCCTGGTTTACCCGCACGGGATTGAGTTTAGTGTCCTAGGCTACCCTAATATGGTCAAAATCATAATCCAACTCCTAAATTTTATATTTTATCCACACACGCATGCAGAAACCCTTAATTTAGTTATGACTAGTGATAGTGAGCATTGCGCAAACCAGTCATGTGTGCAATATAATTGTATGTTTATTGCTTTCAAGCAGGTACCAACAACATACAACAACCTTGTTTTGACGATGATGCCTTTCTATTGTCGTTTCTTACTTTATTCTCGATTTATCAAGAGCGACATACACTGATTGGCACCTCTCACTGTTGCTGATCTGAGCTCTACAGTTTGTTGATTGATATAGTGATTTCAGTGAAAGATAAATTTTACATGTCACTTCCTATATAAAAAGCAAAGAAAGCCCTTCCCCGCCAAACCTTTGGAAAGGCGTTTAAACTGACGCCAAAAAACATTAAATAAAAAAACCGGGCAAGTGCGTGTCAGGCCACGCGCAATGTAGGATTCCGAAGTAGTAAATTTATCGACTATTACATATTATGTAACTACTTATGCTAACATAGCCGTGATAGTTTTCCTTGTAAATTCATCGTATAACCTATTTTTGAGAATTTTTTCACTTGTGACGGACGGACGGACATGACGAAACTAAGGGTTCCGATTTTACTTCGGAATCCTAATGGTGTGGTGTGTGTGTGTGTCCTAATGTAGTGGTGTTGGTGATTTAAAAAGAAAATTTGGCGAGTATATTTCGTAGATGCACTTGCACTGTTGCACTGTGAGCACTGAAAGCCGATTACAAGGGTTAACGATTGAGGTAATTGGTAATATTAAAAACAGACATGGAATTTAAATGTATCTATTTGGTCTAGATATTGTTTTACCATCGTAAAATATTTTGCCGATAAGCTATAGCTACGCGTCCATGACAATTTGACTACATTTCAAAATTGTTCTTGAACTTCTAACTTTTTATTCTTTTCGTCAACGTGGATTTGATGCTTTTAAGTTTTAACGTTCATTGTATAGAATTTTGAAATATAAAAATAACAACTTATGCGAGCACATTGAGCACATACGATGTCATAATGAAAATTGAATCGACACAATAACTAGGGCTGAATAGCACTCATTCGATTTATTGTCCGTTTGACGTAGTCGATAAATGCTTCTGGCTGTATTATGCTTCGAAATGATTGGTTATAGGTACATTTCTTATGATAGAAAATAGCTTGATTATTTACAGTAACAATAAAGTAACAATATGTACCTACCTATTGAAATTAATTAATGGCTAAGAAAGCAATTTCATTATATATATTTTTTAGCAAAATGTTTTACCAATGATAACTTTGTCTCCCGCGCATGTAACTGGAATTCCCGCGTGCGTAGCTATTAGAAACTATATAGATAGATATATACTTGTTTCAGTAAATGCAAACATCGGGAGATTCAGAATAATGTTCTAAACAGTATGTGAAGTCTGCTATTCCGCACTTGACACGAGTAACGATTTATGCTATGTCCCTAGCCCGGTCTGTGCAAAGGATACCTGGCCCAAAAATGGTATTTAAAGCTAAAAACTAAAATAAAGTTAAAGGGCCCATAAAAGTTATAGGCTGTGATGAAAAGTTTGTAATAGTTCCTAAATATCTAATACTGTAATGTAGCGAGAGAAGAGAGTTTGTATATTGGACAGTATTTAGATGTACATGTCTTATGATGTCATTTATCAAAGGCAGATTATGAAGTCACCATCATAAATGCCAATGTAACGGTGCCAAAATGCTCTGAACATTTGTAAACTATTTATTATAATTATCCAAGTGAAGTTATTATGTCGGATACCGCAAAACATAAAAATCTTTGAAAATTTACGTTTAGCTATATGGATAAAATCTTTAACCCTTCTTATCTTTTTTGGAGCCATGTCTCAGGAACCATAATAAATCTTTCAGAAATTGTCCCAATATCCTTGTCACCATTATCACCTTTCTCGAACGTTGTGATTCGTGAGTTTCATGACCATCAAATTAAGATAATGGTCTGCATAACACGTTATCGGTTGCACATGCTTTACGAAACCGTAGGTGTCTGTTACAGCTATTGTTTTTCTAGTACGACGGGATCAATATCGCAGCACTGTCTTACGTAAGATTGTTGTGGGAAAGAGGTGGAGGAAAAAATAAATAATATTCATGCGCGGACGAGTGACATTTCACATTTGTTACCGACTGTAGAGAGGTCATCCTGTCCTTAATTTTATTAGACGCATTTTTAAACTTTTTAAATATTATTTGCTAATTTTTCGTGTGCAAGTAACAAAGGTAGTGTAACAGGCATTGGACTATCGGCTTATTGATATTTATTCCCTCAAACTCTCTCCGTAGTCCTATAGTCAAAACTCAAGAGTTAAGCCGGCTATAGACAGATAAATATTAAATTGGAAAACCTCATTCTTAAGGGGATTGCCTTGCCCGATGACCTTGAAGATTTGGTCCCTCTGCTAGTATTTTTTAACTAAGCGCCATCTACCGACCAACGACTATACTACAATAACACGAATTGAAGATAAAGCAAGAAAACATGTGGCACAGAGTTTTCATCGTTTTTGCCTATTTATATTCGCTCTCTGAGAGATCTTCGAATACATTTTGTTCCTATAGTTTTTGTAATCTTGTGGGAGTGAGTATCTGCCTAGTGCCTACTTGATAATATAATAATTTATTTATTTTGAACTACACTATGCATTATGCCTGCTGACATATTATGTAGCTTTCATTCTACTAAATGATACATTCTGAAGTCTGATGATGACCAGGTAAGTACTGATCAGTTTTCAGTAACGGGAATAGTTAGGATGACCTAGCTTTTAACATTTATCTAATTGAGCACGGGTGCTACTACATGAAACATTCTGAAGGTCTGATGATGACCAGGTAAGTGCTTATCGGTTCTCAGTAACAGAAATAGTTAGGGTGACCTAGCTTTCAACATTTATCTAATTGAGCACGGGTGCTACTACATGAAATATTCTGAAGGTCTGATGATGACCAGGTAAGTGCTCATCGGTTCTCAGTAACAGAAATAGTTAGGATGACCTAGCTTTCAAAATTTATCTAATTGAGCACGGGTGCTACTACATGAAACATTCTGAAGGTCTGATGATGACCAGGTAAGTGCTTATCGGTTCTCAGTAACAGAAATAGTTAGGATGACCTAGCTTTCAACATTTATCTAATTGAGCACGGGTGCTACTACATGAAATATTCTGAAGGTCTGATGATGACCAGGTAAGTGCTCATCGGTTCTCAGTAACAGAAATAGTTAGGATGACCTAGCTTTCAACATTTATCTAATTGAGCACGGGTGCTACTACATGAAACATTCTGAAGGTCTGATGATGACCAGGTAAGTGCTCATCGGTTCTCAGTAACAGAAATAGTTAGGATGACCTAGCTTTCAAAATTTATCTAATTGAGCACGGGTGCTACTACATGAAACATTCTGAAGGTCTGATGATGACCAGGTAAGTGCTTATCGGTTCTCAGTAACAGAAATAGTTAGGATGACCTAGCTTTCAACATTTATCTAATTGAGCACGGGTGCTACTACATGAAATATTCTGAAGGTCTGATGATGACCAGGTAAGTGCTCATCGGTTCTCAGTAACAGAAATAGTTAGGATGACCTAGCTTTCAAAATTTATCTAATTGAGCACGGGTGCTACTACATGAAACATTCTGAAGGTCTGATGATGACCAGGTAAGTGCTTATCGGTTCTCAGTAACAGAAATAGTTAGGATGACCTAGCTTTCAACATTTATCTAATTGAGCACGGGTGCTACTACATGAAACATTCTGAAGGTCTGATGATGACCAGGTAAGTGCTTATCGGTTCTCAGTAACAGAAATAGTTAGGATGACCTAGCTTTCAACATTTATCTAATTGAGCACGGGTGCTACTACATGAAACATTCTGAAGGTCTGATGATGACCAGGTAAGTGCTCATTGGTTCTCATTCTCAGTAACAGAAATAGTTAGGATGACCTAGCTTTCAACATTTATCTAATTGAGCACGGGTGCTACTACATGAAACATTCTGAAGGTCTGATGATGACCAGGTAAGTGCTCATCGGTTCTCAGTAACAGAAATAGTTAGGATGACCTAGCTTTCAACATTTATCTAATTGAGCACGGGTGCTACTACATGAAACATTCTGAAGGTCTGATGATGACCAGGTAAGTGCTTATCGGTTCTAAGTAACAGAAATAGTTAGGATGACCTAGCTTTCAACATTTATCTAATTGAGCACGGGTGCTACTACATGAAACATTCTGAAGGTCTGATGATGACCAGGTAAGTGCTTATCGGTTCTCAGTAACAGAAATAGTTAGGATGACCTAGCTTTCAACATTTATCTAATTGAGCACGGGTGCTACTACATGAAACATTCTGAAGGTCTGATGATGACCAGGTAAGTGCTTATCGGTTCTCAGTAACAGAAATAGTTAGGATGACCTAGCTTTCAACATTTATCTAATTGAGCACGGGTGCTACTACATGAAACATTCTGAAGGTCTGATGATGACCAGGTAAGTGCTTATCGGTTCTCAGTAACAGAAATAGTTAGGGTGACCTAGCTTTCAACATTTATCTAATTGAGCACGGGTGCTACTACATGAAACATTCTGAAGGTTTGATGATGACCGGGTATGTGCTTATAGGTTCTCAGTAACGGAAGTACTTAGGATGACCTAGTTGATGACCTTGTTTTAATGTTGCCATTGGGGGGCCATCCATAAATTACGTCACACTAATTTCATGACTTTCTGACCCCTCCGCCTCTCCTCGTCACAGCTGGTCACATTTGTGAGACCTCCCCTCGCCCCTAGTGTGACGTCACATATTACGAATTAAGTTCTAAAATAAGTTTTATTTCCATTAATTGTTTTTTAATATTCACCTATACATATATGTATATACCAAATATTCGATTTTGAAATGTGACGTCACAAAATTTAGGATCCCACCACTTGTCACACAATGTCACGCTACATCGAACCCCCCTCCCCCCTAACGTGTGACGTAATTTATGGATGGCCCTTTGTGATTGTTCCTAAATTACAATAATTAATTAATTCTATAGGAAGTAAGGTTATGGGTGCTTCAAGAAATCTGTAGATAATTTTTAACCGACGAAAAAAAAAGGAGGAGGTTCTCAATTCGACACGTATATTTTTTTTTATGTATGATCACGCAGAAATCGGCACAGGGTGGTCCGATTTGGATGATTCTTTTTTTATTGGATAGGGTATGTCTTGAAGTTGGTCCCATATTTTTTTGAAAATTTTATTCCCACCCTAAAGGTACGAAAATAGGGAATGATTGATCATTCACCCGTTTTTTACCCGGAATTTTTACATGTTAACCCCAATAACTTTGTACTGGATGATCAGATTTCGATGATTCTTTTTTTATTGAATAGTGTATACCTTGAGGTTACTCTTGTTTAAATTTCGAAACAAAATTTTACCCCTATAGGTACGAAAATAGGGGATGATTGATATTTCATCTACTACATTTTTACCTGGTAACTGAATCTATAATTCATAAAATCAATAATTTATTCTTAATTATAAGTATTAAAGCAACTAAAAATTAAAAAATAATTACTTTTTAACAAAAAATAAAACCAACGAAAAAAAAACTGAAAAGCAAAAAATAAAATAAACCATTTAGTATTATAAATTAAGATCCGAAATTAACAGTAAATAAATAATTTTGAGGCGGTGCCAAACCAATGAAAAAACAAACGGCGAAAAGATGTGCGCCGCGCTGCTGCTGCCAAGTGCATCGCATGCCGCTGCCCTCATAACATTATGAATTTTATGTAATTAATTTTGGTTGTTTGTTTGGCACGGTCTCAAAATTATTTATTTACTGTTAATTTCGGATCTTAATTTATAATACTAAATGGTTTATTTTATTTTTTGCTTTTCAGTTTTTTTTTCGTTGGTTTTATTTTTTGTTAAAAAGTAATAATCAAATATCACCATTATATCTAGCAGGTACGCGCAGTAGCGTGTCCAGCCAAGTTCAAGCTAACAGAACTGGCGAGCAGTACCGTGTGTAATATTACACCAACGATTTGGAGCCAATTTTGACCCCCTCATAACTCAAAAAGTATTCGAAATAAGCCTGTAAAATTGCTCATTGATTGAGACTTGCGAAATACATATTTGCTCCAGATTTCATAAACACACCTCAAAACGGCTATTAGGATAACGTCCAAAAATCTTTATTTTCTTAGTAAATAATCTAATTAAAATTTCTTTGTATGTAGCAAATGATATTAAATTATTTGAAATAAATAATACAGACATTGTTACAAATTAAAGGTAGCAAAAATTTTGTGAATATGAAATGAAAAGTTACATCATACTCGTACAAGTTCACGTAATTGAAACGGTGGAGGAGCAATTTATTATTATTATCTATTTATTCTCTACATCAAATGAATAAAAAATACTAGTATACAGATTGCAAATTTTAAATTATTGTTGCATAAATTATTGTTAGTCACTATAATAATTAATTATAAAAAAAATATGCGCTTGTCTAAAAAATGTGTAGCTTTGTCTTTTATTACCATCTGAAAATAATAAACCTTACCTACATACTCGTATTAGATTGCCTGTTATGAAACTAACACTATTAAAAATATCAAGGATCAACAAGTTTTATTCTAGTTTCCCCAACGCTGGGGAGTGTGTTGTCTCCAATTTTAATTTCCCCATTTTGCCATCAGATTCTGGTACACCTATAGTTGAGTGAATACAAATTACAAAGGAATAAATCAGAAACTAGCAAATTTTTATAATTTTATTATAATGTGTAATATTATACGAATCACTTCGAGTTACTTTTGACCCGTTCATAACTCGAGACCTATTTCATCTAAATACATGAAATTTAACACATTTATTAAAACCCCTTAGCTTATTTAAAATTTCATAAATGTGGCTAAAATTGTTTTTGATACATTAACATTTAAAAATCCGCATTTTGGTGACTGAACACATTTTTACTGTAATACAGGTACTCACGATATAATTATTTTATTTTATACGCCGATATTTCGACCCAGTTGCAGGGATCGTGGTCAAGGCTAGACTGAAAGTTATTGATATTTAGTGAAACAAGTGAATTAGCGATTCCACTGTGTAGAGTAATTTTACAAATAACAATATGTATATTCATTATCTATAAACACTAATAATTTCTAGACAAAAAGTAATGATATCTTATCAAAAACATAAATGTGAAATGAGAGCCAAGTTAAAAAAAAGTATTGAGATCTAAATGGGTTCCAAGTTCTATGTAATAAAGACAAAAATTTTAGTCACAGGGACATGTAATTCAAACTTTCAAAGCACCATGGCCGCCTATTTCTTGTATTTTGGAAAAAAGTAAGTTAGATCTATAACTCGTCTTCCAGATATATTTTTTGTTTCTGCTTGTGATTCTTCTTCAATAATCAAATCTTGTAAATCTTCTTCATCTTGTTCAACCTAAAACAAACAAACAATGCAGTGTCAAATTAAATTAGCTAGGGAAACTATCTAGAATCTAAAAAATACCACAGTGTAAGCAAACAGACTAAGTTACCGGCAAAATTTGCTCTGCCCCCTCATCAACTTCTATCCCAGACAGATCATATGTTTCTTTAACGACTGAAGTTCCTGATTTTGTAAATCTGAGTTTTGCTGGTTCCTGAACTACCTGAAACATAATAACTTAAGTGAGCGAAGGTAATGTTTTTGCTGCTACAGTCAGTAATAAGCCATACACAAAAATTCAAATGAGTCCAAACACGATGGTTCTACGCAGTGCCATCACTGAGATCCTTTACCCACCTTCGGAGTCCACCATCAGGTAGGTAACATCATCAGTCACCAAGGTCTTAATGAGACCTTTCAAATAAGTCCAAACACGATGGTTCTACGTAGTGCCGTCACTGAGATCCTTTACCCACCTTCGGAGTCCACCATCAGGTAGGTGACATCATTAGTCACCAAGGTCTTAATGAGAGCTTTCAAATGAGTCCAAACACGATGGTTCTACGTAGTGCCGTCACTGAGATCCTTTACCCACCTTCGGAGTCCACCATCAGGTAGGTGACATCATCAGTCACCAAGGTCTTAATGAGAGCTTTCAAATGAGTCCAAACACGATGGTTCTACGTAGTGCCGTCACTGAGATCCTTTATCCACCTTCGGAGTCCACCATCAGGTAGGTGACATCATCAGTCACCAAGGTCTTAATGAGAGCTTTCAAATGAGTCCAAGCACGATACTTCTACATAGTGATGTCACTGAGATCCTTTACCCACCTTCGGAGTCCACCATCAGGTAGGTGACATCATTAGTCACCAAGGTCTCCATGAGATCTTTTAAATGAGTCCAAACACAATGGTTCTACGTAGTGCCGTCACTGAGATCCTTTACCCACCTTCGGAGTCCACCATCAGGTAGATGACATCATCAGTCACCAAGGTCTTAATGAGACCTTTCAAATGAGTCCAAACACGATGGTTCTATCTAGTGCCGTCACTGAGATCCTTTACCCACCTTCGGAGTCCACCATCAGGTAGGTGACATCATCAGTCACCAAGGTCTTAATGAGAGCTTTCAAATGAGTCCAAACACGATGGTTCTACGTAGTGCCGTCACTGAGATCCTTTATCCACCTTCGGAGTCCACCATCAGGTAGGTGACATCATCAGTCACCAAGGTCTTAATGAGAGCTTTCAAATGAGTCCAAGCACGATACTTCTACATAGTGATGTCACTGAGATCCTTTACCCACCTTCGGAGTCCACCATCAGGTAGGTGACATCATTAGTCACCAAGGTCTCCATGAGATCTTTTAAATGAGTCCAAGCACGATGGTTCTACGTAGTGCCGTTACTGAGATCCTTTACCCACCTTCGGAGTCCACCATCAGGTAGGTGACATCATCAGTCACCAAGGTCTCAATGAGACCTTTCAAATGAGTCCAAGCACGATACTTCTACATAGTGACGTCACTGAGATCCTTTACCCACCTTCGGAGTCCACCATCAGGTAGGTGACATCATCAGTCATCAAGGTCTCAATGAGACCTTTCAAATGAGTCCAAACACAATGGTTCTACGTAGTGCCGTCACTGAGATCCTTTACCCACCTTCGGAGTCCACCATCAGGTAGGTGACATCATCAGTCACCAAGGTCTTAATGAGACCTTTCAAATGAGTCCAAACACGATGGTTCTATCTAGTGCCGTCACTGAGATCCTTTACCCACCTTCGGAGTCCACCATCAGGTAGGTGACATCATCAGTCACCAAGGTCTTAATGAGAGCTTTCAAATGAGTCCAAACACGATGGTTCTACGTAGTGCCGTCACTGAGATCCTTTATCCACCTTCGGAGTCCACCATCAGGTAGGTGACATCATCAGTCACCAAGGTCTTAATGAGAGCTTTCAAATGAGTCCAAACACGATGGTTCTGTGTCGTGACGTCACTGAGATCCTTTACCCACCTTCTGAGTCCACCATCAGGTAGGTGACATCATCAGTCACCAAGGTCTCAATGAGACCTTTCAAATGAGTCCAAGCACGATACTTCTACATAGTGATGTCACTGAGATCCTTTACCCACCTTCGGAGTCCACCATCAGGTAGGTGACATCATCAGTCACCAAGGTCTCAATGAGACCTTTCAAATGAGTCCAAGCACGATACTTCTACATAGTGATGTCACTGAGATCCTTTACCCACCTTCGGAGTCCACCATCAGGTAGGTGACATCATTAGTCACCAAGGTCTCCATGAGACCTTTTAAATGAGTCCAAGCACGATGGTTCTACGTAGTGCCGTCACTGAGATCCTTTACCCACCATCGAAGTCCACCATCAGGTAGGTGACGTCATCAGTCACCAAGGTCTCCATGAGACCTTTTAAAATATGAGTCCAAGCACGATGGTTCTACGTAGTGCCGTCACTGAGATCCTTTACCCACCTTCGGAGTCCACCATCAGGTAGGTGACATCAACAGTCACCAAGGTCTCAATGAGACCTTTCAAATGAGTCCAAGCACGATACTTCTACATAGTGACGTCACTGAGATCCTTTACCCACCTTCGGAGTCCACCATCAGGTAGGTGACATCATCAGTCATCAAGGTCTTAATGAGACCTTTCAAATGAGTCCAAGCACGATACTTCTACATAGTGATGTCACTGAGATCCTTTACCCACCATCGAAGTCCACCATCAGGTAGGTGACGTCATCAGTCACCAAGGTCTCCATGAGACCTTTCAAATGAATCCAAACACGATGGTTATACGTAGTGCAGTCAATGAGATGCTAATACCCACCTTCGGAGTCCATCATCATTTAGGTCTCCATCCGCCGTCAAACGAAATTCTCAAGATAGCTAAAACGTTCAAAAAATAAACACACTAAAAATAATGTACTCAATATACATACTTACCAATAGTTTTGTTGGAGACCTCGGTCACGTGTTTCACTTTACATTTTCATACAATATTTAGCCACAGTCAGTCTTACTCTATGATAGGGTCAATAAACTAAACGAAATTATAATCTACTTTACATATATTTACAAACTTAATTTCTATTGTTCTTTTACGAAATATTTATATTTGTACTATTTACAATATGACTTCATTCAAAAAATTTTCAAAACGTGAAGTTTTAGTTTTTATTAGGAAAAAATAACGCGCGTACAACCCACCCGTCACAAGAGTCATCGAGACACTGATCGAGCACGCGACGCAGGGCTTAGCGGGGGCGCTCCAGTGGGGTACTGGTGAAGTTTTGGGTTTTTATTCATTATTTAAAAATAATAAAAGAATTAAGAAAAAAACAACAATACAAATTGTGAAACACGTCATTACATATTTTTTAGTACAAAATTCATGCCGAACTATATATCCGTTACAAAGAAAGTTTACAATTTAGGTTGAAGAAGGACCTATTTAACAAAATTTTTTCCCAATATTTGGGAGAGGTTATTAAAATTTTAAACAATACAATATCATTGTGATGACCTTCAGTATACCATATATTTTTTATATGGAAATCGCACAAAAGGATTCATCTGCAGTCTTCTTCAAACTTACAGTGTTTTTGAGATTTGAGCGAGCCAATCCCCTTAAGTCATGAAATCTTAACCAATCTAAACCCACGTCACTGCGTGACCACGAAATTGCGTAGCTGAAAAGGGCTGGAACTGAGCGAGGAACAAACAATCAACTGTTTCATTGTTTTTTTTTAAATGATTGTCAGTATGTAGAAGAATAAGTCATCTAGGTTTTCAGTAGTTAAACAGTATCAAAAAGGACTTGGAGGAAGAGGACTTAGAAACAAATCGAGTGATTTGATCGCAAGACTGACCAATATGTGGACTTCAGAGAAATAACACTTGCAACCCAACCAACTAAGTAGGTACATAAAATTATTATTTTATTATGCCTGCTGAGGAGGAGAAGTTCAATTTATAGCAAGTTTTCAACAAGATTGAGCATAACTATATTATCCAAGGTCGCAGACATTACGCATAAGCTTTACGCATCTCTGATTCTAATCGCATGACTACGCTAAGAACTGATATGACACATTTCGCTATGCAAGCGAGGCAAGATGTGTACCCCTATGGGGAATGGGTAAAAATAGCTTTATTTATGTTGTAAATGTTGTAATACGTAACTAGAGTTGTACGTAACGAGATTCCAACTTTTTCTGCAGTTGTAAATTAACCTGCCTGCAATTTACGGTTTTGCGTGTTGATAGATGATTGTTTGACTTGTGTATTAACTCTCTCTGGTCACAGAAAATACAGAGTATTTTCTTGAACCTTGGTAAAAGGAAAAATTCTCAAAGTTATTCACAAAAGCTTGTCAACCAAAATACGTAATTAAAGTAACTGTAGTAACATGAAATACCTGTATAAGTTCTATGTGCTAAAAAGTTGTTACCTCCAGTTGTCATAGTTTTTACTAACATCCATCAATCAGTAGGATAATCCCTGCACTTTTGCTCACTGTAGGACCGGACTTTCCTTTCCACAACGAGGAGGCTTGAAACATAATGATAATGAACTATCCCCGCAATGCGTCTGTGCACATTGATTAGCCGATTAGAGGTTATTGACCAATCTGATGGTAGTTCGTACAGATGTACATACGTAAAGAGTGTTGACTCAATTTCTAACAGTTGCCTGTATATGCCAAGGTATACGTACCTACCTGTCCGTTCGTCATGAGTATAGTAACCCCTAAATTATTCAGCAAAACCATATAGGAATATTGATATAAGGTGATACCTTATTGTTTTGTGTTGAGACAAAGACCGCCAACAAATGCTTCGCAAATCCACAATGAAATCATTTAAAAGACAATGGCAACAAATTGAATGTGATACAAAACAGTAAAGTCACCCAGTTAGCTCTTAGAGAAACTCAAGTTTCCGTACTAATGCCCTTCACGGGCCGTACACACGTGTTCGGGAGTCGCCTCTTTTGCTGGCATCGAAACAGTTTGATATAGTTTAGAAATCAAAATAACAATTTGAACAGACACTGACAACAAAAACCTTAATTTGGGTTCCCTGGTTGTCTATTTTCAACAATAATTGTTATTATTTTATGGAAATTTAGACTATCTAGACTACAGCAGTAGCCGCCTACCGTTAGTCAATTGCAGCCGTTGTTTCTTGGATAATAAAAACCGATAGATTTTAAGTTTTACAATACAGCTCGTATTTAATATACAGTATGTATGCTCTATGGATTTAATGATTTATAAATATTTTATCTGAAATCTCATGATTTTTATTGAGGAATAATATATGATTTAGCTAGAAATTTAAATTATTATAATGTTGTTAAGCAATTAAACTTAAATTAGCTTACTCGCATTTCTAAAACATTCCTAATCATCGTAGCGCTCAAATTCGCATGTCTCTCCAAAACCGTTTTCGATCGGTTTTATATGAAAACTCCCTGTAAATACACGTGCGTGTGTAATGCATATTTTGTGCGTGAGTTAACCGCTTGGGCCTCCGAAAATGGTTGCATTGGTCCCTTTTCGTTTTTATGATCCATGGTGCATTCGAAAGGGCTTCTCGATTTCATATTAGGGCCGGTGTTTGCCAGTTGGCCCAAACAAGTTCTTGGTACAACACCAATAGCAAGCTGGAACGCTATGGAATATAAATTACTACTAGCTGCCCGGACAGACTTCGTTCTGTCATAAGTTTTTTATTTTATTTTGAGATGTAAGCTATCCTATCTTTCAAGTTGGATCAAACTGCACACGGTGTGCAAATTTGATTAAAATCGGTTCAGTAGTTTAGGAGTCCATCGCGGACAAACAACGTGACACGTAATTTATATATATTAAGATGTAAACAGAAAGGGTATGAACAATTATTTTAAAAGGGGTTGAGTATCCTGAAGTATCCTCGACATCAGAATTCTGCTGCAGTATTGTCTGTTCTTTGATTTCAACTTACTGAACTTACGTCACATGTCATAATCGAAGGTTATGACCATAGTCTACTGTACCGTTATCTTGAACTTATCAATTATTTTTCCAATAATACTTGAACATCTTTACTGTCGTAATTCATCATCACAGTCTGTAGCCACTGTACCACTGATGCGATCCGTGCGATTCCGCCTTCGTCAGTGTCGTCAACTCGTCACCCTGTTAATCTAAAATAGTTTGGCAAAAACATTATGTTTGGTTTGAACAAAACAATAGCCAATTTCAACAAGTTCACCGTGAATCTTAAGAACGATCGTTAAATTAAGATTCAGCGTTATTGAGATGTTTCCAATGTAATATGATAGGTGCGATAAAGTGGCTAATGTGATCTTTTGTTATTTCCTCAATGTGTAGGAGGACGTCTACGGCTGGTGGTCCAGTTTCCAGTTCCATAATTGACTGTTCTCTGTGACTCGTGTCGTGTGTTGCGTTTATTACAATAATTTTACCCATTTTTACATTATTTGATCGCGCTATTAAACAGGATATATCAATAAACAAATTAAGGAACATGCAATCGTTGTGCATTTTTTTACCATATTGCGAAAAGAATTCGTCAGCTTTATGTAATGGAATACAGACGTTAAATTAAAATCTCAATGACATGAGAGAACAGTCAATGAGACTGAATATACCAGCGAAATACAGCAGCCAAGCAACTTGAATTGCGTATCAGTTATTAAAAGCGACACATGGGAGAAGGAAACCCTGCAAAAAGTTTTTGTCGAGGCAGTTGAATATAGATTAACCTTATATTATCGCTAGTCCGTGCCCGGAGGCACTGTGGGCGAGTCTGAGGGTAAGGTAGCTCGGTGGTCGTGTGAGCCACTTTCGCTAGTGTGAGTCTCTTAAGCCGGTTTCATACGACGTGCTATCGTGAATACTGTCTTATTTATTTAATTTTTTCGTCGTTCCTCGAAAGAGTTACATTTTGGTCTAATCATAACGACAGAACAATATCTGAATGGTTATAAACAAAAAACAGACTTATACTCAGTGAAAAAAAGAATACAAATTAGGCAAATCACTGAATTCTTATAATGCTTATATGTATGAGCACTCATCATCAAGTTTTCTTGCAAGTACTAGTTACGAATACATGATTTGCCCCTTTCTACACCATGTTTAGTCAACGTGAGCTGATTACTACTGGCGCCAGGCTAGTAATAGTAGGTACTAGAATAGTTCTACAAATAGAACAAATAGTTGCACTAGACTCGACTGGCGCCATAGTCTTCACTTACATTAAGCGTAGTTTAAACTTATGAGAATCCCACTGTATTTTACAAAGATGACAATAATTTAGTGTCTGTGTCTAAGTTGTGTACTTAGTAATATTAGTAGTGGATATTTATAGGAATAAACCGTTTTCATTTGATAAGATAACACACCCAACCAAACACATTTTAGTTTTACAAATTAAGTAACTATGTACAGAATCTGTAAAAATTGTAGTTCTGAAGGTATGATGGATGTTTCCGCTTTCCGATTCGAGAATCTACTCCATTTCTTCCAGACAAGAAAGATTATGTTGATAACGTCCGAGTACCGTGTATAGCGACCTTAAAACATCGTGCGTACAGCGAGTTGGAAGTGCAAACGTGAATGAAATCGGACACTCGCCGGCTCCGGGACTCGTATTGTGGCTCCGTTGGTGGGATTAATAACTGCTGATTTATTATTCCTGCCCGCAAGAGACGAAATAGGGAAAGAGAAGGGGAGATATGGAAAGGGAGGGAGAACATGATGATGCAAATTTTGGTAGGTTTTGTTTATCTTCAGGACTACGGAAAGTAGATTTGTAGTGATTATGGATCGCTGGTTTTTAAAAAAGCCAAAGTAATAGATCTTTTTCGATTTTTTCAAATATTGGCACATGCAATGATACGAAATCTTAGTTGTCTGAATGGCTTGAAAACCACCAGCTTGCAAAAAAATGAGTTTTTCATATCTATTAGTAAGAGTATTCTCGGAAGTCAAGCCGGGGCTGAGATCAACCTGCTACGGAAGTAAGACTAAGACACACATATTTATGGTACTACTTCCATGACAGTTACATAGAGTACCTAGGAACACTAGGAACATGGGATAATACAACCTATTTTTAACAGACTTCAAAAAAGGAGGTTCTGTATTCAAGTATGTATGTATGTAGGTCTATCTAAATGAGCGTTGTAAAAGCCAGCGTGACTTTGTATTTATATGCGTTATGGTCGAGGGTGAGCTTAATAAGTGCTAATGGTTTGGATTGAAGTTTGTTACACTTGAGATACTTAGAGAGAGAGATTAACTACGAGTGACAGAGAAAGAATAAGTAGCGCAACGAGTAGCAAACATGTTTACCATTTACAGAAATGCATAAAAAATCTTTTAGATAATAATAACAATGTTGTAGGTCTCCTCAATCTTAGTTGTAATTTTTAATTTAACCATAGGCCTTCTACAGTAGTAGTCATTATTTGTATTTCATTAATGGCATTTATTACTATAAATTAATATAATAATTATAGATTCCTATGATTTGTGATCAAATTACTACTCGTTTCGATAGTGTAATTTACGATGTTGGCAACATCGAAACATCCCACACCGGAAAATCTACCGAAATGAAACAAATCACTGAAGCAACAACAGTGAATATCAAAGCATACGTCAATGTAGTAAACCTGCAGTAAAGATGGACTACAAAGGTAATTAAACGTTACGCAAGCACGGCCAGCTATTATAACAGAAGGAAGACTAATAGCAATAATAGCTCTGCAAACACGCGCTTGTCTTTACACCTATCTACATCTAGTTCTAATTATTGCGGAATCAGGCTCCAAAATAGATTGTTTAACTGGGTTATCTCTGTGAAGTTTTCCTGTGCCTTATTATGACCATGTCATAATATGTAGGTACTACATAGTATCTCAATGATTATGACTCGTAAACATGTTCACCTAGGAGGACAAGTCCACTAATTATTAAGATATTATATTATATTATATTATATATATAGATTGATGGACTCCATCAATATATCCATCAGATGGAGTTTAGAAAAATGCAACAGTTCTTATGATATAAAATGAATCGTTTCTAATCTCTAGTGCTTCTCTAGGAAAACTCGTAAATTCATCAGAATATATCATAATTATAATCTAAATTTTACTAACAAAAAATAACCGACTTCAAATTCTCAAAAACTACCTGTCAGATCTCGTTCAAATTTATGTGGGACCACATGACAAGCACCAGCTTTCTATTAAAAAAAGAATCATCGAAATCGGTTGACGTGATATTGAGTTATTCGTCAATTTGTCGCGCACATCTTAACACAAATTTACGACTTATGTAGTTTTCTCATGGATGCCATTGTCAGATCTCAATAAAATTTATGTGGGACCACATGACAGCCATCAGCTTTCGATTAAAAAAAGAATTATCAAAATCGGTTCGCACAGTCCAAAGTTCTGAGGTAACAAACATAAAAAAAAAAAAAAAAAAAAAAATACAGTCGAATTGAGAACCTCCTCCTTTTTTTGAAGTCGGTTAAAAAGTCAGTTATGATTCGATAAATTGTAACAAGGTAGTTATAACAAAGCAACAAAATACCATTCGAAATTTTCGCCTTAAAATGGGATGGGATAAGTAACACTTCAAGGAGGGATTATGTGATTGACAGTTTTTATCAATATAAAGTAGATATTTCTACTATTTGTTAGCATACGATGCATTGCGGACGGCGCAACTACGCTGAAAACATTATCTGTCAATCATGCAATTATATAATCTGCATTCACGTTTCGTTAAATATTTCCATTTAACTCTGCAAACACGATCCCGTTTTGATAGCGTGCTAGTTGTTTCACTCTGTTCCTGGAAGTAAAACTAGTACTATGCACGGATTTTCGCAATCATTTAAGCAGGATGTGCTATTTATAATACGACTTTGGTAACGCTTTCGATTGCTGCACAGTGCACCTCGTGCCTTGAATGATGATAAACTATTTATGCATAGGGTATGACATTTAATAAAAGTAAACGAAGTCACAACTCACATTTGTCCACAATGTATAATAGAATTAAATAAGTACTTAGTCTAATTTGTTAATTCGTCGAAATGTTTTAAGTTGTATAAGAAAATAAGTGTACAGGGATGTATATTGGGTCCTCTTTTATAAAACTAGTAAATAAAACAACCGCCTGTTATCAAAAACGGCATCATGATATACCTTTTTGAAATACTTATTGTGAGTTCTTTAATTTGATACCCATATTGTGTTATTCGATTTATTTTTTGATACTTCAAACAATGGCATCTCACAGCCACCATATTTGTTAACTTCACTTATCTAAGAACACTTGGGTTATCAAGATGAATCTAACGATATTCTTAATCATATAAATCCGTGCAGCGGTTTGGAAGATACGAGGTAATAAAGAATATTAGGTACATGCATACTTACAAACATAGATATTATATAAATAAATACATACATACATAAAAGATACGCGCGAAAAACAGCCCTTCCTGGCAGTCGGGTAAAAATAGGCAAATATTGCTGTTTGATGTACAAAATTGCTATACAATGTTTGTTTATTTTCCTTTGCGGTGTAATAGATGATGTTACTAATAAAATTTATTAGTAACATAATCTATTACACCGCTATGTTTTACAACATTACAAACAATTAATTTTCAATGGTTTCTCGAAAATACATTAAATAACGTCAAATGTTTTACGATATTCACACAATGTTACCAAATTAGTTTCGTGCTCATTTCGAAATCACATTCGAAATTTTACGTTAGATGTGTGACTAGTGAGTAAACTAAATACTGTGTGCTGTTTGGCAACATTAGGTACCTACTCGTTCTTTTATTTCGCAGTGCAGTTTGGTGCTACACGTTTGAGCTAAAGTAGGCAGGTATAACGTAAGCTGAAGCCAATGCTTAAATAAACACTAATCTAAAGTCTAAACTACTAAATAAATAAATAATAGTATTTGAGAAAACAACATTTTCTACAACTTGGTTAGTATAAATAGTTTATTTTTAATAACATTTCATATTCCCGATTTCATTACTTCAGAGTCATTAGTATCGTGTAATGCATCGTGCAGTGCACGGAATATGATTATTCAACTAAAATAACTTACCGTGCTTGTGTATTGCTATCGGCCAAAATTTTAATATATAGGTTAAATTTTAGACCATTAAGTTATATTCTCTCACTAGACCTATTAAATTAATCGTGTCTTTCAATCATCAATAACAGGAAGGCGATTATATCGTAAATAAGCTTACTGATTAATCTATCTACTCTAATGACGTCATCGAATGCATTCTGTGCTAAGTTTTGATTGATTCTGTGAAGTGTACTATTAGATTTATTAAATGGAACGAACAGATAATAAGAACTTGGTTATCGATGACGCTTTTATAACGGAGGTTAATTTTATATCGACAGGTTTATTGGTTCTTTGTTGTTTGCTTGTTAACTAAACACTTCTGGTTTTACGTTCAACTCCTTATGTGTAGCGCGAGCGTAATGAATGAAATATGAATGATCATGAATGAATGTTTATCTTGCTCAGTCATGCGTACATTTATGTTGCAATGATAGACGTCATTTTGTCGTTACAGTGGTCCTTCCATCACAATCTGGAGAGTTCCCATTAAAAGTTCCCGACATTGAAATCATAGTTACATTACCCGTCTTATGGGATTTCTCTAGAAATGTAATACCTAATAACATTTTCTATTTATAATAATAAATAAAAAAATAATAATAAATAAATAAAACTTATTTATTTATTTATTATTATATTATTATAATATTTATTATTATATTTACAATAATAAATAAATAAATTTTATTTATTTCAGGCAGTTTTAGCCCTTAGTGCTTGTTCACACTGAACTCGCGGGCGCGGGCGCGGGCGCGGTCGCGAAATATCAAACATATGACCTACTATGAAAGTGTTCACACCAAAACGCGCGCGAGGTGTATGTAGCGTTTACCGCGACCGCGCTCGCGCCCGCGAGTTCAGTGTGAACAAGCACATAGAGTTAGTAACAATTTACTTATTAACTATGTTAGTACAATACAATTTCATTCAAAATACATTACATTCTATTAATTACATTGAAATTTTAATTTAATTTAGTTTACATTGAATTTGATGTCTTTGCTACCATTATTTAATTATTTAACAATTATATCCTATAATTACCAAACAATCCCTTAAACAGAGTGCAAATATTTATGCAATATTTATGCAAAGGTCAAAAATATTACTCAATAACATGCATTAAAATTTGCAAGGTAATAAAGTAATATTGTAGGAGATTGTGTAATGGCCAACATACAATTCTATAAATTCTTACTGCATCTTTATTCGCTTCGCATACATTTATGTCTCTTATGGTAATAAATACCAACGCTTTGTAGGCAAAAAGGAAGCGGAGAATTGCCGACACGAAATGTTAGTATAGTTGATCGAATCGAAATACATACCTAGGTAACACTGAAAGTGTTTAGAATATGAAAAACGGCTTAATGTAGAAAGTTGCCAATACTTTTATTGTTTTTCGAAGTAATCTCCGTCCCTCTCTACACATCGTCCCATTCGATGGAACCACTGAGAAAAGCAGTGGGCCCATTCTTCCTTAGGGGTCTCTTCTATGGCATTTTCGTACGCTTTCACCGCATCTTCAGGGCTCGTAAAGCGAATACCTCGAATTTTATCTTTAGTTCTTGGGAATAAATAAAAGTCGCAGGGTGCCAGGTCAGGACTATATGGCGGATGACTCATTATCTCGACACCTGCCATAGTCAAATATTCAACAGTCCGTTTTGCGGAGTGCGCTGAAGCATTGTCGTGGCGAAGGAGGATCCTGCTTCGAGGGCGCTACTGCCGAATTTTTTCCAAGACAACAGGCAAACAGCGATTGACATACCAGTCTGCAGTAACTGTCCTCCATCTTCTAACACAACTGTCGCGAAATGACCTTTCCGACCAAAGAATGAAGCAATCATCTTTTTTCCTTGACTTCTTCCTTTCTTTACCTTAGTTGGCCGATCCTCGAAAGGAAACACCCACTGAGCTGACTGTCTTTTGGTTTCGGGTTCGTAGCAATATATCCAGCTTTCATCACCTGTGACGATGTCAAATACAGCATTTGAGTCACCGCCGTTGAACTTATGTAACATTTGGCGACACCAATCCATGCGAAGGTGTTTCTGGTCGTCGGTTAAAGTATGGGGAATCCATCTGGTACAAAGCTTCCTGACGCCTAAATGTTCGTGTAATATTTTTTGAACTTGACTCATACCAATGCCTAGGCTTGCCCGTATCTGCTGATAGGTCACTCTCTTATCTTCCTCTATCATGCGTCGCACAGCACTGATGTTATCTTCAGTAGTCGCTGTTAAAGGACGTCCCTCACGCGGATCATCATTGAGATTGCTACGTCCACGCTTAAACTCGTTAAACCAATTGTAAATAGTGGCACGAGATGGGGCTTCATTAAGAAATGCTAATCGCAGCCTATCATAGCTTTGTTGTTGAGTAAGCCCACAACGAAAGTCATAATAAATCATTGACCGAAAATTTTCTCGCGTTAGGTTCATTTTCACGTGTAACAAGAGTTTTAGATTTGCCGCCAATTCACAAAAACAAATAACAAATGAATGCAATATACTACATTAGGTTACCAAAGAGTCCTAAAATTGAAATTCAAAAAAAGTTTTCATTAGCTATGCTTCTAACTGGCCAGTTCTAAACATTTTCAATGTGACCCACGTATAAAACATTGGACTCAAGAAAGAGAGTGGTGGCTTGCTGCGCAGTTATTGACCAACCACCATGCATGCGTACCCTAGGAAATAAAGTGCTGGTTATAATAATAAGAGTATTCTCCAGCAACTTGCAAAATATGTATTACATGTAGTTGCAGCTTTAAGTTTTGACACCTCTGCAATCTCGTTAAGATCGGTCCCGGTTGCTGTTGTAAATAACTGACAAAAGAGCAGTCAAACTACTGGGTCAATCAAGATTCAGGGTCACCATAGCCCACGAACAATAAACCTAACTCCATAGCCATCCCCAATGCGTTGCCCGCAAAACAAGTCTCGAAAGATTAACTTTATCATTCTTGTCAATTTCACTAATAGCAGATTAATTATATTACAAACGAGTATCATTACAGAGACCGCGTTACATCACTCAAGTACTTAAGTTAGTATTTCCGTTTCCTATTAAGATCAGCTGATCTGCGGTAAGAGTTGGGAGGCAGATAAAAACAGATGCTTTCGGATCGTCAATCAAGCCATCCGGTTGCAGATGCGACAATAAGATAAAAAGGATGTTAAGAACCCTACGCATAATCCATCCCGTAACCTAAGACTCTGGGAAAATGCAGGCAGTTCTGGCGGTGAATAGCAGTTGAACATCAAGGTAAAGTAATATGGTAATGCTAAGTACGATATAATTTTGTACGTTAGGATATTGTATTCCATGCTGTTGTCTGATTGGAGATTGTCACAATTTCGCTAGAATTTTCTTTTAAAATATTCATGAAACCTTTAAATAACATGAATTTCAACCATATCTTTATGTAGGTATAGATAGTACAGTAATTATTATTGTCATGGCCAATTCTTGAAAACATAGGGATCGTGCGTAAATAATCTTAACATGAAGAATATGTATGATTGAGTAACGTTGCGGCGTCGCGGTCGGTCGGTAATAACTTTAGCTCTTTGATAAACCATTCTAAGATAGAATGTTAGCAAAATTTTGCTTATTATGTCGTAATAAATTAATAAATTTAATCTTTCTTAAGTATCACTGTATGCTTTCCGAATACAATAAAATAAATAAATAAATAAATTTCCCGCATTCATTATTTACTTACGACAATTTACGCAATTCTACAATGTTTAATGTTTTTAAGGTCCCGAAGTAAAATCGGAACTCTTAGTGAGTGTTCATACTGAACTCGCGGGCGCGGGCGCGGGCGCGGGCGCGGGCGCGGGCGCGGGCGCGGGCGCGGGCGCGGGCGCGGGCGCGGGCGCGGGCGCGGTCGCGGGCGCGGTGGCGGATTCGTGTTCACACTGGCCGCCAGGCGTTTGCGCGATTGTGACATGTTGTCAGAGGTTGAAAACATGGACGACGATCTTTTTTTAACCGAAAATTCATACCTAAAGTTCCATTTAGGTACTCACCCTCCATATCAGGAAACAATTCAGCAATTTCCTTCCATAGTTTATTAAGAATGTTTCTGTTCATAAGATGCCTGTGTTTACTCTGCCAAATCTGAGTTCAAATCAAATCAGTTCTAGCCTGAATAGTACTAATAAACTCTTCTGTATTGAAGGACATGATCTTAGATGAGAGAACAACCCTTTAATCTGGGGACATAATGAATTCATGTGCTATCGTTTCTAGCGACAAGTTCAAAATGGTTGAACTTACCTGACATAATCGCGCGTTCCGCCGCTAGTTCAGTGTGAACACACTCATACATTCTCATGCGATTGATATTGCCGCTAGCGGGCCGCGCGCGGTTGTCGCTAGCGTGCCCGCTACTTACACCGCACGTGCGTTTTGTATGTGAACACTCTCATAGTAGTTCATATGTTTGAAATTTCGCGACCGCGCCCGCGACCGCGCCCGCGAGTCAGTATGAACAAGCACTTATACACTCGCGAGCAAGCAAATCAACTCCACACGTAATCTACCAAAAATTTATGATTTTTTCCAAAAACGTGTACTTAATTTATTCTAAATTTTTGTACATCGTTTGAAACCACCAATTTAAAGTCACGCTTTTCAAAAATGTATAATTTTATAGTAAAGTATTTGTCTTTCGGAAAAAAATACATTTGTATGCACGCTTACACGTTGAGTCGATTTGCCTGCTCGCGAGTATAGTTTTGTCATGCCCATCCGTCTGTCCAAAGCGCCGAGAGGCAATAAATATGTAACATATTTATTAAAACTCCAGAATCTTTGAATAAAATATTGAAAAACATTTTTTTTCAGGGTACCTCCCCTACAGGTAACGTTAGGATGAATTTTTATTCGTCGTGTACCCTATAGTGTGGAATATCGTTGAAAAGATCTTCCAAAAACATTATGGGTCTTATAAGATCATTTTTAGGGTTCCGTAGCCAAATGGCAAAAAACGGAACCCTTATGGATTCGTCATGTCTGTCTGTCTGTCCGTCCGTATGTCACAGCCACTTTTCTCCGAAACTATAGAAACTATACTGTTAAAACTTGGTAAGTAGATGTATTCTGTAAACCGCATTAAGATTTTTATACAAAAATAGAAAAAAAAACAATAAATTTTGGGGTTCCCCATACATAGAACTGAAACTCAAAAATTTTTTTTTCATCAAACCCATACGTGTGGGGTATCTATGGATAGGTCTTCAAAAATGATATTGAGGTTTCTAATATCATTTTTTTCTAAACTGAATAGTTTGCGCGAGAGACACTTCCAAAGTGGTACAGTAGAATCCCGATTATCCGGATCAAATAAAACCAGGGGTGTTCCGTATAATCGAAAATCCGGATAATCGATTTCAAATTCAAATCAAACAATATTTAAATTTTATAAAAAAATACGTGCTATAATGATAATGAATTACGTAATACTACGCGTTTACTTCAAGTTTGCCCTCGTCGACCGTTACGATTTCACAGCTAACGGTACTGTAGACAAAACAGTAATCAAATAATTTCACTAACTTAAATAACAAATTACGTATGCCACTGTGTAAAACATTTTCTATTTTAGTCATTGAAGCGACAAAAATCAACGTAAAATAAATCAATAGAAAAATAATTTAACGAAAGTAACATCAAAATCAACAACAAACTCAAGAACGTACTCGCCGCACGGGACCTCGAAAATACGCGGGTAGCGTTGCTGTCCGTACTAAATGAGGTGCGGTACGAGGAGCGGGACGGGAGGTAAGGGCAAACTTGACGTGAACGCGTAATACTTATGTAATTTAGAACTTTGATTGGAAATAACTTGTAGTTGATCTTGGATGCAATCGTTTCATGTTTTCATTGCAGCCAAGATGCTTCTTGTATCAAAATTGTAATTTATAACGTGCCTGGTTGCGCGGTAAAACATTTTTAAATCAGCAAGTAGAGCCGTGACGCGAGTCCGGATAATCGGATGTTCGGATAATCGAGGTTCGGATAATCGGGATTCTACTGTAAAATGTGTGTCCCCCCCCCCTGTAATTTCTAAAATAAGAGAATGATAAAACTAAAAAAAATATATGATGTACATTACCATGCAAACTTCCAACGAAAATTGATTTGAACGAGATCTAGTAAGTAGTTTTTTTTTTAATACGTCATAAATCGTAAACCGCAAAAAACATCGATCAAAGTTACAACGAACTACAAAAACTTTTATATTATGTTACTTGCTGCTACGGAACCCTTAACGGGCGAGTCCGACTCGCACTTGGCCGCTTTTTTCCATTTTTGGAATTAGGGCTCCGTTTGCGAAAATTTGGCTTTAAAGTGCTAATTTTGGTTAGAGAGTCAAGTGCCCCCCCCCTCTGCTGGCTAAACGGTTGGAGTTGGACAATTAAAAAAATTCTCAAAAACACATTAAGTATATTATGATGAATTTACAAGAAAAACTATCACGGCTATGGTAGCATTAGTAGTTAACTAGTTAATGAGTAATAGTCGATAAACTTACTAGTTCGGAACCCTACATTGCGCGTTGCCTTACACACACTTGCTTGGTTTTTCCCGGTCGATATTTATGTGACAGATAAATATTTGATCTCGGGTCACGGGTGTCTACTGCTTGGTTATGAATGTACAAAACATACGTGTTTATTTATTTATTGGTACCTAATTTATATGTATCAAGATTAGGCTCCATAACAAGTTTCATCGCGGCACTAGCCCGAGGTGATTACTTAGCCTTTGATAGCTTCGACCGATTAATCTTGCGAAATTAATAAACTGCCGATAAGTATAGATTCGAACCAGTCAACTTATAATTAGACACCTGCGTTGAGCTTGAGACCTTTAGCTAAAAGGGCTTTGATGTTGATGATGAAATTTAGTAAAATATACTGCCTATAAGTGAGTGTTCATACTGAACTCGCGGGCGCGGGCGCGGGCGCGGTCGCGGGCGCGGTGGCGGATTCGTGTTCACACTGGCCGCCAGGCGTTTGCGCGATTGTGACATGTTGTCAGAGGTTGAAAACATGGACGACGATCTTTTTTTAACCGAAAATTCATACCTAAAGTTCCATTTAGGTACTCACCCTCCATATCAGGAAACAATTCAGCAATTTCCTTACATAGTTTATTAAGAATGTTTCTGTTCATATGATGCCTGTGTTTACTCTGCCAAATCTGAGTTCAAATCAAATCAGTTCTAGCCTGAATAGTACTAATAAACTCTTCTGTATTGAAGGACATGATCTTAGATGAAAGAACAACCCTTTAATCTGGGGACATAATAAATTCATGTGCTATCGTTTCTAGCGACAACTTCAAAATGGTTGAACTTACCTGACATAATCGCGCGTTCCGCCGCTAGTTCAGTGTGAACACACTCATACATTCTCATGCGTTTGATATTGCCGCTAGCGGGCCGCGCGCGGTTGTCGCTAGCGTGCCCGCTACTTACACCGCACGTGCGTTTTGTATGTGAACACTCTCATAGTAGTTCATATGTTTGAAATTTCGCGACCGCGCCCGCGACCGCGCCCGCGAGTCAGTATGAACAAGCACTAAGCCTAGAGTTGAGAAAAATGAGCTCCGAGCCCCGGACTCGAGCTCCGAGTCGGAGCTACTGAGCCTTCAAAGCTCGAGGCCTAAGGGCTCGCGAGCTTTAGAAGGCTCGAGCCCTTAGGGTTCGAGCCTTAAGGGCTCAAGAGCCTTCAATTGAAGACTCGAGTCGAAGCTCGGCAATCAACGGATACGCCTATCTTTTTTTTTAGACAAACAGATAAAATTTGAAAAAAGAAATTGCATACAGATAAAATTTCTAAAAATAAATTGAATGGGATCTATAAACTTACTAAAAGGTTTTTTCTTAAATATCTTCAACGCACGGCCATCGCTCAGTTACAGTTTTATTATAATATAGGTACATAAAACCTCAATATTCATAAAAATATTATAATAAAAGTCTATAGTAAAGAAACAAAACATAAATCAAAATCATCATTGCATTTTGTTCCCAAAATCTACATAATATTATCTTGTGACGTGACGTCATACACCAATAAATCGTATTCGCGCCACTATGATTCGCGCGGTATTTTGAATTTGGAATAATGACGACGCCGCGCCGCCACGATGCGCTTCGAATGGCGTTCAAAGTTTAAGTGATTTATGAGTATGTATTATTTATTTATATAATTTTTTATTAATTTGTTATCTATAGTATGTTGAGTTATTTTGAAGTTGGTTATTTTTTTCTTGTTAAAATCCAGATTATACTAACTATATATTAATAAGTTTGACGACCCGTGTTACTTAATGGTTATATGCTGGTCCACCGTACCAAGGGTCCTGGGTTCGATTCCCAGCGACATTTGAATGATAAGTTTAAACTGTTCTTAGTCTGAGTGTGTGTTCTTGTCTTTGTGTGTTATCTATGACACTTATATGATGGTGATGATGAATGATGATGATAATGATGACTGGTGACGGTGATGATGATGAGTGGTGGTGATGATGATTAATTGTGATGATGATGAATGGTGATGATGAAGATAACTGATGATGACAACGATGAATGACAATGATGATGATATTTCACATAAGAATAGGATGTACCAAGATTATTATTATCATTAGATGGCGTTGTTACTGATCAGCCATCCAACGCCATCTAGATTCTGTGTTACGAATTACAAACACATCGCATAACTAACGGAGAAAGTTTTATTTTACTCCCCATAAAATTTCATACCGCGGGCTTAAATGTGAAAATCAGTTAACTCCAAAATTCGCAGCGCGCCCTAATTCAAATTTTGAGGTTAAGGGTTTTTTAGGGTTCCGTAATCAAACACAGTACGTTTTGATTAGGGAACCCTGAAATTACAGTAAATATTACAAAATGAGCCCTGAAGACAAAGCTCGAGCTTCGACTCGAGCCCTGGACCAGAGCTCGAACCTCCGCCTCGAGCCTTCATGTAGGACTCGAGGCGAAGGCTCGAGCCTTATTAGAGAGCTCGAGCCTTCAATGAGCTCTAGACTCGGAAGGCTCGAGCCTTTTAACAACACTAACTAAGCCCTATGAGTATGAATAATGTACGGTATTATATGTAACTACCAGATGTATTAAGAAGAGCTGATTTTATTTGATAATGACCTCCATTATACTCGTAATTTACATTTTAGTACCGGTGACGAAACTTATGAAATGACGTAAGCCATCGGTTTGTCACTTATGTCATCTTTATACTTGTTTAATTTATCGCCTGTTGTCTTTTAAACGGTAACAGCAAAATGTTTCCTTCGAAAATTATTGATTCCTGTTTGTGATTTCATAGTCATAGGCCCGTATTAATATACTTATCTCGTTTCAAGAGCGCCGTCATCAAATCCATCCCGAAATCTTATTACATTCTTACTGTAATAAAATTATTATAGGAATAATTTGTTGTTGCTTTGCTGGGCCCGAGTTGGCTCTCAGCTAGCGATTTATATAATTATGTAGCAGAAACTATTTACAAGTACACAATATCAAGGTGATAAAAACTAACTATTCTGTAAGCATGACTACATTGCAGGAACAGGCGAGCTAGATAACGTCATTTCTCGCACCATTGCGAATTAAAGCGACCTCTGCCGTTCGTTAAACAGATGCACGATTAATGTGAGCTACTGAGCTACTCAATGTCAATGCAACGTGGTAACATAGCGTGACTGACAAATCATGCGCCTGCGTAGGCCTAGGCAAGCATGCGTCGGGGTAGTCTCCTAGCTTGAGGAAACTCGAGTGTAATATAATAATGTGCTTTATGTGGTGAAAACAGTTTTTAACATCAATTCCATTTCAATTTCTATACTTCATTCAGCATTTCTACAATTATTCTTCTTCTAAGCAACTAAAGAATTAATTTCTGTATTTTTCCAAAAATTCTAGCCTCAGTAGTACGGAGATAAGGGGGGGGGGGGGGAGGAATACTAAATTTTCATCTTCAATATTCGTTCTTGAATATTTTTAAAAGTACCCATTGTAGAACTAAAAAAAAAATATATTTCAGATCCTTACAATAAGTCCTTTCATCTTTTTTATTTTGATTTCGTTAAAAAAATGTTTTTAAGTCTTTTTTTTTTCGTCTTTGGGTCACGAAATAGCACATGAGTATCAAATTTCAACTCATTTGGTCCAGTAATTTCGGAGAAAATTGGCTGTTAAGTGCGGTCGCCCAGACACACGAGTGAATCTGTAAGGGTTCCGTTTTTCGATTTTTCGTTCGGAACCCTAAAAAACAGCAAAAATACTACGGTTTGATGCAATAAGATGCAATCGAACCGTAGGTAGGTACCATCACTGCGTCGTTCCGTTCTACTACCACTGAATAGGAGCCAAGTTAATATTGAAATTGATCTAATATGTCATCAAAGGCATAATTTATTCCTCGTGGTGAGCAGCAGAACCAGTTTCCTGTGTCATTGCAGCCATTCATTAATGAAGCCGGCCTCTTGCGTTCATTTAACAAACACTAATTCAATGGCAATGCAATGCAATTGGGCGGAAGTTGGCTCCAGTTCCCGTTGACGATAACGTTATCAATTTCACATTGTTTTGCTAACATTAAATAGCGTAATAGAAAATTTGATATAATGTAATGAAAGTTTTCAATTCAATAAATTTTAAATGGTTATTATTCGGTGCGTTTATATTACTCGTTAAGTAGCAGAAGCTTCGTACAACTCTGGAGTAGACTGTAGAGTTGCCTGCTGTTTATGAAATTATTGAGCAAAATCTGTGATGAAATGAAATCCAGCAGTTTACTTAACCAGTAGTGGGACAGTTATATATTGCGATGATTCTGATAGTGAAATTTAGATGGTAAAGATTACTTTGGGAAGTGCTGAAATAAGTAGTCAACAACAGTGCATAGGTTCACCTTTGTACTGGAATCTCGACTACAGTTCTTAGTATCGAAGCCGATGCTGTAAGCAAAGCTATAGTACTTGATCTTTGGCGCGTCGCATAGAATGTCGTCATGTACTCGCGACCTGTCGCAATTCTGCGCCTGCTATAAGCGCTATGTTCCCGTCACTCATAGAAAATGTAAGTATTGGCTTGTTGCGAATTATCGAATTTAGACTACTAGCTGTAAAATGTTTATTTGAACGTCAACATGAAGTTGAGTATCCAGAAATTCTGATCGCTATGAGTAGAATTGAATCTTTTTTTAACTTTAAGCTCCTAAGACCATTATACCCTGGCTAGCACGGTCAAAGTGTGGCACGATATAATGCATGGGTGTTCCACTAGTTCGTGGTTCGTACCTACTTTTGTTCAGTAAAAGTTCTTATTTATTACGAATTTATAAGGAGTCAGAGGAGTTTATTCCCCGTAGGCAAAAACTACAATACTTTGCCTCTCATTGGACCTACAAATTCTGATTTGACCCTTGGTATTATGAACAGATCCTTTAGCGCATAATTACAACTGTTACCGTAAGTATGACTGCAGAGTTCTGCATTCGAATCACATTCAAAGAAAACTCGTCACCGAAAGCTCCGAATGATCTCTTAATGACATAGATTTAGGAATGCGTAGCCACGACAAAGCACGTTTTTCACAATTACGGCCTATTTTTTTTCTGTGACTAGTACACTTAATAAACTACAAGACCCGCTCTGCCGTCAAAATTCGCGAAATGAAAGTATTAGCTTTCTTCACTCGTTTTACATGTAAACTTTAACCGTGCCAAATTACATACTCTTCCGGTCGCGTAATTGTCGTAAAAAGGGGTACGGACGTTTTTGCTCCACGTATTAATACAATAGTAATCTAGCTATGCTGCGTAAATATGCAAGGGCTCAGCAGCGTCGCGTCGGCCGTAGTGCAACAATGACCCCGCCAAGGGTCATTAAATCAATTACTCGAGCATCGAGAAACGCACAACATTGGCAACGGATAAACAAACTTTGTTTTCATAACCTGTAAGGTTACAGCGATTACATAAAATAACTTATGCCGTCTCATTGGAACTTGGTGGCAATCTGGCATAACAACCACTTGACTTTCGTTCTGAAAAATTAAAAGAATGTAGTCCGCTCATCGATGTTATTATGATGAGACGATGTCAGTCTAATCTATCTAATGTCATTTCTTCACGATGAGCCATAACAAGCAGACGTCTTTCCAGATACGTTCCGCTCAGCGTGTTTAGCTGGTTATCGCGATAATGCTTTATTATTTTTGATCTCTTTGAAGAACCAATTATTGTGGTTCAACGAAGTTTCGAGAAGTCTAATTAAAGTGGGATGCGTTTTATTACTTACATACTTCTATTAATTTATTACAGTTATATTGATGCAATTGCATATTATCTGTTTGTTCAAATTTCATTACACCAGGTACCTACTTGTTTTCCTTTAGTTAATTTAATTGCATGTAATATGAAACTTTATTATGACGGCTATAGTTAACACGTGTCAGTTTCTAAAGGTCTTTATTATAATAAAATCCTAAGCATAGCAACATAATGAGGTATTGTGGCACACGTCAGTTTTTTGTTACAATGTTGCTGTTGTGATATCACCATTATTCCAATGGTCGTAAGGTTTTATTGCTATGCAAATATCGATGGCAACACCGGCGTGACGGCTGTCGGTGTTGCCTCACCGTGACATCATCGGCATCTAGCCGCGAGCTATCCCCGGCTTGAAATAAATAGATTTTACCCGTAAACAGACAATCTAGTAAATTATTTTACATCGCTGAATGCTTGTGGTTTGAGGAGTATTATAAAAAACATTTTAAAATATTTTTGAGCCACCTACTCAGTCAAAGATCATTAAAACAAACTCCAAAATATATATATGACGCAGAAGGGGTTATTCTACGGTGTTGGTTATTCAATAATATTCCTTTTACTTTGTTCCATGATATATTTCCAGTTTTCCTAACGTTCACATCAATAACAATCTGTACTAGTCCGTGATCACTCCTCCAATCCCCATAGAATGTCCCACACATATTATTCTAAATAGATTGACACATTCCTAATTCTAAACATTTGGTTTTTCTTCATGACTTCTCGTCTGACAGACCAAAGAGGTCGCTCGCCGTCACGGCTATCCTGACGTGCGCTCGTCCTCGAGCGCTTCCGCTCCCATGTCTCCAGTGGACCCCTTTGTTCGCTGGGTGCTCGTCATGGACTCCACCGAACGCCTTTTCTTCTGCTGTGGCTGCACACCGACACGGCCTCATGTGTCGTTACTCTGCAAGGAAATATCTTACGGCAGTACTTGTTCACTCGGCCGTTCCTGACCTCGACGGGGCAATAATTTACAAGTTAATGATGTTATACCTTAAGCCATGTACCACAGTCGTTTCATTCAATTTTCCAACGTAACAACAACAACAAATCTTGAGTAAGTCTCTTAAACCACAGGAGTGCACCGCTACTAAGAAGCCTGATTACACTCCCCTTCAATTCATTCAACGTCATTTCACCACAACAAGTTTCTTACTCAAGTTCTCATCTCCAATCCAATTCAACACAAATTGCATCTTATCACAGTTAATATCCGCTTCGACTGGTACATGACTTACAGGCATTCATGAAAACCTCAAACAGATTATATTGACCTTTAAATCTCTCTTTCATTTGGAAACTCAATTCAACAATTTGCAAAAGCTCACTATTATTTTTATCACTCAAGACAGTAATGACAGCTCTCAAACGTTTCTTTATCATTTAACAAATTCACAAAATCACCTTTCTAAATACGCCTGAAGATGGTAGTACACCGAATACATCAGCACTCGCTCTCTCCCGGCCGCGTTCATTCTGCCGTCACCTGGACTGCCACCGCTTGAATGCTGGTTCGCTTGTTTTGTGATGGCACGTCGTTATATTGTTTTCCACAACTGAAAATTACAAGGAAAGTTATTTTCACATGCACGATGTCACAAGTTACATTTCAAACTACACTAGGGCTACTTATCTTCGATCCGTACTCCTTCGGCCATTCGTGACCATCAACACGACCTCGTGTTGTGTAGATTCTCAAACCCAGACGCGAACAGTGTGCGTCTCAAGTTTCGTCGCGTTTTGGATTGTTTCATTTCTCATTGCAAAATTTTCTTCAAATGTCATCCGAACTAGTGTCATTCCTCATTTATTTTCCGATCTTTCCGACATTATGGGCGCCTCAGTTCTTCCAACACCGATTATTACTCCGACAAAACAATAACATTTGTTCCATATTCCATGCTCATTCCATGTTTCATTCTCAGTTTCATTATCAAATTTATAATTACTGGATGGCTGCTTCAGGCGTGGATAGGGCCGCTTCTGATGACGCAGAAGGGGTTATTCTACGGTGTTGGTTATTCAATAATATTCCTTTTACTTTGTTCCATGATATATTTCCAGTTTTCCTAACGTTCACATCAATAACAATCTGTACTAGTCCGTGATCACTCCTCCAATCCCCATAGAATGTCCCACACATATTATTCTAAATAGATTGACACATTCCTAATTCTAAACATTTGGTTTTTCTTCATGACTTCTCGTCTGACAGACCAAAGAGGTCGCTCGCCGTCATATATAAAAAAAAATTGAGTTATTAAGAATGGTTTTGTGATTCGTTTGTTAAATTTATGTCACGTTTGGTGTCGAACTTAGTTCTAAAGCTTCAGTTTTTATTGCTACGAAAGTTTTGAGTTTCAGTTCAAAACAGGAAAAGTAACAAATTTTGAATAAGAAAGTAGAGAGATAATCTGTCATTTTTTTGATTTTTTTTCAATATTTGTGTTTTTTTCTTAGATCTTTCTCTTCATCAAACTACAAAAATAGTCCATCATATCCGATTAATAGTCTTTTTTTAATTCTTATTTTTCTAAAAGTCGTAAGAATCTGCAAGATTTCGGTTTGCACATAGCCGATTTCCTCCCAGACGCAAGCGTGGGATCGCCTTGTTCTCCTAAATACTGCAATGCGTACTGCGGTATACGCATTGCAGTTTCAGCTACACTTGCTGCAATTTATTGCGCTTTAACTTGTCACTTATTTGCAGATAATTCGTTTTGGCTCCGCATAGTCTGGAGGAATTTACGCGTTTTTTAAAAGGAATAGTGTGTCTGGTTGCAGGTTAATAAAAATTCGTTTTGCGAGATAATAGGGCACTTTAAAGTAGGCTTGTGTACAAGTTCTAATTTAGAAATTATAGAAGGATGGTGTTCTAGATATCTCAATTTATTATGTTTTCAGATTTTCTTATATTCATTCATTACATTCGCGGAGGAAGTAATCGCCACAGCATTTGCAAGCTCTGCAATAGAGCATTAATTAATCTTCTTAGCGTTATCCTGCCTGATCTTAGCCTCTTAGCCTGAGGGGTGAAATGTGATACTAAATTTGCTTTCTACAAATTGGATAAGTTGAGGTTGATTACTAATATTGATAGGTTATATAGAGGTTTTTAAGTCCAAGTGGATTGCTTGCCCGGTGTTTCTGCAACGAGACAAATACTTTCTCAGTTGTCAGTGGCCGACCTTGAATGCTTGCTAAACACGCTCTCTAAACTAGTCAAAGCATTATACATTTACGGTCTTACTTATAAACGTTACTTAATATTTAATCTATTGCTTAGCAACGGATTAGCAAAAACCTCACTTATAAACACTACTTAGCGTTAAGAAGTCGTTAAGTAGGGTTTAAATAGCTGTCAAAAATTAAACACTGCCGAGACATAGTTTAACTCTCGTAAGCGGCAAGATAGCGGATTTCGCATAAATCAGCTGTTCTATTGTGACGTCTGATCAACTTACTTGCGTTTGTTTGTTAGTAAAAAAAATTATATTTGTGCATAAAACATGGATGGATTGGAAGATCTTCGTGATTTCCAGAACGACGTAGCTGAGTTAAGCAGTTTCAGAGCTAGGAGGAGAAGAAAGACGAAGAATTACAGAGTTCGCTTTAATCCGCTACAAAGTTTATTGGATGAGGAGTTTAAACTTAGATACCGATTTAATAAAGAAAACATGAGTCGTATCATAGAAATAGTGAGACCTGATATACAGGGCGTTACTCGAGGTGGCAGTATTCCTGTAGAACTGCAAGTAATGGCAGTAATCAGATATTGGGGCCGTCATGAGGTAAATCGCCTACTTACTATTTTTCAAATTTAATAACTGACCGTTATCTGTCAAATTCACGACACTGACACTGTCATAGATGACATAATATGGAAAAAATAGAACTTTTAGCAATTTCATTCATTCAATTTCTCTATCAAATCGATTATTTTAGGTATAATCTGTGCCAACCATTTATGTATCGTTATCTGTTCGTTTCTTAACTAAGTAACAGCTAATCAACGTTTATAAGTAATGAAAAGTTAAACGTGGATTAACTTCTTAAGAGCGGTTTAACTAAGCGGTGCCTAAGTATAGATTAGTGAGATTTTTATAAGTAAGACCGTTAAAGTCTACTAAAAATTGTACTATTCATTTAATTAAGTAATTAAAATTTCTAACATTACAGCAATTATAGGTATAATAATGAGAGGTACTCACGTTTTTTTAAGTAATTAAGTATATCGATATTAAAATCTTGAGCATCTTATACTGTTATAATGTTTAAATCATAATTACATATATTGTAGTAACATCACCATGGTCCATGACCCATAAATCCCATAATAGTTGGGTATCACGAACCATTCGGTCCTAATCTACATCTATGTTCTTATCCATATACATGTATTCTCTAGTGAAGTGTCTTACTTCTACTTTAGATTCATTTCATCCATTACATGGTCAACTAAGCTATTTTCTGGAGAGTTTGATAGATGCTGTATATCACGTAACTGCCACTCGCCTTGGTAAATAACTCGTCGTTATTTTTACTGAGCACGTGCAGGTTGTGGAATGTTTCCTTGTTATATAGCACAACTTTATCCATAAATAAACAGTCGTACTGCTTATTTTTATATAGATTTGGAAGCAAACGAAATGATAGGAGTGTTGTATACCTATGGCAGTTGTGGATTATGGTGATTTCATAAATAAGAGTTTTTAGAATGCTTTTTTAAATACTGTAATGAATGGAATGAATTCGTTATTTTCCTCTGGCAGGCAGATATAATTATTCTTACTTTAGATAATAAAAAAGATTTTTCGAAATCTCGTGAATACCTTTCACCCGACCTATTGTCTGATTACGATTCATTTTCATGAATGGGTTTGTTGTCTCTGAGAGATTATTTTCTGCTTGCCTAAATTTTAATAAAACGCAAGTCAGATGTGACAGACTGGTTTTATCGCGTTTGTTTTTCATCCAAAAACATTTTAGCATACTGATTTTCCGATTATTATTTTTTTGTTTTCATTGTTCCTAACATACAAGTTACTCTTTTGATTGATTCAGACAGTACCTAACTTATTTTTTTATGGAAATAGCAGGGTAAACGAGATGATGCCTATGTTTCAGGCTACGTAAAGTAATCGGCTACAGTGTTTTTATCGCCATAGTTTAACTGATAAACTTTGTCAAACTTTTGGCGTAAAATCTTCTGACAGTTTGGTCACCTATCACCATTGAAGTAGCGTGATGAAGTTGCATCTATTTAGAGATATGTACATATAACATATAAATAAAAAGAGATCCACGGCTCTCACTCTGCTGTTTACGTGTTGAAGACGTCGGAGCCAAACTTTGTCATAGACCCTTATAATTTTTACCAAGCTAATTCATCTGTAAGCTCAAAGTCACCCAGCGGGCTATGGAACGTACTATGCTCGGTATCTCTCTACGCGATAGAATTAGAAATGAGGAAATCCGTAGACGAACGAAACTGACCGACATAGCGCGGAGAATAAGCCGGCTGAAGTGGCAATGGGCTGGCCATATAGTTCGAAGGACTGATAACCGTTGGGGAAGAAAGGTCCTCGAATGGAGACCACGACTCGGAAAAAGGAGCACAGGACGCCCCCCGACAAGGTGGACTGACGACCTGAAGAAGACAGCGGGAATCCGCTGGATTCAGAAGGCTCAGGACCGGTCAGAGTGGCGCTTGTTAGGAGAGGCCTATGTCCAGCAGTGGACTTCGAAAGGCTGATGGATGGATGGATGGATGGAATTCATCTGTAGAGCACAGCTTATAATATAGCCAAGCTTAATGCAACCTTCGGTGATGTTAAGTAGGTATGTTTAAAAAATTATAATCTTGGGTTAATTATTATAATTTCTATCCACTTAACCTAGTATAAAGCTAGTTAGTTAATGGGCGAGAATTATAATCTGAACGGTCGGTCGGTGCGCGCAAGTCGCAGCTATTTAGCTCAATACACAATTAAATACGCCATATATCTTATCTTAGTGTAAACAAAACCCACACCACCTATCTTGACCGAGTAGGACTGATTCATAAATGCACTTATAATATTGACATTTAAATAATACTTTGCAAATGTTTTCTGTGTTGGTTGGTTGGTATATGGGGTGATAAGTTAATCCCATCAAAAACATAAATGTAAAGTGAGAGTCAATTTCAAAAAAAAAAAGAATTGAGATCTAAATGGGTGCCAATTTCTGTGTAGAAAAGCCTAAAATTTTAGTCACAAGAACATGTAATTCAAGCTCCACATTTGACTTGGTTAGTTTTCACGTACCTACCTAGGCTATATTATATCTATGTAATTAGCTTCGTCAAATCTGTTAGGTTGATGGCTTAAGACACTCTTCTCTAATTTGGTTTGTTGGTTGCTAACTAAAGAAAACTAGCCAAGTCAAATGTAAAGCTTGAATTACATGTTCTTGTGACTAAAATTTTAGGCTTTTCTACACAGAAATTGGCACCCATTTAGATCTCAATTCTTTTTTTTTGAAATTGACTCTCACTTTACATTTATGTTTTTGATGGGATATCATTACTTTTTGTATAGAAATTATTAGTAAGTACTTATTCATAACGTTACTGATTAATTTTAATACATGAACTGTTATAGTGCTCTTCAACTAAATCTGTAGTTAGTGCGCCGTGGTCCGAAATACGGTACCTATTATTTCATTATTTATAAGTAATGATCTTCCACTATTGATGTCCGCTAAATATTGAAATAATAATTAATGCTAAATCCCAATTATACTATCGTAATGAATACGAAAGTCGACTATACTCTTATTAGTTACGAGTGACCGCCCTCGCTTTGCTTTGGTTTTCTTATTTTTTTACACCTTGGGTTACGTTATTGGAGTTTTATTAAGGATCCCTAATTTATTGAAAATATAATATAGCCTATGTCACCCGGGGATAGTGTAGCTTTCCAACAGTGAAGGAATTTTTCAAATCGGTTTAGTAGTTTCGGAGCCTATTCAATGCAAACAAACAATCAAATCTTTCCTCTTTATACTATTAGTACAGATAAGTTGTTTATGTTCGATGACATCGTGCAACAATAAATTTTGAAACAATACTTCGAATTACTTTAAACTGGTATAGTTAATTACGGAAATAATACAAAATTTTGTGGTGTAATCTTGTAGATTAGAGAAAAATAATTTTCCACACATTAAAAATAAAACGAGTAACGACGTAATACACTGGAAATAACGTCTCCTGACGAACCACTGATCTTCACGTAAATGTATATGTGCTGTGCACTTCTCACAGGCACTTGGGACACTGAACATCTTCCTCCCGTTGAAAGCTTCAGAAAGTACTAAAACTGATATGTTTCGTTATATATTCACCTTGGAATCCACATAATGACCAGATGTCATCAATTTTGATCGCTACTCTTAAATTTCAGGCATTTTAAGTAAGTGTTCCTAATAGAATCAATTTTTTGAAAAATTATCATAAATTGATAAAAATTTACTACTTTCAGATTTATTCCTTTGTATTCATCCGACTACCTATCTGCATGCCAAATTTTAACTTTCTAGGTCACCTGGAAGTTGGATATAGTTTTGATCTATAGGTCAGTCAGTGTTAAATTTCTCGATTTTTGGACGTTAATATCTAAATAACCGTTTGAGATGTGTTTATGAAATTTGAAAGACGTATGTATTTCGCAAGTCTTAATAAATGAGCCAAATTTGACAGGTTTATGCTGAATAGTTTTTGAGTTATGAGGTGGTCAAAAGTGGCTCCAAATGGTTCGTGTAATATTACACACGGTGCTGCTCGTCAATTCTGTTAGCTAAGAAATTGACTTGACACGCTCCGCGTGTCTAGATAGTTGTAGATACTTATGACCATACGGAAACATTAAGTTGTATTGCATTCACAACTGGCATAATACCACAATAATACATAGGGCGCACAGTGATGAACGCTGTGCAACGATGATGCCTGCATTGCAGTGACGGATGTCCATAGACGAAGCGACGATGACCATTTGCCATTAGATCAGGTGGCTCGTCGACTCGTTTGTCGAATAGTAGGATATTTATAGTAAGATTCTTCGTGTTAAGTAGCCAATCAGTCCAGTCCAGATACTACGATTACTATAGTTTACTTAAAGACGCAAGAATTAACAACGGAGATGGACAATTTAGGTCTTCTCCGTAATGTACTGATATTTTTTCAACTAAACTTCGACACCGTTAATAATTGCGATTTATTTATAGATCTTTTTGAGAAATTCCTACGATAATGCGTCATATCAACGGACGACACAGTAATGTCGATGAACATTGCGCGCATACTTTAGAGTGAAGTGTCAGTCAGGAATCTGGTACCGGCTGGCCAAACGGGTCCCGAGGGATGCCGCCAGGCACCGTTGTGGTGAATCAGCAGATAACACTGTAAACTTGAATCGCGAACTTCAATTTGACAAGCGAATGTTGATCAAGAATGTATCTCTATAACATGTCAAAGAGTCAATCACCTTTCAGCACAGCCTTAGAAGTTATCGCAGATTACGAATATCTCTGGAGAGAATAATGTTTCTTTTAGATTGTTAATTGGTACAATTGGTAGAAAGTAATAGGTAGTAGTAGTAATTGACTGGGCTATAGCCTGATTTGGCTAATAATACTGTTTACCTAACCTACCTTTTAACTTGATAAATAACTTTAAAAAATATTTCATTGATTTATAAATGCATGTATTATAATTAAACACACATAAACATTAAACACACATAGCACAAACAGGGCTTTCAAGATCCTTAAAACCTTTGTCCTTTCTAATATTGTGGAATAAGACAGTGCTTAGGAATTAGGATACACTTACTGACTAGAAATATCTTGGCTTCAAACAACGTTGACGAATAGCATTGAGGTCAACATCACGAATAATAAGGTAAGTAGGTACATGTTTATATTTTCAGTATCGTTCTAATTTCGAGCAGCTATAAGACTTTCGTGTGCTGCCAGTTTTATAAATATTCTAAAGATTAAAATTTTGCTGGATATACACAATGATATTCAAAAAAATACAGATAAAAAAAAACATTATGCCCTTACAAATCAACCAAATAAACACACACGTTTATCTTTTGTTTCGCTACACCAATCACATTGGTATAATACACGAAGGCATTTTAGCGCTGTATGTCAAATGTCAAGCACTTCTGACAACAACAAAAGCGTGCGTATCGTCTTGTATTGACAAAGCGACTACGAGCAGAACGGTCAATTGCCTGTTCTTACGATCTTTATTGTCGGCGCGCTAGTGAAATATCTCTTTTCTCTTTTTACATTATAATATCATTGAATATACAATCTAAATCAAACCAAACTCTGAAAGTAGAATATGCTATGGCTTATGTTGGGGGTTTTATAACCATATCTAGGTCAATTGCTCCATTTGTTAAACCAATTATGTATGTACCTACTCGTTACATAATTGTAATTATAATTAAACACATTAACAGTGTTGCGTTGGATCTGTGGGAATGTGACTTGATGTGGAGTGTCAGACTGGTGTGTCGTCTTGCCTACTGTTAAACGATTGTACCAGACTATGATCAAATACTATTATAATCGTTCAAAGTATCTCATGTTCAAAGTAGCAGTTATTACGTGAACGAAAATACGCAACAGGGACCGTGAGTTTTACGTTCCTTCCGAAGCACGGAAGCGCTCAAGAATTTTTTTCCACTACCAAATACCGAGTACCGACTGCGCCCGCCTTTTGGTCACTCGATCAATCACATAGCCGCGCGGAGCTATAACCGCCTAGACTGCGCTTCGCTAAATACGTTTACGTTTACATATATGTGCTTAACTGCAGTCTTTACAGATAGATTTCCTAAATATTTAAGAAATTCAGGATTATACTGTATTTAGTCACTATGACAGCTTCTAGTAGAATAGTACCGTTTCTAATTATTAAGATAAGCTTGACCTTGTCAACAATTCAAAGAATTACGGAGGAAAATTCCAGGAATTTATAACATTTGCCAACCATCGTAGTTAATTATCACAACCCCACACTGAATCTTCTTAAACGTGACGTTACTGTGTTTTACTTTTGATGTTCTTGAATTATCGTGACTCACACGCCACGTTGTGGATGCGATTTGTAATACTTGTAACTGTAATCCGCACAGCCGTCTCCGTACGCAAGATGACGGCATACTAGATTTATTATTGTTTATGGTCTCTCATCTCTGAAACTCTATGAAAGTTCAATGTCACCTGGCAGTATTTTAAACTATTTTGTAAAGGTGAACTATTCTCATGCTGGAACTTGTACATTGACTCAAAATATTGGTTACTTATGTCTCTTGATTTTATGTTCTTTTAACTTTTAGGAGAAAATATTATTTTGACTAATACGTAGCAAGTTCTTATGAATGTGGAATTGACCATAATTTAGTTACAAAGTATTTAACGTGTGCCAACAAAAATTTTTTTTGGTAATCGTAGCTATTTTTAAGATCCTCAATTTGAGTAACAAGACTAACAAGTTGAAGAAGATACACAAGAAGTTGTTTCGAAACGAGATTTTTAAAATTGAACTCCTGAGAAAAAGTCAAAGTACAGTTTTAGTAGTTTTAGCTTCACGTGTTGTTTTTATTTCATGGAGCAAGATTCTCACATTATGTAAGATATTCGTGAGGTAAAAATACTCTTCATCGTCGTCATTTCATCACGATTTGAATGTGCTGGATGACGGCATCCTAAGTCTTAAATAAACATAATTAAGGACCCGGCGGCGCAGGAAAGTAGTGAGAGCTGAGTTAAGATGCAAATCCATGCATAGCTTTGTCGTGATGTAAGAGACTGACAAGACTTGCATTCCAAGAAACTACACTTAGCCTTTTAAATCAACCGTAAACCGTAATACATACTTTTCCATTTACAGTAGTAGCAGTTGCTTTTGAATTGCTTAAGGATTTTATTACTTATGGACCTGGTCCTATAAGTTTTCTTTTTAAATTTCTTCAATAAAATCTAACCTGACTAACTTAAACCCAACCTAAGTTGTTGATGGCCATTTTGTGCTCTCTGTTCAATGCGCTATTATTATCAAATTAGTTAGATCTAGCTGTAGATAAAAAAGCTGTTCGCAAACTTCCTTACTGTATTTCTCTTTTTTTCATAATCTTCTACTTCGATATCTGCAATACACACTATATTTGTCTAGGTGTCCTGAGCATACTTATACACCTGAGGTTACTTGCTGATAAATTACCAGCTGTATCTGTTAAAAGTGTAAATAATATAATGTTTTATATCCAAAAGTGTGCAGATGTCTGCCATGTGACAGATGAGTAATTTCATTACCCAACGAGTGCTGGCGACGCGTCGTCTGCGGCAACAGTTTATAATTATCATTGTTAAGAGCATCACAGATAAGCAACTGAAATGATTTAATTGGATTATGGTTCGTTTTCTTTTTCAAATTACCTATTATGAGGAGCAAATTTACTGTTCTCTAGTAGTGTCAATTGTTTGGTATTCCGTGGTGGTAAAGGATCCATATGGTTTACATATTATTCAATTCTAGCTTCTCTAAACTTCATAGTGAGAATTGAGATTATTAAGTACCTGCTAATTATTAAGTACCTGCTTCGATGATTCCGTAGATGAATTCTTCGACGTGTCCTCACACTATCTGTTCGTTTTATTTGTCAGGTACAATTTAAAGCTTTAGTAGCTTTTATAGCCTCATTTTTTGTAATTCTAAGTAAAACACAAGGTCGTCTCTTAAAGCGTTTGATACAGGTTCTGCTTTTTTAGTCATTAAGGCCACTATGTGTTGCTATGGATGTCGATAAATCATATGAATCACGAAGTGCCATTCAACTCAAGAAATCAAAACAATGGACTTGTAAATCGCTTAAGTGGCATTTATCATTGACTGGATTATCATGGTACAGATATAGTAGCGGCGATGGTCTTTGTTAGTAGGTTTCCAAATAAAGTAAGTCACGTCATTTACGTCCATATCCATATTATTTTGTTATATTTGATTTTATATTTCAACATTTTTCCATTAGGTCGAATTTTGAACCTTTTGTTTAAAAAGTTAGTCCTTATACCCTCAAATCAGATTCCCGAGACTTAAGGAAATAACTTAAGATACGTATGGAATTCACCGCAAACTACATTATTAAACATTTCTGTGTCATAATTGTTAAATGTTGTTATTTTAATAACATAATAATGACTTACATGATATTCTGTACAGCAAAAATCAACTCCATCGCGTCACGAGGCTTCGTAAGCTCAGACAGTATTCGTGTCGTTACGAATTTTAACAAGACGTTCGTCCGAGTTAAAAGCGCATTTTGTTGGCGTCGCATCGTCTGCAAGTACATTGTAATTAACGTTGTTATGAACTCTGCAGATATCAGTGATACGCGATGCATTAGGCCAAGGGTCGCCGTTATAGTATAGGGACTTGGGACCAGAAAAAGGTTAATTACTATCGATTTATGACAGGTCTATGATCTAAATTATGTTCTTAATCTTTCCTGATTTGTTAATTTTCTTGGTACCAATTAACTTGATTCTAAGAATATTAATATTGAAAGATCTAGGTGAAAATTTGCTTTAATTTTTTTAGTAGGTAGGTCTACTACCACAGAAGACATAATAGTCCTTGCTGTTTATGTGTTATGTCTTCCATGATTTAACTAAAATATTACAGTTCCTTAATTTCATATGAAAGTGAATAATCTCAATTAATAAAATGTTCTAATTAGACATTTTGGACACGATAATTATGTGGTAACAAAAATGTTCAGTTTTGATCAGACGAGCACGTTCAAATTTTTCGCCAAATGAAATGAATTGAACATGAATTGAGATTTCGCAATTTCTTGAGTATGGTGGACCAATTTTAAATAGGGTATTTGACTAATTTTTAAAAATCATTTTAATTTATTTTTTTATTACAAAATAAACCCACTCCATTGATATTTCCGAAGAAATTAACAGTACTGTTAATAAAAATCAATGTTAAAGTTTAAACTTCCAAAACCGCGCCATAAACGCTGTTTCTGTCATGGCGGCGGTCTATGATACGTGTGACGTCACACGCAAGTATCTACATTAAAATTCTATAGAGGAAAGATCTGATTTATAGCGTCACTTGCGTGTGACGTCATCAAAGTTGTCACCAATCACAGGGTGTTTCGGTCACTGGTAAAATTTCCTAAAATTACAGTATTTTAATTTCGTGTTATTTGCAAAAATATACGTGATTTACTTGAAAATAAAGTGAAATATATGTTTTTTAGTGCTACTATCTGATAGAATAATAACAATTTGTAGTATATTTTCAATGTTTTCAAATACCCTATTGCTTGTTGTGTACAAATATGTAGTCTATGTATTATTGGGTATCAACAAAATCTTCCAATTCCGGACGTGCCACAATTTCTAAGAGACTAATAGCCTAAGATCCGGCCGCAAAATTCCGTGCTCATCTGTTTTTTACTACAAACCAAATTTTTATGAATATTTATAATGAGGAGAATATAGAATGACTAGGTTGCCTATCAAAATTTGGCCGCTAGTATTTTTAATTAAATTATTTTTAATTTATTTTTGGGAAAAAATTTCGTTCACTTGTTTTTTGAATAAAACCTCATCTACGTCACGGCCACATATATAAAGATTCTAAAAAATCACGGTTGCCTGTGCGCAAACGGCCGCAACCTCTTGGCAGCCTGGTGTAAACAGGTATGATTTCGACACGTTTATACGTTCATAACGTACATTTATATATTATATCTCTAATTAAAGCTAATTTTTTTCTATTTACTATCGTATATGGTTGCCTACTTAAATCCGGCCGCAAATAAGGGTTGCCGGCTGTCAAAGATATCCGGCTGCAGGATTAGTGCGCTCATCGATTTTTGCTCAAACTTGAATTCTTATGCTTATTTATAATTAGGAGAATATATAATTACCAAGTTGTCTGTCAAAATTTGGTCCCTAGTATTTTTAATTAAATTATTTTAAAATTATTTTTGGGAAAAAATTTCGTTCACTTGTTTTTTAAATAAAAACTCATCTACGTCACGGCCACTTATATAAAGATTCTAAAAAATCACGGTTGCCTGTGCGCAAACGGCCGCAACCTCTTGGCAGCCTGGTGTAAACAGGTATGATTTCGACACGTTTATACGTTCATAACGTACATTTATATTTTATATCTCAAATTAAAGCTAATTATTTTCTATTTATTATCGTATATGGTTGCCTACTTAAATCCGGCCGCAAATAAGGGTTGCCGGCTGTTAAAGATATCCGGCTGCATATCCGGCTGCAGGATTAGTGCGCTCATTGATTTTTTGCTCAAACTTGAATTTTTATGCTTATTTATAATTAGGAGAATATATAATTACCAAGTTGTCTGTCAAAATTTGGTCGCTAGTATTTTTAATTAAATTATTTTTAAATTATTTTTGGGAAAAAATTTCGTTCACTTGTTTTTTAAATAAAACCTCATCTACGTCACGGCCACTTATATAAAGATTCTAAAAAATCACGGTTGCCTGTGCGCAAACGGCCGCAACCTCTTGGCAGCCTGGTGTAAACAGGTATGATTTCGACACGTTTATACGTTCATAACGTACATTTATAAATTATATCTCAAATTAAAGCTATTTTTTTTCTATTTACTATTGTATATGGTTGCCTACTTAAATCCGGCCGCAAATAAGGGTTGCCGGCTGTCAAAGATATCCAGCTGCATAAATAAATTAAAAATAATTTAATTAAAAATACTAGTGGCCAAATTTTGACAGACAACTTGGTAATTATATATTCTCCTAATTATAAATAAGCATAAGAATTCGGGTTTGAGCAAAAAACCGATGAGCGGACTAATCCTGCAGCCGGATATCTTTAAGAGCCGGCAACCCTTATTTGCGGCCGGATTTAAGTAGGCAACCATATATGATAGTAAATAGAAAAAAATTAGCTTTAATTAGAGATATAATATATAAATGTACGTTATGAACGTATAAACGTGTCGAAATCATACCTGTTTACACCAGGCTGCCAAGGGGTTGCGGCCGTTTGCGCAAAGGCAACCGTGATTTTTTTGAATCTTTATATAAGTGGCCGTGACGTAGATGAGGTTTTATTTAAAAAACAAGTGAACGAAATTTTTTCCCAAAAATAAATTAAAAATAATTTAATTAAAAATACTAGCGGCCCAATTTTGATAGGCAACCTAGTCATTCTATATTCTCCTCATTATAAATATTCATAAAAATTTGGTTTGAAGTAAAAAACAGATGAGCACGGAATTTTGCGGCCGGATCTTAGGCTATAACAATCTAATGACTTTCAGTCTTCTTGCAGTGCGTTATCTTGCATTCTATCTTTGTTCTGTAAAGTGATGGGTTATTTACTTGGGGTTCGGGTTACCGAATCTGGTTTTACCTGGATCATTGTGTGTTTCATTGTATGGTAGTCCGTTGTAGTTTTTAGTATCTTAATTCTTAGAACGTCGGAGTGCGAACTGTGCGTTTTTTCATCGCGGAGAAGCACCGTGATAGATTGATGAACTATACTAGGAACGGAAGTAATAAACCAACTTTCATTCGTCTACTATTGTTTATAATCCGGATAGTAGCTTATGAATGAACAATTGCAACGTCGCCTACTTATTACTTACTTTAAATACTTAAAAGGCTAGTTTGCGGTAATTTCTTGGATATAATATTTAATCAGCCAAACTTGAATGTTAAGGAAAATTCTTTTTGAAAATACATACATATTTAACAATAGTAATAAGCCTGTCATCTCCATCTTTGGAATATCATCAATTAATGTCCATCTAAGATCATGGGGCAGGAACAATTAAGTAATGACGATATGAGAAGACATCCAGATTAGGGCTTCCAATACGTACTTACGTAATTACGCAAATACGTAATTACGGACAGATTTTAAAAGTTCCACAAATACGTAACTGAAGACTTCAAATCCGTAATAACGTAAGTACCATAAAGGATATTATTAATTTAAAAATATATATATATTCTGTCTACATATGGGAAAAAGGCGTGAGTTTATGTGTGTATTTACTATGTATTCTGTACTAAATCATTTATTATAGTTTTAACTCCGACTTACATTAGGGCAACTCTAAACGTTATGTGACAACACCAAAACTCTTTCAGTATAGATCTCCGAATTTCCGGGGATAACTTTATAACTTCGATTTGTATCTGCAAGACTTTATTGTTTTAATCGTACATAATAAAGTTTATTGTTGAGTGATCGGAAAACGAAGGAAATCCCCGTTGGTTGTGGATAGTTGGGTACCTAACACAATCAAAGTTTAAAAGTGTTTCGCACGTAGGTATTTGATCTAACTCGTAGGCACTAGGCAGCAGGCTAAGGGAACCTGCAAGATTTATCTTTAGTTTCGTAAACAAAAGTCTCAATACCACAGAGTACTTTGCTCAATACTCAGTCGTCAGTCGTCACTCGTCACCACGTAAACCTGCGAGAAACTTGACCCAGTCTAAGATTAATGTTTTGAGTTTTGTGTTTGTGCCGCGAAGCTTGACGCTTGGTTTTTGGAGACTTTTAACAGAAGTTTCTAAGTATCACATAATTTATTATCAATAATGCCTACAAGTGTTAAAGCAGAACGAGCCTTTTCTTCCGCCGGCTATATTTGTTCCAAACTAAGAAGTTCCCTTGGTGACAGAACATTGAGTTTATTATCATTAACCGACTTCAAAAAAAGGAGGAGGTTCTCAATTCGACTGTATTTTTTTTTATGTTTGTTACCTCAGAACTTTGGACTGGGCGAACCGATTTTGATGATTCTTTTTTTAATCGAAAGCTGGTGGCTGTCATGTGGTCCCACATAAATTTTATTGAGATCTGACAATGGCATCCATGAGAAAACCACTTATGTCGTAAATTTGTGTTAAGATTTGCGCAACTAATTGACGAATAACTCAATATCACGCCAACCGATTTCGATGATTCTTTTTTTAATCGAAAGCAGGTACTTGTCATGTGGTCCCACATAAATTTGAACGAGATCTGACAAGTAGTTTTTGAGACTTTGAAGTCGGTTATTTTTTGTTAGTAAAATTTAGATTATTTATCATATCATCATCATCCTGCCCATTTCCCTATTTTATTTTGGGTCGGCGCAATATGTTTTCCTCTTCACTAACTCTCTTATCTTTCATATCATCTCTAACACAATCTATCCATCTTTTCTTTGGTTGTTCTCGTCCCCTTCGTCTATCCATCACATTCATATCCATCACTCTTCTCGTCACATGCGTTTCCTCTCGCCTCATCACGGGCCCACACCACGACATTCGGTTCCTTTTTATTAACTTTTCTGTTTTGCCACTTTCAAACTTCCTCTAACTATTAAACTCATTCCTTACTTTATCCATTCTCGTCATTCCACACATCCACCTCAACATTCTCATCTCTGTGACAAGCAATCTCTCTCATCCGTCTTCTTTGTAGCCCACTATTTTAATCCATACATTACGACAGGTCTTATGACGGATTCATAGATTTTACCCTTCAATTTAAGGGGCATCCGTGGGTCGCAAATAGTTCCTGTGACCTGTCGCCATTTCATCCAACCTGCATTGATCCGATGTGTCACATCCAGGTCAATGTCACCACTCTTTTCAGTTCATTATCATTTATGGCATCATATTATCAAGAACAAATCTTATATAAATAAAACTTTGTTGATTGAGTCTATCTATTCGTACGTAACTGATTTTAGATTTGAAGTTTAATTTTAAAATTAATTATCTTCTGTAGTTTCTTTTTAATATAATAAATTTGAACAATTGAAGATGTTTCATTTTTTATTTCTATTCCTTCCTAAAATACACGAAAAAAATTTTGCCTTAAAAAACACAAATCAGTTACGTAATTACGTAGATACGTATTTAAAGCATCGAAATGCGTATCTAGTTACGTAATTAGCAAATCCGTATTTTTGGAAGCCCTAATCCAGATCTTATTAATCATCCACCTCGTATGTCTTAACTGTGCGATTGCGTTGTCTACTTTATCAGCTACTTGTATGATGTACGTTGGAGACACAGTGGCGCAATTGCCGAGTGGCTGCCAAGAGCGGGCGGTTCCAGGAAGAGTTGCGTAACTGCCGTCATTTTGTTATGTGACATGTAATGTATAGTAGTGAGTTATTTTGTCTAAACCGTTAAAGACGTCATAGCATTTTGTCACAAGGTTACAAAAATGTTTTACTTACTTGACTTATTTGTTGGCTATGATACTTATCATTAGATGCCCAGTGCATGTGTCCATGGTATGGTCCAGCTTCCCGCTTAACACCAATTGATTGATCAAACTTTAAATTATTTCAGAGTCGATATTTTGGTTCAAATGGTGCATAATTTTGTAGTAGGGAGGAAACTCAGAGTACCTAAGGATATATCTTACACTGAGGGAGGGAATAAAGTGCTATTAACAATAATTAAAAAATGCTACTTATTAGCGACGATGTTGATGTAGTTTTTATTTAAATGCAGGGATATTTTCAACGAACTTACATCTACCTACGCAGACACGGCGTGCGATGTAAAATGGTAATCAAATAGCCAATTAAACGCCTCGAGCGACTCGCTTTAAAACTTGTCAATCAATCGGCTGATCGAGAAATTGTTTTCAAATACCAGATCGTAATAACCGTCTCGAATCTGAATTGGACTCGAGTTGTTTATTTCTTCAATACCAGGGCTTTCTGAACTAGCCGTTTCGAGGCTGCTTCGATAGACATAAAAGACAAATGGACAATTTTGGCCACGATAACAATCTCTTATGAGTCAATGTAGGATACGATTCTATAAAATAACTAGCGGGTACCCGGCTTCATAGATTAATATTGTATATTGCCCGGCGTGTTCCACTACGCTAAAAAAAATCTGATGACAATGACAGATCAGTGTTTTTGTGTTGACAGTCTGTATTAAACGCCATCTTCACTTGTTATCTTCAAATTGTTGTATGAGGAAAATGCAAAATCGACTTTATCAATGAACCTAATGTGCCAACGCATTGTTTTAAATCATCCAAATGAAACTATTTTGTGGCATATTGGTTGGATGGTTTCAAGAGTCTATAAAGGACAAACGTACAAAAAAAAATTGTGTTTTATATAGATAGATAGGATCATCTAAATCAGACTGGTATGATAGAGCACACAATACGTTGTTTCTCGCCTCGGTAAAACATCGTATCTTACGGTTGTAATGTAACGCATCGTTTTTAATTAACCGTCTACTTCGGTTACAAAGGAAATGGTGTAGCAAATTGAATTGCTCCGTAAACAGGAAGCCGAAAACACAGCACACCACCGGTTCAGCGGTCGCGGGCGTCCCGTGCGGTATGCGATTGAAACTGACTCATCGGATCTCGTGTTGTGGTGTCTGTGAAATTGTGAATTAGATTTGCGCCATTTAGATCTATTTTGTATGTTTTGTGTTTAGTCTACAAATATCCCATAATGTATCACGTTGTTTTGTAGTCCTAGGATTACACGGAAATATAGAATATAATGTGCGTCTGCTAAATGCTCGTTTTTAGGGTTCCGTAGCCAAATGGCAAAAAACGGAACCCTTATAGATTCGTCATGTCTGTCTGTCTGTCTGTCTGTCTGTCTGTCTGTCTGTCTGTCTGTCTGTCTGTCTGTCTGTCTGTCTGTCTGTCTGTCTGTCTGTCTGTCTGTCTGTCTGTCTGTCTGTCTGTCTGTCTGTCTGTCTGTCTGTCTGTCTGTCTGTCGGTCTGTCTGTCTGTCTGTCTGTCTGTCTGTCTGTCTGTCTGTCTGTCTGTCTGTCTGTCTGTCTGTCTGTCTGTCTGTCTGTCTGTCTGTCTGTCTGTCTGTCTGTCTGTCTGTCTGTCTGTCTGTCTGTCTGTCTGTCTGTCTGTCTGTCTGTCTGTCTGTCTGTCTGTCTGTCTGTCTGTCTGTCTGTCTGTCTGTCTGTCTGTCTGTCTGTCTGTCTGTCTGTCTGTCTGTCTGTCTGTCTGTCTGTCTGTCTGTCTGTCTGTCTGTCTGTCTGTCTGTCTGTCTGTCTGTCTGTCTGTCTGTCTGTCTGTCTGTCTGTCTGTCTGTCTGTCTGTCTGTCTGTCTGTCTGTCTGTCTGTCTGTCTGTCTGTCTGTCTGTCTGTCTGTCTGTCTGTCTGTCTGTCTGTCTGTCTGTCTGTCTGTCTGTCTGTCTGTCTGTCTGTCTGTCTGTCTGTCTGTCTGTCTGTCTGTCTGTCTGTCTGTCTGTCTGTCTGTCTGTCTGTCTGTCTGTCTGTCTGTCTGTCTGTCTGTCTGTCTGTCTGTCTGTCTGTCTGTCTGTCTGTCTGTCTGTCTGTCTGTCTGTCTGTCTGTCTGTCTGTCTGTCTGTCTGTCTGTCTGTCTGTCTGTCTGTCTGTCTGTCTGTCTGTCTGTCTGTCTGTCTGTCTGTCTGTCCGTCCGTCCGTCCGTCCGTCCGTCCGTCCGTCCGTATGTCACAGCCACTTTTTTCCGAAACTATAGGAACTATACTGTTGAAACTTGGTAAGTAGATGTATTCTGTGAACCGCATTAAGATTTTCACACAAAAATAGAAAAAAAACAATAAATTTTGGGGGTTCCCCATACTTAGAACTGAAACTCAAAAGTTTTTTTTCATCAAACCCATACGTGTACGTACGGGGTATCTATGAATAGGTCTTTAAAAATGATATTGAGGTTTCTAGTATAATTTTTTTCTAAACTGAACAGTTTGCGCGAGATACACTTCCAAAGTGGTAAAAAGTGTGTCCCCCCCCCTGTAACTTCTAAAATAAGAGAATGAAAAAAACTAAAAAAAATATATGATGTACATTAATTACCATGCAAACTTCCAACGAAAATTGGTTTGAACGAGATCTAGTAAGTAGTTTTTTTTTAATACGTCATAAATCGTAAACCGCAAGTTACCTCGGTCAAAGTTACAACGAACTTCAAGAACTTTTATACTATGTTACTTGCTACTACGGAACCCTTCATGGGCGAGTCCGACTCGCACTTGGCTGCTTTTCGAACTGCAATCACTTCTCGATCTTTCGAACTGAAGACTTGTAGTAGCCGCTCGCTATTTCCGTAATAAGATGTCAAGTGCAAAATCTTCCAAAAATATCGCCGATTATGATGCTTCCAACTGGAGAGAGTTATGGCGGCGCGGCGTGCATATAATATAATATAAATAAAAATAGACTTGGACCCGACACTGTGTGCCAAGAGTAACATCATTAATCTGCTGCCGATGTCAGTGTCATCGCCTCAATATTGCGCTGGAATCTGCATGGAATTCTAAATTTAAAGATTCTTCAGTTGGTCTACCGTAGTGAAAGACGGCAGGAAGTTCTGCTTGCTATATTCGGTGAAGTCGGATGGACCAGAGAATTCCCTCCCAAGTTGAGGAAAGATGATTTATAGTGACAAGTTGTCAAAAACTTTTTTACGACCATTTCCATGATCATTGATTTCGTTTTTAGGGTTCCGTAGCCAAATGGCGAAAAACGGAACCCTTATAAATTCGTCATGTCTGTCTGTCTGTCTGTCTGTCCGTCCGTATGTCACAGCCACTTTTCTCCGAAACTATAAGAACTACACTGTTGAAACTTGGTAAGTAGATGTATTCTGTGAACCGCATTAAGATTTTCACACAAAAATATAAAGAAAACAATAAATTTTGGGGGTTCCCCATACTTAGAACTGAAACTCAATAATTTTTTTTTCATCAAACCCATACGTGTCTATGAATAGGTCTTCAAAAATGATATTGAGGTTTTTAATATAATTTTTTGTAAACTGAATAGTTTGCGCGAGAGACACTTCCAAAGTGGTAAAATGTGTCCCCCCCCTGTAACTTCTAAAATAAGAGAATGATAAAACTAAAAAAAATATATGATGTACATTACCATGCAAACTTCCACCGAAAATTGGTTTGAACGAGATCTAGTAAGTAGTTTTTTTTAATACATCATAAATCGTAAACCGCAAAAAACATAGATCAAAGTTACAACGAACTACAAGAACTTTTACACTATGTTACTTGCTGCTACGGAACCCTTCATGGGCGACTCCGACTCGCACTTGGCCACTTTTTCATTGTTAATGCACTAAATCGTTGATACCTTGATACGTACTCACTGAAAATTTCGTCTTATTTTGTGCCATATTTAGTGGAAGTCTTCTCGCTTGAATATTGCACCTATACGATATCGCCAAAAATATGTCATCACAGACTGCTGCAGACGAGCGTGGGTTAGCTGCGAGGCGTGAAATTAGTCGTGGTCACGCCTGTAATTTCATAAGACATTAATCTTAGCCCGTCTCATTGGCATCCACATAACGATGTAAATAAATATTAAGCGGGTAATAAACATAATTTTCTTCTAATAAATTTTGTTGTTATTGAGTTAATTTTTAATAATGTAATTGGGAGGGATTTAAAAAGGGGATGAAAGTGGTAATGAAAGTTTCATTAAAATTTGTATTAATGTCTGTCGTCTTTAATTCAAAACACTGAAAAATTAAGGCGAAATAAAACATTAAGATCAAAAAGAGTATAATTGCTGATGTCTCTCATAAAATTATGGAGTTGGTTGGCACCAGTTATATATATTATGATGCGTTTGCATTGCGTTGCGGCCACAACGCGATGTCGACGTCTTTTCCCAACTTATGCAAAGCGGCGCCAAGTTGAGGTTTTTCCAGAGTGCTGACATAGGATTCCTAAAAAAACGTATAAGATTTCTCCTTTAGGTCCGACAATGCATTAGCGATTTCACTGTGGCGTATGACGTATGTCCATAAGACACGGTGATCAGGCTAAAATAAAGTGCACGGTATAGCGAATCATTCGAATGCCAAGCCATCATGATTTTTCCACTACTAAAATTCTATGCTAACTTTAGGCCCGAGGAAATTAAATGAGATAAGTACTCGTAAGCTGTAAAGTGTAAGACGTACCGCAATCGGGTGTAAACGTATTAATAATTTTTTTGTCCCCGAGACCTATTTTCATAGAAGCACCTTGATTGTGGAAAAAACTGAAATAGCGGGAGTTACAGAGCTGTTTGCCAAGCGATTGCTCATTAATCTAAAAGACAGCCATTTCCATCGTCTTGATATTATTAACACTGGACACATTTTTTGTGATTTTGAAACGTAAAAATTACGTAATCTGTTTTATTTACATCCTTTGTTATGGAATAAGCTTGAATTTTTGTTGTAATGCTATTTTGAATTATGGCCACCATCCGTCTAGGATTCCCCAGTTTTTTCGTTAGCGGTACCTATACATTAAATCAATCAATCATTAAGAAAAGTCTATCACACTGACAACAACTAAAATATTGAAAACTATCAGGTTTACCTACTTCCGATGTTTACAGAATCGAGTGTCACGTATCGCACAGACTAGCTTAAAGGATTTATTTATACCTCTAGAAATTTCTTACATTCATCGTTATTTTCTCGCCATGACTAGTTCATTTGGTTCGAGATTTGTTGTACCTACTGATGTAGTTTGTTGATTGTTCGCAGGTGATGCTGGGCGGGGCGGTGGGTGCGGGCTCGCCGGGCGGCGACGGCGACCTGCTCACCGTCACCGTCGTGAAAGACGAGCAGGGCTACGGGATGAAGGTGTCAGGTACTGTCGCCATCAGATTCCGATTTCGGTTACATCAATATAATCTATCGTTATTACAATATGTTTGAATATTACATATTTTAAATCTGACCGATCAGTTATGTAATTAGTGACAGAAAATATTTCTTCCTTTATACAATTCAATTCGGTTGGCCTTCTTTAATTTTTTTAACCTCTCTTTCTCGTGATCAGTCGTGTTGCATTGCATCCTATACATACAATATAGACTGTTGGAAGTACTTGGTAGCTATACTGTCAGTAATCTCAATGGTTGTAGATTTTGTAGCTTCTCCATTTGCCTGGACAGATGCAACTACAGCCCACCTTTTACACCCCAAAATTGCAAAGGTTTTTTATGTGTTTGTATAGCAATGTTTGAAAGAAAGCCTTATATTTTACACATCACATACTATTAACATGACAAAGTGGACTTTTCCTTTTAGCGCGTTGGTCCATATTAGTAATAAATATTATGTTAATCGCATTTACATGGATGAACTGCTATACGATCATTTTCGCCTTAATAATCACCACCCTTGTGTCTATTTCTGTATCAAAGCAGCGCACGCATTTCACCCTTTACGCCACTATCGTTATTACATTACATTATTGCCTAGTGTTAGAATAAAGTGTGGATGAGGTAGACCGTTTGCGAGTGTTTGAAGTAAACTGTTTTAGATGAAGAAATATCCGTCTTACCTAGACCGTTCAAAAGTTCATGCCAACGATGCATCTAGCAGTGGTGAGTGAGCTTTTGTTTTAACAGCAAATAATTTACCTTCCTAGATTCTTGTTTCATTTATTTACAGTTAACACAAAATTAGACTCTTATGCATTTATTTTAGTTGTACATGCTCTATGTCTTCTTGGACATTCCAGTTGCCCCATTAAGGCGAGCGTATTCGACCGTTGTAGGCATTTTGTTCACTGCCCTTTACCCCGCTCCCCTGAGTGTAAACTCGACCGCCACGCCGTGAGCCGGCCGCGCGCGGCTGTGAGGTTAATGACCCCGTGCGTAGCTGTAGATCCTACATAGCCTAGTTGGTAGTGGACCTGCCTGCGAACTGCGAAGCGAGGGGTTTCGGGTTCGATTTCCGGCCGGGGCAAATATTTATGTGACAGATAAATATTTGTACTCGTGTCATGGCTGTTATTGTGATGTGTTATATGTGTAGTACATGCCACCCGCGACACAGGTAAATACTTGTAACCTACTGCGGGGGTATGAGTGTGGAAGGGTTTTATTATTATTATTATTATTATTATTATTATTATTATTAGTAACTGCTCTGAGTTGGGGTGTAAGTATACTTTATTTTGATTTATTCATTGGAATTTTAGGTGTAATAAAATAAGAGTAATGATAATTTTAGCTTATCCAGTGGAGACTAGAGGTGAGTGGAGACTGACTTGAAATTTTATGATACGAAACTGTCCAATGGAGACTAGAGGTGAGTGGAGACTGACTTGAAATTTTATGATACGAAACTGTCCAGTGGAGACTAGAGGTGAGTGGAGACTGACTTGAAATTTTATGATACGAAACTGTCCAGTGGAGACTAGAGGTGAGTGGAGACTGACTTGAAATTTTATGAAACGAAACTGGCCAGTGGAGACTAGAGGTGAGTGGAGACTGACTTGAAATTTTATGATACGAAACTGTCCAGTGGAGACTAGAGGTGAGTGGAGACTGACTTGAAATTTTATGATACGAAACTGTCCAGTGGAGACTAGAGGTGAGTGGAGACTGACTTGAAATTTTATGAAACGAAACTGTCCAGTGGAGACTAGAGGTGAGTGGAGACTGACTTGAAATTTTATGAAACGAAACTGTCCAGTGGAGACTAGAGTTGAGTGGAGACTGACTTGAAATTTTATGAAACGAAACTGTCCAGTGGAGACTAGAGGTGAGTGCAGACTGACTTGAAATTTTATGAAACGAAACTGTCCAGTGGAGACTAAAGGTGAGTGGATAACAAATAAGTAGGTACTTACATACAAAATTGACTAATATCTAAATACTAACAAAAAATAACCAACTTCAAAATAACTCGAAAACTACTTGTCAAATCTCCCTCAAATTTATGTGGAACCACATGATACGCACCAGCTTTCTATCAAAAAAAGAATCATCAAAATCGGTTCACCTACAAATAAGTAGGTACTTACATACAAAATTGACTAATATCATCTAAATACTAACAAAAAGTAACCAACTTCAAAATCGAAACGAGCTTTTTTTTCAAAATGGCGGACTTGTAGGTATGCCAGGTTCCGTACAAAAATCTTCAAACCCTTTGGATAAGATATTTTACAAGTATGTTGAGAATGATAAAAAGTATAAGAATAATTTAAAATAAAATACCTAAAGATACGTAAAAAATAATAAAAACAAAAAAATTAAAATGTGTGCCATTCACACATTTTAGAACTTAGAAGTGAAACCTTCAAAAATTTTGTTTTCAAGATAATGAGACGAATGTAAAATTTCGGGAAGATGATAATTGTAGGTTTTACTATTCCACTCCACTCCACAAATTTTGACTTTTGACTTTTTTGCCTTTTTTGACTTTAGACTTTAGACTTTTTTGACTTTTTTTGACGTTTTTGACTTGACTGTTGACTTTTGACTTTTTTGACTTTTTTGACTTTTTTGACTTTGACTTTTGACTTTGGACTTTTTTGAATTTTGACTTTTTTGACTTTTGACTTTTTTGACTTTGACTTTTTTGACTTTTTTGACTTGACTTTTTTGACTTTTGACTTTTGACTTGTTTGAATTTTGACTTTTTTGACTTTTGACTTTTTTGACTTTGACTTTTTTGACTTGACTTTTTTGACTTTTTTGACTGACTTTTTTGACTTTTTTGACTTGACTTTTATGACTTTTTTGACTTTTGACTTTTGACTTTTTTGAATTTTGACTTTTTTGACTTTTGACTTTTTTGACTTTTGACTTTTTTGACTTTGACTTTTTTGACTTTTTTGACTTGACTTTTTTGACTTTTTTGACTTTTGACTTTTGACTTGTTTGAATTTTGACTTTTTTGACTTTTTTGACTTTTTACTTTTTTGACTTTAGACTTTTGACTTTTGACTTTTTTGACTTTTGACTTTTGACTTTTTTGAATTTTGACTTTTTTGACTTTTTTGACTTTTTTGACTTTGACTTTTTTGACTTTTTGGACTTGACTTTTATGACTTTTGACTTTTGACTTTTGACTTTTTTGAATTTTGACTTTTTTGACTTTTTTGACTTTTGACTTTTTTGACTTTAGACTTTTGACTTTTTTGACTTTTGACTTTTGACTTTTGACTTTTTTGAATTTTGACTTTTTTGACTTTTGACTTTTTTGACTTTGACTTTTTTGACTTGACTTTTTTGACTTTTGACTTCAAGAAGTTTTCACTTCAATAATCATTTTTTCAAAACAATTTTCCATTTATTTCATAACGCGCCTAAATAAGGTATAACTTCAAAAAAGAAAACTGTCTCTCAAGCTCCCAGCCGTCACGACGAGTCGTTTGGCGACTGACACATGCTCAAGGGTGGTAGCTAGGGCTTCCAAATATTCGATAAAATTTATATTCGAATATTCGAATATTTTTTGGGAACTATTCGAATATTCGAATATTATTCGAACATCAAAAAATTCTTTAATAATCACGTGTTTATTAAACTTAGGAGTAATTTGCAAGTACATACAATATTTTGATTTTGTTCGTGTTAAATGAACGAATGTATGTTGTAGTTTCCATAAATAAATAGTTGATTGTCTCTGAAAATTTATGGTTTTTAAGGAAAAGAAAAATACCAAGCTTGATGATTTCGTTAATTTATCTAACTTTATGAATTTTTTGTGAATTTTCAAGTATACCAAGGTAGCCAGCCATAGCCTGAGAGTACTTAATCACTACTCACTACGTCACCTACGTGTCATCATCCATCCACCCATCCATCAGCCTTTGTAGGTCCACTGCTGGACATAGGCCTCCCCTAACTTGTGCCACTCTGACCGGGCCTGAGCCTTCTGAATCCGGCGGATGCCCACTGTCTTCTTCAGGTCGTCAGTCCACCTGGTCGAGGAGCGTCCTTTTTCCGAGACGTGGGCGCCATTCGAGGACCTTTCTTCCCCATAAATTATCGGTCCTTCGAACTATGTGGCCAGCTCATTGCCACTTCAACCGGCAAATTCTTTGAACTATGTCGGTTACCTTTGTTTGCCTACGGATCTCCTCATTTCTAATTCGATCACGTAGAGAAATCCCGAGCATAGCCCTCTCCATAGCCCGCTGCGCTACTCTGAGCCTGTGGATTAAGCCAATAGTGAAGCTCCACGTCTCGGATCCGTATGTCATCACTGGCAACAAACACTGCTCGAACACCTTCGACTTCAGGCAATGAGGTAGTGTTTTGGACGACAAGATATGACGCAGTTTCCCGAACGCAGCCCATCCGAGTTGGATTCTACGATTGACTTCTTTCTCGAAGTTGGACTTACCCATTTGGATCACTTGTCCTAGGTAAATGTATTCGTCTACAACTTCGAGAGCAGCGCCATCAACAACAACTAGTACGGGTGTGACATCGACATTGGACATGATTTTCGTCTTGTCCATGTTCATCTTAAGACCCACCCGTTGTGAGGCGCTGTTCAAGTCCCCGAGCATTGTACTAAGTTCTTGCAGGGAACCCGCCAAGATGACTATATCATCGGCATATCGCAGGTGTGTGATGTATTCGCCATTGATGTTAATGCCACGTCGTTTCCACTCCATCAGCTTGAACACGTCTTCCAACGCAGCGGTGAACAGTTTTGGGGATATGAAGTCCCCTTGCCTGACACCTCTCTGCAGTTGGATAGGGTTCGTTGCTGTGTCGTGTACTTTGACGGACATGGTGGTTGATGTGTACAAACACTTCAACACCTCGATATACCGGTAGTCGATCCGGCACCGCTGAAGAGAATTTAGTACTGCCCAGGTCTCGATAGAATCAAAGGCTTTCTCATAGTCCACATAGGCAATACACAGCGGCAGATTATACTCCTCGGTCTTTTGTATAATCTGCCGTAGTGTGTGTATGTGGTCTATGGTACTGTAGCCTTTTCGGAATCCTGCTTGTTCGGGAGGCTGGAAGTCGTCAAGCCTGCGTGCAATGCGATTAGTGAGGACCCTAGAAAACAGCTTATAAACGTGGCTCAGAAGTGCGATGGGCCTGTAGTTCTTCAAAAGGGCTTTATCGCCCTTCTTGAAGAACAGCGTCACCACACTTCTGCCCCACGCTTCCGGGGTAGTCCCAGTATTGATGACGGAATCGAACAGCTTTTGGAGCGCCACAAGGAGGGGTTTCCCACCAGCTCTCAGCAGCTCTGTTGTGATCCCGTCATCACCCGGTGCCTTGTTGTTTTTAAGCTGTTTCAGAGCCTCCCTAATCTCATACAGGCTGACGTCCGGGTTATCTTCGGTATAGTGCCGGGTCAATTGAGCTCGCTTGTCTCTCTCCTCCTGGGGAGGTGGAGCTTGAGAGGAGGCATACAGCTGTCCGTAGAATCTCTCAGTTTCTCTCAGAACTTCGGGCTTCGTCGAGACTATGGTGCCGGACTCGGTCTATAGGATAACTATATCATCGGCATATCGCAGGTGTGTGATGTATTCGCCATTAATGTTGATGCCACGTCGTTTCCACTCCATCAGCTTGAACACGTCCTCCAATGCAGCGGTGAACAGTTTTGGGGATATGACATCCCCTTGTCTGATACCTCTCTGCAGTTAGATGGGCTTCGTTGCTGTGTCTTGTACTCTGATGGACATGGTGGCAGATGAGTATAAACACTTCAACACCTCGATATAGCGGTAGTCGATCCGGCACCGCTGGAGAGACTTGTGAACGAGAAACCCGACACCACCTTGGGACAGGTATTCGCCCTCCCGGTGATAGAACAAGTTTCCGGATTTGAGTATTATCGTGTCCTCCTCCCCTTGTCTTCGGACTTCAGATAAACCCACAATTCTCCAGTTTGACTTGTCTATATCTTCTTCCAGCTCTTTTACCTTGTCGTCAGTCCTCACTCCTCAGTGTCCTGGTGTTATATGTTGCCAGGTGCAGAAGTCGTCGTTTGGATTGGTAGCCCGATCTCTACCGGCGATTCTTAGCACCCCCTGCCCCGCCGTTACCATAGCCGCTACCGTAACTAGGAATAGCGGGGCTGCCGGGGACCGGGGGCCGAGGCTCATTCGTGACTAACATGCGGAGGTTTACCTACGTGTCATAGCTTTGAGTATTTACGAATTTCCGAATCATGTTTCCAGAGGGCGACTCTTTCCATGTTCTCATAATTCGCGCTGAGATAGACCTCTATTCCCGTATATACAAAGTTACTCTATGCAAGTGATGTAACATGCCAATGCCGGTTACAAACGCAACGCGACGCCGACCGACGTCCCGGGTATTTCCGAAGTCCGAACACTTCCATATTCTGAAGAATTGTCACGCGCCACCTCGTTAACTTTAAAATTGTATTTTGACTATTTTGTGCACATTGGAATCCGAATTTGGTGTCGAGTTAGGTTTTGTAGAAATTGATCGAATATTCGAATATTCGGTCCTTGTATTCGAATATTTCAGCGAATTTATTATTCGAATTATTCGAATATTCGAATATTCGATGAAAGCCCTAGTGGTAGCTATCCATGCGAACCCCATGGAGAAATAATAATAGTAATAATGGTATTAAATTTAAAATCAATATTACCAATATAATCCCTCGAGGGGCCCTACCACCAGCGGGCCGGATTTAGTCGCCTTTTACGACACCCATCCGGCTTGGGATAGTATTAGATAATAATTGTGTAATTAGCACTTGACTTATACCAATACCCAAATACTATAATAGTAACTAAAGTATAAAAACGAAAAATTTTTATTATTTCAAATTACAGCAGTGTGGATACTTTGGACAGTACCTAATACGTAATATAAGTTCAGAAGGCGCGCGCGCCAAATTCGAAATTAAAATTAGTGTCGGAAATTCGACAACGTGCGGCTGCGATGCCGATTAGCACAGGTCCTACCTCGAAGGCGACTGGCGCGAGAGTAAAATTGAGTAAATTAACGCGTCGGGCGTTTCGTTGCTCGTGGAAAGGGAAAAAATAGAAATTGAAAGGGAAGTTTTTCAAAATTTCAAATTATGATCAGAAAGAAATATTGGTATCTATAGGACCTATACTGTGGTATATTTTTTATTATCTGGAAGCGATTAAAACGCGAATAAAACGCCATTTTTATGCCAGATTAGACCCCACTTTGTGATTTATTTCTATCCAATGAAATAATTGCTATCGTGTATCAAGTATGAGGGAACGAAAGAACAAAGACTGTAAAATAACATATATTTTTTTTAGAATTGTATTATGTACCATTTATGAACAAAACACCTTCAAAAATACCATTTCTTGGGATAATATCGCCTTAAAGGGTTAAGCCTACAAGGTTGCGTATTGCAAAAAAAGTCTTTCACGACAGATGGCTATCACTGCTTGTGGGCTTCATTGAACAAAATATGCAATCGTTCCCGGTTATGCTTAGAGTTTCATTAAACCTTTTCCACTATTCTCCACGTCACTCACACTTGGAAAAGTTTTGCCACAGATGCTCTCTCGGCGCCACCTCGGTTATGAGCAAGCAAATTATTAGCCTGCTTTAGACTAATAGTGGTTTGTGGTTTTGCAATATAATAGGTCTGGTTGATATTATTGATTTTAATTAAATTCACTAAAGTAAAGAAAAAAAGTTTATAAATTTAATCGACTTCGTTCCACTTTTGTTAATGTGACGACGATATTTGTTACGCTACTGTTGTTGTTTGCGATAGACTGGAGTGGTACTACTGTCATAGATTTACAATTAACACATATAAGACACATATCCTTCATTATAAGAGACTAGTAGATACCCGGCGCCGCGCGGCGCGGCGGCGTGTGCTACTTCGCTAAAAATGTTGTATGGGAAAAGTGGAAAATCGACTTTATCAATGGACCGAATGCGCCTAATGATACGAGTATACTATGTATGATTATACATATATACACATTCCTACACCAAAATTCCCTTTGTTACGGGTGGCATGGACACAAACTAATGAGACAAAATCACAAATACGAATACATAATTATTATAATCCGATTATAACAATCTGATAAATAAATGTCGAAGCTTGGAATTGAAGATCGCTCGGCGGGCTAATTGCTGGTAACTCTTTCACATTAACTAGTCTCGTATCTGCTATCTCCAGGTGACAACCCGGTGTACGTGCAGTCGGTGAAGGAGCACGGAGCGGCATGGCGCGCCGGTCTGCGCTCCGGCGACAGGATCCTGAGGGTCGACGCTATCCCTGTCCATCATCACACGCACCAGCAGGTCGTGCATATGATCCGAAGTGAGTAACATATACATACGTCGCCCTGTTGCTTGAATCAGGGGTATTAGGGGCAGTTCTTTCTTTGTCTCTCTTCTTTTTTGGAGCGCAACGCAATGGTGATGCTTAAAGTGTTCTTGATGTCCATGGGTGATGCAAAAAAAAAAGCAAAGCAACAACCCATAATTGTCCCACTGCTGGGCTCGGGGTCTCCTCTCAGAATGTGAGGGTTAGGCCATAGTCTACCACGCTGGCCAAGTGCGGATTGGTAGACTTCACACACCTTCGAGAACTTTTATGGAGAACTCTCCGGTGTGCAAGTTTCCTCACGATGTTTTCCTTCACCGAAGCAAGTGTTAATTAACATGTAATACGCACATAATATTTGAAAATTAGAGGTGCGTGCCAGGATTTGAACTCGGGCCCCTTCGTTCGGGAGACCAACGTTCTACCGCTAGGCTATCACTGCTTATGTGTGATGATGATGGGTGATGATGACCACTTATTTACCATCAGGTGGTTCGTCTTCTTGTTTGTCGGCTAGTTACATGCACAGAAAAACGTCAGCCTAAGGAAATAAATATTGTAAATACAGTTCTCTTTTTTGCACTCAAACAAACAGCTGGTCGCTGTTCCCACTAGTCGGGTGTCGGTTTCGTACTTTTTAACGGATGTCATCACATCTATTCACATTAGTCGGATATCAGATCGGACCAAAATGTGGGCCTATTTGTGGCAACCTATTAGAGCTTCTGTACATCCTACGAGTCCTACATCCGACATATTATGTGTAAGTACAGTACGAATACGTATAGCAGCGTCGTAGGATGTTTATTGTATGCCAGCAAGGTCCGACATAATTTTTACTTATTCAAAACTTTATTTATTCATATTATGTATATTCTGGTCGTATGAAGATGAACGTAACGCTTGTTGAGAAAAACGTACGGTTGAACCCGACTGATTAATAGTTGCTGGTAACTTATACTTTGTATACAAGCCGTGACTCCATTTGATTGGGCAATTGTTTCCCCATAAATATTTGACGAGCTCCTCTCACTTCAAGCTATCACTTACAAACTTACAGAGGATTACATAAAACAGAGCTAAAAATTTATGGACCATTCACGAGATTTCATCAACTATCGAATCGTTTTATGAGTAAATCAACCTAAAACAAAGGACCATTAGGTTTGTTTATTTAGAACGACGCTCGAGTAATTTCCTGATATAGTAATTGCTAAGTACGCAAACGTGTAGTCATGGTGCAATAGTTTCTCGAGGGAAAATTAAAATCTTATTTTTTTCATCAGCGTGGAAAATGAAGTTTACAATTATGTACATAAAATTTACGAAACCTATTCACACGCATACGTCCTTAAAATAGCAAGATTCCTTATATCATTTTTGACATAGTCCTCATTTACGAAGACGCGGGGCGTCGCACTTCGCGTGTGGCTTGGCGTCTCGCGGCGCGTCGGACATTTTTTCTATTTACGGTGTGGCGGTGCATGAAACGTCACTTATTATCGCACGCGTAAACACAATCATAATATGGCAATATGTATAAGAGGTTGTTCATAGACATGCGACACGGGAAGAGTAGCAGTGCCCACCGCTGAGCCCGCGGTGAATCCTCAAGCGTGTAGCAAAGCACGCGGCGGGTATCGCCGCGGCGCACGCGTGATACTCAATCAAACCGACTAAAGTTTTAGGTCAGCGAGAGATGGGAGAGTACGTGTCGCAAGTCGCAACATGCAACATGAATGACGAAACATTTAACGTAGAATTTTCTTCCAAAAAAAAGTCGATTCCAAATTGTGCTATTTTCAAATAAGACTTCTGAAAGGAATCTTCCGTCGCAGGCATCGCTTCATCGAGAATAATAATTGTCGCTGCGTGCGCCGCTGCGCCGCGATAAACGCCGCGTGAGACGCGACGATGCCATCCGCGAGCTCTTAAAACAAATGCATGTAAAATCGCTTCTCCATAAACGCACTCATACAACGCCATGATGTTTGAATTCAGTGCGGGGCGTGCGGGCCGCGCCGTCCATCGCAACGTGCGACGCCTCGCGTCTCCGTAAATGAGGTCTTAGACTCGCATTTCTTTAAAAAATATATTCATTTACTAGAATACCTTTATTTATACAAAACGATTCGGATGTACTGTATAAATTCTGTCCTTTTGTTACCATTGGATTTTTCAGAATAGACAAATACTAGCTATTACCCGCGGCTTCGCCCGCGTGTTCAAAGGGAAGTAACAATGAGTTTTTTAACATGCGTTATTTATTTCTGTTACTTTATGAATTATTATTATTTTATGTTATAAGGATATGGAAGTATAGAAGTATGGACAAATACGCATCATAATGGATCTTTCCATGTAAATGAGTTATTTACTGCAGTAAAAAGTAGCCTATGTTACTCTCCAGCCTCCTACCTGTCTCCACACAAAAAATCATACCATAACATCGCTCCGTTACGACGTGAAAGACGGACAAACAAACAAACAAACACACTTTCGTATTTATAATATTAGTATGGATTATTATTAATTATTATGTTATTATATCTAGGAAAGAGTCATGCATGTTAAACAACTCATTGTTAATTCCCTTTGAACACTCGGGCGAAGCCGCGGGTAATAGCTAGTACGCATCATAATGGATCTTTCCATAAGAATGGCATAAGAATTCCATAAGAACAAACAAACACACTTTCGCATTTATAATATTAGTATGGAAGTATGGAAGTTTGGAAGTATGGATATTATGGATTGATATGGATATGGAAGTGTAGAAGTATGGACAAACACGCATCATAATGGATCTTTCCATGGGAATGAGTTGTTTTACTGCGGTAAAAAGTAGCCTACGTTACTCTCCAGCCTCCTACCTATTTCCACACAAAAAATCTTACCATAACATCGCTCAGTTACGACGTGAAAGACGGACAAACAAACAAACAAACAAACACACTTTCACATTTATAATATTAGTATGGATGGAAGTATGGACATGGATGGACAAATACGCATCATAATGGATCTTTCCATGTAAATGAGTTGTTTTACTGCGGTAAAAAGTAGCCTACGTTACTCTCCAGCCTCCTACCTGTCTCCACACAAAAAAAATTATACCATAACATCGCTCCGTTACGACGTGAAAGACGGACAAACAAACAAACAAACACACTTTCGCATTTATAATATTAGTATGGGAGTATGGATAGATAAATACGCATCATAATGGATCTTTCCATGGGAATGAGTTGTTTTACTGCGGTAAAAAGTAGCCTACGTTACTCTCCAGCCTCCTACCTATTTCCACACAAAAAATCTTACCATAACATCGCTCCGTTACGACGTGAAAGACGGACAAACAAACAAACAAACAAACACACTTTCGCATTTATAATATTAGTATGGAAGTATGGAAGTTTGGAAGTATGGATATTATGGATTGATATGGATATGGAAGTGTAGAAGTATGGACAAATACGCATCATAATGGATCTTTCCATGGGAATGAGTTGTTTTACTGCGGTAAAAAGTAGCCTACGTTACTCTCCAGCCTCCTACCTATTTCCACACAAAATATCTTACCATAACATCGCTCAGTTACGACGTGAAAGACGGACAAACAAACAAACAAACACACTTTCACATTTATAATATTAGTATGGATTTTTTGTGTGGAGACAGGTAGGAGGCTGGAGAGTAACGTAGGCTACTTTTTACTGCAGTAAATAACTCATTTACATGGATAGATCCATTATGATGCGTATTTGTCCACACTTCTATACTTCCATATCCTTATAACATAAAATAATAATAATTCATAAAGTAACAGAAATAAATCAGGCATGTTAAAAAGCTCATTGTTACTTCCCTTTGAACACGCGGGCGAAGCCTCGGGTAATAGCTAGTCTAGGAATAAATCACGCATGTTAAAAAACTCATTGTTATTTCCCTTTGAACACGCGGGCGAAGCCGCGGGTAATAGCTAGTAAGTAATAAGTATATAAGTATGGATAGTATGGATTATTAGTATGTTATTATATCTAGGAATAAATCACGCATGTTAAAAAACTCATTGTTACTAACCTTTGAACACGCGGGCGAAGCCGCGGGTAATAGCTAGTCGCATTTATAATATTAAGTATGGAAGTTAGGAAGTATGGATAGTATGGATTGATATCTATATATATAAAATTGAAAAGCGACACACCGCTGATTAAACAAAAAATCTCAGAAACTGCCGAACCGATTAAGATGAAATTTGGCAGGGAGATAGTTTATGCTAAGGAGACGTCCACTAAGAACGGATTTTTCGAAATTCATCCCCTAAGGGGTACAAATAAGGGTTAGAAGACACTTTCATACAAACCAACTTTCTTAGTTTTAGATTTATAAATTTGAAAATTTTTATGTAGGTTTATAGTAATAAACAAAAGTTAACTTTAATATTTTTTTTTGGAAAATCATCCCTTAAAGGGTTAATTTACTGAATTGAACTTAGTAGGCAACTTCGTCATTTTTGAAGTTAAAAACATGAAAATTTACATATTAGCTCCAGACTAGACACAAAATTTGTAAGTATTATGTTTTTTTGGAAAATCATCCCCTAAAGGGTTAATTAAGAGTGCGAAAGTTAGTATGGACACTTCGTCAGTTTTGAAATACGAAGGGCGAAAATTTGTATATAAGCTTATAGTTAGACACAAAAAATAACTGTATCATTGTTTTCTCGAAATTCATCCCCTAAAAATAGGGGTTGGTAGTCAACTACATACAAATCAACTTCGCCAATTTTAGAGTTATAAATATGAAATTTTTTATGTAAGTTTATAGTAATAAACAAAAGTTGACTTTAACAATTTTTTTCGGAAAATCATCCCTTAAAGGGTTAATTTAGTGAATTTAATTTAGTATGCAACTTCGTCATTTTTAAAGTAAGAAGGGTGAAATTTTGTATATAAGCTTATAGTTAGACACAAAAAATAACTGTATCACTGTTTTCTCGAAATTCATCCCCTAAAAACAGGGGTAAGAAGCCATATACGTATAAATCAACATCGTCAGTTTTAGACTTATAAATATGAAAATTTTTATGTAAGTTTATAGTTATGAACAAAAGTTAATTTTAACACGGTTTTTTGGAAAATCATCCCTTAAAGGGTTAATTTTGAGGATTTCATTTAGTACGCAACTTCGTCATTTTTAAAGTTAAAAACATGAAAATATTATGATGATATTAGCTCCAGATTAGAAACAAAATTTGGAAGTACCTACATATTACGTTTTTTTGGAAAGTCATCCCCTAAAGAGTGTGCAAGTTAGCATGCCAATTTCGTCAGTTTTGAAGTAAGAAGGGTGAAATTTTGTATATAAGCTTATAGTTAGACAAAAAAATTACTGTACCACTGTTTTCTCGAAATTCATCCCCAAAAATAGGGGTTGGTAGTCAACTACATACAAATCAACTTCGCCAGTTTTAGAGTTATAAAATATATGAATTTTTTTATGTAAGTTTATAGTAATATACAAAAGTTAACTTAGAATTTTTTTTTCGGAAAATCATCCCTTAAAGTGTTAATTTAGGGGAATGAACTTAGTAAGCAACTTCGTCATTTTTAAGTTAAAAATGGAGAAGGAGCGGAAGAGGGAGATAGAGAGTGACAGGGAGTGGGAGCGGGACAGAAATCGGGAGAGGGCGTGGGTGCGCGCGGGAGAGGGACTGGGAGCGATAGAGGAAGAGAGAGAGGAAGCGATAGAGGAAGAGGGAGAGGGATATGAAGTGGGAGAAGGACCTCGAGCAGGAAAGGGAGAGGGAGTGGGACAGGAAGAGGGAGAGCGAGGGGAAGTGAGACAGGGAGCGGGAGAGGAAAAGGGACAGGGAGCGGGAGAGGAAGAGGGCAAGGGGAGAGAGGGAGATGGAGAGGAAGAGGGAAAAGAAAAAAAATGTTAATGTTGTTTACTATTCCAAACCCGCTCCCGGAGGAATGATCTGTGATTGTATCGTAAGTTTCAGTATGTAAATTCCTAAATATAACTACTTCAATATAAATTAACCTGTTTTTAAATTTTCTTTTGTAAGGGATACTAAATAATATGATAAGCATAATTTCCGCGTGCGAAGCTGCGGGCAACAGCTAGTACTATAATAAAACTCAAAGGGCAAATTTACTGTACATTTAATATTTTTTAAAAATTTTGACTAGAGGGCACTTCAACAACGTGTTAGAGCACAAAAATATTTTTTTTAGAATTATTGTCTGTCTGTCTGTCTGTCTGTCTGTCCGGGCATCACATGAAAACCCTTGAACGGATTTCGATGAAAGTTGGTGAAGTTGTTACTAATACTCCGGGTCATATTTTAGGATACTTTTTATCCCGGAAAATTAAAAGGTTTCCCCGGGAAACGGGATGAAAGTTTGTATGGAATATTTTTAAAACATCAACCGATTTGCTTCAAATTTGCATCAAATGTTCCTTGCTTAAAGAACAATGGCCAAATTTCTATAGAAGCTGGACTTGACTTTTATTTTTCATGTCCCAAAATAAGCTATAGTTAGATTGGATTGTTTTTATGTTGTAAACACCATCCTGTTTGAAAATCATACCTAAATAGCCACGATTTTTTATAATAACGCCAATAATACTTTTGAGGTTAGAATCCACAACTACCTTTTACACTACTGTGGCGTAGCCTAAAGTGTAGTTAGGGATAAGCGAGGAGGGTAATTAGTGGTCTCGTTTTTATTTTTTTCGATTTCTCTCAAAGAATTACCAAAAAAATAGAACATCTGTCAAAGTGCACTAACCTCTTAACTATCTATTAAACTCCTAGATTCTTTATTGCTCTAACTTGCACAATGTGTAGTTTAGAAAACAAGGATGACATTACATCACACGGGAAGTCTTTCTTGAAAGACCAAAGCTTTTTTGTGGTTCGACCCCATCAATTCTGGCTGAAGAGAGTTAGTCGCTAGACAGGTACCTACCTACTGTCTTTCAGTCTTCAATGCTCAAGTTGCATATTTATTGACAAATCAAGTTGTGGTAGCTTACAGGAGTAAATGAAGTGTAAAGGTAGGATTTAGGAGTATTTAAAATGAAAGAAATAGGCTTGATAACAATACTTTTTATTCATCATCCTCTCTTACAACTACAGCATCGAGGAAAGCTGCTGGTTCTAATATTGTAGGCTGATGCCTGGCCCATCCAAGGTACCACACAAGTGTCATAACATGTGCACAGCACCCAACCGTTCTTCTACCCACGAGACAATTACAGCAATATTCTATTATAGCTTCCCTTCCAGACACATTATTTTCAATTAATATATAAACATAATATATTTTTCTCGAAATGTGTCTGGATTTAATTTTGCCTCTTATTAGAGAATTATTTCCACTTCCTCTCAAACCATACTCAGTTACATTAATGTTTTCTCTGCTTATTTCAATTCGATACCCTCCATGAAACCTGACATGTTCACTATAATAGGACCTAGCCTGTCGAATCTGATATGTTCCTAGGGCAAATAATATGACTTCACTGTATTCTAAATGGGGGAATATAATATTAGTATTGGAATGAGCTGTTATACTAGTAAAATCAGATGTTCGTCTATTCATATTCATACTGTTTATAAAATCAGATAAATTATTATTTAATGGAAATCGTTCCCTAATCAAATTAATGATCTGCTCAGCATCATTTCTATTTTTTAAACGAACACCGAATTTATTTAAAAGGCTTGCAGCTATAGAAAACATTTGCATCATATTAGGTTCAGGTTGTTGGTTAGTGTCAGGTTGTTGGGGTTGAAGCTCAGGCTCAGGCTCGGGCTCTGGCTGTGGCTCCGGTTCTGGCTCTGGCTCCGGCTCTGGCACTGGTTCTTCCTGTTGCTCAATATGTTGCTGCATATTATGCATTGCAACTCTCTTGAGTCTCAGCCAGCAGGGATGACAAACATGGTCTGATGCAGATGCCTGAAACAACCATACAACCTTGGCTTAATATAAATGTTTCAGCTTAATATTATTGAACCCAAGCAAATAAAAACATTGTAACAAAACAATATTACGTTGCAGTGATGAATTCACTATAACACTGATAACAATACAAAGAAAAAGTACATAATAAACATTATAATTACCTGCCGTGGGGCAATTCTATTATCAACTTCAATATGTATTGCTTGTTGTAACTGAGACGGATTCTCTCTTACAATAAGGTCATGTTTACGCTTCCACAGAGAACTTCCACAAAGTGTGCAAACATGCATGTGGCCACGGGAAGATGAGGCACCAGGTTCATTAGCTAATCCGGCATTGACATGCTGCATTGCCAATTGTTTACAGGCATCACATATGTAATCTTCTTCAGTGATCTAAAATAAGAATTAGAGTTGTATTAAGACATACGATTGTGTGTGATGGTTTGATATGTTTGTGCAATAAAATAAGTAGATATGTAAATACGTACTACTATCGAAGAATTCCACTCGCAGATCTTCGAAATTACTCTCGTATCAAGCTCAAAAACGAGATGGCGGCGAAGTGTATCAATGCGTATGTTACAATTAACGCATAACAAACGCAGGGCTAGTTGTGGCGTCTGCATGATGTCTCTCACTGCGAATATATAAAACATAGAAACCTAACTTACGCTAGAAAATGACCCAACGTAAAAGTACACCAAAGTAGGCGGAGCCTAAAAATTACACCAGACGAGCTGTCAGTCTCTGTTTGGTCGTGTCACAGAGAAGTAGTAACAAACATTCAACATTTATAGATATTTACTACGAAAATGCCGAAGTATGAAGTGAAATGGTGTATTAATCGTGTAGGTGTTCATCAAAAGAACACTAGAATCACATTTCACAAATGAATTTTGTCCTAAATACGTGGATTTTTATTATTTTATTTAAATAATGACAAATATTGACAGCCGTCATGTTTCGCTATACATTGCTTGATAGTTGCTTACAAAATATGTTTTAGTTATAATAAAACGCAATGAATATCGTTCTTTTCTGTTCGAACGTAATGAATGGCGTATGCGTTATGGAGGCATCATTGTCTGTAAAAATAGTTAATCAAGTTATGTTAAGTTTAGTGTACCTACTTACTACTTACGGAGTTTTACGGAATTATAGTCGCCGCGAACTAAGATGCCCAATTTGTCGTTTGCAATCACAGTGACACTAGAGATGTACAAAAAAATCGGTTCACAAAAGAAACCAATTTTTGCAACAAATCGATTCAAAATTGTAAGACATTCTAATCGATCCGATAATTAAATTGTAAACTAAAAACCGTAACATTTAGGTACCTCCCAACTACCTCGATTGAGCTACATATCTCGTACCACGTATTCTCAATATTATGTATTTACGACTCCAATAAAATATTATTTTGTTTCTTCCTAACAACTCATGCTGCTAGATATGCATGGAAATAGCCGAGCCGGCTAACAAGCTGACGATCCACCTGATGGTAAGTGGCTGTCGTCGCCCATGAACATCAGCAACACCAAAAGCATCACTGGTGCGTTGCCGGCTAAGAAAGAGAAGAAAAAGAAAGAAAGATAGATCATGATAGAATGAACTCATCCGCTCAGTTTCAAAATAATATTTTGAGATAATATTATGAGCTTTGTTAGCATCCAATTCGACGTGTTATTCTTGGGTACCTAATTTTAAATTCAAATGCAAGTAAATCATTTTTAACAAAGTAATTAAATTAATCAATTTTCATTTTTAAATTCCGATTATAGTATTGTATCGATTATGATTGGTTTTAGAAACGGTTTCAGGCCATCATATCACTTTGCGTCAGTTTTGTTTTAGGCCTCTTCATCTATCATTGTTTCGACGTCAAATATTTTTAATAAATTTTGCATAAATTATGATGTGATGGGATTTTTACTAGATTATAACGTTTACTATGATTTATAATCAACGCTAATGAAAATGAGTAAGGATTTTTAACAAATTTTGGAAAAATCCTTTGTCCGTAAGTATTCAACTATTCATGTCAAGTAATTGATTATTCCATTTCACTCAAAGACGTCCATACAATGTTAGTTCATATTAATAAATGGCAGCTATCATTATGGGCATCTTAGATAATTTTGACTATAGCTCTTTACTTTAGGTATATATATGCAAATGTCCAGTTGGTTTGTCCGTACGTAACACTTATAATAATTGTAATAATGCTACATACATTGAATAGTGTAATTGTTTGATTGTGATAAAAAATCATACATTCAAAACTCTGTTCAGCATGGTGTATAATCGTCTGGTTATAGGTTCCCAAAAAATGGTTGTCTGTAAAGTCGGTTTACGGACGGTAGTTTAACGTGACAACGTCATGACACAACATTGATGAAATGATTGCATACTTTTATACATAAAATTGAGCGCTTCGGTCGATCGTAGCCGATCGTGCCTCTCTATCGCTTGTTCCGCGCTCTCGCTCGCGCGGAACGGGACAAGGAGTCATGTTTATTCGTGCGTGCGCCCGGCGTTCATCGTTTTAATAGACGTTATCACGTCAAAGAAAACAAAGCGCAGGCTAGAATAGACAAAGGCAGTTCGGTTAGAAAGACAGGAATGTAACTGGGACCCTAAACATCAAACAAATCAATTAAACTCTCAATAATTATGCTCCATACATTTAGGTAATGATGACTTCTATGAGTCTGAAATCGGAAATCGAGGGATATCTTCAAATTTTATAGGTATCTGTAGTGTTTGTTGTGCGTTAGTTTCAATAAAGCTCGAAGATGGTCCCGTAACGATTACACGGAGAAATTAAATAATAATAGAATATTATAGGTAAACAGACTTCAAAATTGAAAAATAATACATGTATGCAGGCCCTCAAGTATAGACACAAAGAAATGAAAGGCAGCCTGAATTGATATTATTAAGTGTATAACAAGCAATACTTAATTATTTTTTCAGTTTAGAAATCGGCCTACCTATTATATTTTTATATTATTACTAGCTGACCGAGCAAACGTTGTTCTGCCAAAAAAAAATTAAGGGGTAGGGGGATGAAAAAAAGATGTTGTCTGATTCTCCACCCTAGCCGATATTCACACTAAGATTCACGAAAATCGGTCAAGCCGTTTCAGAGGAGTTCAACTTCAAAAAAGCGTGACACGAGAATTTTATATATTAGATGTAATTTTTGTGTAACACTTGGTGACAGACCCGTAGTCCATTTATTAGAAACGTCATTAAATATGGATGTTATATTTTAACGGCACCTTACCATTTATTATTTATTTATTTATTACTGCAGACACATCCCCGCGCTATGGCGCACTTTTAATTCAGAAAAGCCTGTCTATGGTTTATACTCGTACATCTTTGGTATAAACAATATTATTATTATTTTGTGGTTTTCAGTTCGGTTTTTAAAATATTTTTATTTGTAAGACCCAACCTTAACCTTGAGGAATTGAAAATAATCATAAATATGTTTTGATTGCGATTACTAAAACAATACCGTTTCATGATATTATAAATCTTTAATAAAAAAAATCCAAATTCTAAATGATAATTATTTGCTGTTCTTCATTTCGCATAACATCATCCTCCTGTGACCTTTCGTTGGTCGGAGAGCGGGCAAGCGCTATACAAATCGATCATTACCGATTTTTCCCGACATTTCATTCTAGTTGCCGACGTACCGAAAAATTATCTGTTTTTACTAGGAGTTATGTTTCTATGTTTTCTATATTCGCAGGTCTCTCACAAATAACCAAAAAGCAAAATCGGTGTCCAGAAATCGAAAGCACAGGTAGTCGTCACAAGTATCGTTATCAGTCCGTAAAACAATGCCAAGGTCAAAACAATAGAAGGAAATCCGAAATAGCACAGTACGTATCACAACTCACAACAACGACAACAACAAGCGAAAGTCGAAACCTGAAGTTGAAGTGAAGACACAAACTACATAGTGACGCTAACGCATAGTGATAGTGAAGTGAATAATCGGGTCGGATCAGTGTTGCTAGGTCCAAAAACTGGATCACGGTAGATTCTTCCGTGTAATATCGTAGATTCTTTTAAAATACGGTAGATTGTATGAGATTTGAAATCATTCCTATTGAAATCAGATTTTGTGTGGGTCAAAATACGCTAAAAACACAAAAAATCGTTACGGTAGATCGAACCTGAATTCGGTAGATCTACCATAATTATGTATTACCTGGCAACACTGAGTCGGATCAATGGCGCGGATCGATGACAATTGACGTTCCGTTGTACGCGGTTGAACAATCAACAAACCGCTTGTACTTTCATACGTGAAATGAATCGTAAAAAGCTGCAGAAACATAAATAAATGGAAATCTTTTAATTGTGGCTACTTAGAGAGATATTTCTTGTGTTTTTTAAAAGCTTAAAAAATAAGGGTTTTTTTCATATATATGTCATATTGGGACGCAATCGTTTCGTCGTCTGGTACGATTTGGCCATCCTTCTTTATGGAACATATATTTTTCAGTTTTTCAAAATTTTGCAAAAAAAAAGAAAAAAATACAAATTAATGTGAATATTGCTTATTTTTCAAAACCCGCTCCTGGAGGAATCCTTTGTGATTTTATCGTGGGTTTCAGTATATAAATGACTAAATATAAGTACTTCAATATAAATTCACCGTTTTTTAAATTTCCTTCTGCAAGAGGTTAAACATAATTTCCGTATGCGAAGCTGCGGGCAACAGCTAGTTACAGAATAAGTACTTTAAAATAAAAGACTTTAGTTACTAAGGGAGCGTGTGCTCGTTGCCGCGCAAAATAAAAGAATGAGAACTGAGGCGACTGACCAAAGCAAGTAAATGTAAAGGTAGGATGAAAAATTTTACTTTCAGTATACCCTCTAAAAAGTGCGAAAAGTTGCCAGTAAGATAAAAGAAACTACGTTGTTGATTTATATCTGAAGAATAAAGCGAATGAAATATAATAGAACATATCAATATCTACTAACTACCAACTATTGTCGTTATGTCACTATAACCACATTTTACATTTTAAAAGTTAATAAAAAAGATGACCAAAATCAGATCATGAAAACCATACCTTCGTATTAATCCTTATCCAAATAAATCATTTCATATTCAAAACTGTTTCAATACCTATAGATAACTTTTTGAATTACTCAAATCGGACATTCCATTCAGAAGATATTACGTAGTAAAGGAACTACGTGACAACGTGATTGTACGAGTAGCAACAATCATCACCGGCCCCGCGCGGCCGGACAGCTCGCGCATGTTCTGCGGATTCCAATTATGTAACACGGGAAGGGGAGGGGAGGGGAAGGGAGTGGAGTGGGAGCGGGAGTGGGAGCGGGAGTGGGAGCGGGAGTGGGAACGGGAGTGGGAGCGGGAGTGGGAGCGGGAGTGGTAGCGGGAGTGGGAACGGGAGTGGGAGCGGGAGTGGGAGCGAGAGTGGGAGAGGGAGATGAAGAGAGAGAGAGGGAGAGGGGGAGGGAAGAGGGAGAGGGAGAGGAGAGGGAGAGGAGAGGGGGAGAGGGAGCGGGAGCGGGAGAGGGAGGACACTTAAACTATAACGGCTAAGAACGGCTGTACCGATTTTAATGATCTCTGATTTGTTACATTCTTAGGCGATACGAAGTTCGCCGGGTCAGCTAGTGGAAGTATAGAAGTATGGACAAATACGCATCATAATGGATCTTTCCATAGGAATGAGTTGTTTTACTGCGGTAAAAAGTAGCCTACGTTACTCTCCAGCCTCCTACCTATTTCCGAAAAAAAAAATCTTACCATAACATCGCTCCGTTACGACGTGAAAGACGGACAAACAAACAAACAAACAAAAAACAAACAAACAAACAAACACACTTTCGCATTTATAATAATAGTATGGATTATTATTTTATGTTATAAGGATATGGAAGTATGGAAGTATGGAAGTATGGACAAATACGCATCATAATGGATCTTTCCATGTAAATGAGTTGTTTTACTGCGGTAAGAAGTAGCCTACGTTACTCTCCAGCCTCATACCTGTCTCTACACAAAAAAACATACCATAACATCGCTCCGTTACGACGTGAAAGACGGACAAACAAACAAACAAACAAACAAACACACTTTCGCATTTATAATATTAGTATGGATAGTATGGATTGACTCGATAACAAAATCACTAAAGCTTTGATTTATCCTTATCCGCAAAAAAAAACTGCGTCTGATTAAGAGAATGAATTACTGTTTCTTCAATCACATATTGCCAATTTCGTTATTAAGCTTTCTGTCATCGAAACTCCGTTATACGAAGCCTTACAAGTCCCACAACTGTTTAACCTTTACAGTAAGGAAATGACGAAGTGATTGATGACGCGGCTCGCCCAGTAGGCGGCATATTTATGATAACGGGCTCCCATGGTAATGGTGGGCATTGAGGTAATGATGTGGCGCTGATGTGTGATATGACTGATATGATTTGATAAAAAAACACCAGCCTGTGATATTAAAAATACGATACTTTCATTTCCCTGATCTAAGATGGTTTTGCGGGTGGCATCGACCTACACAGATTATGTCAATGAGCAATCAGCAGTTTATTGAGTTTCTGTGGACTCCATTGAAATATACTAATGGTTAATTGTAATTCATAGTCAAAAGCAATTACAGGAGATTGTATAGGTGAATGAGAAATCAAGTCGTTTTAGTTACATTGATTCCATAGGTAGTAACTAGTAGGAATCGAATAGAATAACTTAATAATTATATAGGAGGTACTGGTTTTCTCACTAAGATGATCTCATTCTCAATTTATTAAAAAACATAGATGTTTAAACCCTAACCATGTAACAGCCAGTAGCTACGTCACATTTAAACAATTTTAAATCAACTATTTACATACTCTTACATTAAAAAAAATGGTTGTCTGTTTACGGACGGTAGTTTAACGTGACAATGTCATGACAAAACATTGATGAAATGATTTCATACTTTTATAGATAAAATTGAGCGCTTCGGCCGATAGTAGCCGATCGTGCCTCTCTATCGCTTGTTTCGCGCCCCCGCTCGCGCGGAACGCGACAGTGAGTCATGCTTTTTTGTGCGTGCACCCGGCGTTCATCGTTTTAATAGACGTTATCACGTCAAAAATACAACTTGAATTTTTATTCAAGCATCCTTCACTGGATAGGTCCTTAAATTTTGTATGTAAGTGAACGCTTATTAACTTGTGTATGTTGTGTGTTCCAGCCAATCCTTCGACAGTGCTGACGGTGCAGCAGAACGGCTCCAGACAAAAGACGCCAATCACCGCGCCGGTACCTGTCAATGTGAGTACCGCACTATTGGGTGACCGTAGAAAGAAACAATTTAAAACTGACAAAATTGAGTCCATTAAAATGTACGTATGCTCGACATAATATTATCACCATAGAAGAAATAATAATACTTATAAATATATCACTATGCACATACTTATTGATGTCACAATCGGTATAATAATTGTAAAGCATCACGTCACAGCGACAAACCGAATTTCGAGCATGCATTTTGACGATTTGAACAAACATTGTCACCGAAGCCTTGAAAATTTTTATGAACACTTGTATAAATAACGTAAATATTTGTTACTATCGTTAATCATTACGTGTCATATAGTTATCACAGCTCATTGGCGTTGTTTTATTATACAGGGTGTCCCGTAAGTAGTGGATCAACCGAAGGTGGCAGATAGCTTGAAGGTTGATCTATCATATGTCAAAAAATTACCTTTGTAAAAGTGTCACCGTTTTCGAGATATTGACCATTTTTTTAAATTTAGAAAATTCGGCTCCTTTACCCTACTTTTTCCTGTTGAGTCCACAAATGAGCAGATATTTTGATAATTTTTTTTCCTAGAGCTCTCAGATAGTTGCTTTATAATTATCAGTATGTAATATTGTTGAAATTATTAGGGAACGCTGAGAAAATAGCGTCTACTTTGGATATTTTTGTTTTTGATTTTCTTAGACACAACTTTGATGTGAGGTGGTTGAAAAAAAATGTACTGGGCAAGTATGCTCCGGTATTTCAAAAACTTCTCTGTTTAATGCAGATTTTAAAAAGGTACATCACAGGCTAGTTTGATAGGAAAAATTTTCAAGTAAAAGCCATTTCAGTGTCAAAGGGGTGAATTTAAATCAAGTTATTTTATTGTTTACTGTTATGGGATGAAGTTTTTCAATGGTTTTTGCTTAATATTACGTTACGTTAAATTATTGCTCTAATAAATATTTAAAATAATGATTATTTTGCGATATTTCAACCTTTAAAAGAAATTTCAAAAAAAAATATCCAAAGTAGACGCTATTTTCTCAGCGTTCCCTAATAATTTCAACAATATTACATACTGATAATTATAAAGCAACTGTCTAGGAAAAAAAAATAATAGGAAAAAAAATATCTGCTCATTTGTGGACTCAACAGGAAAAAGTAGGGTAAAGGAGCCGAATTTTCTGAATTTTAAAAAATGGTCAATATCTCGAAAACGGTGACACTTTTACAAAGGTAATTTTTTGACATATGATAGGTCAACCTTCAAGCTATCTGCCACCTTCGGTTGATCCACTACTTACGGGACACCCTGTATACTAGTGGCTCGCTCTGGCTTCGCTTGGGTTGAACAATGATTCTATATAGTGCCACTGTAGCACTGGCACAGTAACAGTAGCCGCTAATATTATAATATTTGTCGCACTCAATATTTTTGTGTTAACTCTTATGTTTTTAATTTACATGGCGTATGATTACTTATTTATTCAAATAGAGAAATAATTATACTATCATATTATATTATTATAGTCGCCGTGGTTCTTTCCACATGGATACAAATTCAGGAAATTCGCACTTTTACTTTAGAACGTCTTTAAAAAATAATGCACATTAGTTCTGCATAATTTTTAACCTGATGGAACGGTCAACATGTTATTGAATAATCCTTCATTTATTAGCTTACCCTAATAAATGGTAACTTAATAATATAACCCTATAAAATTTGCGTAATGAAAGCTAACAAAAGCTAGCAAAAGTATCAGGGCTTTTACGATATAAAATTATAGTAAACATGAGTCTTGTTATTACCACATATACGGTATCGATATTGGTGGGCTTATGGGCTACACTATCCATTTTTCATTATGCATTGCTTACATAACTATTACAAACTTCAAATTCTAAATAATTGATCTCACAAACACAAAAATCCTTATTTGTCTATATACTTGCTTCGTCTATGTACAAATTACATTACAAAAATACTGGTTCTAATCACCATGAACCATATTTGTCCCTGTATTTTATGAACCATATAGATCTGACCTTCTGTAATGACACGGAATACTACAATTAGTTAATTTTGTTCATGGTTGAAGGGAAATTAGTGTTTGTAGTTTAAATTTGTGTAATAACCGTGTTGTTTTAGTATTACTGGATATTTTAGACTAGTGACACTTGTAAATAGCAGAAAGATGAATTTTATTGTGTGAAGTGCAAAAATTTAAAGAAGTCATGGCATGTTAGGAATATGTGGAAAAGATGCGAGAAAACACAGAAGGTATATTTAGGAAAATTCAATAGGGGTTACATTCACTTATTGTTATTAATTTTAAGCAAGAAGTGTTTGGAAGTTGTGTTTATGCTATGGATAAATCAATCCTAAAACAATTTTATATGAAAATACTTAAAGATCTCAGAACGCGTTACGTATAAGTGCATGAAAAGAGATAAATTTTCGCTTTAATTTATGTAAAATGTACTTTAATTTTGCGACTATAAAGTACACGACATGTCTGATGGACATACACGATTAGACTCTTTTATAATTTACGGAATCTATGAATGTCCTTCCATTAAATAGAAATTGGTGCAGAGATTCCATCACAGATGTGAGATGATGATGAGATGTAGCGGGGCAGTATGGGAGAAAAAATCCACCAATAGGAATACTTCATTTTCATTTCGAAATTAATTCGAATAAAATAATTAATTTCACACCCTTATGCTAGTCGTTACTAATATATTTTATATTTCAATTAACAGCCGGAGAAGCAGCGTCAGCTTGAAGTCTCCAAGGTCCATACCGTCCGCCTCATGCTAGAGCAGGAGCAAAAGTACATCAGGGATTTGCGTAGTAAGTGCTATTGTTATGCAGGTTTACCATCTTACTCTACAAGTCCTAACTTCACAAAATCTACACCTTAGTCAAAATATGTGGCTTGGCCGTTATTACAACTATTGTATAACAGAAAAGTAATTAACAGTGAATATTTTTTTTCACCTTATGCCCTGTGACGGAAGCGAAACGGCCAAGCCACATATTTTGACTAAGATGTAGATTTTGTGAAGTTAGGACTTGTCGAGTTAGGACGTGTAGAGTTAGAAAGTTGGCTCTACACGAGAAATGGTAACTTTTTGATGTAGAGCCATATTATGGTCTTGTCTTGGCATCATTTGACATAAAAATATGTTTGGTGGGATTTGTTTTATAGCAAATTGTGAGTTTTAGTGCAATCGATCCTTTTCTAAAACCAGGAAAATCTTACGTTTTAATTACGTGAATGGCCCCTCAGCGTCCGAGACACGACGCAACACAAAGATGCTTGAAGTGGCCGTCTACTTCAACTAACTTGACGTGTTTGACGCGGCTATTTCGTTCCCCTCGAACTATGTGCCTTCTATGCAGTTAATAAGGTCTTAATTTTATTGGCATTTAAAATACTTAGAGTGCGCTCCGTCCCGACTTGGTATGAAGTGACCCTTAAGCTCGGTTTCAATAACCTAATTAATTCTTAATTTTGACAAAAGATACAATGATAAGTTTTGCTTTCCCATCACTCGGAAAAGTAAGGTCTTTTAAAATATTTGCTTGTTATAATCCTCCAAAATGAGCTCCCCTTGGAGGGTTCGCACGGAAAATGCTCTTATGTTAGAGATACTATAGCGGACGTGTAACTCCGATAGTCTTATCATTTACCTAAAATACATGTGGAATAGAAATGGACCGTTAGTATGTAGTAATAGGTGATACATTATAAAAATGTACATGCTCCAATTGTGTTCTATTTAACGGTAAGGCTACCCTTATTAAAACAATAAAGTAAAAAAAATGGATAATAATAATTAAGTCAATATTATATTAAAATTCCAGATGAATTACTGAAAGTTCCCGATGTTAGAAAACAAGTACAATTGGAGTCAGCTGAGCAACGTTGCGCTACTCTTCAGCACGAGATTGACACCATAATGGCTGGGCAGGTGAATATATACTCTATTCTTTTTTGTAATAAACACTATATTCCTTTCACCATTGTACATGTATTTTCACTCTGTAGTCATCATCAATAGGTTAGATTTAATTTCATAAAAATATATTTTCGTAGTTAAATTTCAATGTTGTATTCAGTACATTTGCTTCCGTAGATACAAGTATTAGTTTTCAATTTAAGATTTTTCAATTTATTTCTTTTTATAAATATTTAATATTTTGCAGCAACTTTATTGCTTGCCATGTTTTAAGATACTTGTAAATTTAAGAAGCATATTTATATTTATGTGCAGTGTTTTACAAGCGTGGCTCAGAAATGTTAAATTTCTTTTCCTTTCATCCATTTGCTTTTGAAAGAGAATTTAACTGGTCAGAATATCTAAAATATTTGTAGTATATTGTTATTAATGTGCTTTTTCTGCGCTGCGGCTGTTATAGAGGCGAAAGTGTATTATCATAAAACACGCGTAAAACATGTGTTAACCGTTTAATGAATTAATTAACTAACATGTCTAATATGGGGACGTATAGGGTGTATAAGATGTACATGTCTATGTCATGTCATGTCTGCTTCTGTGCATGCTTGTTTTATTATATACCTGTGGCGTTTTTTGTGGGGTTTGTTGTTAAATGATTTCATTATTATATGCATAAGTTTTAATAATTTGGAAATTGAACGGACTTGAAAAATTATTGAGAATGTAATCAATGAAGGTATAATTTGGTCCATATAAACATACTGTATGTATCAATGTCATATAATCTGTATTAGTTTGTAATATAGACGAATTATGTAGTTATATAGTTTATTATTTTATCTATTAAAAATAATATAAAAATATGCTCTGTTTGTTGGCATTCCACTGATGTTTTTGTAACTCAATAAGACAAGGATGCATAGAAAATGATGGAATATTATCTCTATTATCAACAATTTTCAATAAATTTTCGCCTCGATATCTTACGGACGTGGTACCTACCAAAGAAACATGCATTATTTTAAGTTTTATTTTGCAATTTCCTTACTTTTTACCACTGTCTTGTGTGGAGATTTGCTATTCGTGTATCATTTGGGTTGTGTGATTTGTATGAATTATTTTTATTTTGTGTTATAAACATTCGCTTTGCTCTATTTGACAAGGATGTCGCTAAGATGAACAAATCTCTAAGTTCCCCCGTTCTAAATTGAGCGCTGCAGCTGTGACCAGTAATTGACTCTCCCTTATTATATTTTATCTCGTTATTTATTTTTTATTCTTATTATGGAAAAAAGGAGTGGACCTGAATAACTGCTAGATATTTGTGATACTTCAAATCTTCACACAACACAGTACAGTCACCGTCGCACAATATCCCACGTCGCAATGTATACCACGCATACAATGTTCACACACCACTTACCGTAGCCCGCGGAGACCCAAGCGCCGTCCACGCCGCGGCTCTCCGTGCGCGTCAAGTCCAACCTGGACAAGCTGGCCACTGGCTCCCCGCCGCCCAACACTGGCTTCCTCAGCGGCCTGCCGCGCTCCCTTAGCAACCTCACCGGCCAGAGCCTCCGCAACCTGCGCCAGGCGCGGCAGAACAAGCTGCAGCAGGAGAACCAGCCGCCCCTCGTCAGACAGAACTCGGACGACAGTAACAACAAGCGGCGCTACAACAATACCGTCCCCATCGTCCCCACCACGTGTCTCGACAACACCCCTCCGCCCCTGCCTCCCCGGTCCATCGAGCGCCCCAAACGGAACCCGCTTAGTCCGACCGCGAGCCCTACCCCGATCAACCCGCTGGCCAAGCCCAAGCCGTCTATCTCCCCGATGCACAAGCAATATTACAAGGGCAAGCCATACCCCATGCACCAGTCGATGCCCAGCTACAGGGAGGACCCCAAGTTGCGGCGGTCCTCGCACTCGCTGGACGGCGAGCTGGACGGGCCGCAGCCCAATTCCATAGCGTTGCAGATGAGCTACCCGCTAGTGAACGCGCCGCCACCGCCGTTGCAGGTAAATACGGTTTGCTGATTGAGTATGGTCACTTGTACATAATGAACGACACTTGAGAGAACTATCCATTTGTTTTAATTATGGATATCTCGTTGAAAGATTCATGTACATTTTATAAATGGTAGCTAAAGCTAGTTTTTTTCAATAATTATGACACTCAATCTGAATAAGTATCAAAACTGAAAGTTATGAAAATATGTTGTGAGTAATAACAACAATATTAATAAAGGTTTAAAGGCAGCTTAAAGGATCCTAACTTGTACGTAAATGTTCGTTTTAAACGTATAATAATGATAACAAATGTCTCGAATTCAATTTTTACCTAGCCGAGACGAAAATATACGTACTATATGATATGATATCGGCTGCTGATGCTCTCCGTGCAATATGCTGGACGAAATTTTATCAAAATTACATTTTAGACATACATAATTGATATTTTCCCAAAAATTTTGAAAAAATTCATAAAAAAATTGATCTCAATCGGCAAATCGTTGTGTTCGCTAAACTGGTGAAGTTTTTCTGAAATACTCAGTCGTACTTCAGGAAAGTTGCATATATCTTTGATTGGTTTTCAATTTATACTTAATTGGTTTGATTTGTTTTAGATTGCAAAAGCTTGTTAATTTTATACTTCGTTATGATTTAGATCTTTGATTGTATTTATGCGATTATATAATGTACATAGAATTTAATACTGTGACGATTACTTTGATGAAAAATAGTTTTTTTTGTACTTGGTGTATAATATGGAATATGTTTTCGCATAAATATTATAATCGTATTGTTATCATTCATTAGTGCCATTTAGGATCATTTAAGCTCTAATTATTTTGTTTGAAACATTTATTTAAACGGGCACAAGAAGTTGTCTTTCAATTTATTCAAGTAATTAAAGGGTCTAGAATTATATCTACTCTATGTATTTATGATGTGATTGTCGAATTTATTGCCTCATAAGTAACGTGATTGCTAACTCACTACTGTGACTAATATAATATTCAGTGTTTATGTCTTGTGAATGAATGTGATGCTTTAAAAAAAGTCCTATCAATATTCTGCCAAATTGCAAATAAAAACATTAATCCCAATGGAGCTTTTAAACACAGTTTCTAAATCTAAATGATTTAAATACATTTAAAAACTGACAAAAGCTTAGCAATGACTTTTATTTTGATTGAATATAGAGGAAAAAATGCACATCAATTACATATTTCTAATAACTAAATAAAATGTCTTTTAACTATGACGCCGCACAATGACACAGTCCAAATTTATATATGTGATTGTATGTTGTGCGACAGACTGACAACCGAACTGGCGTGCCAGTGCTGCACGTGAGGAGTCAGTCTTCGCCGGAGCACCTTGACCATGAGCTGGTCAGAGGTAAGTCAATAGGGTAGACTCAATCCATTAGAGCTACAGACTATACAAGTAATAACCATTCTTTCGTACTGTCGTTTGTTATGTCGTAGAAGCTTTGCACGTTTTCATCGATTCACATTATACTGTGATGCTCACACTTATAATCCTACCTTTAGGCGATGCGTGAGGATAAAATCCACCAATAATAATAACAGTACATCAATAGTGTATACTGTATACTCAGCCTTATATAGCTTCAATCAACATAGCTTTTCAGGTCCAAGAAAATACAATTAAGAATCGTAGTTAAATTCCGTGATTCGTGTTAAAACTTAATTTTACCATATCGGACTCCCGTTCGAAGGGTCCTTGATTTGATTCCCAGTGAGGCGGTGTTCTCTGTCAGGGTGTGTGTGTGTCTTTGTGTGATGTACTGATGTCCGTGACATCAACGACACAGGGAATCCTAGGGTATGTCTATGAGTGTGTAGTGTTGTTTATCTGGAGTATGTTATTGGTTGCAGGCATTCCCGGCGCGGGCGGAGTGATGTCGGCGGGCCCCGGGGAGCGGGGCACCCCTCCGCCGGGAACCCCGCCCCCGCCGTACGCGCACAATACACAGGTTATACAGATTTTGCCATTACAATTTGACAATAGTTGGATAATGACTTCTGGCTTCTGGGTAACGTATCTTGAATGGGGAAGCCAAATCATTATAAAATATTCACTTTTGAACTTAAGTGACATTATCGGCTTGAGACAAGCTATTACAATAATTTTGTAGTATGCGTTACTAATGCCGACGCAAACTGATGTTTACCACCTAAGAATACATACGTCGTATTTGCTGTGTGTTACGTATGCCTAACAAGATCAATATATAATACATACATACAATATATACTACAAGACCCACCGAGAAATAATTAATTAATAAAGCAGACATCGCCGCATCCATCACTTGTATAGTCAAGATATCACATGACGGTTCGCGGAAACGAGCCTGGGAACCTAAACACCTGAGCTTTCGGATCATTCCGGTACCCATATCGACCACATCGTAATCACCCTTGTTTTAAGTATTTTAAAAATATAATTTCTAATATTGAAATTAAAAGTATTAATTAGTTAAATTACTAGTTTTCGTTCGCACCCTGCTGCACCTATTCATAAGTTGTGCGTCGATTTGTGCGATTATTAAAAGTGAAAGGAGGAATGAATTAACCTAATATTATAATATTGATTGAACTATGTTAATTTTTTCATAATTTGTTAATAGGGATATAAAATCAATGTTTGTTCGAATACCAATTACCAATGAAGTTAATTTTGATATAAGTAATTATTACTTAATTTGTGATGTAAAAATCCTAACTTTCAGCCCTGTGCCGATCCTCAACGAGCGATAATATCAATGGAAGAGGATGACTCCCCTGCATCTGTAAGTTTTTCATATTTTACTTTTAGTCCATTTTTTAAACGAGTCTTTTAAGGTAATCTAAAAAAAGGAAATATACATACATTAAACAGTTGACTCTAAAAGAAGATGTGAAACTGAACGAGTTTTTTGAATTTGTCATATCTAGTAGTTACACATCCATATTTTATCGAATAGTTTCGAAAGAGATAAAATACATAAAACTCTCTCTATATATATTAAAACAGTTTTGATATATCACGACACATGTAATGTTTCTTAGGTACATAATATGTATAAGTTTTTTTGAGGAAATGTATATGGAAGCCCCTTTTGTGTAAGTTAGACATCATACACCTATAGTTTTACTAAAGGAACTGTTTCGCCTATTTAGTTGATGATGTTTATTGTATTTTTTTCTGATGTGGATATAATAATTCTATTGTGCAAAGTGATAAATAATTGATTAACTTATTTTTATATGTACAGGATATTTCTACATACTCCGGACTGTTCTCAAATCTCCGATCGGTGCGAGAGTCTAAAGCGAGAACAGCGGTTTTGCTCAACTGGCTATTGGGAGAGAGGAGGTATGAATACTGGTTATATATCCCGAATGTACAGTGTTTTTACGTATAATCTTTACATGTAATAAAAACGATATCTGTAAACATAATATGAGAAGAAGGGGGTATTAATCAGTAGCAATAGATCTAATGATGATTTTCAAAATTATTTGTTTGTTTGTTGTCGGCTTGTCTGAGCGTTTTTTCCCGTTCAGAATGGCTCAACAGATAAAAGGATATATTCGTTTTATTTTTGTCATATTTAATTTTCACACGTATTTAGTATTTTTTTTTTATTTCATTTGGTTCATCCTATATACACCTTTTTTTTAGATGCGCATGCGCAAGCCTCTTGCTAGTGTTGACGGACGCGTACAGATCGGCGGCGGGCGTGACCACGGCTACCCTGCGCCGGTGGGCTTATGAAATACAGTCCACATTCCTCATGCCTAATGCGGTGAGACTCTTTGATAAACGTTGATGGACCATTTGTAATTTACCGATTCTCTGGTTCTGGGTGTTCAAGATTTTTGATATTACTGGTGTAATTAAGTATTTTTAATTTTATTTTTGTCTGTATGAGCGAATTGTAATTTTTCTCAAGAATTTTTTATACGACTAGCTAACAAACTAGCTGTAGCCCCACTAGATGGTAAGCGACCACGGTCATCCCATGGTCATCAGCATCACCAGACCAAGAAAGAAAGGGAATTATTAAAGAACCAGCTCCCAAAAACCCTAGCTAATACTCGAAGAGTCGTTTGTTGGCTGACTCGAGGCAGGTTACAGCGCTTCCTAAACAAATCAATTGTTTTTATTGGTGCATAAAACTGGACATCACACATTACATATAAAAATGTTAAAAAACTTTTTTCCTTTTCACTTTTACACAATTTTACTGGAAGTTATTAGATGTCATATTTGATCTGGACATACTGTAAAGTTGTGCGCCTCAACCAATACATTATATTTGTTTTGCAGGTACTACAAGTAAACGGAGTTGATGAACATATGGCGAACGAAATAGACCATGTTTTAGTTAATGGTATGTATGTATATATTAAGTAAATTGTACATATCAGTAGTGTATATGCTGCATCTTATCGCTTGGCTCTTTTTTCAGTGTACTAATAATGCCAAACTATATTGACGAGTCAAGAGTATTACGTTCACAAAGGTATATCTCGAACGACCTTATATATATTAGCGATATGCAAGGCATAATTAAATGCTTACACATACACAGCCTCTCTAAGGCTGCGTTCCCAGTAGGCAAACTGTTAGCGGCCGACTGAGTTTGCGGCGTATCGGTTTAATACGCCCTTCCATATATATATTCCACAGTTTGCTAGTTTTGCGCTCACTATACGCAGTTTGCAGCTTTACGCGCGCCGACTGTCTCAGTAGTCGGCTGCTAACAGTTTGCCTACTGGGAACACAGCCTAACCCCTATCTAACTGTCCGTAGAATACGACAAGGAGGAGCTGCTGCGCAACGTGTTCCGCAAGGCGCGGCTGGCGGCCAAGGAGGAGCTGGCGCGGCAGCTGAGCGAGTTCCAGGTGAAGCGGCAGGTGGGGCTCGGCTCGCTGTACGGGCCCGACGACGCCGTGCTCTCGCGGTGCGACGTCGACCGCACGCAGGTAAGCGTTACCTAACAAAAAATATTTAAAAGTATTTATTTAAAAGTTAATATCATCAAGTTTTAATTTGAACCCAATCTTTGAAAACAAACATAATTATTTTTAATGCTTTTGGCTCCTGAGGACTTCCCTCGTCTGGAGCCAACCCTGAGCATAGTATCATGTCTCCATTATCATATATGCATTATTATCGTAACTAAATTAACTTGCAGTTTAACTCCGTAGGATGAAAAAAGGTGCTTCTAATTCAGCTTGCCAGATTTGACCTTTACATGCTAACATACTAACGAACGATGCAAGTGAAATAAAAGCTTTTTAAAAAGATGTTATTGTATGTCCGCAGGAGCAAGTGGTAGTGGAGCGTTTGATGTGCCAGCAGCTGAGCGCGGTGGCGGGCGCGCGCGGCGGCTGCGGCGGTGCCCCCTCGCCCGAGGCGCACGCCGCGCTCGTTGCGGCGCTCGCGGCCGCCGCGCTCTGTCTACACTGCAGGTAACGACGCAACACTTGGTCGCTTGGCTTGGTTAACTTGGCCCCCGACGCGAAAAGAGGCGTGTTATAAGTTTGACGTATCTGTCTGACTGGGGCATCGTAGCTCCTAAACGAATAGGCGATTATGATCTGGTTTTTTTGTTTAAAAGTTGGCGTGATCCAGGTGGTTTTTAACTACAAATTATGAAGATCTATTCAGGCGTTTCAAGGTCATCAGCTCTACAGAAGAAGTAACAGTGAAATGGAAGCAAACATTTCTTACATGCTCAAGCATGTAAGAATCGACCGGGAATCCAAGCTGTCGTTTGGACGCTATCAGCTGAACTAACAATCGTATTTATATGACTAACATTTACGTAATGTGTGAATTTCTGAACGTATGAAGAGGAAAATCAAATTATTTTGTTATTAATGTAATTTTCCTGTACACATGGTATATTACACAGTTATTTTCAATGTTAACGGGTAATGGGGTTTCGGAGTTGGTTATCGACGCGAATTTAATTAGCATGCCTAGTATCGTGCATATGACGGAAATAACAGAGGAGGAGGCGAGAGAAGTCCGCAAGAAATGGTGGCAATCTTCATCGAAGAAGAAGGATAAAGTAAAAAAAATAAAGTGAGTTAACTTGTCGTTTGGCCTACGTTTTTGTGCGAGATTTACGTATATTGTGTGAAAGTGAAAGACGCGAATTGTACTGTCGTGTAGCTCAAGACACGTTGTACTGATAGCAATTGACTGAAGAGGGCTACGTTCTGTTACAGTTCTAATAAATTGAAACTGTATAGTGCTGCGTATATTGTCGGTTTTTCCAAGTAACATAAAAGATGGGTTCAAACAATTAACGTGTGTTTAGTGGGTAGAAGGTAAGGTAATTAGTGAGAGAAAAAGAGAGAGAGAGAGATTTGGTAATGAGATTTAATAGTCTTTTACAAAAAAGTTGAATTAATCTGTATTAATATTAATTATGTGTTGTAAAACTAGTTTATGATGTACTTGAGGTTGACATGGTTAACCCACAGCTGTAGGAGGATGGTTGTACTAAAATTTGTTCATGAAACGTAATTTTTTAAAATAATAATGAGTAAAATAAAATTCCAAATTATACGTTGGAATAAAAAAATAAAAGTAATAACATTTTTGACAATATGAAATGTGTCCGAATCTAGTAACAAAATGTTATTAATCTTGTATAGTGTTGTAATGGTGGCCACTCACGGTCAGTCCATCGCGTCATTTTTGGAGCCACGCCAAATGACATATATCAAAATGGCGCGATTTGGCATACAGATTTTTTTATCACGCCATCAATTTTTCACATTCACGATCAAATTTTGGCTGTATATCACGCGATTTGACGCGATGGACTGACCGTGAGTGACCACCATAACCGCGAGTGTTGTTCTCAGGCCGGCGTCCGTAGCGGCGGCGGTGGGCGGGTCGCGCGCGTCCTTCCTGCAGCGCGACAAGCTCTACAAGCAGCGGGTCAAACAGATCACCAAGCAACACCCGCAGCCCGTGAGATACTTGCTTTGTACTGATTGTTAGGCTGTTCTTTGTTTATTATGTTTTCTTTCTTGATTGGTAACGCATCGGGTACCTAAGGTGTTGTTAGAAAGAAAGAAAGAAATGTTTATTTCACCTACAGCACAACAAAACAATACATCATTTACATGTTAGATAAAAGGTGAAAAGGGTTCACGCTCAGCATATAATGGTCGCGGAAAAAAATCACGGCCGCTGGTTTTTAGAGTGACCCTCAAATTGTGCAGTTCGGATGATTGATGTTACATGTATGGATGATGAGTCTGATGGTCTGTTCGTTTGTCGGTATTTTTTTTAAGAAAATAGTCATAACTGCGGGGCATTATTGTTTTGCTGTCTCTTTTGAAAAAGAGACTGCTTATTTTTGGTTTTTCGATACGAGTTAGCTCTTAAGAGTCTATGGCAACTTAAAACAGGACTGTTTTAAAAATATCTTTTTGACTTTTTGCTATGAACATAGCTATAATTTATTTTGATTGCTATATGATTGCGTGCAGTTTGTGGTGCGCGGGCACCACTTGCAAGTGCAGCCGCTGACGTCGGCGGCGCACTGCCACCACTGCGAGCTGGTCATCGCGGGGCTCGCGCCGCAGGCCTACTACTGCACCGGTAATTACAACACCAGGCGTCTCCTCGACGTGTCTCTATTCGCGACGTTTCAATGACAAACAATTTTCTCGACTTGAATTGCTTTTATCACTTAAATGTTGCACTTTCAGGATATGTGTTCACGTATATCAAGAGGAACGCTTTTTTATAACAATAGATTCGCCTCAAAAAACGATGTTTAATATAATATTATAAACGAGTCTTACTAAACAAATTTACAGTCTTTTTATCCTTAATTTGTAATTTAAAAATAAGGCTGTCACAAATTGATAATAATTGTATTATATATTATTTTATATGTTCATCAATAAGTATTATGTATTGTTTTTAAAGACTATTTGTCTGATGTTTTTCATAAAAATTTTTATTCGGTATACAGATTGCAAGCTGCGAGTGCACCGAGGCTGTGCGAAGTACGTGGAGGAGAGCTGCTGCATGGATGGGGAGCAGCACCACAACAACAGGATCTCGCGCTTCATGGAGCGGATACACCATCAGCCGAGCGGTCAGGAATATACTATACTCATATAACTTACGTTGCGGAGTGGTTTAATGTCATCCTTTTATTCATAAAAACTAGTGATATACAAGTTTTTGTATTTTTCACTCTTATGAAAAAAGATAAAACATTAAAACAGTGCAATGACTGAAATATCGCTCACCTAGTAATATGATTGAACATCTGCAAAAAATGCGAAATTGAGTTTATATGGTATACGTGTTTAATAGTGCATAATCTACATAATGGTAAATATGTATTAATGTCTATACTAATAAGCAAACCCATACAATCTGTAAAAAACGTAAAAAGAACCCATAAATTAATTTTAAACACTTTTATATAATTTTTGAAATTCGTTTCTGTAAAATTATATGACAGTCGTAGATGTGCCGTTGTATTACTGGGTGAGCGATATGTTTATTAATAGTTTGTGAATAAGGCCTTTTATTTCCGCAAGTTCTGAAAATTCAAACCATTTATTCATATAGATATCACCGGAATACTTATGCTCAAATTTTATTGATACAATCACTATTTCGGAATGGTGCTTTGTCATAGATACGAAATGGCGAAAACAAAAGCAGATACGTATTAAAAACTTTGTTCTACCAACAGGTTTAGATTCAAGCGACAAGAAATCGAGGAAGTCATCAGCAACGACGCATTTTCTGAACAGTGAGTAATACATATTATAAACATAATTACAATAAAATTGTAACAAGTCGATGAGCCGGTATAAATGGATAAACATCAGAATGGTTTTTACGGGAGCAATAAAAATCAAAATATCTTTAGATTTTTTGTTTGTCTGTGTGTATGTTTATAGGCGCATCACGCAACAACTACCGGTTAAAATTGGATGTGGTTTTTACAATTATTTTGCTGGAGGTCTAAACTTAAAACCTGCATTTTTCATTCATTCTTTTCTTCTTATTGTTGTGTATTTTTGTTTTAAATAATGAAATGTTTTACAGTGGAAAGAAGTGTTCGGAAACTGGAGGATGAGCAACCCTGGGACCAGACCCTCACACCGGCCTCTGCACTAGGTAGGACTAGATATTACTTTTACTACCTTAATTTAGTGGATGTAGAAACATGAATACTCAGGTAGAGGTTGTATCGAATTCTGCCGTATGTATTTTAATTAGGTATTTCAAATCTCAACTCAACTTATTACTGTAAATAGTTAATTTATCACGAAATATATATCTGTCGAATTCGGCGGTATTATCAGCACCAATTTCTGGCATAGTGTGGGCGTGTAGCGTGGGTAATCGAGCAAAGAGAAACAGCGAACACACAGTAATCGCGTTTTATTACTGCTCAGCACTATTACAGTCACACTTTGCACAATTATAGTCGCACCTGGCATACGAAATGAATAACATTTCCTAGGGTGAAGGAACCGATCTCTACGACGGCCAAATGGTATCTTTATAAAATAAACGAAACGGAGAGACAGTTCCGTGTTGTAGACTTGAGTGCCGAGAGCGAAATGAGTGCCTCACAGCTCACTGCCTCACTAGCGTCGGGTAACCTCACGGCTCTGCCAAGAGGCGGCGAAGTGAAGTTAGCACCGCTCGACGCGCCTTCCGCTTCGATTTAAAATGACCGGATGCTACAGTGAAGTTAGTACCGCTCCATGTGCCTTCCGCATAGATTTAAAATGACCGGATTCGACATATCTTTTAAAGTATTCAATGGAACATATAATATAGTGATGTTAAATATAGCTTTTTCCACCTCTTCTTCATGTACACTTTAACTATAAGTACTATATTTCAAACTCCTGTGTGAATTATATTTAACAAGGGGGACAAATTTTCTTTACATATTTGGAAATTAGGTATAATATACGAGTACATAATAACTTCTTGTTAACGAAGAGATTATTTAAAATTGCCGCTCAAGTCTAATCACTTCACTTACGAACGTAATGAGGCAGTGCGTTTAGTAATTTAAATAATTTGAGAGTATTGTTTTCTTGTGAGCTTGATTTAAAAGTATTTAGCAAAATGTATATGTTATGTATAGTATTTATTTAACCAGTACCCTGACTATTTCGGTCTTCCGATCCGGCTTGTTATGTATTTGGGACTACTGCCCAATATCTGTCTAACATAGTAGTAAGTAAAGTTTATTATTACCAATTCAACTCGTAAACTAAACAACGTTGATGTATATTACCCGTGACATGCGTAAACTGCTATTAATCTTCCCTGCAACAAAACACATGCACCGACCTTTGATTATAATGCTGTTTGTACCGAAACATTGCAACGATTTACGTAACTAGCGTATAATTACGAGCAAAGCGACATTTAGGACGCAGCCATTTGGTGTAATTCCGTAGCGGCTAGTGTACCTTGACCCATGGGTTTATGTTGTCCTCTTCACTGTTTTCAATGAGCAACAGTTTCAGGTGTGCAGTGTGTGAGCTCTTTGGTGGCTCGAAAATCAACTTAAACCCTGTATTACAGAGAATAGCCAACCGCTAGGAATATGCGTACGTGTACGTACATAAGTATTTTATGTTGACGGGCGGGTTACATCTAAAATTTTAAATCTACAAGGTTTTGTTGACCTGATCAATTTTTTTAATAAAAATCTTATATTGATAGGGCTTACTCGTTCGAACGTTTATTATAATTAAGGGTATACTTCGTGAAATGTATTTTTGTAATAAAAAGTATTTAGGTAGTCGTTTTATGTTTAATAAATAAATATGTATGTTTTTTTCTCATCCTGCACTACAACGCGGTACCTATATAATTTGTATGCCTATATTACTATGACCTTCTGCATTCCATCAAATAAATAATTATGATCAAAAGCTTCTTAGTTTGCCAAAAATGTTACACAAAATGTATTTTATCTTATTATTATTTTTTGTTTGTGTTATGTTATTTATAAATTATACTAAAACGATTTACGACTGTTGGACTCTGCTCCGGTTACATAGCTTTGAGCATTAGTTTGGTAAAGACTATTATTAAACAAATTCAAATTATCTGAAACCTTGAGTCCACACACAACATTTGGATTCCACATGTATTTTCTTTTGAAAAGAAAAGCAAATATCAAACGGTTACATAGAAAGATTTAATTGTAAGAATAATTTTTAAATAAAGATTTTTTTTAACGAGCACATTCAAATATTACTAAAGTGTTAGAATGTCTCAATAAAACGCGCGATAGTTTCTTGAATATATCCTAAAAGCCGTTGTTTGATAAATTAATTGTTGAAAACACTTTGGCAGAGTGCCGGGAAATATTGTATGACAAAGAAAAAGCTTGACTTTAAACTTGTATATCGCTTCCGGAGGGACGTTCAAGGGCACTAACGAGTCTTACTCAAGCAATGTCAAATGGAATTGTGTCAACTGAATCACGGTTACATAGCCGCTAGATAGATGTCCAGCGTGTGTGTGACCTTACCATGGTCTTCCTAATTTTAAGAAGTTTAAGGAGGGAGGGGGGAGGTTAGGATTCTAATTAACGATCGATAAAGAATAAAATACATAATTTGAGATGCCAAAGCCACCATATCCTAAGATAGTATATTTGGGATATACATCATATACACAGAGAAACTTTCAGCAGGTTCTTGCAAGTATACCAGTCTACAAGTATACCAGTAGATTAGTTAATCAGTAGGTAGATTTACAATGTATTTACAAGTGCAAAATATTTAAATTCGGTTCTTCTGAAAAATATAATATTCTAATAAAAACAAAACAATATTCACGTATTAGCCATCTGTGTGCCTTTAATTATTTTATTTACTATTCGATTATTTTTGTCTATTGTCGTCTACAATTGCAATATTTGCTATACATACAAGTTTCATAGCGACAAATATATGCGATATTTATAATACAACTAGCTGCCCGGACAGACTTCGTTCTGTCAAAAGTTTTTTTATTAAAATTCCGTGTGCCTTAAGGGAGATGTAAGCTATCCTATCTTTCAAGTTGGATCAAACTGTACACGGTGCGCAAATTTGATTAAAATCGGTTAAGTAGTTTAGGAGTCCATCGCGGACAAACAACGTGACACGTAATTTATATATATTAAGATATAGTGATATAAAGTACACACGTAAGCCCGTATATCGTTTTACAAAACTTTCCCATGCATCGAGGTGTAACGACGCACGACGTACGAGCGAATTACATAAGTCAATGTTAAGGATACGACGGCAAACGCGACGGCTTGAAATATATTAACGGTAAAGTAGTATTTAGTAGTTGGAAGAACCGTAATAGTTTACTTACAAGAGTTGTTATCACCTAACCTAATGTTACCGTGAGATAACTTGGATTTCACTTTGGGTATTACCATAGTCTATAGAATAATTGTCCGTACAATAGACCCTTAGATATCGTCCTTATAATATAATTGGACATAGTGAGAAATCAGGGACATAGATATATCATCGACGTCGATTTGTAGTCCAGTTTATGCGCATAATAAAGGCTGATTTTCAATCTAATATATTAAAATCTCGTGTCACGGTGTTTGTGGTCTCACTTCTCCGAAACGGCTCTACCGATTTTATATTTTTTGGTGGATATGAGAATAGGTCGTAAAGTATAGGTATTTCATACCGCTAATTGATTAGAGTATCCCTATCCAGATAGTTTTTGGCAGAACAACGTTTGCCGAGTCAGCTTGTTTCCATATTTTTTTTTTATAATTGAACAAAATATTAAACAACGTGTAAAATATAATAACTAAATGCATCAACAAAACAAAATACAAAATCACAAAAACAACAACCAAATTGTTGGTATCGGCGAGCAGCGTGAATTTTTCACTGAAACACTTCCCCTTTCAGTCTGTTGGGAGTGTGTACGGCGGGAGCGCGTCGCGCGGTCGCGTCCACCCCAATCTCCCCTCCGTGTGCATCGATGCTATTGCTAGTTGCGAGTTGGAACACGCGGGGTTTTTTGTGTTTCAGTGCGATTTTGTCTACGTTATTCTATCGTATTAAAATACTGCCATAATTTACGTTACTGTTTAGATATAATATAAGAAGTTTCGTGTTAAATCGCGCGTCGCGGGCGTTTTGTATACTTTTTAGTAATAAAGTAAAAATCGTTGCTTTGATTGATATTGTAGTAATGTTGTCAGACATTTATAGTTAAAGTGAATTAAAATAATATTCATGCAAGATTAATAGTGAGTTGGGGTGATAAGGGTGTTCTGTTATGTTATGATACAATATGCTTTAATCGACAATGTGATAAGAAAATTCGTGGTTATAAAACAGTAAATCTAAGAGAGAGTGAGACAAGTTATATTTAAAATACAATTTGCGATATTGTTAAAATACAAGTATATTGTACTTATCCTACACGGTATTAAGCCTAATCGACTCTTATGTACATACATTGTATGTTTTAATTCTATCAAGGATGTATAAAAAGTGTTGAACTTCAGGCGTAATTGAAGTTCTAATGAAACAAGTTTAGAAATGTCTACGGCAATTTTGTACTTAATACTAAGTATTTGACGACTCTATTGTTCAGTAGATAATTATCTTCTGAGCGAGGAGTTCCGCGTTCGATTCCCCAGAGAAATCATTTTTCGTGTTATATGAGAGTTTATTTTCGGGTCGTAAATGAAATGAAAACACATTATTGCACTTAAAAAAGGTACAAAGGCGGGCGGGTTGTAGCTGTAGTTTTGTCTTATTTGTATATCCGTACCAACCACGTGACAGAACGAACATTGTTAATTAGAGGAATACTTAATTATCACCACTTATTGATTATAATATGATATCATCAAAACTACTTTAGTAATGGATACCTACCACCATAACATAATTTCTGAAAAAAAAAAACAGTTGAGAATTGATTGATATTTATTTATTTGTATAAGTTACACCAACAAAGTAATCACTGTGACATGAATAATACAAGACAAGATACCATAACAACATTAGATTAGTGTTATTTCACTTACAGGTGTAAACGACTTGATAATAATGCAACAATAACCGTCTTCTAGTAGTTTGAAAATAAAACTTAAACCCATGATAGAGTCATAAATATATCTGCAACGCGGTATTTATTGAAGTAAAAATATTCTTAGGAGTTTCTTGCAATTTCTTCTTTCTGGATTGCATAGGAGCCTCCTGGAACGATCGCATATTTGATATTCGATGAGTATTAACTTATAAGATATAAAAAAGTAAGTATTGGTAAAGTGTGTTGTTTGAAGAATCTTTATCGAAAACATTTCATTATCATGTAGGTATTATTGTATGTACATGTATCAACTGTATTTATTTGCCTTGTTTCGACTGTCCGACAGTAGGAAGGTAGCTATAGTAATGAAATTTAAACAAGTGTTTCATTTCTTAACTTCCCAATTATATTCATATAACGTCATAAGGCGTAACGAATTTTTTTATAGCTTGTTTTTATTCGTTTCATGTTCAAAACATAATTGTGAAATTGAAACTTTAACTGATGTCTGTTTTTGTTATGGCGGGAATTTATGACAGACCGTGAACTGACATTATTTATGCTTAATTCGAACTTGGAGGTTTGTTTTTCATGGCCAAAAACTGAAACAAAAGGAAATTATCGTTGTTATACAGAATTTAATAATTATATTAAATTATACGCGTGAGAACGTCTAGATTCATAACGTTTATAATAGTGAAGTGTTTGTGTGTCTCGTGGTTTAAAAACGTTAAGTTTTCGATGTTTTAATGTTTGAGCGGGAAATCTGACCGGTGGGTGTTGTGATTTGTACCTGACATTGATTTGTCTATACCTACAGTGTTAAAGGAATTCAGTTCAGATTAGTCACGTGAGTTATTACGGGAGGAATAGATAGGTGATTGATTATTTTTGTTTATTTTCTTCAATGTAAGATAAAGATAAAAATTAATTTACTACATAAAGTTCTTTAGCTGTAACCATTGACAACAGCTATATGTAATTCCACTGCAATGTAATTTCAATACATAAGTATAAAATGAGTTTACCGGCAACTCTAGTCCATTAGTGTAAAATCGATCACGTCATTCGCAAACGCAGACACCGTGGCATGGTTTCCAGTTGCATGTGTTGCTAACTCACACATACATCAACCTGTGTCGCACACCATAACTTTCACACACAACGGGGTAGTCACATAGATGTGACTTTGATTTGTTTCCCATAGATTGGGCTATTGCTATGCTTTGCTAGGAACGGAGGGATTTTTAGTTGGTGTAAACTGGACAATACTTCCTTTCCTACAATACCCATATACCGACCAACTGCTTGTGATTGCTTTAGATGAGGTTGACCAACCTAGTGACGAAAGTTTCTATGCCAGTACAAGGTCTCCGAGAACCCTTAACAAATGGATAACAAACAGATTTAACCTGCCCTCTGAAGCAGGCAAGCGATGATCAAGTTGAAAAACTAGATTCCATATTATTATTACATTTAGCTCGGTCGATTTCTTGCGAATAAGCATTTCATGGAATAACAAAAAGTACGTACAAAATAAATCCTGAAGCGAAATAAATTTTCGTTGATTACCATCTTCGCAACTAAGTAGGATATTTATTTATAAGAAAACCCATTACCGTAACTATTCATCAAGTAAGGTTAATGTTTTAATTTCCACCGAAGTTAATTTACTTTGGGTTCAGTAACTTCATTTACTTGGATTAAAAAGATTTTTAATAACTTACAAACTGTAACGGATGTTTTAAAAATCTTAAAATGTTGTTGTTACACGTATTTTGCCGATTATTTAGCTTGAGATAACTATGACGTTTCGTTTAAAGTATCCTTGTGTTTATAAATTGTATTTATTAAAGGTGAAGCAAAGTGCAAGTAAAGGAAAGTAGCAGTACATTTTGTTGTACAACTAGTTTGTTAATGTTTCTAACACTTGGAATTCGAATCACAGCGAATTACTTAAAGCGCAATTTATCAACAACAGAACAGCTTGCCCATTTGGAATCCCCTTTCATAAAAGTTAATATCACTTTTATACGCTAACATTACAGGACGCTGGCCTATCTCATAAATGAATTTATGCAGGTGAAATTAATTACATTATAACATCAAAGCAACGCACGGACAGGAAACTGTTTGTTTAAGTCGATAGCTACGTATGCACCGGCCTGTCTGGCCTATGGAGGGAGGATGGGGGGGCTCGGCCAATTTATCTACGTTATAGGCATGCCTTGGCGTTTACAATCGATTTTTATGGTGTTGATGTTATAAAATATATGGCAGGGTAATTAGAAAGCAACGGATACGTAGAGGCTTTACAGATACAGATCATCAAGCGTTTCTATGTCAAGAGAGTTAGTAAATTGTGGAAAGGATTAGGTTGTATCTAACGGTTGATTTCAATGATCTACCCGTCTATTTTCTCTGGATAAGTTTGCAGGTAAAGTAATAATACATAACAGAGTTACATTGCAATAGACTCCTGGATTATGGATAAATGAGGTGCGACTGTTTTTAGACTCATGGCGGTCTTCAGAGCTTTACCATAGTAGCAGAAACAATTAATCATATTACATTACACACTACATTGTCTATTAGTTAACTAATAGAGTCTGTGGTTCGTAATGTAATTTCCGTCGTGATCGTTGTTATTGGCCCGCTGCAGTGCGGTGCGAGTTGTGCGTTGTCAATTGCGTCAAATAGTTCAATTGTCTTTATGTCGCTTAGATTGTGCGTGTAGACGGTGCGGTCGCGTTTAGTTATTAAACAAATTACATGCATATAGGACTGTAAACATATTACGGCAACGAATAAGTAGTGCTCGGTGGCGGTTGAGCAATGTGGGGCGGCATCGAAAGTCTTCGGTGACTGCTACTGGCAAACTCGTGAGCCTCAGAAAACAATTGGCTAGGTGGGTTTTGAATGATATGCGAACTGTTTTTGGACCTCGATGAAATTCGAGATATTCTTTTGAGGACTTCTTAAGTAATATAAATTTTATCCTGTAAATTAAATATTAAAATACTCGTAAAACACTCTAAATAATCTAATGTTAACGTAGTTTATTTTCAAGTAATAAGTTCGTACGTCCGTAACACCGAAAAGCAAAAGTTTTGACGTCAAGGTTTAGAGACTGAAATATAGAATTTCGTTCTTTGCTTCACCATTACCTTACCTATGATTCATTTAGATCGGTAACGTCCCGGTCATGTCTCTTAGGTTCCGGATCATGAGAGACTGTGATTGCTTCTCATGATGTGTAATATAGTTTTTCGTTTGCCGGCCCTAAAAGTTTCTTGGCTCATCGCGACTCTCATCGCAAGCCGGCGCGCCATTCCCTTGTTTTCTTTCGCCAACTGTTATCAACAACGGGCGTACACGCTAACCGTAGACGTAGACGTGCGTAACACTTACGCGTGGACACGTAACATGTACGTAACATCTTTTGTATTCGCGACATATGCTACCTCGAAAACAAATTGCTTAGTCTTAGTTATACCTATTAATAGTTTTTGGAATGAAAGCAGCGAATATCAACATTTTTAGTTTGTTGGTAGGTAGTTGGATAACGCTACCTTCACTAGCTTCACTACACACCTATAGGTGATAGGTATTTTAGTTTTATAGGAACGAACTAACGAACTACCACCGACGGTATTCCCACGGTGCTATGATATGGGGACCTTCAAGAAGCGGGTCCATCACTTCCTTCTTAGCCGGCAGCGCACTGGTAGCGCCTCTGGTGTTGCGAGTGTCCATGGGCGACGGTGACTGCTTACCATCAGGTGGCCCGTCTGCTCGTCTGCCTGCGTACTACATAAAAAAAAAGAAAAAAATAGGCTGAGTATCTGAATATAAACATGAGTACATATTGTAAACATAATTCGTTAGTCGATGGCAACAGCGATTCTACTGCAGTATGATTAAATCTGACGCGTTTTTATTGTAGTCCATAAAGCTTAAATAAATAGATATGTGCTTTGCACTCCATGAGTTTCCATTTACCTATCAAAATATATCTAGCACTAAATCTTATATGTTAAACAAGAGAAAAGCGCAACAGTCATAAAACGGGTGTGCTGTCGAAATTTGTGGTTGTACATTTCACAGGCGTTAGTCATCGCGCGACTAGGATCCAATTATAATCTTAACTGCTTTTTAATTCGCCGCGGTCGACCGGAGTTTATTTAGAGATCGCTTTGAGTTGCACTCCATATCGCAGGATTTTAGCTATAGGTTTTTTAGGACTAGGCGTTTCTGTCGCAAGTATTGGTGTAACCAAGAGTTTTCTCGCAACTAAGAAGACTTTCCGATGTCTCGTAGGACACACGATAATTACTATCTAACAGTAATGATGTCCAATGTTATTAACAATTAATTCAACATTAAAAACAAATTAAATCTTTCTGATATAAATAGTGTAATTATTTTATTCTTAATTGGCTTGAATGTAAATACAAGGTAGGATTTGCAGATTGAGACTGCAATTCAGATATTAAAACAGATCGTCCCATGGACTAAATCGAGATCGATTATCATTTTGTTTGATTATTATTTTGTTGTTGTATAGCGAACGGTCATAAACGCTCTACGGTTATACTTTGATCTTCAGCGATATACGAAAATAACGGTTCGTGTTTGAACCCTATATTCAAAACAGTTTAAGGCACTTTAGCTTCTTTGAAAATTTTCTGCGAAAACCGGGTTCGCTTACGGCCAATATTTTCTTTGCAATCAGTCGCACAAAGGTTCTACCACCACAAGATTAACGTTTTGAGACACCTCATTCTAAAAGTTATCATATCACATTTAGAACAAACTGGTTACAATCAACACAAAGGTTATCGCAACGTTATTATTAAATTTTTAAAGAACACAATATGCCAGCGACACACAAGCTGGATATTTTCTCATGCGTCTCACCAAGGTCATGGGTGGCGAAAAGTTTTTCACGCACGACGCGGAACAATGTTTCGTAATAGCTGTAGAGGTTTCAGAAATATTTCGATGTTATTGTTATTTCTCGCAAATACTTGATTAGTTCCATTTTTATTAAAATATGTTTTTTTTTCTTTTTTCGAATTTATCTTCAGCTACTAGCGGTAAATGTCCAGAGATTTTAAATCTACGTGAGAACTTCTAATGAGATTTATGAGCTTCATTTTGATCTTGTACATTTAGGACTAAAAGATATACACGAGTTTCCCAAATTAAATAACAATGTAATAATTGTATACTTTAGTTACATTTTGCTTACGATATACTAAACATTATTTGTGTATGTTTTCAATTGAATCATTAATTATAAAAGGTTTCATTCTACCGGAAGAATATTAATAAATAATCATCGGTATTGTTTTGTAGACCCAAAATATTCATCATGGAGCTAAAGATGCATTTCCCGGATGTTAAACTCAAATAATTCTGGCAGGAGTTGTGGAATCTGTTGATGATTAGATCTAGGCAATTAACACTGCCCTGAAGCTGCTTCTATTTCTTCTTAGCAAAATGTGACACGTAAATTATACAGATAACGATATCACAAGTAATCTATACATCTATACAAATAAATAAAATTGTAGTGTCTGTTTGTAATATTAAAATAACTGCTTTTTACTAAGTGCTTTTAGATGTATAAACGGTATATACCAAAACAACATTTTTTACAATTTTTGTCTGTCTTGTCTGACTATCTGTCATTCTGTCTGTTTGGTCCGGCTAATCTCTGAAATGGCTGGACCGATATTGACGGGACTTTCACTGACAGATAGCTGATGTAACAAGGAGTAACTTAGGCTACTTTTATTTAAAAAAAAAGTTTGTTAGGCGATATGAAGTTCGCCGGTTCAGCTAGTAAGTAATATATGTATGTATAATATGTTATGGGCCTCTGATTAATCTTTTAATAATCTTTTCATGCTAAACCAAATTGAAGAACTATTTCATATTAGCTAGGTAATTGATTGATTGCTATTTTATAATACAGAATACTTTACTTAGAAATAGATGAAGTTTTCCATACATAAACACAGTCTTTTGACACAGAAAGCACATTGGGCAGTCAATAATTTTATAGATCTGTTATTGTTGAGCAAATATACTGTATCTGAACGAGTGGGCGCTTTGCTCTTTCAAGTTCAAGCTATTTTCATTTCTATAGCGATGTGGAAAGAGTCCAAAGCATCTTACAGGGTAGCATCTCGGCGCCGGCATTGTACATGCTCCTGTTTAAAGATATTTATGCCTCATACCGTTCGTTCATCTAAATTTATTGAGCTTCTATTGTCTATACTCCTAACGCCTGTTTATCATACCGCCCGTTCTATGTGGAAATGTAGTGAAGTTTTTATTTTCACGTTTGTTTTACTGCCAATCCTCTTGTAGTAGGCACATTACGTATACGTTCTTTAAAACATTTCTTTTGGTCTCTGAATAGTCGGTGATACTTGACTATTGGAATGGATCATGTTTTTGCCAACTTACTGCGAGGCTTTCATATCGGTAACTCAATGTTACTAGCATGTTTTTGATAGAATGTCTTTTTCTTTACATTTGAAGTCTCCTATGAATAAGGTATTATGATGTTTAACATTGCAGCTTGCTGAATTGTCTGTGTTTATTGCATCAGTTAACTATTGCAATTATAACTGTAATAATGTTTGAAATTTGCAAACCTGTGGAACGAGACATGGTAGAGAATAAACAAGAGTCCTCATGTGTTAATTTGAACTCGACGAAAGTCATAATGATTGTTAACATTGCTTATTATGATAATTGTGAACAATGTATGCAGCTCATAGTAGTATTTCATATTATTACAAGTTTCGTGTTGTGCGAATAAAGATCATTTGACACTTTGTTTATTTTATGAGTATATTAGGTATCATAAGGTAACATGAAGGCTAAAATGAATAACATTCCTTCCGACAAGAAATCTCAACGATTAACATTTCGATGGCATACAAACAATGTAGATACAACAATTAATTGGCCGTAAAACAATTCTTCAGTGGTGCAGATGACTAAAAGCAAATCAACGTCATAATTGCAAACCGGATCAATTTGATTGATTTATTGCATTAAACTAGTTTGCTTTGATTGAATGTATAACTTGTTTAATGTTGATTTGTTTAAGATACGTCAATGAATAGGGATGTTGACACTATCAGTAAATTAAAATAAATTTATGTTTAAAGTATCAAGGAAAACATTTAAACACCTAAAATATTATTATTTTGTCGAAATCAATCAATATAAATTAAATATAATTATTTTAAAATGTTAAAAATAGTACTCACTGTCACGTGACCTCAAACGCCGTTTGGAGCTTATGACGTCATTGTTCCTATTTTATATGAAAGTGCAACTACTAACTTCAGTCGACACATAGTATTGAATATCGGCTAGTGACGTCACGTGACGTTTTTGGCGGGAAATGAAATGATTTTTATTTATCAATTTTTGTTTTTAAATTGAAGATTATTATTTTTATAATATTTTTTTCGTGAATCATAAGGTTCATCTATAAAATGAAATTGATACCTAAAATTAGTCAACATCCCTATTGAATGTACGTTAAGAATATATGAACAAAGTTAAGGAGATTCGACTGTGATTCTGATAACCTAGACGGGCTCGATCTTGGGTCCTTTTCTTTTCCTGGTATACATAAATGATTTACCTCATTATGTAAAAAACCAAGCGGATATTGCACTATTTGCTGATGATACATCATTAATATTTAAGTGTGATATGTAGGAATAAAGAAAATTTCGACGACGTAAATAGTACTCTTTCGTATGTCTCGCGTTGGTTCACTATTAACAATTTACTGTTAAATGCAAAAAAAAAACTAAATGTATAGAGTTTGTACTACCTAATGTTAAAAAAGTCAATAAACTTATTAAACTTAATAATGAAACATTAAATATGGAGGAATCCACCGTAATTTTAAGGGGTGACCTTAGATAATAAACTTCAATGGGACCCACATATATAACAAATCTCGCGACTAAACTCGGTAGGGCTGCATGCTGTTAGAAAAATAAGGCAGTATACTGACGTCGAAACTGCTAGGATGGTTTATTTTGCATATTTTCACAGTATTATGTCTTATGCCATCTTGCTGTGGGGCAAAGCAGCTAGTATAGAACAAATTTTCATACTACAAAAAAGAGCTATTAGGGCTATTTATAAACTTAGGTCTCGAGAATCTTTGCGTGAAAAGTTCAAAAAAATAGGTATACTTACAGTAGCTTCACAATATATTTATAGTAATGTGGTTTTTATACGGAATAATATAAACGCGTATAAACAAAATTTTGATATCACTAATAAGAATAAGTAAGAAATATACCAATGTATTTTATTTTTAAAAGATGTGCTGAGGAGTTTCTTTCGGCTTTTCTTCTCCTCCATGAAAAAGCACCTTTGCGAAAAGCTGGTTCATTAAAAAAATGACGTGCATAAGTGTATCAATGATACCTACATCAATAAATGATTTTGAATTTGAATTTGACTGTTGTTAATTAATTAATTAATTAAATTTTAGTAAAAAAATAATTTCATACTCTAGGATTTTTTTTCTCGGCAATGAGCAAGTAGTGCGCTCTACGGTTTGAGGTTACACCCACTTACAGACACTTACAGAGCACTACATACAAGCGGAACCACAGTTCGATTTGAGTACCCCACACCCTTGCCTTGTAAGTTAAATTTAAGTGACCTAATTATAATAGAAAACTAGCACGTGTTATAAAAAAAGTATTAACAAGTTATTCGTATCTAATCACATTAACCGACCTCATTTTAATATTTTTAACATTATATTAAAATCTGCGTAAGCTGAGTATGGGTAGAGTTAAGCCGTATCAAAACATATTGAACGCTACTCAATCATACGCCAAGCCCGCAAAAGTGGTAAACAAAAGAAAGATTGTTAGTACTATAGCGGACAACACTTGACGGGGATTTCGGTAACGGGCGCGGCCTCCGATTTGATATGTGTAGTGCTGTGGCTAGGAGATCGGCGTTTTACGTTGCGGTTGTGAAAGGTACTCTTTTTTTATACAATTCATTTCTTATTGTTGCTGCGAAATCGTAAAACTGCTGCAATCCGCGGATCCGCGTGTAATTTTTTTTGTTAGGTATTCTTTAAAGTAAAAATGTATTTCCTCTTTTTGTGAAGCTACATTTGTTATTAGTCATAATATCTACTATTGCTTCTGTGTTTTACTACCAGAACCTAACTAAAAGGTTGAATTTTTGCCAGGCGCAAATATGACAAAAATATAATATGAAGAAGTAAGCAAGTCAATGCAAGGAGAGAGTACGAGCTGCACGAGTTGTTAAATATTGATTGAAACGTTTGCTCTTCGCTGAATTATTACATGCAATAGGAATGACAGATTGCATACCGCTCTACAATCTCGTCTATGGAAAACTGTATCCGCTATCCGTAACATCTATAAAATTGCTGGCGCAATGGCTCGGCGCTGTCAACTTTATCAAGATTTACCTTACCTAAATAGTTTTCTTTCGCCGCCACTTGTCTGCTGTAATGTCGCCTCATAGAGCGGATTGACGTAACCGTTACCAAGCCCCGTGGGTATTGCTTTTATTATGTGTTTTGGGGGACTGAGCGGTAAACTCATTTGTTGAGCACGTAGTGTTGTTTTCCCTTCTCGTCTTAGTGACTTTTCCCCTATTGTCAGCTACAACACTACAAGCAACCTCAATTAGGCATTTATATGTATTTTATGACAACCCTGTAACTTATTTGTTAGATTGGTAGTGACCCTGTCTGTAAAGCGAGGGGTTCGGGGTTTCCATTCGAATCCCGGCTGGGAATATTTATGTCACAGATACCTAGTCCTAAATATTGTTCTCGGGTCATGTATGTTTGTTTGTCATGTGTTATTTGTGTCGTATAGGTAGGTGTTCTGGCCTGGGATGTGGATCTAGACCTATTTACATCCACGCCTGCTGTATTTCGCAGAGCTGCCAGTAGATAGGTATATTCAATCAATTGTCTCTGTATAAGGGTGAATTTTCAAAACTGCCATTTATGCATGTTATTCAATTTTCTGTCTTGGAATATAAATGTGATCACTCAAAATGTTTACTAAAACCTTAATTATGTATTTACTTAAAAGTCGTATTAAGTTAAATAATAAAATTCTGATGTTAGAGTGTTAAAAAAATTTAAATAATGCTCGGAAAGTCATTAACCTCCCTGTTATTTAACGGTATGTTTCATTAATGTCACAAGGAACTCAAAATACCGCCCTAAAAAATGCTTTTTTACTCTCTATACGTAAGAATTAATGTCTAAGCTGAATATTTATAAATGTTTTTCAAGCGTAAATTATCTGTAAAACCATTATTTGACCGTTTAAAATTTTGTCACGAGATTATCGTCATTAACATCCGCGGTTTTTGTTTCGTGAAATTTGTTCAACGAAATTATTACTTAAAATTTTAAAAGCAATTCAAAGTGTTCCTTACACCCGCTTCTCTCAGTTGAAATCAAGATTTGGATGAAAAATGCATTGTGAATATGATAAAGTACGCGAAAGTTAATGATAAGTATAGTTTGTCAGAAAATCTCGTCATCAAACTCCTGAATATATTTTTGAAAAAAAAATATATAATTCAACAATAAGTACCCATGAATATCGCCTAATGGTATTTAATAAAAAATAACTTAATTCCATTATAAGTGATATAAAATTGAGCAAGTTTTGGTATGTTTTGTACCGTTTCGTCATAAATCGCTACATCATTTACCGCAAAATTCTAATGACGTGAATGATTCCTGTAGAGGAAAATGACGAATCTAAATAATATTAACAAACTGATTGAGTGTAGCCACCAAGAACTAAACTCAAAAGATGCCGTTAATCCATAAAATCAACCCAAAAGTGCGTATATACTTGATAAATTTGCAATTTTCTGATTTTCTTTGCATTTTATACTTGTAAATAGATCTGATTCGCTTTTAAAGATCCGTCGATTTGAAAGGATGCTGTAAACGAAGTGGTTCGTCAAGGACTATTTCATCCCTTTTTCTAACGGTCCTAATGTTGGTGAAACTTGTCTATGGGTTATTGTCGAAAGCATTTAAGCTGAGAAGCGCAAACATTTTTCATATCTTGCCTGGGTCTATGCTCGAAGCTAGAAAGCTCCGGATATTAGATGTAAGAAGAAAGCTTTTAACTTTTATTTCTTCATGGGGTTCGCCTGGATAGCTACCACCTACTACCACCTACCCTTGAGCATGAGTCAGCCACCAAACGACTCGTCGTCTTCCAGCTGGAGACTTGAGAGCCAGTTCTTTCTTTTTCTTTTTCTTGGCCGGCAATGCATCGGTGATGCCTTTGGTGTTGCTGATATCCATAGGCGACGATAGCCACTTACCATCAGGTGGATCGCCAGCTTATTTGCCGGCTATTCCCATAAAAAAACCTATCTGCTTAGTCCTACAAAAAGACATTCAAAAGAAAACTTACTATCGAATCGACCGTATTAAACAATGGCACAAAGCCTCTGGCCAACCAATCTGCCAATAGAGCTTTTGGATTCCTCATCAAAGCTAAGACTAACTAACGTTATGGCATACTTAGAACAGAATGACCTTCTCAGTGACTGGCAGTACGGGTTCCGCTGAAACCGTTCGACAGACCTTCTACCATATGCCACTCACACCTGAGGCGAAGTCCTCGTTTCTCTTGACATCTTGAAAGGCATCATCTTCATCATAGGGTTTGGCAAGCTAGCCTTTCAGCTGAGTTGCTCGACATTAGCAATGACAACCTTTGCTGGAATTCCAGAGGTCTGTTCCCCCTCAACTCTATTCTTGCTGCACATCGAAATCAGCTTATGCTCAATGTGTATAGGTCCGCAGATGACAGTACAATTGTGGAGAGGTAATTGTCTACCGCTCGGACGGTCCAATAAATACAGTTATGAAGAAGTGGTCTTGGTCGAGCGTGTGAATCTCACACTTCTGGAACTCAATGAAGCGATACCAACTCTTTGAAATTCAACGCCACAAAAACATAAGCGTCTATATTCACTGCCAAAAAGGAGCCCGTTCATCTTCTTCTTCTTCGTTCTTCAGAAGGTATCTTTCGAATACATCGTCAGCCTTCGGTTGTTAGAAGTGGAGATACACTCGAAAATATATTCTGGCCGGTTTATTGAATCCAAACTATGGCAGCTTCTAGAATTCTGGGTGTCCTAGAGACGAACGGAAGAAGAAGAACCAAATGCCATCTATCAGCGTGTGATTCCATGTAGGGGCATGCTTTAAAGGTGTATTGATGACCATTGAGCCCAACTTAGAAAGCCTCAAGCACGTGTAAGAGTAGCAAGTTTCTAGTTTTCTGTTTTTTTTTTGTACCATTTTGGAGAGTCTGCATGGGACAATATTATGACATAATCCGTCAATCTCCACAATCGAATGTCCAGATAAAACATCATTATCTTGCCTTCGCAATAAGCATCCCTATGTCCTCTATGTGCAAACGATCCTTTGCTTGATCATTTATTATGCAAACCACGACGGTCAGGAATAAAATTCCTGCGATTTTACCTTGGGTGTCTTCAAGTTAAGAGTAAATAGGCTTAATAAAGTAAGTGTGGCTTATCAATCAAGCAAGTTGCGAGGGTATACGTCCTCCACAAGAAGTAATTAATAATTCCCAGGGCTGGGCAGGTCCGTAAATGAAATAAACTCCCAAAACATACAGGTAATTATGATATAATCATGTAATCCCATAAACACGTAACATCAGCAGTATAACACCAGCACAATTGATATTTTTAGTACTATAATATTAATACTTTAAAGGAAATTGAATTGAAAAATTAACATACTCCTCCAAGCTCCTTTGAGGGAACCCAGCTGACAGATGCATTTTTGTAAACAAACCGAACTGTCAAGATTTAAAAATTTAGAAGAAAAGTGCACCTGCCAGCCAAGGGATATTGAACGAGGTATTCCACCTCGTTACAATACCCCGGGCTCCATTGTAACGAGGTGGAATACCTCGTTACAAAGTCTTCATTACCACTTACCATTGATTGTAGTCATGCATCCTACTAATATTATAAATGTGAAAGTTTGTGAGTTTGGATGTTTGTGCGTCAATCACGCAAAAACGGCTGATCGGATAAAGATGAAATTTGGCACACATATAGTTTAATACCTAGAATAAAGTATAGGATACTTTTTATCCCGAGATATTGACCAGTTCCCGAGGGAGAAAAAATAAAATTTATAGTACTAGGAAAACAGTTTTGACGTTTCTCTTCACAGTGACATTAGAAAACTCAAAACAGCTGATTACCTCTAAATTAATTATGGTTCATTGTTTTAATATGTTTATTAACAAACATATAAAAATTGTGCGGTGAGGCACATTGTGATAATTTTTGTCATACAATGGAAGCTTTAGTAGCCATCGATCTCGTATAAAATCAAATAAAGCAAACACAGCATTTTTTACGCATAAATAAGGCTACTTTCACATCAGCGTTTGTCGAGCGTTTCTCGCGCCCAACGCTTAATCAGTGAGCTATAAAAAATAATAAATTTACGTAGAAGAAATACTACAGCTTATCAAGGTTTTTTCCTAGCTCTCAATATGAGGTGCGATTGAAATATTATATGGAATGTACCGTATCAGGTTTAATTAATTGCATAAAATCATCAAATTTGGTTTTTAACATTCATAAATATCTACCTATATTTTTTTATTTACTTTATAGAAATAAATATTAATTTTGTTAGTCTATTTAGCAAATCATTATTCACGTGTGTCGGATGAATGCGTACGCTTATAAAATCCTAGTGTGGTGTCGGCCTTATGTCAAGATTTCTTTATTTTTCTATTGCTGTGCATGCATATATTATTAGCAGTGCGTTTTACCGAAAACTACAAACCTTCAACAAGTTTTTAATGAACAAGATCGTTAGTATACAATGTTTTTAGATAGGAATGGATTCGTTCTTTAAGAAGCGATTTTCATGATTTTTTATTGTATTGGGAATTCACTCAAGTTGGTCCTACTTCAATATAGTAAGATGATGGATTGTGGAAATAATGAGTGAGCTTCTCAATCAAAGGGAATAACTGAACCGTGTTTAAATATATTAGCTGTTTTTATCATTGACATCGTCCATGTCGTTATTATTATCAATCTTTGACATCGGCAGGTATGGGGGTGTGTCTTAGAGATGAAATATGACTCCTCGACGGAACAACTGAAATAACTAAACAATTTTTAAAAATATTTGTTGTTCGTCATATTGGCTTCAATCCATTAATGGCCAGTGGGCCAGTAGTGACTGGGCACGGGTCTCTCATCTTCAGGAGGCCTAGAGCATACTCCACCACGCTGCTCCAGTGCGGATTGGTGGAGGGGTTAGTGGCCAACCCGAGTGTCGGAAGTTTTCAAACCACCCGAGGGCCTCCGACATGGCTTAACGACTGTTATCTTATGATAACAACCGGGACCGACGATTTTACGTGCGTTCCGAAGCACGGAAATGCTCAAGAAATTTTTGCCACTAGCGGTCACACATCCAATTAACGACCGCGTCCGCTATTGCTTAACTTTTTCGATTACATACGATCGACGCAAGCCGCCGGCAAGTTCGTCAGATTAACACTGCAAAGCCAGACGCACAGAAAAATTGTCATTTTTTTAAAATTATAAGTTAATGCTTGACTACAATCCCATCTCATGGTAAGTAGCGATGTAGTCTTGGTTTATTATGGGATCTATTTAGTACATAAATATTTTTATACCTTTTATACTTTAAGTATGATGATGATGATGTTTCGCGATGACCTGCGATGATTGCCAGGAAAAGACTTAATTTGCCTTACTTTTAATTTTAAATCGTAGTTTAACGATATAACAAACTGCAACTTCATCTGCGTAAATAAGATCCACAGACAAATGAATAATTTGAGAGATGACACATTCACCATACCATTGACCATTACCACCATACCTTACCTTGGACCATGAATCATATTTATGAGTACAGTATCGTGAATTTTTTATCGATATAGTCGATGTGGCCAGGACATATATAATTTTTAGCTACTAAAAGATATGCATGGGGCAACCTCGCTCTTGCCACTTTATGGAGTACATAAAACACTCTTCATTCGTTACATTAAATGCCCTTAGAGATGTCACATGGAAGCATCCATTAAATATACCGATGTTATTTAAAGAATGCTATGGTTCGTTTGTGTTGCGTTTGTGTAAACGTAATTCTCTTAAAGACTTTGTTGGTTATTCTAATTGCGGAATAACTTTATAGTTTTCCTCCGGAATAATAGTTGTTCTTTTATTTTCTGCGTATCGCAAAATTTACACGCTTTATTAATTTTGTCCCTTTTTAGAAGCTTGTGGCTATTGAGACTCGCGAGTTGTGACTCGCATCATACTCTAGCAACAGTCCGTCTCCGTCATTCTGTTTCATGAGCATGTTGCTAACGTCGTTTACCTGCCTGTTCCGGCGTAGCAGCTCGCAAGCTGGCTGAAATTATTCCTCACGACGTTCCCTTTCATTTTTATGACCCCTCAGTAGCTCGCTGAGACGCCAAATAATGAGCATGTTGCTGGCGTCGAAGATGTGCCTGTTTAGGCAGCTCTTAAAGTAGCCTGCCGCTGAACTTATTTCTCACGACATGCCCTATGTTTTTTTTTTAATCCTTAGCAACTTGCTAAAACGCGAAATAATAAGCATGTTGTCGACATCAATGATATCCATTCTTTGGGATGAAAAGCAGGATACTATAAGTATAATTCACAAACATCCAAACATAACGAAAAACATCCTAACCTAACCTAACATTTAAAACATCTAAATTTTAGTAGGATCAGGATGCAGTTGTAAATTCTCGCGGACGAAGTCGCGGGTAGAAGCTAGTTAAGTTATAAAAGTCATGTTGTTTTTATGATTGATAAAATCTATTAAAATACGTAATCAGTCATTAAAATACTATAATACGTTATGTTGATTTTATCAAATCAAACGAATATTGTTATTTTTCTTGATAAAAAAGTTGATTACACGTTGGGATTTAAATTTTCGTCATTACCCTCTACACCTCATCATTTACGTCAATGGGCTATATCATTTTCCTCTACACAACATCATTTACTTCAACAGGGCTTTTCCTTTTTTCTGGATTTTCTTCTGAATTTGCTGTTTAAATCATAGTTGCAATATATAACGAGCTTGCTCTATAAAAAACTAATCTAATTCAGTTGTTATTCCTTAATTTCTTGGACAAAATAAAAAGTTACCTAAAAAACGTCATAAAAATGGCAAAAATGAAAATTCACCCATAAACGCATTAGATTTTTTCTGTTATGTTTATATAGAAATGTAATAAATAAATAAATAAATAAATAAATAAATAAATAAATATATGCCATTCGCGATTTACCTACTACCTGTAACAACGACAACGTTTACGTAATTGTCACCGGCATTTCAAGCCCCTTGTGTCGGAAATGCAAAAAATTAACCACCACCTGCAAGCTTTGATTGGTGTGATAAAATGTGATCGATGCCACCCTCCATTACATTCCATGGTCCGGTTCCGAGGGTGTGTATGTGGGTCACGCACACCCTGTCTATTAATACACGCACGAACAGACAAGCAGTAGGTGGACGGCACGGTATCGCGTCGCTATCGCTTCCTGTCGCGGTATCGCCAGCGATGCTATTACTGACATTTCGCCGAAACCCTATCGACTTCGACGCTCGCATGCCATTTGTTTCACTCGCGGATGATTATTGACATAGACAGAGCGAGAGCGAGTTGTTCAGTAATTTAAAAAAAAGCGGCCAAGTGAAAGTCGGACTCGCCCATGAAGGGTTCCGTAGTAGCAAGTAACATAATATAAAAGTTCTTGAAGTTCGTTGTAACTTTGATCGAGGTAAATTGCGGTTTACGATTTATGACGTATTAAAAAAAAACTACTTACTAGATCTCGTTCAAACCAATTTTCGTTGGAAGTTTGCATGGTAATGTACATCATATATTTTTTTTAGTTTTATCATTATCTTATTTTAGAAGTTACAGGGGGGGGGACACACTTTTTACTACTTTGGAAGTGTCTCTCGCGCAAACTATTCAGTTTAGAAAAAAATGGTACTAGAAACCTCAATATCATTTTTAAAGACCTATTCATAGATACCCCACCCCACACGTATGGGTTTGATGAAAAAAAATTTTTTGAGTTTCAGTTCTATGTATGGGGAACCCCAAAATTTACTGTTTTTTTTTCTACTTTTGTGTAAAAATCTTAATGCGGTTTACAGAATACACCTACTTACCAAGTTTCAACTCTATAGTTCTTATAGTTTCGGAGAAAAGTGGCTGTGACATACGGACGGACAGACAGACAGACAGACAGACAGACAGACATGACGAATCTATAAGGGTTCCGTTTTTTGCCGTTTGGCTACGGAACCCTAAAAACTTGCGTTATTTTGCTTGTGGCGTCAGCTATGGTTCTGTTCAGCTACTCTTCAATTGCAATAACAATACACTGTTATAGTGCGAGCTTATTGGACTGCTTACATAAGATAAATTGTAAATTAGGGCTCTTCTCATTCTTGTTTTATATGTTATCTAGATTTTTCCGAATAGAATTAAACTATGACCTTTCTCATTATCTCGAAAGGTTGTTTCATTATACGGGGTGAAAACAATCTCAATTCGTTCCCGCTTTAGTTAGGGTGGAAATGGTTAATAGCTGTCGATGTTTCTCGGTATGAGGCGACAAGCGGTGGCTTATTTCATTGTACTTTCGTCCTTGCTGGCATTGTGTTTTTTAATCATAACTGTATTAAATTGTAATTCTTAGACGTTATACGAAAACATGACAGTAAAACTTTATTCTTATTAAATTAATAAATCTTCGTTTTGCTGTATGCTATAAATATTATATTAAACGAGGTGTAGTTCGTGTTTAAAAAATTGCAAAATATTTTGGTCCATCGAGGCGGCTCTTTACTACTTTATACAAAGCGAGCAAGTTAGGCCTTGCAAGACTTAAAGCTCGTGTAGATGTTTTGTTTTCAAAGACAAAACCGGTAAGAAGCAAAGAAAACAGAAGTTTCTTTAATAATTTGTTATAGAGCAATTCCGAGCCTTCTTTGCAGAAGAATGAAGCGTTATTATAAGAGAACAATTCCAGACAACGGAAAAGGAATTCCATGTGGGCGGGGAATTCTAACTCTAAAGAAAGAAAAAAGGGTCTGGGTCGAAATATCGGAATACAAAATAAATATCGTGAGTACTCGTATTATAGTAAAATGTGTTCAGTCCACGATGAGTTAAGTTTAAAATCTTGTAAGAAAAAAGGTATTTGTGAGTGTTCGCGATGTAATTAATAATATGTATTAATATGCACAAAATGTTACAAATAATAAGATTGTGTTCAGTCATCATCGTCATCAACGACGACAAACATTTGGATTAAATTCTATATTTGGTTCGTTTCTTTAAAAAATATTAGTACAGTCTTATTTATAACGGATATCTTAATTTAATTTCATCTTTGTTTTTTCGAATAAATATCCATCTGCGTTTAGTTATTAGCCGCATCATATAAAGTGTTTTGTGGTTCTATAGCGTGTCCCCTGCAAAGGTTGTAAATATTTACGAGCCCTTACCGAGGCAGTCGTAATCCGTCATTCCTTTGGCATGTAATAATTCAGCGAGGAGCAATCGTTTCAACGAATCTTTAACGGCTCTACTGGCGTTGTCGCTTACTTCTTCAAATATCATTTTAGATATACTTCTACATAAATGTAATAAAATACTTGCGTCTCAACCGATCGAATTGAAAGATTAACTTAGTCAAAATTTTGCTACAGCAATACTTCGTTACCTAAATACATACATATATATTGATTTTATTTAGTTTAGGTTATATGGATAACTAATTTACTAAGGACTACCGGATGAATTTTACTTAATCCGGTCGGTCAGTTACCATCGACAAAACCATTGGGCTTTAAATTGATCCATATAATTAAAGGTTTTTTTATACCACACTATGGCTTTCAGGCGTGTACAGTATGTTGAGTACCTTAGTTGCACATAGATTTGGTCCTTTTTAAATTAATGGACCCTCGCAATGTGCGATACTCTCTTCTTAATCTTATTGCTTTTTTATTGTGAGAAAAAGTGCAGATAAATATTTTATTGTAACAGCGTTAATGTTTTGTTTGCGATTTCCTTTGTTTCGTTATCTTTCTTATAAGGTAATTCTGTTTGATGAAATATCTATATCTGAGGATTTAAACTTTGTACTTATAAAGCTTTGTTGTTGGATGGATTAAGTATCTTTAAATCTCCTTCGGGAGTTTCTTTTAGTCCTTTAGTATTTTTAAATTAATCCACTTCTATAAAAGCATATATCTAGGTGGACTAAGCTTAGTATCTTTAAATCACGTATGGGAGTTTCTTCTGATCCCATTTACACTTAGATTTTCTATTTCTCATCAGATTTTGTCGATCTTGTAAACACACTTAGAAATGTTATTGTAGCTTGTAAAAGTTAAAAATTTGCAGCTAAGAACATAAACTACGACCCACTATGTAAATTAGATCCAATAGCTATTCTAAATTGAAAATCGGAGATTATAGCCCCAGCCATTTGAAAAATACATAATCCGAATTAATGGTCACCTATATAATGATTCTATATACGGTTGTTTCTTTCAAGTGTTTACTAACCTTGAGGCGATCCATCCGCCCTTTAGCCACGCACGCAACATACATATACCTATAGCCCAGTAGTAAACATAATAAGTAAATCATTAGTGAAAATGATGTCATGCCCCTCTTCAGCATGTTTTCTTCAGTAATATTTACCCAATAACATTTCGCCGTAAAGTATATTGACTAGTGAGCATGGCTAGCGTCATATTATCATTATCATCGCTGCGAATATATTTAAGGTACTAAAAGTTACTTAATGTATCTTTTGTATCGTTTTTATAATGGTTACTCCGGTATGCATTGACAAAAGAGACAATCAGATTACGTTTGGGATAAAGTTATCCCGTTACTATAAAGGTGAACCCATTTCTTTATACTTTCTCGCTGGATTAGTGTCATGTTTTGTAAAAAGGATAGAATCGAGATGAAACTATCAAAGTGGTTTCAAAGAAATTGTTGGCGTCATGATCTTACCATCCTATAGGTATAACATGATATAAGTGTATTTTAATAACGATTGTATATTTTTGATTGTGGTTACTATATTACTACTTGCACAGTAGCCACGCATAAAGGATAACTTTCTCCCAAAATATGCAAGTTTCGGTGATTAGTAAGATCCTTAGCAAAACCTATATTTAAAGTAAATGTTTCGTAGTTTCGTGAGAATTTTCTCTTAACCATTGGTTCTGTGAATTTGTCAAGAGTTGGGATTCAACTTTAGTAAATACGTTAAAACGGAGCGGTTATGCGCTTTCGCGGAAACACGTAAATAGAATATGTTCACGCGAGGGCGGTTGCGAAGTGTCAACTGTTGTTGCCTTGTTTTGTTGACTTGGAAATGGTCAGTTTTTGTTTTGGATTTCCAATGAGTGTGTGAGTGTGTTATGATACGCCGAAGGATGACCAGTTTACTATAAATTTGAGGTACCTCTTTAGCACAATAGCTGCGAAATTGTTAGGTTTTTTTATCCAACTTTTTTTAATGTTTATTTATAAGTCTGTGTTATTGTTAATAAAAACTGTTGGCGCGTTACGATTTCTTATTATTTGATTAAAAGTAAGAATAATTTAATTAGTCATTTGAATATTACTCTTACACCGATGATGATAATTTGAGGAATCATCCAAAATTAAAGTTTTACACAATATATAGTTATTCTAGTTTTGTCACTTTTTCTTTAATTTCGAAGTATTCGAATCTTTTCTTCTTTAGTTATACATAATGCCATTTAGATTTAAAGACGAATGGAGCTCCTAAACGATTACATATTAATTTATTATTCACTATATATCCATGAAAATGTTTGCTATAAATAGCCTGAACACAAATTGTGCATTGAAGTATGTACTTATAAAACCAGGCACGTGTAGTATGAGCTCCAAATCAATTTCCTTATCCAAAAGTAGGATAATACCCCGTCCGTGTCTCAATGCACCGGCCATTGCGCTCTAAATAAATTAGTCTACTCGATAAGTTCAAAATGGTTGAAATTAGAGATACTGCTCTTAAAAATACGTGCGATAGCTCATTCTGTTCGGAATGATGTCTAGAAAAATGTTTCGGAAGCGTTTACCAGCACGTAAAAAATTGCAAAAGTTATTGACAAAATAAAGTTGAAAAAAAAAGTATTTTGTTTTTGGTAATCACTCCGAAACTATTAATATTTAAGAAATTTTAAAACAAGATTCTTAAAGTAGAGGAAATTTCCAAACAATGACTCGCGACTCTCGGAACTCTATCTCCATTATTTATAACTTTAATTTAACGCTGAAAATGGGTCTCCACGCTGCATTTTTAGGTTGCGCGTGCGGCGTCAAAACCGAGTTCGTCACACTCAATAATTTTTTAAGGTATTAATTATTAATTTAAAAAAATAAAAAAAATATGGTGTATTCGAAACACTTCAAAGAATTTGCTCCCGTAGGAAATTTTGCTTAAAGTTAATTTTTCAACAAGTTAGACGATTGTTAATTAACTAAATTTTCTCGAACTTCCATTTTCATTGTACATTAAAAAAAATGTTTAAGTAATTGTCCTATAAATTTTTCGCTTCGTGGAGCCCTTCTTATATACATGCTTAACGAGATCACGTCATAAAAGTTTAAAAAGTTTTAATACTTTGTGTATAATAATTTTGTAAGTTGAACAAACAATTTTTTCGTTTTTTTATCGAATCAAAATTAAAAAATTGAAAAATGTTTTTATCTGTACTTTGTTATACATCGTTGTTTTTTTTTATTTTTAGGTGTTTCAGAAAAAATATATAAAAAAGTTGAGAATTTGTTTATAAAAAATTGTTAAGTTAAAAAACAATGAAATTGTTGATAAAAAAAATATTTTTTTAAATTTCTATTAAAGATGGTTAATTATAATTTTTAAGAAAAAAAAATTATTAACTAATTATTCAAACAATAGAAATATTAAAAAACAATTATAAACAATTAAATATCATTATTAAGAAAAAAATTTTTTTTTCAAAAATCATAATGTTTTGTAAAGAATAAGATATTAAGAATTTTTTTATTGAAAGCATTGAAATAGTCTATTTGTTTATAAAAAAAAAATTATAAAAAAATTAGGGATTTTTTTTTCAAGTCATTAAATGTCTTTTATGAATGCCAAAACGATTATGTAATAATAATTTGAGAAAAAAATATTTTCAATAATATTATTTGGATTTTTCATTTTTTGTTCAACTTATAAAATTATTATACACAAAGTATTAAAACTTTTTAAACTTTTATGACGTGATCTCGTTAAGCATGTATATAAGAAGGGCTCCACGAAGCGAAAAATTTATAGGACAATTATTTAAACATTTTTTTTAATGTACAATGAAAATGGAAGTTCGAGAAAATTTAGTTAATTAACAATCGTCTAACTTGTTGAAATATTAACTTTAAGCAAAATTTCCTACGGGGGCAAATTCTTTGAAGTGTTTCGAATACACCATATTTTTTTTATTTTTTTAAATTAATAAATAATTCCTTAAAAAATTATTGAGTGTGACGAACTCGGTTTTGACGCCGCACGCGCAACCTAAAAATGCAGCGTGGAGACCCATTTTCAGCGTTAAATTAAAGTTATAAATAATGGAGATAGAGTTCCGAGAGTCGCGAGTCATTGTTTGGAAATTTCCTCTACTTTAAGAATCTTGTTTTAAAATTTCTTAAATATTAATAGTTTCGGAGTGATTACCAAAAACAAAATACTTTTTTTTTTCAACTTTATTTTGTCAATAACTTTTGCAATTTTTTACGTGCTGGTAAACGCTTCCGAAACATTTTTCTAGACATCATTCCGAACAGAATGAGCTATCGCACGTATTTTTAAGAGCAGTATCTCTAATTTCAACCATTTTGAACTTATCGAGTAGACTAAATACCGCCACGTGTCGCTCGGAGGAGTTGTAGTACCGACAGCAAATTAGATTGTGTAATTTACAGATGATATGAGTTTAAAAGAATTGATTATGTGTACCTCTAGAGCAGAGTCTTCAAAAACTAGAACATTTTAAGAAATGCGCTTTTTGGTCAGCAACAGGTCGTTGCAACCTACTAATAACTACTTAAGCATTTTACTAAATTTTAACTAAAAAGTGCCTGTCCAAACGTGATAGATGAATGATAAGCCCCGAACACCTACTTAACAGAAAATAGAAAAATTTCTAAATTACTTGTTTATTTGCGTACTAAATTTTAAGTACTAAATTTTCCGTTTACACATATTAATTTACTTAAAATGTAGTTAAAATTTAGTTAACTACTTAATATGTGTAAACCGAACATTACCGATAGCAGAAAACCCTTCGCTATAACAGCCATTGCATTATCAAGTATCAACTGAGTTAGGAGGTGGTCTTATCTCTTGTGCTGCTGTCTGTACCATTTAGCCGGACTATTGTACAACAGCGGTCGTTGCATTAGAAGTCGGTTCCGGTCGGACGTCGGGCCACAAACACAGGTTACTATTTCAGGCGGCCTCACAGCCAAATGTGTACAATGTACATGTGTATGTGTTTGTTTACGTTAATGCAACGGAATTAATTGTTTATTGATTGAGCTGTTGCGGTTACACTTGTCAGTTGTGTTGGTAATTGCGTGGTTTACATTTTTAAATAGTATTAATCATTTTGTTGGCCAATCCGGTAGACTCATATTGTACTTGTATATTAATAGATTCTGCTACTTTTGTTCTTACTGATTGGCAATAAAGTTTGTTTACAAACTTTATGTTATCATATTCGACTACAATGATGTCCAGTATATAATTTACTATCAATAACAGCTGTTGTGTTGCTACTTCTTAAGAGAAGTCTCCTTAGGAACGCTTTCGAACGTATTTTTCCCCCTCTATTATTCTATGGATACATCCCTCTAATATTCTATCGATTCTTCATGACATTTAACGCGTTTGTGCTTGCAGTCCCGAGATACACAACATAATTCTACCAATCAGCTTCTTAATTTTATTTACGTTTGTTTATTATAATGTAATTAATAATTATGTATTCTTTTCGCTGTCTCAGAGTGAGATTGACATACGCGAACAATTTTAGACGGCGAGCATAATTTCACAATTTGTTATTCGTTGAAGGCAGGGGAAGCTTTATAGGGATCGTGGGTTTTGCGAGGGAACGTAATTTATATCTGATCGATACAATGCTACGAAGACGTTCGTTCATGGCTTAGGATGGAGTTTTCAGGCGATAATTATTTGTGAAAAGATGCGGTGATGAGGGCCTGTATAAGTTAGCATAAAATTTAAATAATTTTTAGGTAACTTTAAGTCTTGAGGTGCCTCAATGCTTAGCATCAATTGAATCGATTGGTTGAATTTAATAAAAAGAAAAGTCTGATACAGTAGGTATAGTACAGTTGGCAACAGCTGAGTCACCCGGGGAACCCTGCGGCAGTGACTCAGTTGGCACGCCTCCACATCACATTCAGTGCCATCGACGCGCCCTTTGGCTCCTCGCGTTGCCTAGCCGCCTACTGAGCGCAGTGTGGACGTGGTCGTGACGGGACCTGAAATAGACCTCACCAGTGACTCACGGGATGAAATTATATATGGGTTTATAAATGTTTTTTTTTGTATACATATAATTGCGTATGCATTGGCGTGTCAACAAATAGACACACTTAGTTTGCAAGGAATCCTTATAAAGATTCAGCCTAGAATTTGCTAAAAGGCCTAATTTATGTCGTAGGATGTTCTTGGATCTCCCATTTGATAAGGCTTTAACTACTTAACTTTACTACTTTTCGAGAATGGATTGCTCAAGAAGTTAAACCAATTTAGATTCACTTCGATCAATTAATCGTTTACCGATTGTACTACGAGTATTGTTGAAACCCGTAGGATAATGAGGGGATCATTACGATCGGTTGTCAAACATGATCGTAATAAGCGCTGGAATTCGGTAAACCGAGTACACGGACCTAAAAAAAATACAGACGTAACCTTGTGTAACCGAGAGTGAAGCATAGAAATGGCCGACCGCTTACTACGTGTGCGTAATTTTGGGGTTACCACAATATGAACATTTTCCCCATTTTTTCTTTATGTACCTAGTAGTAAATTCAAACACAAAATGTATTAAATTACTTACTGAATAGTTTATTCGGTAATGTTCGGTTTACACGTATTAAGTAGTTAAGTAAATAACTAAATTTTAAGTATCAGGAGACACAATAGTGTCTAGTACAAGTACACTCACACATCACACTCAAAAAATGTCACTTGACGCTATAGTCTCTTTTCCCGAAACCTAGTGTGACGTCACGAAACAAGCCGTCACGAAATTTTTAACTGCATATTTTTAATTATTAGCGAAACTTCAACACTTTATAAATTAACATATCAAAATGATTATAATTTGTTTGCTTATAACACTAAAAATTATTTCGATCTTTCAATTATTTAATACTTTACAACAATAAAAAATTTGGCCCGGTCCCTTTTTGGAATCTGAACAGCCTAAATTACTAATTTCGGGTGAATTTTTCCTAGAAGGTTGGTATTGAAATTTCTTTTTTTTTTCTTCGTACATGGCATTGGCGTATTAAATATTTCGATATTAATGGCTGTGACCACAGACACATGCTTAGTAAGTAGATAGCGTATACAGACTATACATTGAGTGCTTGCTTCAAGGATATAATAGTCAAACTGGATCACAATCTTCGAAGGTACCTGAAGATGGATGACGACACAATTGACCATTTTTCTATTGAGTTTATGTTATCTATAGTCCCAGGATATATTATTCGATGGTTTTCAAATATTTTTATAATTGCAGTGCACTTAAAAAATAGATGTAGGTACCTTAATAAATACTATCGTTTCATTTTATTATTACCTTACACACAAATAATCATATTAATATAAAAACACCAGTTTTCATATTATAAAGATAATTTTGAAGAAATTATTAAAAATACTAGCTGACCGGGCAAACATTGAAATGCCTCATAAATTATATCTAGATATAGGGACACCCTAATCACAACCCTTGAGTTAATACATATTTTAACATCCCTTACTTTCACCCTTAATGGGATTATTGTCCAAATAAACTTGTCACAATACTTTTGTTTTTACAGGTCTGATAAATGATCAATTAAATCATCGACAGCCGAGTGTAGAAAATAATTAAAGTACTAATATCGCTATTAAAAAATAGGGGTTAGTGGTAGAAGGGTAAAATTAAGAATTGAATGTATTTTTAATGCCGAATTATAAGTAAATTGAAATAAAAAAGTTGTCCAGAAAACAAAAAAGAATTTGGTGTGGAGAAATTCACTGGTATGAAAGGTATGAGACATAGTTTATGTCCTACTAGCTTTTGCCCGCAGCTTCGCCCGCGGTAGAGATCGATTCTTTACAAATCCTACTTACTTTTACTTAGTTAGATTTTGTTGCATATGACTTAAGTAAACATGTATCATTTGATAGCGTGATTCAGAACTTGCAAATGAATTTTACTAACGCCATCTATTAACAACATCTGGAACTAAATATCTAGCAACTAACAAAATATCGATCTTCCTATGGGGATGTATTACCGCGGTAAAAAGTAGCCTACGTTACTCTCCACCCTCCTCACTATCTCCCCACACAAAAACCATGCCATATAACAGCGTCGTTGCGACGTGAAAGACGAACAAACAAACAAACACACTTTCACATTTATAATAATAAATAAGTATTTATATATGGATTTTCAGACCTACTGAATATACACAAAGTCAAACCGTTTCGGAGGATTTTTGTTACTACCACTGTGACATATTATACATATATATAAATCAATTGCTGTTCGTTTGTCTCACTAAAACTCAAGAATAGCTGGACTGATTTGGCTAATTTTGATCTTGAAGTTGTGGAACTTCAGGGAACGTTTAAATTAAACGGTGAAAAACATAAATAATAAGTAACGGAAAATACTAAGAATCTGTATATGTAAAAACCAATTGCTGTTCGTTAGTCTCTCTAAAATTCAAGAATGGCTGGACCAATTTGGCTAATTTTGATCGTGAAATATTTGTGGAACTTCAGGGAAGGTTTAAACTACCTCTCATAACGAACAGAAATTGGGATCGTGGTCAAGGATTAACTTATTGTAAGAAAAAATTGATTTATATATCTATAGATTAGATGTTCATTTAATCCAGTTATACTATTATATCCATGTCGACGCCTCAGTAAATAATGTTGGTAGCATTGAAATAGGAGTTTAAAAATTTTGTTGTTTTGTTTGTTTTATTTGTGATTATAAATAACAGTGATTTAGAAAAATTAGAGAACAGAAAATAAAAATACAAATACAAACGCCAACAGTTAAAAACAAGCATCGCGGGCAGATCTACTAAATAGGTACAAAAATTTCAAAAATTACATTAAATAATGATAATAGAGTCTTGCACTTTTTGTCGAAAGTGTATAAGCGTGTTTATTAGATAATAAAATGTCTGTAAAATATGTTTTCCCATAGAAATTAATCGGTTTCTATGGAAATAAAAGCAAAAATATTTTACACTTTTGAATTTCGCACTAAAACGTTACTGTCCTATCATTGATGTGCATGACGTCACTTTCCACTGTCATACACACTGCTTGTAGCAGAACCTATTCAATGTAAATAAAAAAAGATCAAAAATGTGTGCAATTACTAATTGCATTGCCTAATTTCCAATTAGGTATTATCAATACTGTCCAGTGCCATTGTGTGAAAACAATACAAATAGGACACCTGAGAAATTAATTTTATTTGTGCCTCATGACATAAATATGCGAAAAAAGTGGATGCAACTTGCCAGGAGAGATTGGAAAGACCAATCAATAAAATCAAAGATTTACTTTTGCGAAGATCATTTTGATGTAAGTATGCATTACAGTATACAATAGGTACTCATTTATCTATAATCTACACTACATTACACGACATTGCTGTACGCTAACAAGAGTACCTACCTACTGTTTACTTTGATTAGATGTTATGTTTAGAATGTACATATTTATGTGCCTTGGATTATGGTAATAGGCTGATGAGATTTTTATTTTTATTTTCAGCTACCTATTGGTATGGAAAATTTCTTGCAATACAAAATACAGGGCTATATCAAGATTCGTATGAAGGATGAATATATGCCTATCAGCCTGATAGAAAGAGAACAGCGCCAAGTGCCAATCGTGATGTCGTGATAATAACTCAAAAGGCAAAGAAAGACATTAGTTGAAGAGGCTTTAAAGGATGCAGCAAATAAAGGAACATTTCAATGTACCGAAGTTAGTAATTCCTATTTTTGAAAGTGTTTATTTTTTTACAATAAGAAGGAATTAATCTTATTTAATGTATCTTATCTTCAAAAAATATGTTGTAGATCACTGAGCTTTTATATTCCATTTTCTACATATTTAATTCTGTTAAATTTATTCTATTTGTTGTTCTTTGTTTTAGATTCAATACAAAGCAAAGAAGAACTTGAAAAAAACATAGCAACTCCTGCAGGAAACCCCTCAACATCACAGAATAAGTCTGTTAAAGTACATAATATATATTATTATATATAATAAATATAGGAGTAAATGAATTCAATCTAACATTAAACACAGCGGTTTCACCTATAAAGACATGCACTAAAAATGAGTGTTATTTCTATTACTGCTAAAAGGTTTAAAAATACTGAGACCCCCTTCTGTACCTCGTGGACAAAAATTAAAGAACAAGTTAGTGAAACAAAGCAGATTGCAAGCATTATTTCATGTCGAAAGAGTAATAAGAGTTTCAGAATTTGCAATGTTTGTTATATTTAGTATTAAATACAAACTTATTGTCTTTAATAGATGACATTCTGATAGTAGTATGTACACCTGTTTTACAAGATAGTCTCATACAGTATTTTTTTAATATTGTTAATATGGGGCTATGTGGTTATCAAATAAAACATTTTGGAAAGTAAACAAAAGTTCTTTTATTAATTTACATGTTAATTTCAAACAGGATCTTATGAGGAAATATAAAGCCCATACAAACATACTTTTCTGTTTCCTCTCTGGATATTAACATTACAGCAAATATGTTTTGGAAAACAATACATCACTGTCTGCCGTGTCAGTATGTTTTGTTTTTTTAAATAAATTAATTACTATAGAAGCTTCAAAAACGGTCTGATGATGAACAGGTATTTCTTTTTCAGATTTACTTGCTTATATTGAAAAAAATTTCACTATCATTCACAGACTACTTAATCACTACATTCACTATCAAATATATTTTTATATTTTATGGACAAAAAATGCAGACAGGTTTCTAATAGCATCCGTCTCATAATTCAGCTGTTACTTCAATAATCGACAATTTTTTGTGCCTCTTTTCTTTGCTTCTGCTAAAAATAATTTTAAAACTTCATTGTCACTTGTTTGGGTAGAGCCTACTGTAGATTTGTTTCCTGTCATCTCTCGTGCAGTGACAAATTTCATTGTCCAACCAACCTGAGCAAGTTTTGGTTTGTTCCAATAACATTGAACAGATGTACATGAATGTTCCTCGGATCTTCTATGTACCCACATTAAAAAGGCCACTGAGTGCTTGCTCCTCCTTCTGATGCAACACAGTCATGACAAGTCACAATAACTACTTGCGTGTTACAGACTGTAATGTTGTACTTCTTTTGTGGACTTTGTGTTCTGGACACATTTTGCATTTTACGATACACAAATCATTTTCTCGGCGCAGTTGCACGTAGCCTATAGCGTCATCTCCATATTATTATGTCTCTCTAGAAGATCTAAAAGAAAAAACATAACGGGTAAAGCCTTTATAAAGTACAGATAACCTCGAAATAAATACACGAACTTCAGAAATTATTTCTTGTATTCCTATTTGAAATACTTATTGATTACTTTTATATTGGTATAATTAAACTTACGTGACAGCTAAAACATTTCTGAATTGAATTCATCAGCTCGAACGAATTGGTTCTCCATCGAAAATGTTCTAATAGCATTTGAGTAACTTCAATTCTCCCCAGAAAAAAATATTAAAAACTCTAAATTATACACATAAAATTGCGAGATTTTGTAAGTTCCATCAAAGGTGACAATTGAATTTGTTTGATTGTCAGTTGACACTGACAGTTACTAATATCAAACCACAGAGTACTTAATCACTATGGATCAAACTAGGATGATCTATGTCGTTTCGTTTCTTCATGATTTTGGTTTACAATTAATGTTATTAATAGAAAATATGCTTTCAAATGAAATATAAATTACGGCTGTACAAATTTCTTCGGAATAAAGTACCACTTTTGAACATCTCCTTTTCCATAACTTTATCGCTGTAGCTCCATTAATTAATATTGCTTGTTTTCTCGCTTATATGCAATAATTACATTTTCTTATTATGATTGAGAAATAATCTGAATCAAAATAATGATTATTGTACACTAAACAAACAACCAAACAGCTATGCTATCTATAGCACGACAGCAGTCAGCACAGCAAGTAAACTACAGTCAGTGTTGCCAGATATTTTTTCTCGAATAGCCTTGCCGGAGTGCGCGTGTAGCCCCACCTAGGGTTCGAAGTATAGGGGCAAAAAAAAGTTTTTTTAGTCCGAGCGCTTTTATATTAAATATATTGGCAGCACTGGACACGGCCCATGGTACACTGAATATAGCCGATCGGCTACGTGTAGCCAACGGATAATATATGACAGCCGCTCGGTAACGAAAATAGCGCCCCATTGGCGCTTAATAGCCCCATCAGGCAACACTGACTACAGTATAAGTTTACTATGTTTAATATAAGTTATAACCATAGAGTAACTTTGCATAAGGCCAGCCACTCACTGGTGACTTTTGTCACCGTAACTTTTTGTCACTATCTCTTATGCTAAGCGCAGATTGAGATTTTTATCTCGGAGACTTGACAGTCGGGTGACAGTCACGTCACTAGATGCTGCCGTCTGCTAGAAACTAGGTACTTGTCACCGTGCTGTCATGTCACCATAGTCTGCGCACTCCCATATCTTCATAGCACTCGACTGGGTAACAAAAAGTCTCCGAGACAAAAAGTCTCAATCTGCGCTTAGCCTTACTGTCACCCACGATGCGCCCACTTGAATAGTCACTGACAGTGTTGCCAAGTCAGTGAACCAAGAAATGGCTAAAAACTTTTAAAACGTGGCAAGAATGTCAAAACTTCGTACCCTTTAAAGTGGCAAAAAAAATTTTACCCTCTTTTTGGATCAGGAGTTAAAAAAACACCATCAAACAGTTATCTTTTAATAAAATAAAACTTTGGAATCAAATCATTAATTTGACGTAGATGGTTCTGGTTCTGGGACCAGGAAAGAATATTTGTCTTGTTTACCGATTTGGCTTAAAAGTCATAATACTTCCAGCGGTATTTGGTAGGTATCTTCATTAAATGCCATTCTATTCATTAATTGGACTTATTAATTCTGACAAATAAATCAATTCCGATTATAATATCGACATAATATTTTGTAAGGTAAATTCACAAATACTCCTTTTTGGATTTCAGTACAGGCAGTCCTCGTACTTACGGCATGTTAGGTTCTCGAAATACGCGACGTAAATCAAAACGACGTAAGTCGAGACATATTTTTTCATATTATGTTTACATGTAAAACTCAAGGGTTAGGATCCACACGGACTCGAAATTAAAAAAAAACTGCATTTATAACAAAGGATATACATACTTTATTATCAAAAGTAAGTTCTTAAAATAATTATATATGCACATATGAAATTGCTAGTTATTTTTCCTATGCCGGAAATCGAAACAAATGACGTACCTATGTTTGAGGAATAGTGTCAAAACATTGTTGGACGTAACTTGAAACGACGTAAATCGAAACGACGTAAGCCGAGGACTGCGTGTATTCCAGATTGCAGATTAATCTGATCTATATATAACTAGTCCAGCCATAAGTTCTGTTACAAATGAAAATGTTTTTTTTAATGAAGTAATGTAATATTAATAAAATTTATACCTACATATTTATTAAAGTCTCAGCAAAAAATAAAAAAATATTCTATTCGAAATGGCCACCTTTGGCTTTTATACAGGCCTTTAATCTGTTTTGCCACGAATCTATGGATTTACGCACTGTTTCCAAGGGAAATTTCGCCACTGCTTGCTCCAAAGATTTTTTAAGAAAATCAATGTCGCCGTGTCGTTTAGAGCAGGCCATGTCCTCTAAAACTGACCATTATTTGTAGTCTAAAGGGTTGAGGTCTGGGCTAGATGAGGGCCGGTCTTCAGCTCTTATAAAGTCCGGAAAATTGGTTTCAAGCCAGGCTTGGGTAGTTCGTGCCTTGTGACCAGATGCAGAGGCCTGTTGGAAAGTCCACGGTATATTTTTAAAAAGAGTATTGCTGAGAGGTTTCACAACATGATCCAAGACTGTATCTTGATACACTTTGGCTGAAGTTTTCACTCCTTTTTCACAAAAATGCAGTTTTGTGACTCCTTGATAAGACACGCCCCACCAAGCCATCACTGACGCAGGATGATGACCACGTTGTACCTTCCCGACCACTTGAGCAGCTTCTTTAGAACTGTGAGCGTCCACTTTATCATTTTGCTTATTGTAGTGTTCTTCAATCGTGAAAATTTTTTCATCGGTAAAGAGGATATTTCTGTGCCTTTCACCTGCGTATCGCGACAGAAGGCGTTTTGATCGATCCACTCTCTTTAATTGTAAAGATTGATTTAGGGCATGTCCTGTTTAGCGACGATAAGCACCGAGCTTCAGGTCTTGTTTTATAATACGCGACAGAGTCCTAGCGGGAATCTTCATTTCTCGCGATAAGATTTTTTGCTTCCTAATGGGGTTTCGACGAATTCTGGCTTTAACAGCATTAACAGCCTTTGTAGTTCTAACAGCACGCGGCCGCCCCGATCTTTTCTGGTCTTCGACAGACGAAGTGTTGTTGTATCTGTTGATTGTACGATATACGAACATACGGCTGATACCAAGTTTTTGAAGTGTCTGGAATATGACCGACGGCTCCATACCCACTTTGTGCAAGGCGATCACTGCAATCCTATTTTCTTTAACACCCCATTCCATATTGTAATTTGATAATGAACACGAAAAAGTATGTGAAATGGCGCGATATCGAAAGAAGTTTTTAAAATAATATACGTGTTCCAAATTCAAAATAATTAAAAAGCTGAAAAAAAGAAAAGTTTTTATGATGTAACAGTATTTATGGCCAGACTAGGTATAAAATTGAAAAGAGATACACTGATTAAACAAAAAAAGCGGCCAAGTGCGAGTCGGACTCGCCCATGAAGGGTTCCGTAGCAGCAAGTAACATAATATAAAAGTTCTTGAAGTTCGTTGTAACATTGGTCGAGGTAAATTGCGGTTTACGATTTATGACGTATTAAAAAAAAACTACTTAATAGATCTCATTCAAACCAATTTTCGGTGGAAGATTGCATGGTGATGTACATCATATATTTTTTTAGTTTTATAATTTTCTTATTTTAGAAGTTACAGGGGGGGGACACACATTTTACCACTTTGGAAGTGTCTCTCGCGCAAACTATTCAGTTTAGAAAAAAATGATATTAGAAACATCAATATCATTTTTGAAGACCTATTCCTAGATACCCCACACGTATGGGTTTGATGAAAAAAAATTTTGAGTTTCAGTTCTAAGTATGGGGAACCCCCAAAATTTATTGTTTTTTTTTTCTATTTTTGTGTGAAAATCTTAATGCGGTTCACAGAATACATCTACTTACCAAGTTTCAACAGTATAGTTCTTATAGTTTCGGTAAAAAGTGGCTGTGACATACGGACGGACGGACGGACGGACTGACAGACAGACAGACAGACAGACATGACGAATCTATAAGGGTTCCGTTTTTTGCCATTTGGCTACGGAACCCTAAAAATCTCAGAAACTACCGAACCGATCATGATGTTTGGCAGGGAGATAGCTTAAGCTAAGGAGACGTCAGCTAAGAACGGATTTTTGGAAATTCATCCCCTAGGGGGAAAAATACGCTATGGAGGTCATTTTTCATTTCATTTTTCATGGAGTCATTATTTTCTCTGAACAAACGTGGAAATACGTAAATCATGTTTTGAGACTTGCACTCACAACTTTTCGATTTTAGCAGGGAATTACGTATTAACGATGACGTGATGGTGTAGTTTTTGATGCAACTCGCACTAATCACCACATGAATACATAATGGTAACTTCATACTATCGCCACGCGCGAGAACACTACTACATGCACAGCTATGTGTGCGTGACCTATCACCGACAAGACGGGGCAGCGTGCGCCGACCAATCAACTAACGCGCCGGCGGCGCCCGCTCGGGTACAGTAAGGTGACAAGTTCAGGTGTGCCAGCGGCGGTGACACGGGTGACGTTTTGTGATGACGCGACGTATTGTTTTTAAAGATGCCAAACTGTTGAACTGTTTGTTTAAATAGGTACCTAATGGGAAGAAAACCAAATAGATTTCTTTATTTGTATATCCAAAGGATTTTGACAAGTAATAATAGTACACATTTTTATGATTATTAAAGAAGACTAATAGTAGAAGAATTTAGTTAATAAGTAGGTACCTAATATCCAAAATAATTAAAGTGGCGATAAGGTTATTATTTATTATTCTTATCGTTTAAGTTCGGTTTACATGTATTAAGTAGTTAACTAAATTTTAAGCAAATTAATACGTGTAAACGGACAATTTAGTAGTTTAGTAATCAAGTAGACAAGTAATTGAGAAATTTTTCTATTTTCTGTTAATAAGGTGGGCGGGGCTTATTACTATATTAACCTATACATACCAATTACTCGATTTTGAAATGTGACGTCACGAAATTTAGGACCCCCTCCCACCCCTTATTCTGTTTAAATAAAATATTTTGTTTCGAAAGTGTTTTTTTTCATTTCTAACAATAAAGTGTAAGTACCTACTTAATATTAAACGAACTGTTACATAGTCAACTATTTCATCTTTCAAAACTACACCGTTTTTAATATACCAAAATTTTAAAACGGAACACATAATAATAAAATAATGGCCACACAATTACTGTCCATCCGTCTGACCGTCTGTACTCATTGCTGACTCTCGCTCGATACGTAGGAACTTGCCCATTTTATTTTTATTTTCAGTAACCAAGTGACAACCCTATGAAAGTAGGTATGAATTTTTGTGTCTGTTAGGAAATTAACATTCTGGTTGTTATTTATTCATGTGCTAATCACAGCAAGTGCCACTGTACCGTAATCTGTCCATGGAGGATAGAGTAGAAGGAGAGCCATCTCTGTTTATGAAAAGTGTCCATAAAGACGGGTCCAATTACGGATAGCGCTTTGTTCGAATATCTATTTTTCAGACACTAGCGCCATTCATCACGGGTGACGCTGCGGATGCACTAAACTCTATCCACAAAATCACAAATCATAAGAGACTAAAATGACAACCACTAATGTTAAAGTTCGAAATAATGATACCAACTAAATTTGTGCGATCTACTTCTCCGGGGTTTTGAATCGTAAACTCTGTCGTAAAAATAGTGACATATCAGAAGCGACACTCTTAACTAGGTAGATATGAGATATTTAGTATTTGGCTAAATAGTAAAATTAGCTGAATACCGAATGTAACTATAGCCAAATACTCATTCTTGTAAGCAAAATAACTTTTAAATTCAGTTAGTAAGGGTAAATATATTATGTAATAACTAATAACCAACCATGTAAACTTATTTTTATATTAGTTTTAGGGACTCTTCAATAATTATACAAATAGTCGACCCACCATGAAAGCTACGAATACTTTTCCGATTTACTTTCCGGTTTAAATTAAATATTAAAGGTAAACATTTTTGGCCTTGACGTATCGAGAGTAGGTAATTAAAGCACAACCTCAACCGCTTCGCGGTACAAGGCGTGCAATATTTGAAAAAAAAAGTACTTTACAAAAAGATATGAAATCCGAACAAAAACAGTTTCACTGTAAAAAAACCGTACAAGTACACTTCAAATTATAGTTCTATACAAAAATGATGATTAATTTTGTACAAAAAATTATGAAATCAAAAAACCCAAGTACATAACCGTTTTAGATTAGAAAAAAAAATTTGCTGGAAAAAGTAAAAAAAAATGGTGTACTTGGTGTGCATAATACTTTATAGTGCGCGCTTATTTCAAAATAATCTTCAGTTGAAATTTAAAAAATCCCCAACAGTTTTATTTACACTAAACATAGATAAGAACACTCGATTAAGTCACCTTTCAGACAAAAAGACGAGATCAAAATCGGTTCATCCATTTGGGACATACAGATACACAGACACACAGATACACCGATACACAGACACGTCAAACTTATAAAATCCCTCTTTTTTTCATCAGGGGTTAAAAAGTTTTAAAAAATATTTTCCAAATTCAGTGGCGTATGGTACAGCCATACAAACCGAAAAGCCCAGCTTACTATCATTGCTTTACGATCATCGCTCTGCAGCTATTAAATATTAAACGTATGGAATGGAGTGTTCTGTGTTGTCGGGCCAAAGATCCCGAGATCCTGGTTTGTACGACACAGCTGGGCTTGCCTTGTTCGGACGGCCTAGGCTTCCAATGTCAAGTCAGATCGAAAATCATAATTATGCACACCAAGTACACCATTTTTTTTTACTTTTTCCAGCAAATTTTTTTTTCTAATCTAAAACGGTTATGTACTTGGGTTTTTTGATTTCATAATTTTTTGTACAAAATTAATCATCATTTTTGTATAGAACTATAATTTGAAGTGTACTTGTACGGTTTTTTTACAGTGAAACTGTTTTTGTTCGGATTTTAAGTAAATTAATACGGTAAACGGACAATAAGGTTGTTTTAACTTCACAGCTCCGCCCGGCATTGTAACCTTGAAGTAAAAGCTATTAGACCAAGGTTGCCTCTTTTGATAAAAAACATAAGTATCTTGGTATTTATAAAAATGAAAATAAAACGCTCTCAAATGTTTTTATAATTGTTTTATTGTAAAAAAATTACAAGTGTGCATTTTTTTCATAGTAGCGATGAACAAATTTATTTTCCTGTCTGAATTCATGGTTATGGAACTTGACAGTGGCATAAATTCAGACCTAACTAATAAATTAAAAAACAGATTTTGACAAACTTGCACTACATATACTGACAACTCAACTCGAGAGTCCCTAACGGTTACTTTAATCGCTCCTTAGTAATGAATCACCATACAAATTCTGTACTAAGGAGTGATTTAAGTAACCATTAGTGATTCTGAGTTGTGGCGTAAGTTAATACATACATACGTTAGTTATACACTAACACCCCAACTCACGAGTCACTAATGGTTACTTAAATGGCTCCTTAGTACAGAATTTGTATGGTGATTCTTTAGTAAGGAGCGATTAAAGTAACCGTTAGTGACTCTGAGTTGGGGCGTAAGTTTAATAATTGTAGCAATCTGATCGGAGTTTCTGAAAAATCCGCAGATAAACATACATACAACCAAACTTAATAACATACTCTCATGACACTGCGATAAATAGACTAACATTTTGTGTAAATATTTTCAGATTTCAAATTCAAATTCAAAATCATTTATTCATGTAGGTATCATTGATACACTTATGCACGTCATTTTTTTAATTTACCAGCTTTTCGGAAAGGTGCTTTGTCATGGAGGAGAAGAAAAGCCGAAAATTTCAAAATTATTTGCACACCTGCGCTACAAACTGATATTTTATAAGTATATCCATACTAATATTATAAATGCGAAAGTGTGTTTGTTTGTTTGTCCCTCTTTTACGTCGTAACGGAGTGATATTATGGTATGAATTTTGGGTGGAGATATTGTAGTTATGAGGCTGGAGAGTAACATAGGCTACTTTTTAACGCGGTAAAATATCTTATTCCAATGGGAAAATCCATTATGTATTTGAATCACTCCATATTATAAGTAACAATGTGTTGGTTCTGCTATAAGTTCGTAAAGGATCTATGGATTGATATAAATTTATTGATATATTTTGGTTCCTCTTTAATTTTTTTGGTTTCTTTTTAAATTTTGGAACTGTTATTTATTCTTGCACCATGAATGTGTCATGTATGTTAAACAACTCATTGTTACTTATTTTTGAATACGCGGGCGAAGCCGCGGGTAATAGCTAGTATTTTTATAATTGGCACGCTAAAATCTTTTATGAAGAGTCAACTTCTTGTAAACTTGACGTTTATTTTCCAGTGTTTTATTTACAGTTTCCATTTTGGAAATATGATGAAAAGTCAAATCCACATTCAATAAATGCAAATTATTATATTTGATAAGATTAATGAATTTTATTAATTGACGACAGATTAAATACACTGGTTTACCCACTTCACTTATAGGGGAGGTACCTAAAATTTCTCCAATTTTGTTCTACCATTATCTTAACGTAATTAATATACATACTTACATTGATCCGTACCAAATTTCAGCTTTCTAATATTGTTTGTTTGTAAGCAATGCCGCGGACAGACGGACAGACATGGCAAACTTATAGGTAAGGGTTCCTTGTCATTTAGTACGAAACCCCAAAAATAATATACTTTTAAACTAAAGTAAGAAACTCGAGCATTAGTGCTTGTTCATACTGACTCGCGGGCGCGGTCGCGGGCGCGGTCGCGAAATTTCAAACATATGAACTACTATGAGAGTGTTCATATACAAAACGCACGTGCGGTGTAAGTAGCGGGCACGCTAGCGACAACCGCGCGCGGCCCGCTAGCGGCAATATCAAACGCATGAGAATGTATGAGTGTGTTCACACTGAACTAGCGGCGGAACGCGCGATTATGTCAGGTAAGTTCAACCATTTTGAACTTGTCGCTAGAAACGATAGCACATGAATTCATTATGTCCCCAGATTAAAGGGTTGTTCTTTCATCTAAGATCATGTCCTTCAATACAGAAGAGTTAATTAGTACTATTCAGGCTAGAACTGATTTGATTTGAACTCAGATTTGGCAGAGTAAACACAGGCATCGTATGAACAGAAACATTCTTAATAAACTATGGAAGGAAATTGCTGAATTGTTTCCTGATATGGAGGGTGAGTACCTAAATGGAACTTTAGGTATGAATTTTCGGTTAAAAAAAGATCGTCGTCCATGTTTTCAACCTCTGACAACATGTCACAATCGCGCAAACGCCTGGCGGCCAGTGTGAACACGAATCCGCCACCGCGCCCGCGACCGCGCCCGCGCCCGCGTCCGCGAGTTCAGTATGAACACTCACATATACATACTATAATTTTCCCACACATTCTGGGTATTTGCTTAAGCAATATTGTTGGCAACACTGGCTGATTTTGTCGTTACAAATTTTTCTGGTTTGTTTTGTTAATAACTTACGGAAAAATAAAAGAAATCAGTGATTAAATGACAAGCTTACTTGTGCAAGGTGATCCCTTTATGTTTTTTAACTGAACTACTATTGTTCTTGCAACTTTTAACAGCACACAAAGGCATTTTTAATATTCTTTATCAACTCCCGTTGTCCGTATGACTCGAGTGCGGTCCGGCGCCGGAATGAAACCGATTGTGTCAATGTGTGGGTGTTTACTTGTACGAATAGAGAGTTAGAATTCCGATGGGTGCTTCACTGAATTTGTTCTTGAGATTATGTCCGTCTTTTTTTTAGGTCCGTGACCGAGTACTGTTTCTTAGTGCAAGCTACAGAAATAGGTCACTGCCCAAGTTGTGCATAAAAATAATAGAAAAGTAAAAAGAATCGATTACCATCAATGGACAAACATAGTAGGGACTTCCACCGAAGTGATTTTAAATTCAACACCGACTCACGTGACGCGGGCATGCTTGCATAGTTTCGCTGCAGAAATTATTAGACTATTCTAAGCTTCCCAGCTATTTTAATCTGAAAATATTTGCATCATTTGAAATATGTTACGTTCAAGTATATTAAATATTGAAGAACTTATATTGTCTTAATCAAAGTTGACAAAAGTTATACATTTTAAATATATAGACCTACTTGAGAAAGATATCTTTTCCATAATCAAAATTTTACCAAAAATAATGTCGTAGGTAATTCAAAGAAATGGTCTTCAAAAACGACCTCTAAAAATTTTTTAATAAAAAATTAAATCGCCTTCAAAATGAATAGCAAAATGATTTAAAAATAGTTTAATTGAAAATCTAAATTTCCTACTTATTAATGTACTTAAAGTGTAATTAATTTATTAAATACGCTATTCATTTAAATGTTTTAAGTAATGCTGCATGCAAGTGCATGTATAAACTGCTTTTTTGTGAAAATAAACACAAGAAGACAATATCCTTCTTATGCGTGAACATCCGACGCTCGAAAGACAAGTTATTGCCAACGATTTGACTGCGAAGAAGCGAGGAACTAGCTCATCATTAGCTCTTCAAATTAACCGACTGCATCCTAGAAATAATTTGTGTCAACTGGGCAGCAACTACAGACCAAACACTCAAACTGTAACGAAGTTTAACTGCAGTCCAGAACATATTCTAAATTAGCAAGTTAAAATTTGTACATTTTAACATACAAGTATACACCTCAAGTGTAGTGTATTTTGGATATAACGATGAATGTAAAAACTAAAAATGTTAATATGTATAACAAATGCTGATGCAACATTTTGATACATCATTTAAAATTCCATAAATATTTTTCTTTTTCAACACTGAGTACGGTACTGGTTTATTTTAGCGGCCAACTTACCTATATGTACATATTGGGAAAGTCTATTGTAACTTTAAAGTTTTACTTTTCCTTACTTAATTCCACAGACATGTATACCTAGTATTCTTGATATATGTATGTCTGTGCCTAATTCATATTTTTTTATAATGTCACGGTATAGTCCCCAACGCGATTATAAACTGCACGTACTATTTATTACGATATAAAAATTACTTGAAAGTCGTGTATTGAGTCTATTATCGGTAGCAGTAGCATAGTGTATATCGGGAAAATGCACTAGACTAGTAGACAAAGTTTTATCAAGCGCACAGACATCGCTAAGCATGCCCTGTAGACTGAGACGAGTACTTTACCAATTTTCCCTCTGACTGCGCTCTACAAAAAAAACACGTGCCATATAAGTGTGACTACATAGAACACTTGCAAGTGTTTGAAGCTGCACTTTGTGATCAACGATGTGGTTTACATAGAAGTTATTTGCGATGATAATGTTTCTTTAGAGTAATATAAACCGACATTGTTATACCAGATTATAGCTCGTACTGCTCGTAGCGTAGTTTTATGAGCGTTTTCGTGCTTGGGATGCTTCGATCACTTTTATTATTAGTGATCGAAGTTCGGATGGCACGTTTAGAGAAGAAACTTGGTCTTTGTCGTTAGACAACATATAGACAAGCAGTAAGAGAACATTTGATACTTGAGCCTCCCATCCACATTGAAGCAACGAGGTAGAGTATGCTGGAACGCTCCACAGTTAAGAGGATACATCCATAGACAAATAAATACTTTTACAAATACATATTTTTTGGTAAGACAATCGAACCCAGACCGTTCCCAAATCCATCTGACAGCGAGCCGCCCAGATGGCCGCTGGCTTCACGCCAAACGGTCAAGGGCGAGCCCGTCACCCAGCTGCGCCCGGTCATGGAAACTTTAACTGACTGAATGAAGATATTATTTAACACAATGCTACCTACTGTTAATTTGTTTTTTACATGGAATAAGTTAATGCGTGTCAACAGTCCAACCTGATGATAAGTGGCAAAGAAATCCAAGATGGTGAGCGCACTAACTTAGTAAAAGTTTGTAAATTATTTAAATTTTTAAACCTAGCAAGGTTAGGAAGTGTAGGAACCGATGCTAAAATAGGAGACTCGAACTGTAGGTTCCTTTAATGACCTAGACAAGCAATTTGAAAGCATTCTGGGAAATTCGACCTCTTAGAGTTTAAATAAGGCGCTCCACCCACTGCACCGCGCACCGCGACGGGGCGCGGGATGGCAGATTTTACCATTGTATGCAATTATCTCAATTTATATAGAAATCACGCCTAGCACAACACACTGCCGACGCGGCACCGCGCGGGAAATCGCCCCGCGCGCAGTTGTGTTATCTGTCGTTCTGCGCACCGCGGCGGGACGCGTCTTCAGTGGGTGGAGCGCCTAAGGGTTTTAAGTTTGTATGGAGTGGATGAAAAGTTCTTCCAGTCTTGAAATTTTGTACTTAATATTGTTTAACAAGTCAATTTACATATCGCCAAAGATAACTATAACTAGATCGAAAATCGTATCAAAAACGATTTGTCTAAAATGACAGCTAAGATAAAAAGCGAATTTGACAGACTAAGGTATTCTCGGGTGAATTAATGTCCAGTCCATCGGCGCTGAGATTCGTTGCTAATCGAGCATAATTAAGCGTGAGGCATGAGCGTCCACGCCAACATTACCTACCCCTTTTATACTGATCAATAAAGTGAGGACCCAAGCTTTTTCACAGCTGCGGTTAGTTTGGGTAAAAAGAAATTGCTTGCTAACTTTGATCACAGTCATTGGGTACCTACTCTTCCACTGCTTCAGGTCATGTCCAAACTACTTCTATTAGTTTATTAGGTTGAAATGTTTGTATTGTGTGTGTATCCTTATGGATACACACCCAATACAAACAGTTTATCGCCTATATTAATAATAATGATAGTATAGTAGAGCCAAAAGTACTGCAGCTTTCTTTTTAGCCAGCAACGTTGCGGTGTTGCCTTTGATGTTACCATCACTTACCTATTTACATAAAATGGGTTTATCGTTAAGCTTTATCAACTTGCGAAGAGCTTTTGCGTGTAATAAAATTATTAACCTTTATTTTACTAATAAATTTAAGGACCTAATTATTTTAGGGTATCTTCTGACCTTAGCAAATTCAGCTATTAACGCGATAAACTTAAAATATTAACTTTTAATCAAAAATATTTATTTAATACTCCCTGTTGAAGATAAAATGGTGATAAATCATTATTCTTCATCGTAATAAGCTTGGCCAGGGTGGGCCGCGCCGGGCGGCTTATGGTGTATGCGCAGACCATCCCCCTGCAACCCCCTGGCTTGCAACGTTAAACACGTCGGCGTCAGGACGTACTCGTAGTAACGGATTGATAAAATATTTACTTTAATCGTTGTCGCCGACATAATGCAATCGAGTGCCAGTGCTAGCTTGTGTGTAATTGTAAAAAAATATTTTTCCTTTCCTTTTAATAAGGATATTAATAAAATGAAATAAAATACGTTTTAATAATGTCCATACATTTAATAATAAATATATGCCAATCAAGATTCACAATCACAAAAAATGTAATAAAATCAATCCTTTCCTTCAATTGCTAGAAACTGTCATGATAGCCTTCAGTTTGGCAAAATCTCGTAGATGTGTCTACGTTATAATTTCTGAAAATCGAAATTCGACTACTTCTCTATTAACGTGGGCTTATGCATCTGTGTGTGTTTGGGATCAAGTATCATTGAGACAATAATGAATTGTAGATTAATGAGAAAAAGTCACATAAACCCTCGTAAGCCTCGTTGACAACATTTGTAATTGTGTAGAGATATTAGAGATTTAATTAAACCCTTTCGCGTGTAATGGCAGGCGGCCAGTCAATATCGATTTGTGAAAAAAAGAAGATTGTTGCCAACTCTGGACACATTCAGGGTAAATGACATTCGATTAAAGATAATTTCTATCAATTAATTAATGTGTCTTAACTTCAATGATTTTGTCAAAATAATTTCAAATAATAATGTATGCTTTTCGTGTTGCGGTTTTAACTGCAATAGAAACGCTACTACTATGCTAACGCTTAAAAGGCTTTTCTATGTCTATTTGAAAAATCCTTAAAAATGTATTTAATAGTTATATGGTTTAACTGAATTGTATTAACGTTTGTTACTGACGATAATACCAGATTTAATTCGATCCCGGATATCCTGCGATATTTGGCAACTCGCCTTTGCAGCGGCGATTCGTTACGCTTGCTTACTTATCCGTAATGACCGGTTCGATTCCTGCCTGTGTTGATCTTGATCAACTGTTGTTGATAGAGCTTGTACACGTTGGAGTGTAATGAGTAGAGTAGTGATTGAATGGTCGTGTCGTCAGAGATATAGCACTTGTAGCTATGTGAATGTGTGACATTTTCGTTCAGGTTAGAATCTGCGTTAAATACAATTAGATATTAGTTAAAGATACAAAAGATACATGATAACTTAGATATTTAGTGCACTTCATGTATGTGGCTGCAGCACAGTATGTACTTTATAATTGGTATTTTCTATTACACTCACGTGGGTATGTCGATATCATCATATCACCCAGTTTTTTGAACTTCAGTCTTCTCTAGTTTCACATCCAAGGTAATATACCGTGAAATATCACCGTGCCAGCGAGACACATGCATCGCTTGCTTTTTGTTATTTTGGGATATTTATTAAAGGTTGCCTTAGGTATGCATAAAACGGAATATAGGTTCACCAGGACAAGATAAAAGTTAAATAATTGAATTCGTTAACAGAGGTGTGGGAGTAGGTGACAGGAAGTAATTTGCTCAAAATTGTAATTGGCAAATTCTGAATGTGAATGATCCCGTGTCATTGTATTAAAGGCCGACGCATACTATATGCCTAATATGGCATTTTTCAACTATTATACTGTCAAAAGATTATCGACATGGTCCTCATTGTAATAATACCCAAAATCTGATAACACAACAATTAATTCCTGAAGAGCATCGAAGCGACTACATGCAAAAACTACCGCGCAGGAACGCTTCTTCGCACGCATTCGTTTTCTGTCGCCGGTCTACACATCTTGACTGCCAATTTTTGTCAACCCAAAATCTTCTTTTCTCCATAATTCTTCTCTTTTTTAATTCCTCTTCTGCAAGGAATGTAATCAACAGCACGTCCCAATCCATCATTTTATTCTCTAAAGTACACGTTTGGACTTTCGAAAAATTGCAAAACGAATGAAGATATCGTGTCGACTTTGCGCAGTCTTAGCGCATTTTTAACACTTTTAGAACAAACGACATTAATAGAGCCATTAAAACCGTATAAACATAATATTGTTGGTTCATGCGATGTGCTAACACGCCAGGGAACGATGTAGAAGGTGAATTGGAGTTTATTTGTGACAATAAACAAACGGTCTCAAGGCCATTAAACTATTAACGTAGATTATGATGATTGCACACATTTTTATGATAATAGGAATAAGTTTTTACGATATTTCGGTAGGTAGGTATATTCTACGACTTCTACGCCAATAATTCGACTCGGGCACATTGAACGTAGGGTCGTTCCCGACGTTTCATGCTTCAGGGTTCAAATATCGGCGTGCAATAAATTTATTTAAAGGCTGTAACAACTTTTTGACAAACTGAAACATTTTGTTTTAAAATGTTACATTTCTTTAAAAATTATATATTCACGCCCCAACTCAGAGTCACTAACGATTACTTTACTCGCTCCTTAGTAAAGAATCACCATACAAATTCTGTACTAAGGAGCGATGTAACTCTGAGTTGGAGCGTTGTCTCGCTCTGTTTCGGACATCGTGATCTTATCTTACAATGACCCACCCTAAAACAGGAACCATATTGGCTCGTATATCCCTATTCCCGCGTTCCCGTGCAACCCCGGTAGATTAATATCCGCCCCGTGTGGAAGATTACAGTGATGTATTGCAATAAATTCAAAACAATGCTGCAGCTTTGTTATGAAAAGGAAACTATGTTTAATTATTGACAAAAACTGCCTAATTCAGAAATTGACAGATTTGAGGCGATGTCTGCGTTAAATTTGAAAATAAAAGAGAATTTTACGGGATCACGAATAGTTAGTTTACCTGTCTTTCACTGTCCAAAATTCCAATAGTTTTACAAAAATAACTTCCTATTTTATACCTACTTCAATGAGCTGTTGGTAATAATATGGATTTGGCTTATGATTAGTTACATATGTAGTTGAATACTTGTGTCATTATAATATCACTGTTGTGATTAAAGTTATCTGGGCAATAACATCCCACAACAAAAATAAAGCAGAAGATTTTTATCGACCACTTTAAATAGGTACATTGACTTGACGATATTCTACATAACCACAGTAAATATTATAAGTATTCCTTATTTAATAGCTAAGCGGAACAGTAAAATGACTGACAATCATTTGAACCCGGTAAACTTTTATAAAGTGACGTTGCAATCATCAGTGAACGGACGATCGTACGCGAATGTTGCGGTAAAGTGTTAAGTGTTCGTGAACGTCAAAACTTACACCGTTGTAGTGTGTGTGGTTGTGTGAAACTAGTGTCGACCCTTGTACACTCGTGTTGACTCGTGACGTGACCGGCCGTGCAGGCCACGTGACCGGTGCCATGCGATGAGCGCAGGCGAGGAAGGGGGCGGGGTGCGGCGGCGGCGCAGCATCAGGCGGCTACTGAGGAGTCTGACAGCTGATCGGCTGCACTCAGGTGCGCTTGACACCAGGTGATGGACGTAATGATGCGTGCGATGGTATAGATAGATGATGATGATTGATTTGTACGTGAGTCTTCTGGTGTCTTTATACATATTCGGACTGACAATGTTTAGTACACCAGGGCTCGGGTGATTGGAGCTTGCATTAATGGTTTTACCTTGTTGATTAAAATTATATGTTTACCCAAGCTGGTTGTGAACTGATGAGAAGTGGTATCCGCCATCCGTGGGCATCACCTTTGCGTGATCAAGAATGAGAAAACTAACCTATGTCTTGCCTGACAGGTATAAGCAAGCGACAAAACATAAGCATACTGTTGATTTTAGTTGTTGTTGGTAGATAGCATTTTGCAATGTTTAATGTTAATTTAATAATGAGGAGTGAATAGAGAAAAGTGTGGACATAATCTTTTAAACTGCATGTATGTTTTATATTTGAGATGTTTTGTATTTGAGATGAATTATGTGTCATCACGAAATCGTGATGATGAAATTAAATAATTTCAAGTGCAACAAGCCCTTGGAAAACAAAAATGCCTAAGTCATAATATCATACGTATTTCTAGATTTCTAATCTCGAAGTTTTTTATATATTGATGGAAGTTGTACTGGCGCTCAAGAGAGCTTTCATCCGACCATTTGTATGCTATTTTCATTTCATTTGGTTTTATAGTTATTCTACACTTCTGTTCAATCCTTTATCACTGGTCGGTGTGAAAGAAAAAGTAAAACCCTTCCAAAATTGACACTTAATGTCAAAGGAAAAATATCGCGAGTTGCGTCAACTCCGTTAAGAAAGATCGGTTGAATTCACGACGTTCGTGGAGTTTCCATCTTAAGAAGACCATAACGTTTATGGTGCTGTCCTCCGGCCGTGCCGTGAAAATTTGAAGCAGTCGTGCGCAGCGCAATCCTGCGACATTGGATGTTAAGGTTGGTGGGTTCTTTCTTACTGATTTTGGTATTGGATTGGACATACTACCAACCTACTGCTTCATACATACATACATACATTTATACAGTCCACATTACATACATCGAAGGATCGCCCCTGCGATTACCGCACAATTTTTTGTGGCCTTCGAGCCGAACATAGAGTAGGCTATTCATTATTCTTTTATTTTATTTGACATATATTTAGTTTGCACGTTGCAATGGCTACTAAAAAGGGTCAGAAGGTTCAGGAAGTGTACGAGAAGTGCATAGCTGATGTTGAATTAAACGTTTTAATCAACAAAAAGCAAAGGATTTTTGAACAATTACAAATAATAACTGACATGTCATTAAATGTAACTGACAGCAATATTCGTGAAATGTTTCTATTGCGTGTCACGGATATAGATGAGCTACGTTCATATTTCGAATTATGCATTTTTGAAATTTATAAATGTCAGTTACAAGCTGGTATGAAAACCATATTTCAAAGTCAGGAATTGAATAGTTTTGATGAGTTGTATTTCCGTATAAAATTGATTTCTTCAAAATTACTAGCGAACGTTAAAACTGAAAAAATACAGTCGTGCATTGAATCTAGACCACGTCTTCCAAAATTGGAGTTGTTTTGTTTCGATGGAAATATTGAGAATTTTAATACTTTTTATGAGACATTCTGTTCGTTGGTTCATAATCAGCCTCAGATACCTAATATAGATAAATTTCACTATTTACTCTCATGTATCAAAGGTTCCGCTTTGAACATAGTCAAAAGTATTCCGATATCTTCTAATAATTACGACATAGTTTGGCAAGCTTTACTCGACAGGTATCAAGATAACCGTATGTTAGTTGGGAATTATTTAGATAAAATGTTAAACTTTACACCTATTGCGAAGGAATCATCTTTTCAGTTAAATAATTTCATAGAAAACTTTGATAACTCATACAAAGCTATACAATCTCTTAATATTGAAGATTTGAATAGTTACATTCTGTGTCATATAGCATTACGCGCCTTGGATCCATACACTCGTAGGTCATTTGAACAAAGTATCAATCAGAAGTCGATACCAAAATTCTCTGAATTGATTACTTTTGTCACTAATCAAATAAAAGTGTTGGATCATTCTAGTTCATATGGTGCTAGTACAAGCAACCAAAACGTTGTACAGAATAAACGTCAACCAGATGTAAGTAGGTTTACGGCGCGAACTAGAAACAGTGCACAGAAAAACTACGCGCATGCATCGTCATCAAACTCAAAAAATAATTTATCTTGTTTGCATTGCGGAGACAATCATATGATATATCGCTGTGCTCAATTTCGTAAATTGAGTGCTTCGCTACGAATCAGCCGTGCTGATGAGTTGAAGTTATGTCATAATTGTCTTAAACCTAATCATACTGTTGAACAGTGCAGGAGTGAATTTAAATGCATTATTTGTGAGCGACCACATAACTTATTATTGCATCAGGACGTAACGAAAACGTTTCTCGCTTCCTCTTATGACTCCGGTAATGCATCGATTCCTGTAAGCGCGCCCGCCCAGTCGGGAGGCCCTTCAACTGATAATAATAACAGTTACAGTACGGTTTTGTTGGGTACCGCGATTGTTTATATTTTAGACAACTTTAACGTCTATCAACCATGTCGCGTATTAATTGATTCCGGTGCACAATCCAATTTTATTTCCGCTGCATGCTTACAACGTTTAGGTTTATCTCAACGTAAATGTCCATTTAGCATTTGCGGGTTAGCTGATGGTTTAGTTAAGAACTACGGCATGACGTCATGTAGCTTAAGGCCGCGTCACACTGATAAACCTGTTTTTAATATTGATGCTGTTATTCTTCAGAAAGTAACTTCAGATTTACCTACCATTCAAATTCCTGAGCATATAATAAAACAGTATGATAATTTATTTTTAGCTGATCCTCATTTCTATAAGCAATCGCCAATTGATTTAATTTTAGGCGGTGACGTTTTTCCCCATATTTACAGTGGGAAGAAAATTATTATGGGTCCCAATATGCCAGCCGTGCTGGATAGCATATTTGGGTATATTATCACAGGTAAACTAATTACCCCGTCGACTAATGACGTCACTGATGTGAACGTTGTAGCGTCTACAACGTTGGTGTCGTACACCACTGATGATCATTTAAATGATACTCTTAAGCGATTTTGGGAAATAGAATCCTCGCCGTGCGATGTTCCTTTAAATCCCGATGATGAAGTCGCTGAAAAACTATATATTGAGAAACATTATCGTGACGAAAGTGGCCGATATGTTTCACCTATTTTATTAAAGCCAAATCACGAACCGTTAGGTAATTCGTATGACATAGCCTTTAGGAGACTCACGCATGTCGAGCGCCGACTTGCGCACTCACCCGAGTTCCGGAAGGCTTATTCTGATTTTCTGAAGGAGTACGAGTCACTGGGGCATATGGAGCTATATCGTGGTACGGAGCCGTCTAAATATTTTATACCACATCACTGTGTGTTACGGCCTTCTAGCTCCACAACACCGTTGCGTGTGGTCTTTGATGGATCACAGAAAACTAGTACTGGGGTGTCACTAAATGACAACCTTTTGACCGGCCGTAAATTACTTCCAAATATTTTAAAAATTATTATTAACTTTCGTCTCTACGACATATGTTTTACGGCGGACGTGTCAAAGATGTATCGAGCCGTGCTCATCGACCCCGCTGATAGGTGTTATCAACACATATTATGGCGTGATACACCGTCAGACCCAGTACAAGTTTACGAGTTGAAAACGGTCACTTACGGACTGCGTAGCGCGCCTTACACGGCCATTCGCACGCTGCTTCAACTTGCCCAAGACGAACGGTCAGACTGTAAGGCTTCCCGAGTTCTAGAAGAGGGTGTCTACGTCGATGACTTTTTGTGGTCATGTCAATCTGTAGACGAAGCTTGTACCTTACAAGACGGCTTAATGAGTCTTCTGAAAAAAGGCGGGTTTGAATTACGTAAGTGGGCTAGCAACTGTCCCGAGCTACTGACACGAATGAAATCAGAACAAATAACGCAAATAAATTTTCAAGATGATACGTTATCATCATCCTTAAAAGTCCTGGGATTGACATGGTTGCCCTCATGCGACTTCTTTTCATTTAATTATAATTTAAAAGATAATGACGGAACGAAACGTTCAGTACTTAAGCTGCTTGCTAGTATTTACGATCCGGTTGGTTTTATTTCGCCGTGTACTTTCGTTGCCAAATGTATCATGCAGGATCTTTGGAAACTGAGCCTCGGCTGGAATGACCGTTTACCATACGAATTGTTACAAAAATGGGATAAATTTATCGGTCAATTACCGATTCTTTCACAACTTCGCATTGAGCGACACCTTCTAGTGAATTCGTTTGTAAACGTGCAATTAATCGGTTTCTGTGATGCGTCATCACTGGGTTACGCAGCTTGCATATATTTTCGTAGTACTGACAAGGATGGGAACGTCAAAGTCAAACTATTGACGAGCAAATCTAGAGTTGCTCCATTGAAGCCATTAATGCCTATCCCTAGGCTTGAACTTGTGGCAGCCGTGCTGTTATCGAAGCTAGTACGTTTTGTCGTACAAAACGTTAAAGATTTTAATTTAACAATAGTTGCCTTTAGCGACTCGAGTGTGGTTTTGTCGTGGCTACAGACTCCGCCTTACAAGCTAAAAGTATTCGTGGCTAACCGTGTTAGTGAGATTGTTGACGTGATTCCGCCCAATTGCTGGTTTCATGTAAACAGTGAGAACAACGCAGCCGACCTCTGTTCTCGAGGCGCGCTGCCTGAACAACTTATAGCAGTAGCGGACGAATGGTTTAGTGGCCCTGCATGGCTTGCTGGAGATCCGCGTAGTTGGCCAAGAAGTACTTTAATTTTAAAAGAAAATGATATTATTCCAGAACTTAAAACTAACGTAGACACATTTACCTTTAATTCTTACAATTTAAATAACTTCAATGATCTTGAACATTCCTTTAATAATATTTCATCGTTTAGTAAACTTGAGCGCGTAACAGCGTGGTGCCTTCGTTTTATAAATAATTTAAAATGTAAAAAATCAGATCGACCATTTGGTTCATTGAAGTCTTCTGAGTTAAAGCAGGGACATGATTTAATTATAAAAGTCATTCAAAATAATTATTTTTATTCTGAAATGCAAATGCTAGCAAAGGGAACTCATGTATCATCCCTTCGCAAACTATCTCCCTTTATAGACCCTGATAATTTCCTCAGGGTGGGGGGTCGAATACAACAGTCGGATTTACCATACAATATAAAACACCCGGCACTATTACCTAAGAAGTGCCACATAACAAATTTAATAATTGATTATTTTCATAAATTGTACATGCATGTAGGACCGCGCACCTTGCAAGGCATTTTGAATAATAAATACTGGATAATAAACGCTCGTAGTGTAATTCGTTCAGTTTTGTCGAAATGTCGGGATTGTTTTAAATTTCGTCCATACTCCACACAGCCTATGATGGGTACGTTACCTGCAACTAGGCTTAAGGCCAACAAGGTGTTTGACCATGTTGGTTGCGATATTGGTGGTCCATTCTTTATAAAAGAAGGTATGCGGCGAAATGCAAAGGTTACTAAGGCATATTTGTGTTTATTTGTATGTTTCTCTACAAAAGCAGTGCACCTAGAAGTGCTCTCAGATTTATCTTGCGAATGTTTTCTGGCCACATTTGATCGTTTTGTGGCACGCCGCGGTCTCTGCAGTTGCTTATATTCCGATTGTGGAAAAAACTTTATTGCAGCGGCTAAACATTTAAAAAACGTTACTAATTATTTTAATTCTACGTCTAATTCTGATGAAATTCTTTCTGGATTATCCTCACGAGGCGTCCAATGGCGTACGAACCCGCCTAACGCAGCTTCCATGGGTGGTCTGTGGGAAGCAGGCATAAAATCAGCCAAACATCATCTCTACCGTGTAGTAGGTGATAGGTCCTTGACTTTTGAGGAGTTAAGTACCTTATTTTGTAAAATTGAGGCAATTATGAACTCGCGACCATTATGCTCCCTTTCAAATAATCCTAATGAATTTGAAGTTCTGACTGCGGGTCATTTTTTAATTGGACAGAATCTATTAAACTGTTCCGGAGTATAATTTTGAAGATGTACAGATGAATCGATTGTCACGTTGGCAATGTATTCAAAAGGCATCACAATCATTTTGGAAGCGATGGTCAAATGATTATTTGCACACTTTACAGCAAAGAGAAAAGTGGTTCACCTCAATTCCAAATGTTAAGAAGGGTGATTTAGTGCTTCTTAAATCTAACTTAACCAAACCTTTGCAGTGGCCTCTTGGCAGAATAGAAGAGGTTCACCCTGGTTTTGATAACATTGTACGTGTAGTTACTGTACGCACGCAAACTGGGGTTTATAAAAGACCGGTAAATAAAATCTGCCCATTGCCATATGCAAACTAAATATAAAATTAGGTTATTAGGTTAGGACTTAGATTAGGCACATACACTCAATTTTTTTACTTAACACTAACAAGTTTCTTTATTTTCTTTTGAATTATTTCGTAAATATTCATTAACACAAATTATTAACACACTCATTCTTCACACACCGACACTATTAGGAAATCATCACACTGATTTCGGTGGGGGGTATGTTCAATCCTTTATCACTGGTCGGTGTGAAAGAAAAAGTAAAACCCTTCCAAAATTGACACTTAATGTCAAAGGAAAAATATCGCGAGTTGCGTCAACTCCGTTAAGAAAGATCGGTTGAATTCACGACGTTCGTGGAGTTTCCATCTTAAGAAGTTATGGTGCTGTCCTCCGGCCGTGCCGTGAAAATTTGAAGCAGTCGTGCGCAGCGCAATCCTGCGACATTGGATGTTAAGGTTGGTGGGTTCTTTCTTACTGATTTTGGTATTGGATTGGACATACTACCAACCTACTGCTTCATACATACATACATACATTTATACAGTCCACATTACATACATCGAAGGATCGCCCCTGCGATTACCGCACAACTTCTATAGTAAACCTTTTAAAATGGTGACGCATGTTGTATTATATTTATAACTGTAGGAAAATGGGGCTGCTCCTACATTATATACCGGGTTTTTGTAGATATAATATAGGAAAACGACTTTTCGTTTTAGACGTTTATTTCAAACTCTTATTCTATTTACTTCCTTTTTCACATCCGTCAGATTACATTATTTCAGTTTATATACAACCTCCAACAATAACAATTTACACACTAGTACGTTACGTTAAACGTTACAATATTAATGTAAGACATGTTTTCAACGACGCTGACGTCCGTCCGTATGTTGATGATCGTTTGCGTCTATGCAGTTTATTGAGGAATATTCCAATATTGGCGCCAATTTTGGCTAGTGACGTTGGTCTGTACGGGATTGTATCGAAGTATGTAAATTTTTCGTGAATAATGTTAGCTCACTTACTGCTTAAAGGGGAAGGTCAGTGTTGTTGACAGATTTTAGAAATGTTAAAAATTTTGCCGTCTATTTGCGGGTGGAGTGACGAAAAGAAACTGCATAATTATGATTTAGCTTTCGTTTGTTAACATCTACACGACGATATGTACATCCATCGACTTTTAGTTAATTTATGCACAAATTGTGCCTAATGCCTGTGCAAATGGCCGTTGAAATCATTCATCACTGGTTTAAAATTAATGCAGTGCAGCGTGGTGAATTAGGGGTTTAAGGTGACCGTTAAGTCGCAGCACCACTCGTCTTGCAACGCGTCTCTGATCACTGTTCTACTATCAGTCAAGTAATTTTATAGGATAGCTTTAGAGGAACATTACTGCTGGATTCTGCCTTTCTGGTACCTTCCAGGATTGATTACCGGTGGAAACATACATCAACATGAGAGGTTTGCGAGTGTTTCCTTGCAGGTTTTGTTTGTAAAGTCTCATTGTTTGTTTTGTAAAACAAGGAACGCTAGTGCGGGGTGGCGATGTATGTTCGTTTATTTATTTAATTATTTCAATGTTACCGTTTCCTCGGAACATCCCCCGCAACAAATATCACTGTTGTTATTTATTGTACGTTCGGAAATCCAACGGTTGTTTTGTTAGCGTTTTGCCAAATATAAATGTTATGTTTCCTGTCTAATCAATGTTTCGTACGCAGCTGATTATCCGACCCGATCAATCTGCACGGGCTCGGGAAGCCAGTAGTCACAATGTTCATGAAGTATTGCAGTCCGTCTGTTGTTTTATGATAGTGTGATTTGATGGTATAAAAAGGCATAATAACATTTTACGAGTATGTTAATCATTAATCACAATCGAAATGACGGGCCACTTGATTATGGAGTAGATGATCATCGATGCTCATACCCATTTATTTATTTAAGCAGGTATCGCTTGTTAATTGCATCTCCGGTAATGCAACTGAGGAAAATTATTATTACCTTACCTACTCATGATATGCCCGTTAAAGTTTGTGAAGTCTGGCATTCTGCACTTGACGGATATCAAAGACCTTTAATACCATTTGTTCTGATAGAAGTCTAATCAATTATTATTGATGGTGCGCTATTTCTGCTGAGCGTAGCCATATACATATTAAAATGTTAAAGCCGTATTTCACATTTCGAGATTTGACCCAAGCAAATCATCAAACTATAAGTGAAAACTTCATAAGTTTTCTTCTTTCTTTCTTTTTCTTCTCTCTTTCTTGGCCGTCATCGCATCGGTGATACCTTTGGTGTTGCTGATGTTCATGGGCAACGATAGCCACTTACCATCAGGTGATCGTCAGCTCGTTTGCCGTCTATTTCCGTAAAAAAAGAAGTTTCGTTTTTGTCTACACGGCTTCATTCGCCATACAGGGACACCATCATTATCATTACTCGTTCGTCCAATTCAGATTGTCAGAAAATATTCTGTTTATAAGATACGCGTATATTATGACGACTTCGCAATAGGAATAGATAGTGATATGAACGGAACGACAGCCGACAAAGGTCAGAACCCAATAAAACTAGCTCGAATGGATTCGGATACAGCACTAAAATATTCACTAGTAGGTAAAGGTTATCATGTAACTATAGACCAACATATAGGGGCCATTTGTTGCAGCTTCAGTAATTCTTGCTAAATTTCTTAGTTGCTTGGATAGTAATAACAAAATCTCCGTGCTGTGAATGCTGTGATGTGCACAGTAAGTGCGCCAATTGCTGTAGCCTTCCACGACCCTGGTGTTTTCGTAGAAAGTGCTGAAATTTAAATCAGAATCAGAATAGTAATTCATGTTTCAGTCATTTAAAAATCGCACTTGGATTTCATGTTGTTATTTCACCTGCCACATACCTAATTGTTTCCCTTGATCGGAAATCATATTCGTTACGATGACATGTACTTTGCTTGCAAGACAGGGTCTTTACCTCGTGGGTTATAATTATGATCCAAATAATATGTGGTTAATCATCGTTTTTCACTATCAGCCAACACCACAATTCAGTCGTCCATTCATACACACACAAGTTGTGAAAGAAGCATCCAAAAACCTTGAACGTCCGTTGAAGCAATAGCACCTTGTTCTTGCCCCATTTCTAACAAATATATTTTACCCTGATATATTTTGTTGAGTTAGTTTACATAAATATAGGAATGTATGAGGTCGAGAACCAGATGTGTTGTAATTGCGAGCTGACGAGAGTTCGCCCATCGGACCACCTTGCTCTGAACTTGATCCACATTCGATCCAGAACATTTCACGTTGTGTTCGAGGTAAATATGAAACGGTGTATTCGGGTGTCCATTTGATTGTAGATGCACACTGGATGTGCTTTAGTTCTATGAACTTCTATGTTATAGACTAACCAATGAAATATAATTGTGAACTTGAGCCAAATTTTAGGGAATATTCCTTGTAAGCTTGCTGATACAGAGCATATTTAGATTGCTCTATGTTTTTATTGCTGACTTACTTCATGTTTTTCGATTTTAAACCTACTGTCAAAGTTATTGGAATAGAAAAAAAGGGATTTGCCTTACCTTCGTACGTCAAACGCTCGAGTTTTCATTAATTAAGTAATTCAAGTTTCTTCACAAATCGATTTATGGTTTACTTTGCAATTCAATTACGTTAATGCTAAGCCCTCTGTACGTATTTGCGAAGTTTGTTCTATGTATATTACATCGAAGTAACTTGCAGTGAACTTGGTCTAGATACATACTAGGTCTTTAATGCTATAGGCATTGAACCAAGCATTCTCTGTATTTTACACATATCTATCCATAAAGTGACGTAATCTAATATGTGAGATTAATTCTGGATGTCCCAACATCCCTCTCCGCGCGTGAGTTAATCCGTAATGGCTCCCCCTGTCAACTGTTGTGCATACATCTAATTGAAATAGATTGCTGTTCTGGACAGAGGCAATGATATTAATTATATTATTGTATATGCTAGTTAATCTTAACATTTACATAGTATCGAGCAATCGGCGGATTATCATAAGACCCTGTGATGCGATTTGTAGCGTGTGAAAATTACCGAGTGAAGTGTTCTGGATTCGATTTATGTGATTCGATATATGATCTTTGCTTTCCCATAAAAAGGTATAAAATAACTCCGGGTAAAAGACCTAAATGGATAACTCGTGGACTTAGGTCATGTAGCAAGCGCACACGCGAACTACTGTGGAAGTATCGATTGTGTCCAAATGAAAAAAATAAATTAATCTATAAAACATATGCAAAGCGGTATAAAACTATTATAAAGCATACACAGACTTCTCAAAATAATTACTACATTGAAAAATCCCATAATAAGACAAAAGCAACCTGGAATATTATCAAAAGCAATAAAAACACATTTCCAAAAGAAGGTATTAGTAAATTATCACTTGACAATAAATTAATTTATGACCCTCTGGAAATTGCAAATCATTTTAATAATCACTTTATTGACATGGCTAAATCTACTAATAATTATAATAATATAACTAAAAATTGTTTGACATTTAATTTTTGTAATCCGAATTCATTATTTCTTGCTCCTATAATTTCAAGTGACATTCATTCTATAATTCAATCTTTAAAAAACTCCAACAGCTCAGGTTTTGATGATATAATAACAATGATAGTTAAGGACGCAGCAGCTATCATATCTCCAGTCTTATGCTATGTAATAAATCTATGCATGGAAAACGCTGTTTTTCCAGATATTTTAAAAAAGACAATTATAAAGCCAATGCTAAAAAAAGATGATCCCTGTAATATAAATAACTATAGACCGATCGCATTGATAACTATATTTGCAAAAATATTTGAAAAAGTAATATACAACTCTCTGTATTCCTTCTTAGAATCCAATAACATCTTATGCAAAGAACAATATGGTTTTAGGAAAAATAAATCGATAAATCTAGCTATTTACAATTTTCTCTTCAAAGTTTTATCAAATATGGATAGAAGATCACCAGTGGTAGCTTTATTTATGGACATATCAAAGGCTTTTGACCATGTTAATCATGAAACTTTATTGCAAAAAATATTTGCATATGGAATTAGAGGGAAACCGCATGACTTAATAAAATGTTATTTAACAAACAGAATACAAACAACACAAATCACTAGGATATGCTATGCGACAAAAACAGAAAACATTTATGAATCTAGTAGTAGAAATATAAAACATGGTGTTCCTCAAGGAAGTGTTCTGGGGCCTCTTTTGTTTTTACTATATATTAACGATTTACCAAACGTAATAAACAATGAGATGACGTTATTTGCTGACGATAGTACCATCTTATATACGCAAGAAAATAATTTTGACATTGAAAGTTTAATTAATAGCTCATTGACATCCTTAATGACATGGTTCAGTAATAATAATTTAACTATTAATTTTAATAAAACCAAAATAATGAATTTCAAGCAAAGACGCATAACAGACAATAATATGACTATTAATTACTTAGGCTCATCTATTGCTGAAACTGACAGTATTAAATTTTTAGGGCTACAAATAGACAAACAAATGAATTGGAAAGAACATATTGATGATGTATGTAAAAAATTGAGTAAGTTTACTTTCGCACTACGCAATCTACGCAAAATTGTTCGTATTCAAGCTGTTTTGACAGCTTATCATGCATATGTAGGTGCAACTCTTAGATATGGCATAATATTCTGGGGCAATTCCACTGATAAAGACAAAGCATTTTTAGCCCAGAAAAAGTGTATAAGAGCGATATATGGCCTCAAAAAAACAGATTCATGTAAAACCTTTTTTGTAAAGTCTCATTTATTAACTCTACCAAGCATATATATCTTAGAATGTGCAAACTTTGTTAAATGTAACATTCATATGTTTGAATTTCGGACACGAGAGCGCCATAAGGATAAATTATGTACAATACCAAGCAAAACTGCTTTGTATAAACGTAGCGTCTTTTGCATGGCTCCGTTGATATATAATAAATTACCAAGAAATATCAGATCTATTTCAGATTATAATGTTTTTAAAAATAAAGTAAAAGAATTATTACTCACTAAGAGCTACTACTCAATTAATGAATTTTTAAATGACAAGGAAATATAATCTTAATACTAAATAAATTGTAAATTGACTGCGATATAAACCGAGTTATTATAGTTCGTTGTGATAGATATAGTTATGGATTTCAAATTTATTAGGACTATTAATTAAAATGACGAGTTATATTTAATTAAGAAAAATAATGTTAAGATATTTATTTTATATTGTATACCTGTCTTAGGTAGGACATAGAGACCTGAATAAAATTGTATTTGTACCAACCATTATGTACCTATTGTCCACAATAAAGCATCTTTGACTTTGACTTTGACTTTGAAGGATAAATGTTTGCCATCGTCTATGATGTCGCAATAGTTGAAGTTATTGAGAAAACTCACGCTCCAAAAAAAGCTCCGTATTATATTATCAGTCACACATTCGTCTGCCGACCACGATCGAAACTCCTTAAAACGGTCATTTACGATTAAAGCAAATCAGCAGGCTAATGATATGAGATAAAGAAACAAGAAAAACGGTGAAAAAACTAAATCAATCGGTGTAATTCAATAAAAGCTAATGTTTACCCGTTGCACGACACCCGTGCGTAGGTTTTACGTACATACGATGGTGTGCGTTGATGTAACCCTGACTAACGCCAATCTGTCGCGTTTGATAGTCGATAATGTAATCCCGAGTAAACAGCTACATATATCGGTATATAGCTGTTTTAACAACAATACTGTTGATAGACGGAAAGGTGATGATTGTCGTAGCAGAGGTTTTGTAGAGGTATTGCGTCATAGTCGGGTATCGCTTCTGGATGCAAACATGGGGGTGGGCGGAGTGTTAGACTTACGTATGTCAAGTGTATTCATTAACGTTATTTGCAAAGATCGCTAACTAAACATATCATACATATCAATTCATAACAAGAGTAATAAACGAAAATGAGCGTTGTAACAGAGGCAGAGCTTCATTTATTTTCGAATGCATAAGCCAAGCTCCTTCGTAGTAAACACTACTTACAGATGGACGAAGAAATGGCGCCAGATTTCCTTTATTGGAGGCTACTGGGCTCTTTGTTAACTTAGTACGATCTACAAACCTCTCTGTGATTAGGTACTTGTGGAAAGATGTAAGGTTCTTTACCTAACTACGTGAACGTTAAATGTTTTTGCATATTACATTAAATTTGTGAGCCAGTTTATCAATGAATTAATTTATGTGCTTGAATGATGGTAGCTTACCATCATCCTATTTCCTCTTAATATTATAAAAGTTAAGGTCTATAAAGATGTTTGTCTTTTCCTGATTGTTTGTCTTTAATGTCGAGTTCTATCGTCTGAACCCAACCCTAAGCCCTGAGCATACTACGAGTATCACAGGTCACCATTAACATTAAAAATGCATTGTCACCGGAACCAAATCAAGTTGTGAAGTTACAGTTCCGTAGTGTGAATTACATTTTAGCTTGGAAATTTTGACCCAAACATATTACATGCTAACAAACTAACGAGCAAAGCAACTTAAATAATAGCTTGTAAAAAGTGGCATATGCCGTGTGATTTTTAGAAGTAACAAATAAACAAAGAATTTAGATAGTGTGTTGAATGTCAGCGTCAAATCTAGAACAATTACGTCGTTTCCAATAGACACTCATGTGTCCACACAATGTCCATCAGGCTTTGTACATTTCAATTAAGTTCCGTCGATGTAGCGGCGTGCTTTTGTTGTTGTTTTGATGTTGCCGTGGCCCCTACCTTTTGCCTCCTTTATTAATTGTCTATTCCATATATTTAACTAGAAGTACTAATAGGCACGCAGTTTACTTCTATTTATCATACAGTCGGAATGTAATGAGACATTAATATGTATTGTTATATTTCTATCTTTTATGGAAATGTAAGGAAGGCATAAAGGTAATAAAGGTTAAAGAATTTAATTTAAAATTTGAAAGCCACAACTTACAAACAATAAACTGATTTGAGCTGTACCTAGTATTGCAGATCTGCGACACATTTTATATTATGAAGTTTAATTGAAGACGATTTAGATCTATTCAATGTTATTTAATACTATATTGATATTTATTATACTGGTTTAAGTCCTGAATTCACACGAATTGAATAATCATTTTTGCCGTCAAATATAATGTAACGCAAGTACTTTACCGTGTGAAACTTACATGGCAACTTTAGTGTCCATTGCTTTTTAGTGTCCATATTTCCCAGTTTCGTTTACTTTATATCTTTTTCATTACTCTTATGTTTTTTATCCTTTTTTTATTCCTTTTTTTCTTTGTTATTGACTGAACATATTTGTCACATTTAAGTGCTCATCGAGACCTGTTCGAGTGTTCGTAGTAGAAGCGCCTGAAAGTTTTTTATTTTCTCCTCCCTAACGCCGTTTCAATCAGCTGAGGCTATACGATGCACCATTGCCATATCTATAGTGATTTAGTTTAGTCTTCCTTTGTAGGTCGCTTAGTGCAGTTAAAAGTTAAAAGGATTATTTTTTTTGAAGCTCAACAGTGTGGAAGTATTATACAATTTTAGATATTATTTGAGTTACCGACGGAACCGATAAAAACCACATCCGATGATTCAGACAAACGTTTAATATGTTTCTAACCTTAATGGCTACTGTTTGAGTGTAATATTATTATTATACAGTTTGATAAGCTCAGGGTGTTATGGGGGTGGTTGGTTAAAGTTCAAAGCTTGTATCTCGTTTAGGGAGCGATATAACATTGTTTAAAAGTGTTTGAAGGATAGCTCTGTGAACATGTTTGTTTGGTTAATATTGTGAAGTGTTTGTGAACGAATCGGAAATTGTTGGACCATATAAAATGTGTTAGTGTTATTAGTTAACTAGAGGGTTAAAAGTTATTTAAAATTAAAACCGGTATAATTTTTTTTTGTGAAAAAAGGAATCATTACTTATTATTTTAAAAGTGTAGCTTACTTAATAGTGGTTATAGAGTCAATAAATCATTTTATGACTTTATTATGTTTCATCGTTGTTATTTCCATTTGCGTATTGTCTATGATATTGTTTTTGGTGACCACGGCAAACATGCGAGTGAGGAATAGATTTCGTCGTAGGCTTCTTCTAGGTATGTCACATGACATCCATCATGCCATCATTATGTATCGTAAATAAAAAGTAAACTCAGTACATCCAACCATATCTATTCACTTGTAAATCTAATATACAAGGGAACTATAATTATTTGCTTCAAAATTTTAATTTTAATTTCTTTGTTTTCAGGTAAGTTGACTTTATTTTGTACCGCCCGAAAGCTCGCTGCTGTATACAAGGTAAGATTTATTTTACTAGTATTTTTTATATTCGAGAAATACACATTCTGATGTCCCTGTGTTTCTCTGTCTATTATGGGTAAGTACATCATTATGTTACTAGGTGCAACAGCTACAAATGCTACAGTAGATTTTTGATCACTGGTATCATTGAGAAACCCGTGCTCTAGTTATAAGAAAGCACGCCATCTACTGTGAGATTTAGAAATGGTTACAGACAGTAAGTTTTGTTCATGTTAGTTCCGCTACTCGCCGCTAGATGGCGATACATAGTATAATTTGGAGGATAAAAATCGTATTATTGTTTTATATTATTTTAATTACCTAGATAATCAATGCATAATACTTAGCAGTGAAGTTACAAACCATAAATGTAAAAATATTGTCGCAAATATAATTTAAAATATGTGGAAGTCCTTTCATGTAAGTACACATATTTGCTTATCCCCGAAGATCGAAGAGGTATTTTTTCTTCAAAGAAACTAAAAAGTGTAGACGAATTCCTCTGCACATTTTAAATATATTTTTAAAACACACCTGATAGTCTCAAATAAATAAGCCCGTCCAATTCAATAGAATCAATCATTAATTAACGATCTATAACACAATGAGTCACTAACATCAGTGTTTGTAATTGTGATGTCTTTTTTAACCTTGATATATGAAATAGGTATTTACAATTATTTACGATTTTATTGACAATAACCTTAAAGACAGAATTATGGCGTTTAGTGCCGTATTGAACATGCGTAATCCCTTTATAACCCACGCTTAGACCAGACGTTTTTAGCTTTATAAGTCTACTATTTCCCACAAGATGGAGTTACTTTTCCTAGTGACTTTTTATGAGATAAGCACATAAAATTATTATACGTTCTATACGCGTTTAGCAATATCAATTAATATCTTTGACTATTTTATAAAATAGCATAATAAATCATAATGCAAATTATACAAGTGAACTTTAAAGAAGCTACATATTTTTATAAAAACTGGTGTCATTTCAAAATTAAGACATTGACGGTAATCAGTATCGCATTAAGCTTTATTTAATGTCACATCAGTTGTAGTTAAGGGCTGCAACAGGACTGTGTAAAGTTTGGGCACATTTAATTTAATTTAAATGATTGATTAAATAATGTATTGCGTTTTCTGAAGCACACAAAGCATGACAACGAAACTTAGATATAGTTATGAGCAGTTATGTCCCGGGAAGGGACAGATACTTATCATTATTAAATCGCTGTTTTTACTATCTGATGGGATTCTTGTATTTATGATACTTATAACGAGAGACTCCCGTCCTGCGGTCGAAATTCGACCTCAGAGTCAGTTCATTGTGTCAAAGTGAGAATGGCACCAATGAATGTTTTTTGTTATTTGACATTAGTATTTTTTGTATTCTTAAAAAGGGATACAAAGCTTCACGTATTCTTCATGAATTACCATGTGTATTACATTATTATAATGTAGATATAAATAAATATCAATTCATGGAGACAGCCCTAGATATATTATATCGAAGCGGCAAGCACCTGTCTTGGCACACGGCTATACCTTGCGGATATTGGGTGCTGTATACAATTACATCGGTGCATAAAAACTCAACAAGTTATCTTCCAGACATGTTTTTTTATTCTTTATCTTGTTTACTCATCTCACTGGCGCAGGTTTTTCATGCAAACGAGTGAAGCGATGTATCCTAATGATAGATCCGAATGACAGATCAGTATTTTTGTGTTGATGCGCCATGTTTACATATTGCTTGTCTTCAAATTGTTGTATGGGAAAAGTGGAAAACCGACTTTATCAATGGACCGAATGTGCCTAATGCATTCTTTTAGTAGTCTCAAACTACCTTCGGATTGCCTTTCAAATGAAATCATTTTGGGGCATCTGAAGCACTGTATTCTTCATTGTTATGTTATTATATTCTGTCATAACTGCACTCCATTATATCGTTTTCTGTAAATGAAATGAAATGAAATTAGTTTATTCGAAGTAGGTTTGTTACAAACACTTTTCGAAAGTCACTCAACGCCATCGCTTCAACAAATCCCTACCGTGAGTGGTCCCGGTAGAAGAAGCGGCAAGAAACTCCCGGGATTATTTTTTTTCCTACTCACAGTAGTGTACGTAAGGGTCGTGACTCGTGACGTATGTTTTTACTCCCGGGCTTATACTGCCAGTAGCGCCACCTGCTACGATCGTGCCGTCTGACGTCACGGTCAATGCCGATATGAATAACAGCGCGGGAAAATGTTGACCTTTGGGTCTAACACTAGTTTTTATAAGGGTAGATAGAATACCTGTACTGTAAGTTCCGTTGTTTGTGTCATTCATTGACCCCTTTATGTGCTCGTTAGGATATGGATGTATGCCAGTGACTTCTTCCGCGACGATATGGGCCCTGACGACCCTGCTGTCTTTTTAGCCGCTTCAGAGGATGTATTTTTAAAAAATGATTTCTTAGTGCTCCCCCAAATTATATGAGGAAAAGGTTAAAGGTTAATGCTTCTAGGTCTACTGCTATTAACAAACAAACCATAGAAATTTTCAGGGCTTTGGCTCACGGATGAGATGCTTGAAACATTGTTCGATGACCCTGAAAACAGCTGTTATGAGACCCTGCACTTATGAGTCGTTTATGTTAACAGGTAAATATTTATTATTACTATGGATCTGACATATGGTATATTACTATTGGCCACATACCAAAACATAATCACGCAGAATGTTATCGACAGAATTATCCTCAATATTGCGTTATGCAAACGCTGAATGATAAAATTCGAAAGAAAGAAGAAAGAATAACATCACTTATTCCCGACTTATGACGTGTTTTTTTTTAAGCTTTGACAAACAGAAATACCTCGCTACAAGTCTACAACACAAATAAATACACATTTTAACACAAATCCCCTGCGAGATTGTGAGTGTGTGGTCATTACTGTTATTGATTTATAAATCGAATCGTGCTCTGCCTACCACCTGGTACAAATATATTTTTCTTTTTTAAATCGAATTTGCGAGTTCCGCAAGGTGCTTGAGATTTCATCATCTTATTGTAGATTATTCAGATCGGCTCCATCAGGATCGAATGCTAATCAGGGTGAAACATCTGCTGTGGTGAGCAGTGGTTGGCGAGGGCTCGTGTCGACGGTGGACGACCATCTGTCGTTCTCCAACCGATTTATCCTCCACCTGCCGCCTAAAGTTACAGTTTGGCTGTATCGTTCGAATACAACTATGCGAGGTTGTGTTGCGAGGAGATTGTGTTTTGTTTTTGTTTCTCTTTTCATATGATGGTTTCTTTTATCTCGTTTATTGTACGTCTGGATGATGCTGGAACTATATCTAAATCTGTATGTAATATAAGGAGTATCTTACTTCACTTTTAGATGATGCTAATGTTGATTGTTGTAGTTACGTTAATGTCTGTGGTGTCCCAGAACTCCCAGACAACATTATCAATTCTATTTCGGCGTTGTATTTATACGATGTTTTTATACGATGATTATGATTATTATAATTGCAAAATACAAAAGATTAACACCAATCACTTATTGTTAGTATTTTACGAAGGGTTTGAGTTTCAGATGTCTGTATTACATATGTCTACTAGCTGCCCGGACAGACTTCGTTCTGTCAAAAGTTTTTTTTTATTTTGAGATGTAAGCTATCCTATCTTTCAAGTTGGATCAAACTGCACACGGTGTGCAAATTTGATTAAAATCGGTTAAGTAGTTTAGGAGTCCATCGCGGACAAACAACGTGACACGTAATTTATATATATTAAGATGTGCCTGCGTGCAAGTTCCATTAAGAAGGCCGAATAAAATATCGTGGACTGTTATTCTTTGTGTTCAACCAGATTTAACTGTGATTAAATGCAGAACAATTTCTCAACTATTAAAACACGTCGCGTATTTTATTGTTAGCACGAATTGAAACATAAAAATAAACAATTGATCAAACGTTCGCATGTCCGTACACAACGTTTTGTTTGGCGGGCGGCCAAGTGGGTTTGTCCGATCGCGTCGCAATCTTACTTCACTTTTTGGTACCTATGCTTTTTTGATAAACTTTGGTACCATTGTCAACTAAATGAGTTGACTATTTTATTGTCACGAAATTCATAACTGCTTGTCATCGAGTGGTATCACAACATTATCATTGGTGTTTACAGAGCTGTGCTTTCCACAGGTTTCCGCGTAAAAATTCCCCGTATTGTGCGTTTAAAATCGAATTCTACAAAAACTTTCAGTATTGTGCCATGGAAACCAAGCTTTAAATCATTTAAAATTTGATAACTGTATATTTCTGACCAACCCGACTAGTTTCAAATGTATTCGAGGCATTAATAATCATAATCATAATCATTTATTTGCTATACATGTGGTAGTACTTCTGAATATGGCTCGCCAGAATTAATGTTCGTGATTATAGACGTGTTACTAATAGTAAAAAAAAATTAATTAAAAAAACAAAACACCCGACTGCATAAAAAACTAAAAAGAAAAAAAACAAGCCCAGTTTAGTTTTTTTACGCAGTCGGGTTTTTTATTTTCATTAATGTTTTTTTTTATTTTGCACTTTTTAGTTAGGATTCATTGTATTCTTTATTAGGATTATGAGATGGCAATATTCGCAATCGTGTCTCCACCAATCCGAACTGGAGCAGCGTGGTGGAGTATGCTCTAGGCCTCCTCAAGAGGAGAGACCCGTGCTCAGTAGTGGGCCACTAACTAACTAACTAATAAATTAAATAAATAAATAAATTAGTAGTTGATAGTTAATCAAATAATCAAATTAACGATTAATGATTATGATTAATAATCTTAATCATTTTAAATTTGATTATGATTAATTAATCTTAATCAAATTTTTTGATTATGATTTTTAATCATTAATTTTTAATCGTTAATCAGATTAACTTTGGGCCAACACTGGTAGTGAGTGGCCCATTAATGGATCGAAGGCAAAATTCGCAATGTTGTCATTTCATTAAGGGAGTTAGTAAATTAACGAGAATGGTTGTTTAACCAACTTAAAATGTCACTTAAAATGGAAAATAATGATTGAAGGAATGATTTAATTAGGATGTAAAATAAACAGAAAAGTAGAGTATGTACAATTTTATTTTATTTGCATTTTTCATCAGTGTTCGGAGATCGGTTTACCAGACGCGAGCGTAGGGTGTGGTGTAAGCGAGGGAGTGACCAGCAAGGACTGGGCCGGTCACGATGGGAGCGGCGTAGGTGCGGGCTACCAGAGGAGCGTGGGCCACGGTGGTGTAGGCCAGGGGAGCGGCCAGCACGGAGCGCTTCTTCAGGAGGTGGAAGGATGGATGAAGAAACCTAAAAATTATTTTTGAATACCTATTTTACAATACGATCGAATACGAATACAGTCGATTTTTTTGTATTATTTACACAATATGGCGTCTGGTTGTCCCTGTGGTGAATTTAAATTATTGCCATGTTTTTAGTGACACTCGCAGGGTTAAGACAAATTGATTGACGTACATAATAATCATCAAAATCGGTCAACCCGTTTTGTCTCTACAACTCCACATAGGAACACACATACATACATACAAAGACTGTTAAATAAATTTATTAACCTACCCTCCTTTGCGTCGCGCAGTCGGGTAAAAAGAAGTTCCACGCTCACTATTCCCATACTGCTGAAATAAATGGTATTTAGTATAAAGCAACACCTCTGACCGGGATTCGTGAGCCTCGTGAGGTGAGCTTTAGGCGATATAATTAGAAAAAAGACCAACAACCCTGCAATGTTTAGCGCGTAAAGCCAAGCGTTACGTTCTCCTGGGTCTAAAATAATATTGTGAGTACTACGTGTGTATGTTGTTGTTGCTCTATAAAAATTTAGGATATTCTTTGCAAAGATCTTTTCTGCGTATTGTATAAGTTATAGTAAAGTGATCATAGATGTTCGTTTACAGATTTGTATCTCGTTTTGTAGGGTTCCGAACGAAAAATCGAAAATTTTGTAAAAAAAAACATACAGAAATCAAAATTAAAAAAGAACTATTTTGCAAACTGTATTCTGTGGCATGTTAAATGAAAGGGCTTATTGTAAGGATCTCAAATGCATATATTTTGGTTATAGTTCTACAATGAATACTTTTAAAATTATTCAAGGAATAACGACAATTGAAGACGAAAATTTACCATTCCCCCCTCTCTTATCTCCGTAACTACTAAGGCTAGAATTGTGAGAAAAATACAGAAGATATTTCTTTATTTATATATTACAGGAAAACCTATAAGAAGTCTATGGTCTTAAAAAAGGGCAAAAATAAATAAAACAAAAATAACTGTTGATACATAATCAACGTACGGAACCCTCTCCAAGTGGGTTTAACTCGCACTTATCAAGTTTATTTATGAATAACATAACTCTTGCTTCGAATGGCATTAAGTCCAAAGATACTCCCGCGCACCCTTTTTAGAGTTCCGAAGTAAAATCGGAACCCATCCCCCCCCCCATCATCCCGGAGTTTCGTCGTGTCCGTCCGTCTGTCTGTCCGTCTGTCCGAAGCAAAATAACGAGACCCGTTGTTGTGTAAGCTGTAATTTGGTATGGATATACATATTTAATAAAACTCCAGAATCGTGGAATAAAATATTGAAAAACATTTTTTTTTCAGGGTACCTCTCCTACAGATAACATGAGGATAAATGTATTCGTCGCGCACCCTATTGTGTGGGGTATCGTTGAAAAGGTCTTCCAAAACTATTAAAGGTCTTCTAAGACCATTTTTGTAATTAGGGTTCCTTTTGCGAAATATTTGGCATCAAATTGCTTTGGTTGGAGTCAACCCTGCTGGCTAAAAGGTTGGAGTTAAACAAATGAAAATTCTTAAAAATAGGTTATAATTATGATGAATTTACGAGGAAAACTAAGACGGCTATGTTAGCTTAAGTAGATAATGAGTACCTAATAGTCGATAAACTTACTACTTTGGAGGGTACATTGCGCGTGGCCTGACACGTACTTGCCCGGTTTTTTATTAACTCGTGAAGAAGAGAATCGTTTGACGATTCTTCTTCTTAAGTGTCATTAATATCTTGTTTTATATTATGAGTTGTATACTTTGCAGTAGCATAATATGTGGTAGTATATTTTATAGGCTAAATATAGAATAACAGATCTCTTGGATTCAGACACATCGTTTACAATTTCCCGATACATATCCCGGTCAGCGCAAGATTTCAACGAATCAGTAATCACTCGTAAATCAATCGGTTAAATAGCTCATGGATGTGCCCTATATCATGACGTTTGTATCAAAACAGATATTTTTATGGTAATCTTACACGGAAATGTACCATCAATGTGTAGTGTTTATAAGTTAGAGTGGAAATAGGACTTGGGGTAAAGGTTATAGCTTCGTATTTTGGTTTTGTAGTATTATTAGAAAATTCACTGTTTCAATTTGCTGTTATCTAATTAGCGGCCTAGTTGGCCTTGTGTATTCTGATTTTGAAGCGTTATCTTCTTCTCTACGGTATTATTCTTTATTGATCAATCATTCATCAATCATTTTCGAATTAACCTGGTGATGTAAACTTTTAGTTTACTTTTTTATGTAAACTTTTAGTTTACTTTTAGTTTTAGTAGTTAGTACTACTAGTTCTCATTCAATATTTCACCGGACTTTCTTTATACCTTGTTTCATTCCATTACATACTACGTTAACCTTATCTCTGTTAGTGAAATATTAAAAAGCTTTTTGTCAACATTTAATTTGTCAATTTAGCGATGCGTTGTACATTATTGCAATAAATTCAGTTTTTGATAATTGACTCTACAAAATTTAACGGAAAACTATAAATAGAAAATCAGTCGGAGGGTGAGAGCAAAGTACTGAAGTGCTAAATTCCTACATTCCACAACGTACTCAGCAATTATTGTAAAGCCAGTTACTCACGTCGCAGAGTTGTTCGTCGGTGTGACCGCTAGAGAGGGCGCAGTTAATGGTGCTTACGACCTTCCGTACATAATCTGTGGGCCACGCGTGCTCTACACAATGAAAGTTTAAAAATAATTACCTTCCTGGAACGATCGATTCAACTTCCAGGGACTGACCGGTCGACGAAATGTTCCATGCTGCGCTATAGAAACTTATTGTGTGGACGATGGATAAGGACTTAAACTCCAAAAAATTGTGCATGTACTGATGATGTTATGATATGTATTTCAGAGTTGAAATCTAGGTACTAAAATTTGTTATTTGAGAACGATTATACAACACTTAAATGTTATTAAAATAATTAATATAATCATCTCGGCTTCAACGTTAAGTTAATACGAAACGGACTCTTAATAAAGGTATTCTCGTAAATCTGGTCTTGCCAATCTAATGTTATGAAGGTTTAAAATAACCATTCGGAGAGATTGTTCCGGGAACAATTGTTTTGGTGTTGTATCTTTTGATCTCAACTGGATATTGTTACTTCCAGGGATTGATGCGGTGTGGTTTGATTGCAATGTTTGATTTTAGGTCATGCGGGTAAGGCGCTGTTTTATTTACGATTTTGGAGTTGCAGAAGGCAGTCATTTAATCTGGATTATATTTTTGTGAGACTTTTGTGATACCTGGTATTTAAAATAGTTTTCAAAGAAGTATTAAAAATACTTCAGGCCACATGACGAATGCTGTAACATTGAAAATATAAAATGAAAAGCTCTCGATCAAGTCAGTAGTAAATGTATTGCATATTTTCCCAATAGGAACTGATTTTATGTGACTGGCAATTAAACAAGACAAAAGTTATTTGATAATATTTTTTATTTGTTATACTCGATACTAATGGATTAAATTGAAAATGTTTTAATAAAGGAATAGATGGTCAATGAAGCAACGCAGTTCTATGCGAAGAGTTGGTATATACTCGGATAAACTAATGAGATGAGTGTCACCAACCCTTTCACTAGTTAACTCCAGGTGCACTATTTACGTAAATAAAAATAGCTAAAACGAATAACTCACCGAAACATCAACAACATATCCGGCACCTGTATCTCGTGTCGCTGTCGTATCGTGTGTCGCACCTACGCTGTCTAAAAGATTAATAACGCCATTGAGAACAAAACGTTACGTGAATGAAACTATTTCAATTTATTTATGTTCAGCGTTATGATTCACGGGTTGGTACCAACATTGGTAATACGAAATCTCGGTTGATCCAGTATTTACTCTCGTGCGTGATCCAATCATAAGCCTCTTGATAGTTTTGTATCCGTTAGTAGTAACCTAGTAACCCTCTAGATCTGTCGTCCATCCAATATAAAATAAATTAATAAACAAGCCTATTGATTATGTCGTTTTTAACCGACTTCAAAAAAGGAGGAGGTTCTCAATTCGACTGTATTTTTTTTATTATTTTTTTTATGTTTGTTACCTCAGAACTTTGGACTGGGCGAACCGATTTTGATGATTCTTTTTTTAATCGAAAGCTGGAGGCTGTCATGTGGTCCCATATAAATTTTATTGAGATCTGACAATGGCATCCGTGAGAAAACCACATAAGTCGTAAATTTGTGTTAAGATGTGCGCGACAAATTGACGAATAACTCAATATCACGCCAACCGATTTCGATGATTCTTTTTTTAATCGAAAGCAGGCACTTGTCATGTGGTCTCACATAAATTTGAACGAGATCTGACAACTATGTAGTTTTTGAGACTTTTGAAGTCGGTTATTTTTTGTTAGTAAAATTTAGATTATTGATGATCATTTACTCAGATGTAGTTTTAGTTACTTATTTATAAGTACTATTGTTTCTTCTGTGGTTGTAGTGGAACTTGAACCATACGTCAAAAATGCTGTAATTATGCAAGTGAGAGAATAGTAGTTTACGTATAATTATTCAAAATACGATTTACACTGTATTTTATAATTGGCAATGAAGTAATACCATACGTGTGAGTGTGTGACTCTTGAGTAAAAATGACATCATAGTTTGAAGAGGACCAGTTTTTGCCACATAAGATTTAGATATCGACGGTTAAAAGGCGACTTGATTCAAGCGCCATTTTGCAAACTTTACAGGAGAGCGTTTTAAAGTTTATTTTTTGAGAAAAAAAATCATTGTTCCTAAAGTATACAATAAAAATTGACGAGTCTCCCCAATCATAAAGCGGCATATTTTGTGCTATTTTTTGATATATATCTAACAAATAAAAGGTGTTTTTTAACGGAGTTAGATGTAACTTGAGCCATTTTGCACAATTCTTTGATCAGGGCAAAAGGAATCAAAGTACACGATTACTATTTATCTGTTCAAAGCAAAATAATTCAAGTGTACAATGACTTCTTTAACAGATCAAGGATAAATGAGTTAAACCGCTCACCTAGTTATAAACTGTTCATGGATAAATGAGTTAAACCGCTCACCTAGTTATAAACTGTTCATGGATAAATGATTTAAACCGCTCACCTAGTTGTAAACTATTCAAGGAGTAATGACTCAAATTACACAGTGATGTAATAAGATTTAAAGCAAATTGTTTTAATCGCAAGATTTATTAAAATTTGACTTGGAGAAAATAGCTCAAAGGTAATAAAATAAATTTCACGATGTAGGGAAAACGAATGAAAGGACATTGTCAATTCAAAGAAAAGTAACTTAAATGGCATACTTTTAAGAACTTAGACTTTAAAGTCGATTTTATACAACGAAAGAATTAAAATTTAATAAAACAATGCTTTTCATGAATCAACTTTTGTTTTAATTATTCATTTACTTAAATTTAAGTATATTTAAACGTTGGTAACATTTGTAATAATCAGCCTTCGAATATTGGCACTACTCGTAATTTTTATAATTGTTATTAAGTTTCACATCAAGTTTTTCTGGAAATCCATCAAAACAGCCAGAGGAAAAACATTTACCTCGGAGCTGAGTACAATCAGGAGTCAAGATGGGAGCATTATAAAAGTGCAGGTACAACATCCGGCACCTTCCATGGAAACTAATATAAATGTTGATGAAAGTGAGATAAGCATGGATGAAATAGTGAAAGCGTTGAAAAGTATAAGATTAGGTAAGGCAGCAGGGTATGACAGGATTACCGTCAAGATACTGAGGGCTGGACAGGGCATAGTAGCTAGCCAGCTGTACCGCCTTTTCAATTTGTGCTGGCGAAATGGGCAAGTACCGGGAGACTGGTGCAAAGCCGTAATCGTGCCATTGTGTAAGGGAAAAGGGTTACGGCAGGACTGCATAAATTACCGCGGTATAAACCTTCTCAGCGTCGTCGGTAAATTGTATGCGAAAGTGTTGATTGAAAGGGTTGTGAATGAAACAGATGAAAAAGTATGGAACGCACAAGCGGGATTTAGAAAGGGAATGGGATGTACGGATCAGGTCTTTTCCTCGCGGCGCATAGCCGAAAAGTGTTTGGCTAAAAACAAGAACGTCTATTGCGCGTTCGTGAATCTAGAAAAGGCCTATGATAGAGTGGTGAGGAATGAATTGTGGTCAGCATTGTCCGTGAATGGTGTGAGCAGTATCCTCATACGAGCATTACAATCTCTTTATAGGGATTCTAGTGCTTGTGTAAGGATAAACGGGGCATACACTGAATGGTTTAATATCGAAAAAGGTGTTAGACAGGGATGTGTTGCGTCACCGTGGCTGTTTAATCTGTTCATGAACAGTTGCTTGACAGACTTAAAAGAGTATGAAAGTGGGTCGAGAATGAATGAGTTACTCGCCAAATGTTTTCTCTAAGCTGATGACCAAGTGTTACTTGCGTCTTCAGCCGAGGAGTTGCAAGAGATGGTAACTGCTATGAATGGAGCTTTTGTTAGAAAGGGAATGAAGATGAATGTAAAGAAGACGAAAGTTATGGTGTTTGAAAGAGATGAGGCAGTGACAGACTGCAATATCGTGATTGGAGATGAACAAATTGAACAGGTGAATGAGTTTGTGTATCTGGGTTCAAAGTTTACAAGAGATGGAAAGTGTGAGAGCGATATTGAAAGAAGAGTGAATGCAGGAAACATGGTGAATGGAGCTTTGCACTCCTTTATGAACAGTCAGAAGGTGTCTAACAAGGCTCCTTTGGCTGTGCATGAGGGGGTGTTGGTTCCGAACACTCATGTACGGAAGTGAAAGTTGGGTATGGCAGAAGAAACATGAAAGCAGAATAAATGCAGTTGAGATGAGAGCGTTAAGAAGTTAAACTGAGTGACAGGATAAGAATAGTGAGATAAGGAAACGTTGTGGTGTGAAAGAAGATGTAGTGACAAAAATTGAGAAAGGTATGCTGAGATGGTTTGGACATGTCGAGAGAATGAACGAAGAACGATTGACGAAAAAAATGTATAAGGCGAGTGTGAATGCGAGTGTTGGAAGGGGTAGACCTAGGCGGACGTTTCAAGACCAAATTAGGGACGTCTTGAAAAAAGGCCAGGTCAAGAGTACAGCAAACCGAAGAGCTTGTATGAAAGGAATAATGAAAGTGGACGAAGCGAAACAAGTATGTAAGGATCATAGCAAGTGGAAAGAAGTGGTCTCTGCCTACCCCTACGGGAAAGAGGCGTGACTTATATGTATGTATGTATGTATGTTATTAAGATAAAGCTGAAAGAATGTTTTCATATAGAAAATTTGTGTGAAACCTCGCGCGATTACGCGTGCCGTGGATTCAAATACCTACCCGCGTTGTTTCATGTTCTTTTGCTTGTGATTTAAACGCCATTTTTAATGCAAGGTGAAAGGAGTAAACTGATTGAAGTACTATATTAGTTTAATTAATAAACTAACATAAAGGAATCAAGCGTGCAGACATTTATTTTTTGCAAAAAGAAAATGGTTCTAAATGATATAAAGACTTAAAACTGGTCAAGGAAAATTAGCACAAGTCATATTCTTCAATATACTAGTTCAGGTAAGATTGATTCAAGCGACAGAGATAATGTTTGAATGTTTAAGGCAAAATGATTTAAGTAACATCCACTAATAAATCTGGATCAAGCAAAAAAGAATTAACATCCTTTGTTTAATTATTTTAGATCAAGTAAAAAGAATTCAAATGCCGATACCATTTCATTCCATCCTAGGATAAATGGCTTAAACTACAAATAGTACGAAAAACCCTTTTTTTTCGTGGGTCTATATACATGCTTTGAAAAAAACAACCAAATTCGCTACACTTGATACCGCGTAAGCAAAAATGATACCCAAATTGGTCATGGAGCCAAGCGCCAAAAAAGTGCTCAGATTAACCTCAAACCCGGCTCCATCGACGCGCAAAAATTCGCCGATTCCAATGATGTATATAACTCAATATCGCCCAGGATGGCGCTTGAATCAATTCGCCTTTTAACCGTCGATATGATCTGGATTTCAAATACACATAAATTTTGTACATGATAGATGTGAAGAATATAGGATTTTCGGTTTTATATGATAAATGAACGGAAACTCTAATACTCTCTAATTAAAATTCCTGTCTCATTTAGAAATATTTTTACCTATATTGTATAGGCAATATGTAGTATTATTACAAATGTTATGCGTTGATATCAGTGCCTTCAAGATGACAGGTTAGTCCTTGTTACACCAAATGTTTTTGGAACTGGTCTTAGTCTTGTTATTCAGTATGCAGTATTATAAATGACGTCAATGCATAATAATTATTCTTAGTCAGAATTTGATAAAGTGTCCAGTTGAAGCGAGTGACCATTCGTTCGTTGACAGGCTTTCCTTGCTGTGGCCTTGTCTTCTTTAATCCTCTTAAGTCGAATGCAAAGGTTTGATTCATGTCTAATTCATTACAATGTTGGCGGTCGCAAAACCAATTGATAAATTAATTAGCTAGTTAATTTGGGTAATTTGGTTAACGATAAAAGTAGAAAAATCTACTAAACATTTAACTCTTCTGGTAAAATAGCATGTCATAAAATAAAATAGTTGTTTCTGAAAACAAGAATGACTGCAACTGAGACATTACATACTTGTCGGGCTTTCCTCGCAGTCACCTTGTGTATTTATCATGTTTAGTACCTTGGAGTGGTCGACTGCTGATGTACGGCTTAGTTTCCTCGAAGTGGCTAATGGTATTGCTATTGGTAAACATTTGTTTATATTTCGCTCAATTAGATTATTACTTTTAATCTCTTTTGCGTAGATTTCATTAGAAATTCGCTAGTGGCCAATAATTCATGTTTCCGAAACGTTTTTCTAAAAAATCTTCTAGCGGTACAATGAATGTTTATATTTCAATCTGCTAATGATATTAAATCTTTGGTAACCGACTTTAGATAAAACAATTCGCCGATTTTGCAATTTCGTGAATTCTGGTAGCTCTTAGAATCTGCACGTTTACATGAAGGTAGCCAAATGAAAATAGAAAAAAGAATTTCAAAGAAATGATGTACCTAGTAGATATGAAATTAGTGATGCCTATCAAGCATAGAAAATTATGTGGTTTGGTATGACTAACGCCTTGAGATGTGTAACAATAGCAAGGAATTTTAATTGTAACTTTGTTCGTTAGCCATACATTTGTCTCTGTTGCTTGTTTCTCACAGTCTCACATCGATTTTCCACGGCCTGAAAGATGGCTGCTCAATAACAAATCCCTAGTTCGAACACGGGATGAAGTCACCGGCGGTCACTAGTCATTTATTATTTTCCGTGTCCGAACATCGCAGACAATGGCGGTGATGCCTCACTAACGTCATCGTCGGTTACAAGGTAAACAGTCTTTGAATAAATATTAAACATTGTATAGGAGATATTCAAAGACTGTTCTATGCTACTTTAGACAGAAAGAAAGAGTAATTAAATCGCAGTAATTGTTTACTGAAATTTTGAAGTATTCAGCTTCTCGTTTATTGCTAGACAATCTAGACATACGGGACATGAGGGTAAGCAACAAAATCCGTTAAGAAAACATTGCATCTTTAAAAATCATCGTATTTGTTCTGGACTGACTTAACTGCATCTTGTCTCAATGATCAATAACGATGATGCAGCGGGTAACGTCATCCGTTCGTTACAAGGTAAATAGGTTCATATTTTCCGATAGAATATTCACCGGCCGGCTGACACTGATTTAGTGTTAATGTTTACAAATATCTAAAGCAGATTGTTTTGTTTGGCCCGTGTTTTGCCACTGGTGATCGTCATCTATTTGGACGGAGGATAGGTTTGATATCTGATACAATTTCTTTCGGAATACTTCGCCCAGCTGTGTTATACCTCTCGATGGGGTTTTTCAACGATTGGGGTCTGAAATTCTTCACCACGATCCAGTACAATCAGATGGCAAAAATAAGGAAATACTATCTTTCAATCTATATTAATATGGCAATTAGAATTACACCCACGCGTAAAAAGCGGCAAATATTAAAATAATCGAAAAAGCCTTTTTACAATCGTGCAGTAATATTCGCCGTTTTAGCGACAATGACCTTTTGTATTTTCTGCGAATCCCACAATGTAGGGTACAGGAAAACTTAAGAAACCCAGACTTCATTCAACCTCGACTTAATGCTTGGAAGTGTATCGATGATTCCTGACGTCAATACACAGAAGTTCAATATTTGACTGGAAAGATCTACAGAACCTAGTACAAGGAATCCAATTTTAGCTTCTTGTTACTCTTTAACTGTTAGTTTGTCGGGAATAACGATTTCTATCTCAGTTTGTTTTGTAAATATGTCCGAACTGGCGCTTTCATAATTCTTTACATCGATTTAAATGAGCAAGTTAATTTGAATTGCCTGTTTTTCTAGGTATGGCGCGATCATTGATCCAAGTATGTGCTCTTGGATATTAGGGTGCGTGAAATAAATAGATCTTCGTTAAAAGTTTTCATTACAGTACAGGATGAATGTTCACAGATAAATGTTATGTCTAAAAAACCAAAGAGCAATGAACTTTTGAAAGTTTTAACACAAAACTCGGGAGTTCGTGTGAATTAGTGAGATTCTTAGTTTTCAGGAAAAATATCAGCCGTGTGAAGTGATATACACAGTACAAAAGTCTTACATAAACAAAAGATTTGTGCGATTTTCTGATGACTAGATGAATGTTTTAGTAGGTTTTAGTGGAAATCTAATACATGATATGTTTCAACAGGTTTTAAAATAACTTTTTCCATTAATTGACTTTTGTTTAATACAACATACGTGTACGTAAGACACGCGGAGTGCTTTTATGAAATTAAATTGAAAATTATTGTTGACATGATATGTACTAAATTGTATTATTGTTTGAGTTTTATTTTTTCACAATAAGATAAATTACTTATTGTAATAATATATCATATATGGATACAATAAATCTGTCTATTTTATTTAGTTCAGCCGCAAATCCAATGTGTAATGTTAAATCTAAGAGATGCCGAACATTCTGTGTTGGTTGAACGTAAACAAACCAGCAAGTTCAAGTGCTTCTATTTCAATTTAATGGTTCGCGGTTGAAATTTGTGAAGGAATGCACATACGGTTTACTTTTTTCATTGCATATGAAGTGGCAGAGCTGAATAGTTGAATAATCTTGTCCGTATTGGGGCTGTTTAGAATACTAACCCCAATCCCACGCCGGATGGGTGTCGCAAGAAGCGACTAAATCCGCCCCGCTGGTGGTAGGACCCCTTGAGGGATTGTTTTGGTAGTATTGATTTTAATTGTTAATTAATACCATTATTACTATTACTATTTCTCCATGGGGTTCGTCTCCATGGGCTGTCATCCTTGAGCATGAGTCAGCCGCCAAATAACTCGTCGTGTGCTGACTGGGGGCTTGAGAGCCAGTTCTTTCTTTTTCTTCTCTCTTTCTTGGCCGGCAACGGCATCAGTGATTCAGTGACGCCTTTAAGTGTTGTTGATGTCTATGGGCGACGATAGCCACTTACCATCAGGTGGATAGTCAGCTTGTTTGCCGGCTACTTGCATAAAAAAACACGTCCATTGTGGTTTTTATTATAGTTCAAATTAATTTTCCTTTACTTCTTACTCTAATGTACTCGTGAATTTTAAGACATGGAAAAGTTGTTTTTATTGGAACCAGAAAACAGAAAAAAAAATATTATTCCTTGTTTATTAGAATTAGAAGTTTCGGTTCTTTGAAATGCTGTTGTCAAACCTGCTGCATTGTGTTTAACACAATTTCTGAGAATAAAACTGAGAAGTTCCATTTCAGAGCTATTCTCTTTGATGTTCAAGCTGATATGCGTTGTTTGACGTTCTGTATGATTTTATGATATTTTGGACATGTAGTATTGCGTTCACTTGAGAAGGCGCTATGGTTATTTTTATTGTTCTTACGTTTTCTTATTTTTGTGATTTTTATCCCATTCTATTTCAAGATTCCTTCAGAATAAATTAAAAACATTTCCATTTTAAAGTTCAGTAAACAAATTTTAAAAACACCTATAGTTTTAAAATAAACACTTGTTTAAGTGTTACCATGTTTTTCAATAATGTGCATTATTTTTTTTAACATATTTTTTCTGCTTCGCTATCATCCTCATCAGCCATAGTTCATGAGATATTTATTTCGCCTATTTTTTTGCAACACAGCTCGATAGATTGTATAATTTTTTAAAAGCCTTTAAAGTTTTACGAAATTAGACTACTTTATATTACGATTGGTTTTTTTTTTCAAGTTTCCATATGCATCTTATTTCGCGCGTTATTCTTCAAACGTATTATTACCTAACTACCGCAACAACTTCAAAGCATTTCGCCAAGCGATTGAATAAACAGAAATATATTATGGGCTACGTTTTGTACTGCCGTCGTCGCCATGGAATTTGGCTAACACACGTACCTTTTCGCCATATGTTGACCCTGACAATAAACTATGATGTTGGAATTCTGAACGATTATGTACAACCCGAAAGCAAATGAAATTCAACCTTATGTCCATGAATTAAAATTTATCTCCTATAATATTTCCATGTACTTACGCTATTTCGGTCAACTGTGTTAAAAACTCGTCGATTATCAGCATCTCGCTCTATTGTTTATGTTGTTTTATCGCCGTCCTACTCCAACAATCATTCAGTTTTAAGTGCACAGGTGCATGGTACTTCTGTCTCGTTCGCGCGGCTTGTTTATATCGCTTGCGTCTCGCGGGTCAGTCTCCCGGTACGTATGGCTCGTGGTTGACGTCGCCATTTTTGAAATTTTAAAATTAGAAAGTGCTTTTCGGATGTGTTTTGTTTTTTACTTCTTCGACGTGAGTGGCAATGACTTTGTGTGTCGTAACACCGGTAACAAGTGCAATGTTAACTGTAAAGTGACGTTCTTGGTGTTCATATGATTGTGATGTTTTGGATGTTGCCCATATTGTGCTGCCGCTTGGTGGCTAGTTCCCCGTAAATGGTATTGTTTGCAACTTTTGGTATGCAATTGTGCACTTTCGAATTGTAATTTAATTATCGTTCAACGATTGATCGCTTGTCATACAAACCTAATTGGCAAATTCTATTAAAATGTCAGATAAATTTTATTATAGATGTCAACGATTAAACATCAAAATTAACAAAGCAAGAACTTAATTTCTACCATCAAGTAAAATTATTAATTTCCAAATTGGAAATAAACTTTCTGCACTAAGTAGGTATGTTTACGGAATTGGGAATACCTCTTAAGATTTAGAAGAACTAGTCCCGTATGAGAATTTTATTATTTCGTAAGAAAAATACAAAAGGCTATTTATTTACTCTTCAAAGTTGAAATCTGCTGCTTTATTAATTACATACACTAATCACTACCTCATTCTCTACCAAATTCACATCCATATCCCGCTTTTGGACATAGGACTACCCTAAGTAGTGCCATCTACGTACATATTATATTCATGATTTATTCTATAATGGGATTTGATTTAACCTTATCATTTCGAGATAATCTGCCATTGGAATTTGGCACTTTATTTAATCATATTCCACCATTCGTGTGGTCTACATTCTTGCTTGTTTAATACATAGTTTGTTGGTAGACCCAGATTCCTTCCCCAGATGCATCTGATTTACATACTCATCAAGCTTTCTTAAAATCTATAAATTTGTGGTACGTTTGATAAATAATTTAATTCTAGACTTATTCTAGATTTGTCCCATTTTCTACTTCTTCTTATTTTTTTACAGTATTACGTTGTCCAAATTATGAAAAATTCAAAATACAAAACCGAAATTTAAACTTTTGTTCTTTTTTACCAAATTCCTTACATCCGCTGGAGTGTTCGAGTTCTCTCGCCTGATATAATCCACAATGGTTCAATTACTTCCGTTCAATGACTTTGTGTAATAACGGGCTCTCACAAGTCCTGTGAAAATTTACTGTGGCTTGGGTACTGTACTCGTTCATTAATTGCAATCTTTTAAAAGATTATCAGCGAAGTTTTTACCTAACGTTTCTTCAAACATCATCCTGAAAATTCTCATCTCATTCTTGTATTCGACGGTTTTAAGAATAGTAATGTATCTATGTTATTCTATGATAACGTTGAAAGTACCTACACCAAAGTACTATCTACTAATTTGATTAAATAAATGACCTATATTTTTAGACTTCTTCATGAGTTTCTGTTTAAGTCTCTCCAATTCCATTATGCTTTCTGGTGCTTAGCTTATTGTTAGTTAGATGTAGAAATTATTAGATATATTTTAAATAAATAAAAAAATGAACGAGAATGAATTCTAAGTAATTCTCAGTGAAAGCTTGGCTCTATAACTTTGTGAAGTTCCGCGATAAAGAAAAAATAATTATGAGTTGTTATGTATTGTTTTATTAATAAATCTTTATATTGATAAGCTCACGAGAAGTTATTGACATATTAACTAGTGTCGCTCACGTCCTTATCAACGACAAAAGTGGGAAATAACGTCGGAGTTGTTTTATTTTCATTCAAGGATGATTTTATGTGACATACATTTGAAAATATTAATTGGTACGTAATATCCAAAGAAACATCAAATAAAAACAACATAGGTACGTGATACAGTAAAAAAATCGATGTTCGAAGCCTAAAGCTACATGCTATATTTTGATATACATACAAAGTAAGTATATTCCATTGTTTTACATAAAAAAACTTAATTGGGCTTCATAAACAACCTCTACTTTATAAACATATGTCTTTCACGTCTATGTCTACGTCTTTCAATTGAAAAATCCTGCTGGACCATTGAATCATTATTGATGACGTTTATTTTCGTAACGATAGAACTTAGGGACAATAACATCATCGTCCACTAAATAGATTTAAACAAACTACTGACGCATCAGGAATACCACAAGCGAATTTTACGCATCAACTAATACACGGTCGTTTTAAATCATTTATTTTAGTCATTTACTTTGTTTTATGGAAATAGCCGGCAAACGAGCTGACGATCCACCTGATGGTAAATGGCTATCATCGTCCATGGACATTAGCGACACCAAAGATATCACTGATGCGTTGCCGGCCAAGAAAGAGAGAAGAAAAAGAAAGAAATGTATTTATTTATTGCACCAACAAAGTACACACTAATACATACAAAAATATCAACAATACAAAATACAGATAAAGTGTTACTTCAATTATAGTCGCAAACAGCATTCTCCGAGAGTCATTTAACTTATGGATAGATGTGCAATTTGAAACAAGTAGAAATCCCTGGTGCATATGTAACTTAAATTTCCTAAGACTACTTATATAACGTTGATCTTTTTTAATAATTCATGACTCATTTTCATCATTATTACCATTATCACATAATTGTGTCATTGCTGGGCTCATCTTAATCTATGAGAAGAATTAAGGTCCAAGCCCACTTGTTTAACATTAGGTACCTAATGACTACATTACACAGATTTTTTGAGAACATGATGACGATGAACTTTTGGGTTTATGCATCAATAAATGTAATCCAAGTGTTAATTAATAAACCTTAAAATAAATAGAGGTACATGGAATGTTCAAACTCCGATCTCCAAAACGAAACAAAATTGCTAATATATCTGATATCACAGTTTATATTGTTTACAAACGAATTTTAGGTTAGGCTTATATGATTGTACATTAAACCAATAAAATATGTGGTTTGGGAAACGTGTGATGTGTCAAGTCGAAACGCGCTTTAATTCAATTCATACTCATGGAGTCATGATAATTATACTTGGAAGTCGTTAATTTCTAAACAAGCGTTACACGTTGGACCCATAAAATTTTAAAAACCACCTAACGTTGGGCCACGATCGTTTCTTCATGTACGCGCCCATGATATCATACTTTATTTATGTTTCACATTAAAGTTGGCGATACGCCGTCGAATGCGGCGCGGACGTGTCGATTGTTTAGTCTTTTACGATTTTTGCCGATGCTTGAGTCGTTTAACAGTTGAAACGCTCCATGGGGTTAATTTTGGTTATATTTGATTGTTTGCATCATTTTTATCTCCTTTGCTATTGATAAGGCACATTTCTTTATTGACAGTTGCTATAGTTTTGCCGGTGACATGAACTATGATTATGTTCTTATCTAGTATATCTTACTCTTTGTTCTTTTTAAAATAAAAAGATTTCAGCAATGCTAAGAAAAAAATTTTTAGATGGTCCTCTAAAAGAAATAATAAACTGTACTCTTACCAAAGAAGATTTATTAGTATATATTCCTACTAACATAATAAATGCGAGAGTTTGTGAAGATGTTTCGAATTTCTGGTAACCATCACGCACTAACCGTAAACCATGTCATAACTTTTAAAATAGGGTAGATTTTATCCCGTTTATACGTTCCCGTAGGATGATTTGTACTTTTATATATTATGTATTTGAAAAAGCACTCATCCGCAGGCGAAGCCGTATGCGGAATCTAGAAAGGAATTCTACATTTCCTATTTTTTAGCTGGTAAAGAGATGTAGTAAAACATTGCCCCGTCTAAAAGCAGTGAACCGAGCTCATCACGAAATCGTGTCACCATCTAAAATGGAAATTAGAAACGAGAATGCGCCCAACAGTCCTACATAATATATCGTAGCTCAGGAATGCATCAATGGGACCCACTCGTGGTTTCCTATCGACCTACGTTTCAAGTCCCGTTAGAGTTACACTTTAAACAGGATCTTATCAAAGTCCCCGCTTGATGGAACGCCGTAATTACACTTGACAATACCTACTTGCGGGTGATCACTCACGTCCTATCTCTTTAACTTATTATCGGCCGCGCCTACTACTTAGCTATGCTGTCTGCTCTGAGTAATATCTTGATGCCTTTGAATGTTTCTTGTGCCGAAGTATTGTCCTTCATTATCTTTAAATTTCTTTTCATTTCTTCCAAACGACATGAAATGTTGTTTATTGATTTTTATGCGTGTGTTATGAATAAATATTGTAATCATAAACTTACTTTGCAGAGTGCTCTAAATATTACAGAGTGCGAACTCGGATGACTTTAAAAAAGTTTCCGTGATGTGAACCAGACACGCAGGCGAAATAGGCCAATAATTAGATATTTTATGTAGGTATGGTACGATTATAGAATTTTAAGCTAAAGCGCTAAATAAAACGGACATAGTTATTATCTTTATTTTGTATTTATTTTAATATTAGCAAAAATTTCATACCGTCTCTTTTTGCGTGCTTGGCGATGAAATTCAAACAGCTGGATGATGATGAATGATTGACTGGTTTCAGGACTTCCCTTATAAATATTGCATGGGATTAATGTGACACAGTATATGCGAGTAAATAAACGCAAAGTCTCGAGCTCATGTCATAAATCGTACACTCCAATATTTCCTTTAATAACGCAAAAATAGAGTCAATTATTAATAATTCATTGTAAACATGCAGTTCCACAAACAATTACAGTCCAAAACAGCCACAGTGATGTGTCACGGCTACCATTTGTCGAGATGAGGTCACCCCCGGCTCGGCACATGTGCCCGCCACGATTGTGCTAATTCGCCACTCCGGCTATGGGAGTGCGGGCTATGTTAGATGCTCTCTCTCTCTATTTATATCCTTCCAACCTCCTGTTGAAGTGCTTTGATATGCTTTAGATCCTTCAAACGATTGAATTATTTTTGGCATATGCTGAGATTTGCAGTCTTGCAGCTTTTGTAATTTTTATTATACTCACATTGTATCTTTTTGAATCCAAGTTTATTTTCTCATCTTCTGTTGAAATTATCTATTTACCTTATGTTTTTTGTCTATTCTTCTTCATATTTTTTATGTCTATCTTTTATCTCAGATGAAGGATTTCTTTCATCTGAGTCTTACATTATGTTTGATGCCAATTATACAGTTACTTCGAAAGCTTCAAGAATTTTTCTTTAGTCCAAAAAAAAATTGAACAACGACGTAAATAAGGCGTTTCGAATAAATATTGCAATAGTTAAAAAATAAGATCGACGTCTTATTTGAAACTAGCTGTGCCGCGCGGTTTCACCCGCGTTAATTTGTGTAAAAACTAACTACTAAAATATATGATGTTATATTATAGCCTTTCTCGATAAACGGACTATCAAACACAAAAATATTTTTTTAAATCGAACCATTAGTTTCTGAGATTAGCGCGTTCAACCAAACAAACTCTTCAGCTTTATAATATTAGTAAGTATAGATTGATCAAAGATTTCCATAGCATTGGTTTTGTAAGATTAAGGAATGCAGTCCACATGCTTATTTAAAACTATTAGTGAATAATTAAAACCTAATTAAAAATTTGAAGCACTTTTCTGTTTCATTGTTGAAAACATTCTTACATTTTGCTGTTAAAAGGTACACTAGGTGACTAGGCCAAGATAAGTTTTCCTGGTCCGCTAAAAGAACAAACTTATGTTCAATGAAAGCAAGTGCTCTGTAATGACCCTTACTCGTAAACAAAACCCAATTTCCTTCGATTACAAGATTGAGAATATAATCCTTTCACGTCGCTCATCAGTGAAAGACCTGGGTGTGCTGATTAGAGCCGATTTATGTTTCAGTGATCATATTACAGCCATTTGTACAAAGGCCTACCGGACTTTGGGTTTTGTATTGCGACAAGCTCGACACTTGGATAGTATCGCTGCTATAAAGCTGTTATACAATAGCTTTGTACGTAGCATACTGGAAAGTAACGCAGCTATCTGGAGCCCACATGAAGCTAAATACAAGCTCATGTTGGAAAAGCTCCAAAAGAAATTTTTAAGGTTTTTATATTTTCGTACCTATGGATACCATGTTGGGTATCCTTGCATTTATCCGAGCCTTTTTGTTATGGGAATGTTAGGATACAATTCTTTAGAATATCGGCGTAATTTATATTTAATTGAATACTTTGTGCAACTGATTAGAGGAAACATTACCAACCCATCAGTGCTAGAACTTGTTTCGTTGAATGTCCCAGACAACTATGTTCAAATTAGACGCCGGCGTCATAAGCTGTTTGCAGTACCAAGGTGCAGACTAGTCCTTGCAAAGGAGTCACCTCTGATGCGGGCACTCACCTTACTCAATGGCTTAGTGACATGGGATCCGTCCATTGATATATTTTGTTCACCTGTTGTCGATCTTATCAGCGCGGCAGGAAACTTCCTAGCAAAGCTTTAAAAACGCATTGGATAAATATTATCTGTCATGTTTTTATAAGCAGCTTGTATAAATAAATAAATAAATAAATAAATAAAATTAGATACGTTTATCCAATTGGCTCTCATTGGCAAATTCGATGTGGGCGGGGAGACAATACAGGTAATATGTGCTAATTTTATTCATATTCTGCCACATGACTGAAACAATGAACTTCAAGTTCATAAAAAATCATCATAATATCGTTGTTTGATTTTAAATTGAAATATAACTAAAATAACAACGATTAAGTTGAAACTTTCATACTAGTAATCAACTTCATGCTTTGATTTTACTTTACACTAGTACTTATTATAAAATTGTCAGGTTTATGTTGTTACTTATCAAGTATCACCTTTTTTGTGTAGTAAATAAAACACTAAACTAGCTAACAAACAACTCAAAGTGAACTAGTAGATTTAAAAGCATACAACTTCGTTGACAAACAGATTTCATTTCCTTACGTGAGTAGTTATAGAAAAAGAAATTATATCGCCGTGGACGAAGTTGCAGTCACCAGCTAGTGTTATATTTCTCCATAAGACGTACTTGCGCGATCCCTTTATAAATTTAGGCGTCGTAGAATTTCCGGAGTAATTATCGCCCCTACTAATCTTTCTGTAAATCCGAGTCTAAATTGATTAACATCGTCTGTTAATGCCACGTTATGGTTTTTACAAGGATCGCTTTTTCACTGGTTTGAAAATAATTATATTATCTTTGACGTAAAAACTAATGATGTAGTTCTACTTACAATTATTGATTTATTTACATGTTCTGGAAACAAAGAAACAACTTACATTCCTTTTACAGAAAAAGAATTGTACTGCTTCAAACAATGTAAGTATATGTAGTCATTTGCGTCAGCAGTATCGCTTTATGGTGTTGAAGCATACTTCTAGTCCTTAAAAGCTCCATTTTTTATAAAGCTTTCCGTATTCATACAAGATTAAGATTATCTTTAGCATTAAAAAATGTTGACGTTTTTACACTTTTTATTCTCATGCATTAAACAAAGTTGTTTAGATTTTTATGAATGGAGATTCTTATTATCCTTGAAAATAGTGTTACTAGAATTTAACTTATTTATCATTGCGACTGAATTTTGAATTCAGTAACATAAATCCCAAATTCGCATGGGAATTAAATTTATTACGATAACATCGTCCGTTGCGGCCTCGTTTGTATCTTTTGAAGCGGACAACCGGATCGTATTCGTGAGTTGTGAGCATCTTGCTAACCTCCAGACTGATTTGTGCGGTAAATCTTGAAGAATGTGTACCTAGTTGTTGTTTTTTCACCTTTGATTTCACCTCGATGTGATTTTAACATGTTGTTATTTCTTTTTGTTTAAGACTTTCCGCTCAATACATAATCGTTTAATGTCAAACAGATCTTTTTTTTACCCCCGACGAAAAAAGAGGGATTTTACAAGTTTGACGTGTCTGTGTATCCGTGGATCTGCATGTCTGTCTGTGACATCGTAGATTTCAAACAAATAAACCGATTTAGATCTAGTTTTTTTGTCTGAAAAGTGACTTAATCGCGAGTGTTCTTAGCTATGTTAAGTGTAAATAAAACTGTCGGGGGTTTTTTAAATTTTAATTTAAGATTATTAAATCAAATATGGGTTCAAAATTCACGCCGTATTCTAAGTAGTAGTTCCATAAGCGAAATTATCCTTCGTGTTAATAATGATAATAAATTACAGATGATAATAATCAAAAGATACTCATTATTTGAATATATCACCTGACGAAGTATTCTATCTATAATAATTTACCTAAAAGTTTGTATTATTTCTGTTTCAATCCAAGCACGGTTTACTCGTCCAGTTACTCCAGTTTTTAAATCGTTCGATTCTCATTAACCACATGCTCTTTTAACTGTCCTTCCGCATTCACCAGAGTCACCCCTCGCCACTGTCCACCTGCTGCTTTTTTTTTGCTTTGCGAGTATCAGTTCATTGCCACGTGCTATTACTTTTTCAATAAGAGCACCCACCGAATACATTCTGTATTTGTCTGTGAGTACCATTGTTGTTTTTGCTACCATGTTGACTCCACAATGTACAATGTAAAGCTATTTCTTAGGGAAATAAAAATGATTTGACAAGTTATTATTCAGGTATGCATTTTGTTGTTTAAGAGTTGAGCAAATCTATGATGCTGCCACTTAGAATGATTCCAAATTCAAGCATTTATATTATTATAGATAATGTTATACAACGTCAACGATAATGTTTATAATATATTTTCATTATAGGTAATATACAGAGCAAAGTCGATGTCCTCAGAAAATACGAATTTTGTTATTATTGGAAATCTCCCAGATTCCACTGAACATTTATTTGTCTGTAAATTTGACGTTGGCTTTCACAATGTTGGTGCCATTACATTACATTGGTTTTGTTTCTCTTACACAGGCTTCTTATACAGGCGTGTAAGCCTATCAATAAAATAAACATGAAATGAGCTAATATGAGCATAAATATCTGCACTGCTGCTTTTAGAAAACTCCTGTCCCATTTTTATTATTTATTACTGTTTCCTCATTTAAATACATTTAAATACATAATATTAATTTTTCTCTGTAATAATTGTTCCTGATGTTTAGCTGTTTCATGAAAGGCTGATGTTTACTGTGCATGTTTAAAAGCCAGACCGAAGACTTTGTTTTCATTTTATTATTTTCATCTCCGGTCCATTGTTTCCGGGCTCGTGTGTTATGTGACTGACGGACCGATTGTTTTTTTTGAGGACACTTTTTTACGTAGTTATTTATACCTATATATAAACAGTAAAACAGTCATGTGAATGTATGTATTGGATGAATTATCTCTGCATTATGTAACATAGCATCAGTTTCAAGATGTACCCAATATTAAAAATGTTGAAAAAAAAATTTAACACAATGTTTTCGATAATAGAATCTATTTTATTATCAAATTCTTTATTTTTGATGGTAAGTAAATATTTTCTAATATTAGTAAACACAAGTTAATGAATAACTAAATATCGTCGAGTATATGGTTCACTAGAAAACTCGAATATTTTCTTTGTTGTATAGATTTTAATTTTAGTCCTTGTGCACGTCATCTTTTTACGTAGCTGCTGCGATTGAGCTCCGTTTAGCGTCCGCATTGTGATATAGTGAGACGTAATGACACGCCGCCGTCAGTCAAGATGCGGTATACCCTAATCGATGCCAAATATTTCGCCCGAGAATACTCTTTTGCTCATTGGGGATCAATGCTGGCCATATTTTGTACGTCTTATCATCGACAACATATTTCACGTTTTGGTAAATACAAAATATTTCCGTACTTTTATGTGTAAACAAAGTATTGAGTATATTTTAATCGTTTGATTTATTTCATAAAAGCTTGAAGAAAAGCATTAGTAGCTGTTTATTTTCTTTTTTTTTTGCTTGTAATGGTTACAGCAATCAAAATAACACTTCTTAATGAGTCTTTCATTTCTTATAAAGTGATCATTTTACCGTCGTTTTTTTGTCGTCGTCATTTTCAAAATTTCAACTTTTCTTATCCATCCATCATCAGCCCTTGAAGGTCCACTGTCTTCTTCAGGTCGTCAGTCCACCTGGTCGGGGGGAGTCCTATGCTCCTTTTATCTAAGACGTGGGCGCCATTCGAGGACTTTTCTTCCCCAACGGTTATGGGTCCTTCGCATTATGTCTCCAGCCCCCAATGCCACTTTAGCCGGCTAATTCTTTTAGCCATGTCGGTTACCAATGTTCTTCTACGGATCTCCTCATTTCTGATGCGATCACGTAGAAAAATATCGAGCATAGCCCTCTCCATAGCCCGCTGCGCTACTCTGAGCTTGTGGATTAGGCCAATAGTAAAGCACCACGTCTCGGATCCATATGTCATCACTGGCAACACACACTGCTCGAACACCTTCGACTTCAGGTACTGAGGTAGTGTTTTGGACGACAAGATATGACGCAGTTTCCCGAACGCAGCCCATCCGAGTTGGATTCTACGAGTGACTTCTTTCTCGAAGTTAGACTTACCCATATGGATCACTTGTCCCAGGTAATTGTATTCGTCTACAACTTCAAGAGCAGCGCCGTCAACAACAAATCAAATTTTCTATTTTAAATTAATTCGCACTAAAGTTTTAAATTGATCCAGGCCTCTTTATTTGTAAAAAGAAATTCATGCCTCTTAATAAACCGCGAACGGGTTGTATTGTAGAGTTGTTTTTTAATTCTAATGTTTTAGTCTATCAATAGCTTTAATTTCTTCAAAAACACTGAGCAGGTTTTCTCGGTTGTATTGTACCGAGTAGTCCCGTCAAGGTTGTTGTTCATACGGGATTGGCATCTGTTCTTTGTACGTTATTGCCTCGGCATTAGCTTTGTGCTTCAAAAATACAAAAGCGTTTGGTAATTCATAGTTAGGTCTAGTAGGTTAATTTTAGATAGTTAATAGTCATTCACAACAAAGGTATAATACGCGTTTTACGTTATAAAATAAAATTTATTGTTTTTCGTGTAACTGTTAAAGCCTTTAATTAAATACCTCAATCATTTTATTTGATAACCATATCACGGCAAGAGAATAACTATTTAAATGGATATTATTCGAATTGAGTTTTTTTATACAAAAGAGGGACTTAAAAAAGGATGTCACGAAGCGTCAACACAGTCAGTTATAGTTTCATCTGTTTATATCGTACGTCCAAGATGAACTGTACAAAGCAAAACCATCATTACGTAGTCATTGAAATCACTGCGCTGTGTAAACATGCCCCGGGAGAAAATTTACAAACAAACGTCACGTAAGTGCCCTAGGCTCCGATTAAATACTAAATTCTGTTGCGTACAATACAGACATTCCTACATTTGCAGTTTCCTGTCGCCCACCGGCTCGTTTGAAATGTTTGGGTTCTGAAGAAACGTACCGTAAGCCGACAAGGACGTTGCAGTTAGGGAAACATGAAGATGTATACTTTTGCGTTGATCATTTTATCATTTATCGTTTTTTGGAATACGGACATAGGTCACAGTTCTAAAGTTTCTAAAGCCAGACTAATATTGCTAATTGTGATACTAAACTTATCTTTTGAGTTTTGCTCTCTGTTTCTCTATTCGGTCTGAAACTTCTAATGTCTCTTTCCATTTTCTCAGCTCCATTTCTTACCTCACAACTACACAAGTACACTTTATCAATGAAATGTTCTGTCTTCAAAACCTGCTACAAATAATTCGGTAGCATGGTTGCCACCCATTACTAAATTGTTCGCTTTAATGGGCACTTTAAACAAATTACTATTATCGTGTTTCATCCAACCGTCTCATTTCATACGAGAGCGCTTCTAAAATGGCTTCATCCATTATGAATTCAATAGTTTGGCTGTATAATAGACCTATGTTGCCACTTACTGGCGCCCGTTTGATTTATAGTTCACGTGTGTAATGTTATGTATTATCTGGTTTCTTTATTTTTATCGTACTATTTATTGGGCTTACCCGCATGACCCGCATCTTCCTTGTATTTATTTAGCATTATGGCAAAGTTTTTCTTTTAACTAAAGCTTACTTTTCTGTGAAGTACATGTAGTGATTCTGTGTTTGAATTAAAAATAAAAATAAAACCCACCTTGGGTTTTGTTATGTTTATTATTCAGAGTGAATATATCTACTGTATCAATATCAAGTCCATAGGACTTTCAAATTTTTTAAAGAACTTTCAAATTAATGATACTAGTAATTTAATTATTTTATACTGAACTCCACGATGATATCAAAATTTAATTTGAATTTAACTTTCCCTGAATCGTCCATAAACAATATCCGAATATCGCTAGAATAGGAATAAATCGTCCGTTAGCATAATTGAGATGTCTATTTTTGCTTTCTCCCCACGAGGGATGCGTTTTGTGAGTACGGGGGCGGCTACGTATCGGGGAGTACAGGATGTGCTTCCGTAGCTAATTCTGTTTGGGACAAGCTAGCGCGTGTGACGTGTCAATCGTCGTTAACGTTTCGAACACGGTTCGCCAAACTTGCTGTTCTAAATCATGAACCCTAAGTATCGGTTCTTGCATCGACATCGGCTATTGGTGCATATTTCACTAAAGACATAATATTAATGCAATCGATGAACAACATTAAATACACAGATTAATTAAATATCTCTTCCTTCATGCCAAAACTAAAACCATAACAGTATTAACTAAATATGTTTAGAACACTCCAGAAAGAGGAATCATTATAGTACCATTATTTGTAGAATCCTTAGCAGAAATTGCCTCGCAAGTTATTCCAATTAAATCAAGCATAGTTATCGCGTTTGCATGTTACAACCGGATGCTGTTCGCGCGGTGCTATGACTAATTGTATCAATGTCATTGTCATGTCTAGGTTTTTGAAATGGCGTTAATACATTAATATTGTACAATCGTGAGTAGGTACATAATATTAATAACTTTAATGTACACCGTTCTCCTGTCAACGTTTCAATGTTATTGTTTTATGATTACTTACTTGTAGTGCGCTAAAGTAGCTTGCTGGCATATCAATTAACTACTTATTTTATTATGTCGAACTTTTACCCTACTTCAATCGATTATGGACTTCTTAGCTATGTCTAGAAAATATACAAGATTGTCGTGTTTTTTTTTTACTTAAGATTCTTCATGACTGTATCCAATGATTTAGCAAAGTTTTATACACCTCGTAAATAGCATAAATAATATTTAGTATTGCCTAATTGGCGTTCAAGGATATTTTTTTACGTAACCTATCAAGTTGCTATGAAAATCACCAACGGATTAAAACTTTAGTCGTCACAAAAACATATATACCTACGTACATAATGTGTGAAAATCCTTGTTAAATAACTATTCTGGCCAAAATGACTTCATGTTGTTCAGTGCTAATTGAGATTTAATGTACAAGGAAATACCTAGTTTGTATTGACCAGTAGTTACCAGCCTATTTTTTAAGTTTTAAAGTGTTTTACAGTCATATTTTCCATTTAGTTTTTAATGTACAACTTTTGTGATACCATAAATTGTAAGTTTTGACTTAATAAGGCAATGCTTGATTACAACCTAAGCCTAACTTTAGTCTTTATTCGACACATGCTATTTCTATTTCAAATTAATTTCCATGGAACATCATCAAACCTATAATGCAACATAATAATAACAGACGAACATTTCCTTAAATCCTTCACCTCGATTCAAGGTTACAAATATAATTGTTTTTTGAAGCATAAACATTATCCTCTTGGTAGAACAAAGCCATATCTGGAATTTATTATAATATTTATTTAAGCTTCATCATTTCTCGGATCTGCTGCTTTTTGATATGATTTACAAATTGAATAAAAGTGTTCAAATATACCAACTTAGTTCGTAATTTAGCATTTCCCTCCAGTGATTTAAAATCGAATCCTGCTTGAACCTCTTACGCCTTAAAATATACGCATTGAAATGTACTGATCAGTTTTATCGGTATACAAAAACACGATGAATAAAGTTATGCACGTTTAGAGAGAGATTTTTCGTAAAATATCTTCAAAAATACTAGTCTACAAAGGCACTTTAGCGTGGCCGTAACACTTCAACAACAACAAGTTGTATAGAAGATTATTGTACTCGTACCTAGTCGTTTATTTGATCTTTTATTTCAAGCCTTTTATAATTATTTCCTTAAAGATTTTAATGAGAAAAGTTGATGAAATGTCAGATCCCCAAAAGCCTGTTCCTGACAAAGGTTTTGGGATTTAATTAAATCGTCTATGTACTAACTAACCAACAAAATGAGTAGAGTATAGTGCCTGCTGCAAATTATTTATCTAATGGAAAGTATGCGCGCATTTTTAAATTTTATTTGATGTAGGAGTAGGATTAAATTCTTTAGTAAATTCTTAAACTAAAAAAACTGCCTGTACGGCAACGCGTTTCGATAAAGATTTTCGATTTTGACTGTAGATATTACTCGCACCAGCAACGCGTATTTTTCACTTTTTAAACTCTCCTTCCAGCCCTCTGCTATATTAAACTAGTAAATGCAATTTGCGCCACGTATTTTTACAGGCGTTAGCCCGAAGTGATGTGGAGGGTTGAATTTTCTTTGAGTATCTTTTTATAAATTGGTCTAGTAAACCTGCCCTTTAGGAAAAATTAAGCTCAAGGTTTCATTTAATAGAGATTAATTTCGTCAAACCTCCATTTTCAATTGTTTTGATGAGTTTAGTCGTTTTGTTATCACCACTGCACAGTGCACATGGCACTAAAGACGTTTCGACATAAATGATAACAACAATACTCAACCGGTTTGTTATCCTTTTGATATATTTTGTTGTTAGGTCTTCATTGACTTCGTATTATGCATAAGGTAACCACATGATGTACAGAAATGGATAGGCGATACACCAGACAAAAAGTTGTTACCGTGACAAGCTTGCATCATGAACGTTACTCATGTGTTGATAGAAGAAGAAAGTGATAATTCCACTTAACAATTTTGCAATCAAAACACAGTTTTGAATAAAGAGCAAGTGCTGAAATGTCACTTATGTAGGGTGTCCGGTGGCCAGAATTCGGTTTTCAAATTTAAATTAAAAAAACTAAGAGACAAAAAAATATTTTAATAATATGTAATGATAAAAAAGAGAAGTGCGGATTTAATTTCTTATAGATTATTTCATCTAAATGTTGACCATCACGTCGGACACATTCTTGAAATCTGGCCTCAGTATTCCTGCCACCTGCTGAAGAAGTGATCTTGCGAGTAATATTTTAAGTGCAGAGATAGTCGCAGGATATGTTTATACACTTAACTTACCCCCACAAAAAAAATTCATGGGGGTTAGATTCGGCAACCTGGGTGGCCATAGAATGTCACCGAAACGACTTATCAACTTCTCTTCAAATTGTTCGCGACCAATTCAATGTTTTTATTTGTTCTCGACGTCCGGCTAGGCCCCGGCCGAGGGTAGTATAATGCTGAAATTGTTGGTCGAAACCTACGCACCCATTATTGAATTAGATCTTTACTTGGAGCATCCCGTAAACGTCGAATATTATAACGCGAACAAAATCTTCGACGAGCAGTTACAGACGAATCATTCGCCTTATAAAATACGCTTTGATTGCGAACGCGCGTTGTTCTCCCGTCCAGTGTGACATCGTGACTAAAATTAAATAACGGATAACCCCGATAACCTGCACGAATGACGTAGCTAACGTGGCTATTTCACCCCTCCCTCGGCCAACAATTTTAGAATTTAAAAACTGAATTCTGCCACCGGACACCATAGTATAGTAATTAACGTATGCGAGAGCGTGTACCAATTGTTATTGGATACAAATTGTTGTTTGTGATGTTATACAACCTTATGTTTTTAATTGCCCATCATTATGAAAACATTACAATTCCAAACCGACCATTAGACACTCCCATTTACTAATCACTGTATTCGACCGCTAAAACGTTGAGCGTATTTTTAATGTTACAATGTCTGAAGGTTCGTCTCGTCATAAATCAGAAGTGCTCAATAAGATTTGGCGTGTTCCTGTTTGTCTGACCATGGTTGGCTCTTGGTGTGATTGTATAAGTATATATTTTAGCTTTAACGTTTGGACTATGTAGGTACTGTTGTGATTTTGTTTCGGAATAAATATGTAACATTCGTTAAATAAAGATATAACATTAGTTGTTGGAGAATGTTTTTCCACATAGATTAGAATGGTCCTAGCTAACTGTCCTTATAATTATTATGGTTAGCTTTCACGGCATGTTCTCACATTATGGTATCTGTCCTCTCTCTAAGGACTTCATAGCTTTCAATTCTCTTTCGTTTGATATGTAAACAATTGCAGATTCAAACGTTTTAGCAGGTCAAACGGCACGATTACAAGCGCAGGCGCAGGACGTGCGCGGGCGACCGGAAGTAGCTCGGATGTCGGATACACGTTTCCGTGACGATTGTCGCTGCCTGTACGAAATGTGTGACCCGTACGTAGGTCGAATCTAGAGTTAGGCAAGTGTTAGGTGTATTGTGTGTTGTGCTATCTTCTGAGTGTTCTTTTCTGTGTGTCAAATATCAACCATTATTGAACAAAAATCTTTGATTCTCTTTCATCAATTCTTAATTGACGACCTTGTAGCCTAGTTGGTAATGACCGTGCCTGCAAAGCGAGGGGTCCCGGGTTCGATTCCCGGCCGGATGTGTTATATGTGTCGTCCATGCCACCCGCAACATTATTTATTATTTTATTTATCGGTCTCCAACCCGTAGCATTTATTATTTTATTTATCGGTCTCCAGTCTATGTATATAGTAGTCTCGTTCAGTATTTTATCGTCGTCTACTGGATTTTTGCTATCTTCTCTATAACATCAGTCTACCTGTAACTGATTGGTAATTATGTTTGTACGTTTCTTGTTTCAAAGCATTACCTTTCTTCCTCAAATTTATCAGCCCTTTGAACTTCGTTTTCAGATAATTTTGTATAATTATCAGCCAGTATTTTTCTAAGGTCGATCACCGTTGTTCGTCCTAGTTCAGAAATATTATGAAATGGTGACACATTGCTTGACTTTTCTTTGGAGCAGTTATATGTTTATGTTAATTAAAACATAGAAATCCAATCCAATCCATCCTGTAACCTATCTAATGAAGCTAGCTATCTATCTTACGGCCAATATAAAAGTAAAATTTAAATAGTTCACTTTAGGAAGAAGATTAAAATCGGAATTAAAATTAATGAATTTCACGTCACAATCGCACGAACTAACGTCCATTGCAACGGAGCTAAATAAACAAGTCTATAAATAATGTAATGTATGTAACAGTACGTGTACGAATCTTAAGTATAATTAGACTGTACGCACATACGCGACTTTATCATGCACTATTAATATAATGTGAACCTACATATACATTACATATACATATACATTTTGTTACGATTTCTGTCAACCAAAATAGTTATTTTTATTTAAGTAATATTTCAGTAACCTGTTTCATAAAAACAGCTTTTAACAGAGAACATTATGTTTTCTATTAAAGAGGTAATTAGTTTTATTATATTAAATGTGACATATGACAAATCCCTTTCTGTTATAAATAATTTTCTTTACTGCACTGAATACCAAGAGCGTCATTCTTCATTAATATCAATTAACAGTGTTGTGTAAGGCGAGGAATAAATATGATAACATAGTGATCACGAGTGTTTCAAGTGAAAAGTGATGTGCGAAATTAGAAAACTCAAGTGCAAAGTGTCTTCTCGTTGATGTTGACGCATCGGACACCGCTGACGCTTTTCGCGCGCCAACAGATGTCACTACGGTAGTTTTGTCACACGTACGATCGACATATTCTATGGTCGGTATGATGTGGTTCAAACGGGAACCGAAGCCGGTCCCCGAGAAGGGTGAGAACGGGGTTGTAAATAAATTAAGGAGAAAGAAGGCGGTACTGCTGAAGCCGACTAGAGAGTCGAGCGAGAGGGAAACCTCAACTGAGAGTGATAAAGAGAGACGAAGATACTCTGATATTCTTGATATGAAGGTTTCTATGGGTACGTATTTGATTGATTTGGTTTCTAGAAATATGTTATTTTCTTTTTTGTCTATTTTATGTAACCTGTTATTAAGATGAATAGAATCTGTAATGTAGATGTACAATAATTTTAATGTGTCGAAAATTTTAATATTTTTTTAAATAATTCAAAGGACCAAATTGCAGTTTGCGTTATGAATTGATTCACACTTTCGCAAGTGTTACTTGTACGTTAACCAGTAAATTACGGAAGAATTTTTCCAGCCTTGACGCACAATTGAAACATCATAATAAATGCATTCAGTACATTAGAACTACTCATGGAGTCGTAACGCAAGTCACATAATAGAAACCTGAGTATATTAATTAAAAGATTTGCATATACGTCCTTTTGTTGACTGATGTACGTCGCATTGTACGGCCTAATACGTGTGTGAATGTATTGTTTTCACTATAATTATAATCATACAAATCACATATATCATATTACTGTAGTTACATAAAAAAATTGACACTTTTATATTAATAATTTCACTAATTTCTTTAAGAGTTAAGTGTTTTGTCCAAAGATTTTTGGATCCCGCAATTTGTGATTTGTCTTCTTAACTAATTTGACGCTTTTCTAGTTTAACTTGTACTATTAAGGCTTCTGTGCTGTAACCACTGTTTGAATTTCCAAGGAATATATTATATATTTAATTATATTATATGTATGTAGTTATTTTTGTCGGATTTTTTACGCGAATTGCATTAGTCTTGTGTATTAAGTTACTTTTTGTAGGTACATTTTATAGTTTCCTTGCCATTTTATTTGATCGCATTAGCATTTAGGTATCGATTATGGATACTAAAAAGTAATAAAGGGACAGAGGTACTGTTTTAAAGACTTATGATCAGTGTGACTTGGTGATTTTACAAAATTAAATATACACAGTAGAGGAAAACTAGAATTATTTTTGTTAGGCAATCGGCTAATTAATTGATATTAACGTACACAAAACATACCTGAATTTACAATAATATCATAAATGATGTTTTATTAATCGTTGGGGATTACTAATTTTCCGGTTCGTTACGTAATGTTATCATCTTAATACATACAATACATCATTGCTATGAATAGAATATCGAATATTTTTACATATCAGGCCGATTAGCGGCCTGGCCGTGACCTAATGAATTAAAACAATATTTTTATTGGCTGTTGTCAACTTTTTTATTATTTATTAAAGCCTAGTCTCTATTTTGCATCATAAATCTTTATAAATGGAAAATGATATTATTTAGTTTTATAGCGTCTTTCTATGAAACCATCGGAGTTCCTATAGTAAACAAATTGTTTCATGGAAACTAATGATAAATAGCCGATACTATGTTGGTAACTTTGTACTAATAGATAACAACTCATAAACTAAGTACGTGTTAAATTCTTCATATTTTTATACAATTACAATAATCATACTATGTAACAAGTACCTATATTTAAATATATTCTAGAACGAAGTCGACAACTTAATCAGTAAAATAAAATAAAACGTAATACAGGTGTATAGATTTTAATTATATTAATGAAAAAGTCGCTGACTAAGAAATCAACCCGCAATGCAGTAGGGGTAGTTTCTAACAAGGTCGAGTGTTGTTGGTTTGGCTTATAACAGCGTTCGTGTTATTTAAGACGTTTTCGTTTTATAAAGAGTAGTATTTTCGCAGTAAAAATACAAAAGGTCCTACTTTTTTATGGTTCCGTACGAAAAAACTAAAAACGGAACCCTTATAGGATCACTCGTGCGTCTGGGCGACCGGCGTTCACAGCCAATTTACATTTAGTTGTTTGGTACTCATGTACTTTTTTGTGATCCAAAGACGAAGGTATAAAGTAAAATTAACAAAAACTGTTTCACAAACCGTTTCGTGTGGTATGTCAAATGAAAGGGCTTGTTGTAAGGATCTAAAATATGTTTTTGTTATAGTTCTACAACGATAGTTTTAAAATTATTCAAGAAAGAACGAAAATTAAAGCCAAAAATTGACCATTCCCCCCTTATCTCCGAAACTACTGACGCTATAATTTTGAAAAAAAGTACGGAGAATAGTTCTTTACTTAAATTTGGTCTTAAAAAAAACGGCAAAAATAAATGTAATAGAAAAATAACGGTAAATACATAATTAACGTACGGAACCATCTCTAAGCGAGTTTAACTCGCACTTGTAAAGTTTATTTAAATCTATATCATCAACATAAGGTCTAATGTACATAGGTAGGTACAGCTACTTACACTTGTAATTTCGTAAGAAGTTTTAATTATCACTTTAATTGGGCGTTGTTTGTTATCGTTTGATAAGAGTTTTTTTTATCATCGTCAGAGCGCTTCGGGCGAATGAATAACTTATAAAATTCCGGTTTTCCTTTAAGCCCTCCAGCCTCCAGTAATTCGCTCATTCGTGCTTATATTAGCCGATTCCGCTCTAGACATACTTATTAGTGCGCTGCTGCTGGGACCCCGAAGAATACCGCTAATGAATCCAAGCTAACTTAATGTCAACAAGTTTTGTAAGGTTGATACAACCTCTTAACATTTATTTTGTGAAACAGGTTAACATGGATTATTAACGAAAGTCTTACTTAATTCACAAGTGGATTGTTGTATATTTAGATTCGTTCATATGGTCCAAGTTAACCATATCCTAAATTCCAAGCCATGGTAGTAAAACTAATCCAATATTAACACGAGTTCAAGATAAGAAGCGAAACGGTAGCCAAGATGCGATCTCGTAGATGAAGTAAGAGATAATCAGTGAGATAACATGTAGGTACTAGGTACACATGTGACATAATGTTATTGTTATTATACGGAGGCCTTGCGTAAGGGGATAATAAAACATTAGAAAAACCGTAAACGTTAAAATTAACGCAAACAAAATGTAAAACCAAAACATTAAAATGATAACTAATAGATTGGAAAAAACAATTTTTCAACTCAATGATCGATATTCAATAACATTTTAACCTACATTATTCGTCCTGGTTTCTTTATCTTTCTGTCCGCCATCTGATTTACATTCGCAATATAATTAATAAGAATCATCAAGAGGCGAGACCACCAGTCAAATTGTTCGCCCGGCCGAACTGACACCGGCGACCTCAATTTTTGACGAGCCCACGAAGAATCTAGTTAACCTAATTATTCGCATCGCCTACCGTAACGCAAAAGTTCACGAAATACTTGAAAATGTGTCGATAGAATTGATCTATACATAAAATAAAAACTTGACAAGTGCGAGTTAAAATCGTTTGGAGAGAGTTCCGTACGTTGGTTATGTATTTAATGTTATTTTCCTGTTTCATTCAATTTTGCCCTTTTTTTAGGGTTTCGAAGAAAAATAACACATCACACATTTGAAATACATCTTATATTACTAAATTACACGCGATATTTGTAATGTAGCACATCTGTTTAAAGTACAAACAAATACATTAAGTATTTAATAAACCTGTTTCCCCCTAAAAACTTGACATCTTTTTTGCATACGCTTACAATTTAATTGCACTTAGGTCTTGACCCCATGCAACACAGCCACCAAACTTGACTTCATGCAAAACCGAGTTGAATTTAGTCGTGTCTTTTGTTACCAGTAGAAAGTGGTCGCGAAACGAGTGCTAAACGTTATTGTATGGTAATTGTTTTGCGTTGAGGCACAGTATATAGATCTATACAGTAGTCGCTCTTCATACAAACGGTCGAAACGCGCGCCATACCTACGCACATCGGAATAAGTGTAGTAAAGGGCAGTATCTGTGGCGAACTAGCGCGGGTTGAGCCACGGCCGAGGCCGAGCGGCCCACGGTACAAATAACAAATTGTTTTAGTTTAGTTCCTTACGGCGGCTGTGGTGACCGTGTGCGGCGTGTGACTATTTAATAAGTATGGCAAACAGGAATACAAGATATTGTGCGGTTTTTGGGTGTTATAATTATTAAGTCACCCAGGATTAGCATTGTTTAAATTACCTGGAGACTCCCAAAGGTAAGACTATTTTTATATACGTATCTACCTACAAGTACGTATTATATAGTATATATAATACTATACAATATAATATAATATGTAATACGTACTTATAGGTAGATATACATAATATAATTATTGTAGGTAAGTAACTTTAAGTAGGTATTGTATAATTATTGCATCATTGATTAATATCAACTTTATTATTGTATTGTAATTATTAATAAGAAATCAAATTATTATATTCAAGGTCTTCGGTCCTGCCGAAGGATATCAGTGCATGTAGGATAAATAAATAAAAACAAGTACGTATTGCAATAATTAGGTACCTAAATTGTTTATTTTTCATAAGTCCACCGAATAAAATGCCTAGATTTATAAATAAAATTTGCCGTATTGGGGCGGCTTAGAGTACTAACCCCAATCCCACGCCGGATGGGTGTCGTAAAAGGCGACTAAATCCGGCCCGCTGGTGGTAGGGCCCCTCGACGGATTATATTGGTAATATTGATTTTAATTGTTAATTAATACCATTATTAGGTACTATTATTATATCTCCATGGGGTTCGCCTGGATAGTTACCACCCTTGAGTATGATGAGTCAGCCGCCAAATGACTCGTCGTGTTCCGGCTGGGGGCTTGAGAGCCAGTTCTTTCTTTCTTCTTCTTCTCTCTTTTTTGGCCGGCAACGCATCAGTGATGCCTTTGGTGTTGCTGGTGTCCATGGGCGACGATATCCACTTACCATCAGGTGGATCGTCAGCTCGTTTGCCGGTTATTTACATAAAAAAAAAAAACTAATAAATGCAACGTTTGCAGAAATTGTAATTTGTAATAATTGTAATTTGAATATTTGCGTCTAATTTGTCATTAAAACGTTATTGCTACTTGCTACTGTAACTTTGATTTCAATGTTATGAATTAATTTAGCAATAGGTATAAAGTTTATAGAATCGGACAGTTGTACCTTTTTTATTTACCTTAACCTGCAAGAAGAACTTACCATGCCCTAAGAGTCTCTGTCTCTAATACAATACTGAAGGCTTACGAACCTTCACAGTACTAATAAAAACACAACATATTTTTTTATGGAACACTTCCTTTTTATTCATAACTAGCTGACCCGGCGAACTTCGTATCGCGCCAAACTATTTTTTTTCTAAAATAAAAGTAGCCTAAGTTACTCCTTGTTACATCAGCTATCTGCCAGTGAAAGTCCCGTCAAAATCGGTCCAACCATTTCAGAGATTAGCCGGAACAAACAGACAGACAGACAAAAATTGTGAAAAATGTTGTTTTGGTATATGTACTATGTATACATCCAAATGCACCTGGTAAAAAGCGGTTATTTTAATATTACAAACAGACACTCCAATTTTATTTATTTGTATAGATATAGATATAGATGAATTGCATTTATTAAAATAGAAAATATAACATTTTTAAATACAAAACTACAAAGAAACTCAAGTCGTTTGATAAAATTAAAATACTGTCGGCGGACAGCCCTAGCGCGCGGCTACGCTCCGCGCGGCTGTAGGCAAGTTTTTCAAGAATAGGGCCGAGTTAAAGTACTGTATGTACTGTGGTTGAGGGCACCGCTACATTGCGACCGCAAGTTGTAACGCATATTACGCTTTTGCGTCGCCACAGATCTAAGATAATTTACTTAATAGGTAAAGTACTACACTATAAACTAAAACATGTTAATAATTGCTAGGCAACTGACTTGAGGATTAGCGATAAATATGTAGATTATTGAAAAAAGGCTGTATGCTAAACAGAGTCTTTAGCAAATAATTTCTATATATTTAATAAGACATGTATGATTCGTGATGGAAATTAGACAAATTTGTATTTAAATCGAAATGTTAAGTGCATTTTAATTTAACTAATTTACAAATAATGTTTAAAGTTAAAACGTTAAAACTAAAACGTTAAAAGTTAAAACTAAGTTAGATAAAGTTTTTTATAGCATGTATTTTTAACTAAAAGAAATACTTTGCAATAATAACAAGTTCTTAATTCAAGGTAACGATTGCAAAATTTAAGAAATTAAGGTGGATTACCTACTTAGTGTTAAAGAAGTTTTTGCTCGGATTTAAACTAGATTTTAGTGTAATAATGGATAATTGCTGTTTAATTTCTCATAATGATAATATTTATTTTTAGCTAGCTTTGTATCAACATTTACAAGAGGGGTTTAACCTAAGTAGCAGCGAGTGGAATGAACGAAATCCTTCGTTTAAGTGAGCAATCGAGTGTAGCACAATGTACACGTGTCCTAAAATATATTTTTTCATACAAAGCGTCCGCCGTAACTCAATCATCGTAATTCAGTTCGTAAACATAATAATCTTCATTGTCTTTGACATGATTGCAATTGAAACAATGTGCTCCGGTTTTACTCTTATTATCATTGTGCTACTTCTTGCTGTTCCATTGGATAATCTGACGTTCCTTTGTCAAACTTATCATATCTTTACACAAATGAATTGTTGGCATCTGGAATCTAAAAAATTAAAAGCTTTTTAATCGAGAAACATACTTGATTTAACCGTTCATTCAATTTCTTTTTCTTAACTTGTAATACACGATAAGTTGAGATCTTAACAATGGATAAAGCTTTCGCAATACCAATATATTTATTCAATATTGCTACATACATGCATTGCAAGATACATTTGCAAACTATAATAATACTAAACTTAACTAATTATAGTAAATCAAATTTTCTAAGGATTTTTATTAGTATTTATTCTAAGTATTAATTAATGCGTAGTTTCAAATGGCAAGGAAACTATAAAGTGGAATTTAAAATAAAAATGTACTCTAAATAAGTTTTAATATTTCTACAGAACGACGGGACGAAAGCGACGAATCACTATACGAATCTGCTGATTGTCATAGTGACGCAATTTCTGCAAGTGATGACGCTCTGCCGCGTCTCAGCAAAACCCCAACAATAAGCAAGGAATCTCTCAAATTAGCTATAACTGATGAAGAAGTTGATAACGCAAAAAGCAAAAAAGGACACCGAAAAACTATGTCGCTATCAAATCCATTAGAAATGGTTAAAAGTTTGGGTGACGAGTGGTTCGATTCAAAGAAAGATCTCGAAAAACACAGTGATAAGAAAAAGTCCAGAGAAAGTCTTTGGAGTGAGGAGGATAGAGATTCAATTCATGGATCTACGATTCGATTGGATCAGATAATAAAAAAGAATAGCAAAAAAGATGATAAATATATTCCCGATAATAGGAAAAGTAGTACCACAGATGCTCCTAAAAGAAAAAGTAGTAAGAGTTCCTCCGTTAGTGCTTTAAACTTTTTGAGGCGAAAAAAGACACCTACGTCGATGAAACCAGTTGAAGCAGTGATTGAAGTCGTCGACAGACTTATAAGCACTGATGAGATCTTGAGGCATACAAAACTATTTTTAGAGGAAGAAAAAAGACACTCGGCAGTTTGTCACAAACCACCAGCCGAGACTGATTCTGATGAAGATGTTCCTAGTCCCAAAGTTATTGGAGAACACCGAAGAAGATTAAGTCGGCAGACGTCAAGGAGCAAGAGTAAAGTTAGAGGAAAGAGTCAATCCGTCAAAATTAATACGTTACGGAAGTCTCACAGTGGAACGTTAAAGAAATCTAAGAAGAAGGGAACGAAGACTCCTTTGGCAGGAAGAAGCCGCCAAGCCAGCATCGTGGAGCCAAGTCCTATGGCGAAGAAAAAGAATTCAGATGCATTCAAACAAAACTCTTGGCTCTTCAGCAGTTCTAGAGGTAAGATGTTTTGATAATTGAAGTCTTTATTGTGGAACTCTAAGGTAAAGTTTATACATATTTATTACTTTTATTTTGCGTAAGTATGTAAAATAGTAAAAATTCACAGATGGTTGTAAGACCAGGGCTGCACAACCATTGCCTGTTATTAAAGGAAAACACGTAACAACATAAAGTATGATAATAACTTCCGCGACAAACAGTTTCCCCAACGAGTGAGATCATTACATATTAAAGCTCCAAGTCAGTTTATTTAAATTATCAGCTCGATAATTTACTTGAGTGTTATAATATGACATACTAAAGGTACTGTTCTCATCTTAATTAAGTCTCATCTCAATTTAAATTGTGCCCATAGTATTTTGTATTAGTTGGATGAGAAAACATTTCTCTTTCCCATGATGCAGGATTGGCAAGCTGCAACTAATCTTTCAAAGGCAAAGGTCGCTAGAGATGACGTACCACGCGTAGAATGCAGAAAGGCGTCGTGTGTGTTCGGAACAAGGCTAGCTGGACTGGCTAGTCACACTTTGAGGTCGCGCTTCAATAGATACGAAACCATTGAACACTCGTTATTAATAAGTAGCTCTTGTCCACGGCTTCGACCGGCATTCAAGTTGACATGCTTGGGAAATTCCGGCATTTAAATCTAACTGAAATCAACCTTATTAATATACATACTGAAAAAGCTCTTTTAAGCGTAATACTTCTAACTTGTAAAGTCGAGAAGATATTTATAATAATATAAATATTTATAAGAGAAGGCAAACTTCTAATGATTTCCTGTTTTTATTCTATACTATCACTCATTTACTTTTTGCTCAGACAGATCCGTTCAAGCGTTTAGACACGATTGAGTAATAAATATCGGCAAGATTAAATATTTAAGATGTTATTATGATGAAATCATTGCCAAGGAAAATACAGATATTAGCGAAGTGCACTGGACACAGTACAATATTTTAAGCGATAAGATATAAATGTCCTCATTTTCCAATGCATTGCATACAGTAGAATGAACCCGTTTGTCAATATAGTGAATTCATAAAGTTTAGCTCCTACAACCTATTTGTTAGCACATGCTTATGGCATAAGCTTCTATTTCTATCTTCTTCTACTTTAAAACATTTATAAAATTTAAACAATTTATGTTGGGCTAGTGATTAATTAATGTCCTTAGGATATAAAAATTCCACCATGTCACTTGCCTGGTATGAATGTAAGGTCGCTGTTGGGCTTGGGTCTTCTCTCACATTTTAAACATAAAATCTTGGCACTGGGAGTATTGGCAGAGTTTGCACACTTTTGTAAGGATTCGTTGCCTGCTAAACTCTGGTCACTCGTAAGTAAACAGATGCTGGAACCATGTCGCTTGTATGATTGACTATATACATACTTATTACTTCACAATTTTTTCCAATCATTATAGCAGAAAAGTTATCTCATGTCTCTGCACATGGTACATTACGCCATTACGGAAGATATGTGTACGTTACGTCACTACTATTTACTATTAATGGTGACATTCGAAGATAAATTCTCAGGAGATACGTCTTCATCATAAACATGTAAGACCAGGATCATCCATAAAAATAAATTATTCATATTGTGATGCTTCTTTTAATTTTCTTTTAAAACAGACCTTTTTACTTTGAAGTTCCAATTTGTAGCCGGCCTATATTATGTTTGGTCTGATCATGCGGTAGATTCGCACATCGCATACACTGAAACAGTAATTTAGTTTTAATTTTAGAACATTTTTTTCTTGGAAGCAGTCAAAATTTAACTTCGTCATACGACCCAACCGGAAATGATCAATTGTATCTCTCATATAAATATAACTTCTCGTTAGGTATTGAATACGAAACGAGACAGTAGTAAAGATGCCAATAGTAAGTCATCAGTCATCACTACAACTAACTTTTAAGCTTTTAAGCTGAAACGGTTCTAAGAAGTCTCATAATTAAGTCGATAATTACTTGCAAGTTGATTCAACATTTAAGATTTATCTCATCCGGATATAGAACTAATGATTTTCTGAGTAGGTACACATATGATATGGCTACCTCTTTAATTTATCTTTAAACAACACTCAAGCCTTGAGTTGTCGAGTTAAGAGTTGTCTTGATCGATCGTCGACCAACTAACTGTTGTTAATTATTTTTGTTTGTACAATTCTCGTTGTACTATCGGCGTTAGACTATAAGGAGAAATATGTTTCTCAGCATGAAATGCAGAATTTTTTTTTCGACATAAAAGATGAAAATTTTAAAATGGATTTTGCATTACTATCTTATTCCTTATATTAAGTTATCTAATAATACTTAAACTATAAATGATATGAAAATACATAAAAAACATACTGAACTTAAGTCAGTACATCGTCAAATCGCAATAGATTCTGCTTTATAATTATGATCTTTGAACCCAACTGTCTTTTTAGTCATTATTCTCATTAATTTAACATGATCACTTATACTTTGGTAGAGGTGCTTAAAAACTAGTCGGTTCTGTTTACTCTTCAACGACATGACAGTGCATATCGTTCGTCCGATTATTTTATAATTGAGAGTGTGAGACTTATAACGGTAACATCGCATCAATGTTTTTGCTAAAAGACAATTTTTATTGTTTTAATGTGGTGTAGTTGATTTTCCAGTTTTTCAACTTTGCCTTGTCTGTCCTTATTTCGCACCAATGCAACCCCATGCCATGGCCATCATATCCAATGAAGTGGAAATATCATAAAAAACAAGTTAAGCAATCTAAGCCAATTATTATTTTCTTTCTAACCAGCAAAAATCAAGATGGTTTGAATTTTATAGACTATGCGTCAAATCAGTTGAACGTTATTGACCGATCTGTAGATCACGAAACAGCACGGCGTGTAATTGTGCATTCGTTAAATGTACGTTAAACGTTAACGTTCAATAAAACGTGACTGCTCAGTCGTAAATTTTAAGGCTCGTTACGCATGAAAACTTGCAGAGCGATAAACATTAGATATTCCTTCTTGTTCTTTCTTATCTATCCTCTTGTTATTCAGTTTGTGCGTGGTTTATACCTTCTTCTGTTATATAATGTCTATGCAAAGCTTACTATTGACCGTTACCTTCCTCAAATCAGACCACAGTTTATGTTGTGGTTCTTGATTCATCTGCCTGAGACACTAAGTTGATTCACACCTGCAAAATTTGTAACGGTGATACACCTGAATTGTATACAAAATTGACTTAAAATTGGAATATTTCATGTAAAATTGGATATTTGTCATCTCGTATAGTTAGAGCCTTAAGAGATTCCAAACACGCGCACCCGATTTTTTGTAAATACGTCTAGAATTTTAATGTCGTTACACACTGGTCTGCTTTAGTCTTCGATTAACCTTTTTTATAAAGATTATGACAAGTTTAACTGCCATGCGTTGTGTAGCTGTGCCTTACATTTATATTGTCTAGTAATATCTCTGTAGCCTTGGATCTTGCATCTTCCTTTTCCGTGCGATATTGTTATTTATCCTCAATACCTGGTTTAATATTATGATGTCCGATACTTGAAGACTGTTGCATTGAAGTCGTAGTAGGTTAATTGTTTTCTCTGCTGTTTTTGACAACAGAGTCTCCTAATATGTCACGGTGTCTAAAAGATAAGAGTTCATTGCGGATTAAATTTAAATAGTTGTATTCTTTAGCGATTAAGGCAAAGCAGCAATAAAGTCATTTTGAACTTCGCATGACTTTCATGTTTTGGGTGGTCGCGAACATCGGCTAAACGATCGATTGACCAAGATTGGAATATCTATTACACGACCCAGTTAACAAATGTCACCTTTGATGAATTGATACACATTCACTGATAAGCTTCATTGACTATAGACATAGTATTCTTTTCAGCAGTACCTCGTTAATCAACTTGAGACAAATCATTAACAGTACTCAGAACTGCAAATCCTTTTACCAGGGATTAGAACATGAGGATCAGTCTATTGTTATTCAGTGATACACAAAATTAACTGTGTACAATGAAATTGATACAATCTCTTAGCCGCGCTGTCACAGTATGTATGGAGCCTACAAAATGCAAACGTTGGGTTGTTTCAATTTCACGGTTTTATTTAGCTTGCCCTGTTTATTTGTTTGTTTGGGTCAAATCTTGCAAACCTAATTAGACCTACTTCTAAGGACTGGGAACTCTGGACGACTGGCGAAAGAACACCATAGAGGGCAGAGACAGTCATGATAGCAACTGGTTCAGACTACTATCCGACAGGAGAGGTAAGAAACAGAAAGTGGCTTCCAGACCAGCCCACTCTACACTCTCCTGTCGTCACTGCGGTAGAAACTGTCGCTCCCAGCTTGGTATTTATAGTCATGCATAGAGTTGCCATCCACAAGATGCTGTTCGAATCGTCTGTTATAGATGAAAAGGCCGTAGACAGAATTAAATAAATCTGACCTAGTTTGGGTACGATACAGGTGGCGTAGCTTAGCTTAGCGTGTTAGGTGCACATCAATAATTATTTGTTTAGACTGACAGATGTTTTTAGCATTAAGTCCGCCTTTGTTTCTTTTACATTGTTGTAAGGTTCTAAAGTTTAAATAAATAAATTTATTCCTATTAAATAGTTTATTCCTTTCCACACCAGTGACGACGCTCGATATTCGATTTGCCCTTTTGGGTTCTACATTGGCGAATTAAATTTGCGCCCGCATATGCCGAAACCCGTTCAGCTCGCGATGATTAATGCTCCCTGCCCGCCGCCCTCCCCGCTAATCCTCACTATCACATTGATATGCGCGCACGCGGGCCAACGGGAAGTTCGCCACACAAGTATACCAGTACACGAATGTCGCTGGGTCGCTGCCCAGTTGTGGGATATATGGGATTGTATGGTTGTTTTAAAGGTGTAATTGGTCGTATATTTTACATTTGCTATGAACTTACGTATATTTATTTATTTATTTAGGTCACCAACATTCCATACACTATAACATATTAGGTTAACAAAGTATAAAGGTAAGTGTTGGAATAATTATATATATATATTGCTTTTCGCAAAAATTTTCCTTGCTGTTGTTTCTGCTTGAAACGATCATACTATGCTCCCAAGATATTTCGCATCATCAACTTTGAAACCTTAGTTGGTACTAATAACTTGGTAATGAAAACATGTGCAGACTGCGCAGTGCTTCTCTTATATTTAGAATTTCTTCGTCTTCCGTTGACCAATATGAGAACTCAAAGTTGTCCTTTTCGTCAGTGATATCTTATGTTCTTTCTCATCTATATCATTCTTCAACAGGTCAGCTGCAAGTTTGCTTTAAATTGAGCAGCATTTCTAAAATGCGTCATTAAATATGAAACTTAAGGAATGTCCTAACGTTAAATAGACTACACGTTTTAAATTTCTAACGTCAAATGCGACCGTCTTTTGGACTATTCTAAGTAACGCTAGTACGTATTACGATATGTCAGATACTACGCACGGACCGCTACATAAGTATAAATAGCGGGCGTATCCTCGCCGCGTGAGTCACAGTGACCGAAACGGTGCGGCATTGTCTCCGTTCGGTTCCCGGTTGAGCTAGCTAAATTTGGACTGTAGAATACCTTTGATATGGACACTGATAGGTTTCATGATGTAGGAATACTGCATTGGGATTTCATAGTATAGGAGGACAGGAAACTGTGTTGTGTGTTGAATGACTATCGTTGCTGACATGTTGTACAACCTATCTAAAATATTAAACATTAGTTCGGATTGTTGTCAAGCATTCACGCTTTTTATGTAAAAAAAAATGGTTGTCTGTAAAGTCGGTTTACGGACGGTAGTTTAACGTGACAAAGTCATGACAAAGCTCCGCTCCGCCCTGCTCCGCCCCGCCCCGCCCCGCCCCGCTCCGCTCCACTCAACTACGACTCGCCTACGGCATCAGCTACGATACGCCGATCGTAGCCGATAGTGCCTCTCTCTCTCGCTTTTGCCGCTCTCTCGCTCGCGGAACGCTACATTTTTTCATAGATGCGCCCGGCGCTCATCGTTTTAATAGACGTGATCACGTCAAAAAATACATAAATACAGCCCACTAAGCTATAAATATAGAGAAGACATCTCAAACAAAATATGTGTCCCTGCCGGGAGGTTCTATTTTCAAAATTTAGCCCCTGTTCTCCTTTCAAAATCGAACGAATCCATTGGACATTGAAGCCGCGCGGCGTCAAATCATTGGAACATACATTGTGTTCGCGGTGTCTATTCTATACGCTAGTAATAATACTTCAATGATACAGCCCTATTTTTTCCAACCGATTAAGGGTATACTTTGTAGAAGAAAATGTATTAGGACCTTCTTGCTCCCCCTAAAGACGTCGTATCTATCGAGTTTTAATTAGTTAAAAGACATGCAATCAAAAAAACTTTTTTGACTAGTTTAGCTTAGCATATTAAAACATAAAAACATTCCTAAAAAATTTTGTATGTTTATCCTGTGTAATCTGATCTTAATTTGTATGGTGGTGCGAAGTAGGAAGCAAGTTCACAAGTTTATGAGTATCGGTTTGAAGTGTATTGGGACCAGTGAACGGTTAATAACTTTTCCTTATCCGATACTCAGAAGGGATCTATAAGTCGACTTAAAATAAACTGTATTTAAAAAGAACACACACTCACACCCCCGCATTAGGATTTCCAGTGCAGCGCGTGGCATGAAATGAGACATCATAAACAATCACCATCGAAGAAAAAAGATTTATCCGTCACATTAATGCCTGCCCCCGCTACATCAAACTCAGAATCCTTTCCTTGGCAGGGTAGGTGACTAGCAACTGAATGATGTGTAACGAAAATAAATAAGAATAAAATCAAATTAACTTCACTTCTTACGCACAACCTAAATCTATGAAACTCCAAACTAAAATACTATAACCGGGTTAGACCCGTAAACGTCTACGTCTGAGTAATAAAATAATTCAACATTTTAAACTTTATGTGATGAATGATTTGTAGACTAGATTAGTTGAAATGGGATGGAAATTATCACTTTAAAAGAGACTTCTCAAATTCACACTTCTCCAGCGTAGAAAATATGTTCTAATAAAGATATATTGTAAAAAGAGTTTTTTACAATTTTCTTAACAGTAAACGATATCTTTTATATTTATTGTAACAGTTGCAATCCCTTAATCTCGCACTGCTGGACTCATATCATAATGTCCCTTACCACCACGATACCACCATGGTTGCCAAGTGCTGAGTGACAGACTCTAATCGCCTTACATTATCCTAGGAGTAAATCTATATTGTACTGGTTTTGCATTTTGTATTAAATAAAATATTTATTTTCATCTTTGTCAATGAAACAAAGAAAAGTGTAATAGAAAGTATTATAAAAAAAGTATTAAAGAAAAGTATTATAAGAAATTCAATTGTACTTTTATATATAAAAGTACAAATACAACTGTACCTGATATAACATTTTATATCTCACCGAAATTCCTGAGCCATGGAATTCCCCAATTGTATAAAAAAGCCCTCAATAGCCGCCGAAAGCGAAACATGCAGCCTCCGACATGCAGCTCGGACCTCGCGCGAATCATCTCGGCGGGGTGAACGACCGGCCGACGTGACGTCACGAGTCCGTCACGCCGGCGGTACCCCTTGAGGTGAATCACGGTTAAGTGGTGGTTGTGATCGAATGGGGGGTGGGGCTTTCCGTTTCGCTCTCTACGTTGCATTTGCATGGCTCGGGCGGCGTCTGGCTGTCTTTAGATTTAACACGAGTTTTTCGTAACCTTGTCTATTTACATGGTTATAGGTTCGATTACGAGTCAAGTGTATCACACACGCATACATATTTACATTACATTATACATACACGTTATTACAATACGTTGTCTGAAAACAGAAAGTTATTGGTATGACGGTTTTCTGGCCCTGGTTCGAATCAGGCTTACGTCAGTTTTTTTTATTGCGGATTTAGTAAAAGAAAGCACTGGGCATGCATGGTAGACTAGGATCTTCGTCCTGATATTGTGAGCGGTTCAACAAGGGGAGAGAGGATTGTGATGATTATGATGATTCGGTTCTTGCAAAGTTATTATAAGAATATAGGAATAAATTACATATCCACTTGAATACATACAAAATCACATTAGATAACGATCCAACCTTGGTATGAATGTAGTTTGATAAATGTAAGTTTACTTGTCGAAAATCGAAATACTGAAAAACTTTTAAGGAAACATCATGCTAGATATACGATTATACTAATGTAGATAATTTAGTAACCTGTAGATCATGTTGGTATAATTTATTAAAATGGTTTCTAAATAGACGCTGTTCCCTTCACAACTAGGTATGCAATAATTTGCAACCATATGTTTCTCATTCAATGATACATGCGAGTACATATATCATGGAGTGTTTTAACTGGCATATCTAGGTCATATTAATCTTGCTTCTCACATGTAGACTGGATTGATCTGGAAATCTAGATTATATTGGAAATCTAGATTATTTTGGAATGTCCTTTTTGCTTTTTAATGCCAAAGGAATTCCTTATATTTTCATTTATAAGCTTTCAGTAACTTCCTACTCACGGATTGGTCAATAATTTATTATTGCCGGATGTAGTCAAGTATTCTATTTAATTCAGTTGTCAAGTGTTTTCCACTGCAATCATTTTATAATTACAACTCTGTTTGTAAATATTTATCACACATAGTTATATTGCTGCGTCAGTCAGAAGTAATATCTCCTACTCGTTTATATCAAGGAAAAGGATTGATTTATTTGAATTACATCTTACCGAAGAATCAGCAATAATGTTCGACACCTATGCGATCGGATCGTAGTCGAGCTGCAAACCCTAACTCTTCTTTTAACTTATTGAAATCAGTCCATTCACTCTTTCTGCCGCGAAACACCTTTATATTACCAACTGTTTTACAGCAAGGCTAGCCTTACCGTGAGCAAACTTCAAATATGTACCTATAATTATAAAATGTTGAAGATACTATAAATATTTACTGTTTAACACCTGTTTAGCTTAACTTAGCCTCAATTCGTACACTTATTAATAATCATAATTTTAATGATCATCACAACCTGAAACTGTCCCATTCAAAGATTCGACCTATGTATTTCCAATAATGAGAAAGGCTTACAGATGAAATCCAAACAGCTCTATTGCTCTAATCTACAGATTGACTTAAATACGATTTCGCTCATACAGAAAGATAATGATAGAGAACTCACTTATGTTGTAGGCTAAACATCTATATTAATTTCTTAAAGAATTAATCATGACGTCATTATGTGGTCTTCATCTGTTATTTTAAAACTACAATGGCAGCTTTTTGCGCTAATGCTTGACACGTCTGTTCAACACGGCAACGATTGTTTGTCTGTGTATGTATGTATTAGTAGAAAATTATAATGCACATATTAAGCGATGATCTCACTATATAACTAACCAATGCGCAGAATCGAATCATCCGAATGAACCGACAGGACTAACGTTAGAGTACCTAATTATGTACAAATTGCGTTTCTTCCTGCTGTGCTTTTTGAAGTGAAAACTTCTTTAGTACGGGGGTGACTTGAAATTTTATGAAACGAAACTGTCGGTGGAGACTAGAGATGAGTGGAGACTTGACTTGAGTTGAAGTCAAGTCAAGTCAAAAGTCAAGTCAAGTCAAGTCAACTCGAGTGGAGTGGAGTGGAGTAGTAAAACCTACAATTATCATCTTCCCGAAATTTCACATTCGTCTCATTATCTTGAAAACAAAATTTTTGAAGGTTTCACTTCTAACACGTGTGAATTGCACACATTTTAATTTTTTATTCAAAGAAGAGGGCTTTGTCACATAAGCGATTATGTCACCCCTGCTGTGCTTATCTACGTTTGAATACAAAAGATTTAGAACGGTGCAAGTTTTCACCATCTAATAAATGTTAAGGTATTTACCTTATCTGACCCAGAAAAATAACTGTGTCGTGGCTGTGTAAGTGTCATTCTGAAATAAAATATCTTGGCAGTTATCATAATACGTACCTAATACCCTATAGGTACATTTAGGTAATGTAAAAGTGTCTGCCTACTGTTTTTATTTTACGATGCAGCGACGTGTGACGCGGTGCGCCATCTAGCAGGTAATAGCGAAACTACGCTAAAGCTTTTTCATTTCAACGAGGAAAAGGTTTGTTGCTCTTTTATTTTGTTTATAATTTACTTCGTACAAAGGTAAGTGAATTTCTATTCTTCATGCAATTCAAAACGCTGTAGACATGTATTGTTAAAAAAAAATCAAACAAAATTTTCATCAAATAAGTATTTTTGTTTAATAATCATTTTACATGTTTCTTATTAATATTAAATTATTAATTTACATTTTTTTTTACTAAGATGTGTCGCCATCTAACGGCGAATAGCGATACTAAGAAAAAGTTTTCAGGCGATGCATGTCATGAAATTAATATTCTGTTTAATAAAAGAAAAAATAGATCTGTTGTTGCAAAAAGTTTTTTGTTAATATGTTATTTATTTCGGTACGTGTTGTAATAAGTTTGTTTTTTCTCCTCAGCAGAGTCGAGGCGGGAGGGGTCTACGGATGAGCCGTCTGCGCCTGATCTTGACCTAGACACGAGTGACAACACTAACAAGGAATTACCGGAGAAGGAGCAAAGGTAATTTAATAATAAAATTATTTGCTTCTTTTGAAAAGTACATGCATTTAGCGATTTTGTTGAATTCTGTTAGGCTAAAACCTTTCTACAGTATAGAGTACAGTGCCATCTATTGCGTGTTTTGTGAAATCTACAGAATTCTAGATGGAGGTGTTAATTCATTGAAAGAAATCTAGGGGAAGTAATGACTTGTATTCATGGAAGATCTAGCAGCAGTTTATTTACTTATTTGTTGTGATTGTCCAGTTGGCGCGGCGCGGTAGCCGGGCGGGGCGTGAATCGCGCGGAGAGTTGCCGCGAACGCGACGCGCCGCGACGCGGCAAGCACCGCAACGCCTCCGACCCGAACCGACTCACCGCGCACCATAACCAGTGAGTACTCCATAGCTTGTTGTTGTTGTCTTCTGCTTTCTTCTTTTTACCTGGTGGACTTTAAATTATAAATTATTTAATTAGTCGCATAAAAAATATAATGTCAAACAGCCTTACTTATAAACGTTACTTAAAATTTAAGAAACTCTTAACAGCCATTTAAGAATATTTTTTACTTATAAATGTTGATTAGCTCTAATCAGTTGCTTAGAGGCGTTCTAAAGTAGCTGTCAAATTAATCAATGGCGAACCCTTGTTTAGGGCGCTAAGTAACACAATGGCGGCTTGAATATTGTCAGCTGGTCAGCTGCACAGCATCTGTTGTACCGTATCTACCTAGGACTGAAGTCAACGATGTTTTTTACTAAGGTGGCTAAGGTTTATTATTTTGTCGTTTGTCATTTGAGTTCTTTGTGTTGTTGTGGATTGAAAATAATTTTATAAAATGGACATTTTTAAAGAATCTAACAGGTAATTAGGTATACTATGTACGTTTCGTAATGAAATAGAAGAAATAAAGATTAGTAGTAGTTTTCTTGTTCATCCCAATTAGCAGATCGCAATATTTTTTTTAGTACAATTTTCCATTTTAAACACCGACATTCCGACAGTCACAATCACAATAGAAACTCTTCAAACAAAACTTCACCAATACACCGAAAACACCACGTTCTAATAAGACAGCTGACTTTTTATTGATGAAATGTTGCTATTATGAACCTTATGTACGACATTTGCAGCAAAAAAATGTTTTTGTGCTGTCAACATTTGGCAGTGTCCACAGAGTAAAATATTGTTTGAGTAGTTAAACGTTAATTAGCTAAGTCAAGCTTAATTAACGTTTTTAAGTAGAAAATATTTAGTCATTGCTTAAGGCGTTAAGAAGTGATTAACTAATCAGTTGCTAAGAAGGTGTTTAGTCGATTTTTATAAGTAAGGCTGTAAGTGTTTATAATTTACTAGCTGCCAGGACAGACTTCGTTCTGTCAAAAGTTTTCATTTTATTTTGAGATGTAAGCTATCCTATCTTTCAAGTTGGATCAAACTGTACACGGTGTGCAAATTTCATTAAGATCGGTTCAGTAGTTTAGGAGTCCATCGCGGACAAACAACGTGACACGTAATTTATATATATTAAGATAATGTAGTGGGAATATAGCAAAGCGGAGCTATAACAGACCGGACATGGTTTATGATACAAGACAAATCGATCGATGTACTCCGAAAACAAACTGAATTTAATATAAAATATTAATATGAGAGGGTTTTCGGTAGTAAATATGAATAGCAATGTTGTTGCAAATACGCCGATTTTCTTCTTTGTTCTTATTCATCAATCAATCATCTTTATTGTGGACTAAATTCAATGACTGTAGAAGGAATAGATTAGGTATGTTCTTTTGTTTATTTGAAATTTGACCCGAATGCATTCCGCATTGATACGGCTGTTTCTATGGTTTTATGTATTCAATGGCATTTAGGCGTCACATTTCTTACTAAGTACTTAGACCAGCATAATTAGCTGCATTTTAGCATCAAGATGGATTAAGCCGTAGTGTTCCTAGAAGCCATCGATCACATCTAGGAGCTTATGTTTTGTCTTATTCCACATCCTGTCAAACCTTACAACGTTTCGACATATCTATTTAAAGCAGATTCCTTCGCCCAGAATAGCATCATTCGGTACGTAGACGTGTCATTACATGGTTTTCTCTTATTTCCGAACTATCACCAAACTTAATTCACCGTTTGCACCCAGACTTTAGAACGTTACAACTTCAGCGCTTTGTAACTAAATTTAACCTTATTGTCGTGAAGTAGGGTTGAGAATGCTTTCAAAGTTATCGGATTTAGTTTCAGCAATTCATCAACCGATAAGTATCTAAAATCCAACTCTATCCACTTCACTGTAAAGTATCTTTTAACGTTGCGGCCATTGTGAATAAATGCATCGCACTCGCAATCCGAATCATACCCTATTGCGTTGTTACAGAAGCTTTAATTTGCATTAAAAGAAGTTACCAGCCTTTATAGGACCGTATTCAGTATGCGACAGTATATCTCTGAGGGATCACAAGAGATGACCAGTTACATGCGAGCTGTGGTAAGTGACGACGGCTCGGAGGGTGACAGGTCTTGGTGAATGGTCGGTGAAATACTACAGGAATGTTCATTACGTTTCAGTTTTCAGTCCGTGCTCGGTCGCGTTCGCAGACGCACTGCGGTCGTATTTAGATAATTATTTATAATTTATTTATAATTACAAATTATACATATCGTTGTGAACATTTCGAACGGTTGAGTGTTGCCATCTTGAGTGGTACTCGTAGTTTTCAAAATGTTGACATAGTGTCATTATATTTAAATACTTCTGAACTTGGTAATTATTTGAAAAATGATATAAAATTCAAAAGAGGCTAGGATTTTCTCATCTTGTTAATGGTAATATAATGATAGTAAGGTATGTGATATTGATATACATACATAACATACTATATTTCCGGATAACTGATTCAAACCAACTTGGTTATAAACTTAAAAATAAATATAAATAAACAAAACAAATTTTATGTGGAAATTGTAAACATGTGGCAAACAGTCGTTTATTCATATGGAACTAATAATAAATCATCTATGCATTCCACTTGGTCTTCTAGAGCTGCAATAGACGTGAAACAGGACGATATTCAACAATCAACAATCATGTTTGTATAAGACACAGATTGAAAGCCTTGGCAAACTCACACACAGTCTTATAGGACAAATAAACTTACACTTACACTTCAGCACAAGGATAGGGTAGTTGTAGTTAACAGAGACATCCAGATTAGAATTTTTGCAACCAAGTCCTAGAAAATGAACTGTCAATGCCCTAGCCGGTAATCGAACCCGTGATCCTTCGACGAGCGACACTACTGACAAGACACAGTGGTCTCCTCAATAAAAAAATATGGAAGTTATTATTTTATTAATGTCCAATATTAAATAATGTTCGGTCAATTCTTGCAATATTCGCGTGGGACTCGTCCTGTCAATGAACTGACTTTTCAATATGAATATTAAACACAAACATGTATACCTCTAGGTATACATGTCTGTGATATTAAACGACTGTGTAGGAAGTGACGTAAATAAAAAAGTTTCTACTATGTATATGTACCTAGTACCTACCTGTACACAAAATTGGTTTGATTTTCGTTCGCTTGAAGAGATGTTCCTTGTTTTTACTACCAGGTATTTTTTAAATATTTGGCATTAGGATTAAGAGCATATCATAGTATAGCATATCACTTCCGCCACAGAAACCGGATATAGCTTTTTATATTGCGGCCCAAATATTCTGCTAAGTTATGATCTCGAAGATTTTACACGACTTATGGACGATTATAAGGTTCCCTGATTGGCTAAGTATTGTCCTCTTCATTGACAAGTTATTTCAGCGTTTCTCTTACCCTTAGGCTTGTAGTCCACTGTCGATGATGGGCACATCCAGCTTCTTCAACTCCTGAGAATTCTACAAGAAACATGAAATAGTCATTGCTTGCTGCTCTAGCGTATTAGAAACGTTGTTCTTGGAAGTTATTGCATAATAAATAAGAACTTTTATGGACAATAGTAGAGTCGTTCTCGTAGGCATACAAAATTCAGGCCGCTAACCTCCCAACTTTGTCTCCCATGGAGACATATATATACGCAGTGCTAGTTGAAAACCACATAATCTGCTTATAACTTTAAACCTCTCAGCGGCACCCTTCAGGAATGTTTCATTATCAATAAACTACACATGGACACGAGGCAGCCGTCACACGGACGCGTGCTATATATAAGTGCACTAACTGGCATTCATTATTGCTAATGATTTCGGCCGTTGTGGTACTCTTGGACTCCTGTCATCGATAGCATGTGCAAGCGAAATTTTGATGCTATGGAAATTAAATGTTAGCGTAAAGACTTTGTATAATCTCGAAGACAGGGTTATATTCTTAACTCATAGCCTAGTTGTAGTAATCGTAGTCATCCCGGCTGCAAGGTAATATTCGGGATAAAAGGGGATAACGCCATATTTTAATTATAAACCCTATATTGCCTATATCCGGTCGAAATTACTAGTTTGTCATCCACCACAAGCTGTTAATGATATCGTGTTTTCAGTTATGTAGTGATGTAATACAATTATATTATCGATTGTTAAAATAAGTTGCTCTTTCAAGACATAAGCAATCAAGACTTACGCCCCAACTGAGAGTCACTAACGGTTACTATTCTTTAATAAGGAGCGATTAAAGCAACAGTTAGTGACTTTGAGTTAAGACGTAAATGTCAATTTTCCGTGACTTTTAAGGGCGGGTTTAGGTCACACTGTGCTATAAAATTATATACGATACTCGTGACGTAAGTAGTCTGTCATTGCACGGCGTTTGCTCGGCCGCTAACTTTACACCCGTGCAGTCTAGTAGTAGACCACAAAAAAGCTATTCTTTTTACTTTATCTAACTTTAATTATAATTTTCTCAAAGCCTTTTAATCTTTTCATCTCATTTTATTTCATCAAGCGCTTAAACCTTCGTCGTTTTCATAATTAAAAGTTCCTTTATTCTTACGTCACCGCCGTTGAAAAATTAACCCCGGAAGTTAAAAAAATACATGCCTTGGCTAGGGAAACGGCGAAAAAACTAGATTACAAGTTCGTTTGGACGAAGAATGGACGTGTATTCTTAAGAAAAACGGATACATCGGAACATATAATGATCCGTGAAATCAGTCAACTACAAACATTACAATAGAAATTCTGTTTGGTTAATTAGCTAATTTGTTCACAATTATTGTTGTTTATAATAATATCATATTCCTATTATATCATTTATATTAGAGCTATTTATATTGTTATATTTTATATTATATTGTTTATTTTTATATCATTATATTTACAGCATTATGGACCTACTTAACATTTATTACCAGAATACAAGAGGCTTAAGAAGCAAGACTAGAGAGGTACGACTTAATATTATTAATAATAATTACGATTTGATTATTTTAACTGAAAGCTGGCTCAATGGAAGTATATTCGATGGTGAAATCTTTGATAGCAGATACATAGTATATAGACGAGATAGAGAGGATAGGAATGGTGGAGGGGTAGTTGTGGCAGTGCGCAACAATCTGGTATCTTGTCGTATGACAAAGTGGGAAAGTAACTGTGAGGACCTCTGGGTAACTGTTGAAGTTTCAAAGTCAGGCAAAATCACACATATTGCAGTCTGTGTTGTTTACTTGCCACCACCCATTAAAAAGGAGAAACTAGAAAGTTTTTTAGTAAATACTAGTAACATCATCAACATGAATTTGAACAACCATATTCTCCTAGCAGGTGATTTTAACCTACCTAATTTAAAATGGACACAACTTCCTGGTGTTGATTACTTGTATCCATCCAGTAGCTGTAATAATATAGATTCATTATTCATCGATTTCATTAATGAAAATGGGCTAAAACAATATAATAATATTACCAATGTTAACCATAACACACTTGATTTGATTTTAACAAATTCATTAGAACTCTCAATTACAGAAAAACAAAATCCAATCAGTATAGTTGACAAACATCACCCACCTATTGACATAACTGTATGTATAAAAAAATATAAGATATTAAAGGAAAGTATTAGTGAAAAATATAATTATTATAAAGCTGCCTATGATAACATAATTCATGATCTGAATGAGGTTCATTGGTGGGATTTACTGTCAAAATGTATTGATGTCAACGCTATGTTACATATCTTCTACATAAAGTTGAATGAAATTATAAGCAAACATGTACCTAAGACAAAGATTAAAAATAAAAATTACCCAATTTGGTTTAATAATAAATTGATTTCATGCTTACATCGTAAAAATAAACACCGATTAAAATATAAAACTCATAAAAATCCTCTTGATAAAATAAAATTTGAATCGTTACGTGATTATTCCGACAAATTAATAAAAGACTGTTACAAAACATATATCACAAGTATTGAATATAATATATCCAAAAATCCCAGGTACTTTTGGACTCATCTCAAAAATATGAAAAAATCATCTAATACTTACCCTGCTAAAATGTTTCTAGAGGATGAATTCGCATCAGATGGTGATAGTATCTGTAACCTATATGCAAAATATTTTTCATCGGTATACGAAAATAACAGTCTCCTTTGCAATGACGTCCCTCAATCTAACCCCACCAACACGCTTTGCTCCATCCATTTCACACAATTTGAAGTTTACAAGAAACTAAAAAGACTCAATGTACATAAAGGGGCTGGTCCCGATGACCTACCAGCAACATTTATAGTACGATGTGCAAAGCCTCTAGCGCTTCCTCTAAGTATTATATATAACAAGTCGATTGCATCCGGAGTCTTCCCTGACCTTTGGAAACGTGCAAATATTGTACCAATCTATAAAAAAGGGGGTCGGGAAAACATTAGCAATTACCGTCCTATATCTATAATTTCGATTTTTGCAAAAACTTTCGAGGCTTTGTTGCATCCAATTCTCTTGCATCATGTACAACACATAATTTCTAACTCACAACACGGTTTTATGCATGCAAGATCCACAGTTACCAATCTGTCGAATTTCATAACATTTCTTACGGACTCTGTAGATTCTCGCATTCAAGTCGACTCAGTATATACTGATTTTTCCAAAGCGTTTGATAGGGTTAATCACAATCTGCTGATAAAAAAACTCGGAGGTTTTGGTTTAGGAGGACCATTATTGTCCTGGATGTCATCATACCTTAGAAATAGATCCTCATATGTTGTAATTAAAGGACACACATCATTCCCCTTCAATGCTACCTCAGGTGTACCACAAGGATCAGTTCTGGGCCCTCTTCTATTCAATCTGTACTTGAATGACATCACAGATGTTATACTCAACTCAAAATGTTTTATATTTGCTGATGACTTAAAAATAGCAAAACAAATAAAACGTGTTAGTGATATTAATGAACTCCAAGATGATATCGATAGAGTAAATGAATGGTGCAAACGTAATGGAATGTCTTTGAATCCCGATAAATGCTCCTATATAAAATTTACCCGCAATCATAAGTATTTTAATTCAGTCTACAAAATCAATGACACCACACTTACGGAACAGACAACAGTACGGGACTTAGGAATAACATTTGACGCTAAACTTAACTTTATCCAACATATTGACAACATTTGCAAAGCGGCTAGGAGCTCTCTTGGATTTATATTTAGGAACTCAAAAGAATTTAAAAACTTAAGCACAAAAAAACTCCTGTTCACTACATTGGTCCGTAGCAAACTAGAATACGGTGCTGTTATTTGGAACCCAAATTATCAAATTCACAAAAACCGTATTGAAAGTATTCAAAGACGCTTTACTCAATTTTTTTTATACGGGAAAGAAAAACGAGCACCATATACAGATCGACTTAAAACTTTTAATTTAATGACATTATCTGACAGGCGTAAAATACAGGACATGCTGTTTCTTTATAAACATCTTAACAATATTTTTGATAATCCTGAGCTACTTAGCCGATTTCTAATATGTGTCCCAAGGTATATGCCGCGGCAACCCAGATCCATACTCACACACAAAGTATACAAAACCAACCTAGGGTACCACTCTTTGATTCCAAGGTTGTCCAGATTGCTAAAAGAATTTCTCAGCAAGGATGGCACCATCGATGTCTTCCATGATAAGCTTTCACAGTTTAAAAAGAAAATACATAGGGTACTGTACCCAACTTCTACAAAATGCTAGCCTTCTAGACCTAATTTATTGTAAAAGGAGTATATATGTAATTTTATTAAATTTTATATATCACTCAATTTTATATAATTATATATTATGTATTTATTATTTATTTATATTATATATTTATTATATATTATTATTTTTATTTAATCCTAATTGTATTGTAATACTATTTTCTTTGTATTTAAATAATTATATTGTAGACTTTCTCTTTCTTTCATAACTAGTAGCTAAATGTATCGTTTATGCACTTGTTTTTAGTATTAGATGTGTTTGCCTATAATTGAAATTACTTGTACCCATACTTGTATCTCAAACCTACATGTTCATACAATGTAATATAAACAATGTAATCTCGTTGGCAAACCTGATTAAATAAATAAATAAATAAATAAATAATTATCTTGGTATTAGGTATGTAAATATAATTTATTTGGAAATTCAAAGTATACCACACACATGGGAACATTGTTTTCGTTATTTATATTAATAGTTAAACACGAAGAAGTCACACTAAGTATAAGGTAAATTAATCGACATCGATACCTCGACTGCGTATCACAGCACATCCCTACTCTGCAGTGCTGTAGCATACACCGGCAGACAATGCGAACGTTTACAATAGACAATCGTGCTTCCACATTTCTATAGCTATACGCAACGATAACTTTACACCGCCTCCCGTTGCTGTCGTATTGCTAATTGTGTTCGGTTCGTGTGTTCATTGAATGCTCACAACACCTATGTAGATGTAGGTATGGTGAAATTGTTTTGGTATTGTCGTCGGTGGTTCAGTTATCTCGTGTACGAAGCTTCTGTGTTTAGTTGCAAAACTCGCGGGGAGGACTGTTCCTAAACAATATGGGATAACTACGCTGTACGCTGCAACATGGTAGATGGAAACTTTGGTCTAGATATGCTTATCCTTTGTTTGGGTGCTATCCCTAACTTTTAAGCTGATATTTTATAGCTATCCCTCACGATAAAATGAAATATAGCTGACATAAAAGATTCAATTCGACTCTCTGTAGAGTTCAGAATAAAAAATATTTTTCTGAAATAAGTTCTTTATCTGTGTGGATATAGAAACTACATAGTATAAAAAGTCCAGTCCAACCGTCTCAACTTTTTTAAGGGCTTACAAAATGCACTACCGAGTTTTCGTAAAAAAAAGCAGACAAAACTAAAAAAAGCTCTTAAATATAAAGGTTTCTCTACAAACTAAACACAGCGTCCAACGCTGCGAGTAGCCGACAGAAGATAGGATACTTAGTAATAAATCAGAGACATTTGCGAATAAAAAGGGAACAGAATCCTTTCCACTTTAGCGGCGTGAAATTCTCTGACAGTATTCTTTTCTGTACCACTCCGGACGGTCCGCTTTTCCGATAGCGGAAACGTCGCGAGAGTTTCCGATAGCGAAGTGGGGAGTAGGAGGGGGGGGGGGGGGGGGTAGTTATGGAAGGGGGAGCGAGCGCCGCAATGCAGCTGAGCCTGTGTATACACCTGGGGTCCTACTTACCCTACTGTGAGTTGTGACTGTTCTACATTAGTTGAGTCCAGTTGCCGTAATTAGTTAGCTAATTAGGTATTTTATATTTTCTTTTTTTATCATAAAATTGCCGGTTTCCTTTAGAACTCGTAAGAGGGCTCTAGTGGATTACGTATTTAACTTATTAAGTTTTATATTTCTATCCTGGACTCCTGGTAACGTTATTTCAGTATCATTATGGGTGTCAAACAAATGTCATATTATGTCAAGTCTTTTGAGATTGGTTCACTGAGCCGTGTGCGCACGCTTCATTTCTTACCAACGCGGCAATGATATTATGTAGTAGTAATAAAACCTCTTTAAACAATTTGTTAATTCCTTCCTCATTTTTTAAAGCCAACAGGTGTACTTGTAGGTTTTAAAATGTTTTTCTTGGTGTTCTTACGCACCAAAATAGCATTCACGTTAAACGTTACAACGTTTACGGTTTTAGGAATTCCGGTGCGAGCGAGGGCACTCGTAAACATAAGCCCCTGCGCACAAGTGCCGTTATTTCGCAATAAATATCACAATTTATTGTTCTACAAGTAAAAAGCGTGCGGCGGGAATGGAATCCGACAAGGGAATAATTTTGTCAGGTAATGGAATTAGAAAAAGAACGTCTTTCTCCCAAATATATATGACAGTCAGGCATTAACTGTGCAAGGAATTAAATGCGTATTGTAATGGTGGCCACTCACGGTCAGTCCATCGCGTCAAATCGCGTGATATACAGCCAAAATTTGATCGTGAATGTGAAAAACTGATGGCGTGATAAAAAAATCTGTATGTCAAATCGCGCCATTTTGATATATGTCATTTGGCGTGGCTCCAAAAATGACGCGATGGACTGACCGTGAGTGACCACCATAATACTGCATACAGAGTGGTCCTTGTGAAAATTCTATTCTATTTCTGATTCATGAACATGTGGATACAATGACAGGGGAGATAATCAATGATGGATAAAGGCACGTCGTCCATTGTCTTCTTCTTCTCCTATCCAGGCTTACTCGTCTGTCCACATGAAGTTGTAAATGCTGCTAGGGACAACAGCAATTCGACGGTGAAGAATCAATATGGTTTAAATCAAAAATTCACCTTTACAGGAAATGAAAGAAAAACATTTTTACTGTGATGATAAGGTTACTGAAAAAGTTTATATTATTAAGGGATATATTTTATATTTATTTATTTATGTATATTAAACCATCCATATTGATTCTTAACTGTGAAACTGTTTAAGCAAAAAAAAACAGGTACCTAATTATGTTGTCCGCTTCCGCCGTTGTCTCAAAACGCTATAGTCTGGCCGGCGGCCAGCCGCGTCACGGGAGCCGCCAGAGTGCACTGACTGGTGCAAGCTTTTCACGATGCAATCACTGTTTGGACCTTCGTATTGTATTGTGTTTGTTAATTGTTTTATTTTGTGTGTCTGGAAACAATCAAATGTCTATCTACGTTTAGTTCCGCGGTCTGCTCTAGGGGTTGGCGATTGGTACTGAGCTGGTTAAATAGGAAATCTGTTTGAGAATCAGTGCTGTGATGTATCTATTGCATACCAAAGATTTACACGCTTTACACGCTGAATTTTTGCTTATATCCGATGCTGAATCTTTCAAATATTACGTATTTCTATAAAATTGGTCAGTTGCTCCGAATCATTATGATTTGACAAAAATAAGAAATGAGTTAATACACAAATTTGTAACCAGTATATCGTTTTACATTGACATTAGTATGAAGCATTTTTTTAAACAAATATTACGTCTTCAACAGTTCAACTCAAATAATCTTAAAAAATCCGCTGGTAGGTAAGATTCGTCCTATCTCACCTACCAAATAAATGGTATTGTAAACAAATAACATCTGCCTGCGCCACAACGCACCATCATCGCGCACTGAAAACTGAAATACATTTATTCGTATCTCACCTTCCAAGGGCAAACCTCAGTTTTGTTGTTATCGATAAACTTTGCTCACACCCGTATGTCCCAACTAGAAATAGTCTACGGCATGTTTCTCCAACGATCAGCACTGAAGATTCCATTTCAGGTTCCTTATCATAGTGAGATTCCTGCTACATGGTTACCCATTGTGTGCCGCTTACAAGAGTCTTGTGAATTCTGCTGAGGTGGTTTGTTATCAATTCGATCATAGTGGTAGATAACAAAAAAACGTGGTTAAAATTGCTTCACTGGTCAACTTAACTCGTTATGCTGACCCAGTTATTTTTTATTTAATGCGCACAGCTTATCCTAGATCGTGATCAAGTAGGGTTTTTCTTCACTGTATTTTATAAGAAAATATTTGACGTTAATCAGAATTTTCTTTTCTTCAAAACTTTGTGCTCGGGTTGTATGTACTAAATTCAGTTCGTTACCTGTCATATAAGGCAGATAACATAATTCACGTTGACCAAAACACATGTCTGACGTCACGTTTATCATAACGGGCTATTACCACCGGCCATTGTAGATCGGGATTTTGTGCGATAAAGATTAATTTGATTGAGTGCTACCTCGCACGCACGAACTGTATAACAGCTGTGTTGTTCTGAAAAGCTTTGAATTAACGTCACTAGTCACCAAATGTCGTCACACACTGCGAGTGTTAATTTTATGATTATTATGATCTGCCAAATGACATGTTTGATGTAGGACCCAAGAAAGTACTCAGAACATTTAGGACTTGTTACATTAGTTATTTCAATATTAGATTTGCAGAACACAAGAGTTTTCCAGAATTAAATAACTTTAACCTCACAAATTGAATAAAACGCTTTGTTGATCAAACAATTGTAACATCACAGCTCGCTGTATTTATAGAAATATTCGATGGAATGGAATTTCTTTATCACGAATAGTCTGTATTCCTTTAAAGGTAATTGAAAAACCCGCGCAGACAATCTGTTGATGAAGGCCTGCTGGTTTTGAAACAGATACATTTTATGTTTTAACGAATCGATCCACTCGCTTGAATTACTTTGTGTTTTTTTGTTCTTAATTCTACTGAAACTAAAAGTAGCATCATCGCAAAACAGAGAGAAATATTTAAAAAAACACTAAGCGAAAGACGTTTCTTCAGTCTCAAAATTGCGTAGCAATTTCTTTCAAAGGCTGCATTAAACGAATACAATGAAGACAGTTTTATAAAAATTATTATTAAAATATATTATAACTGCATAAAGTTTAAAACTTAACTTTTTTAAATACTTATTGCACAGTAACCCATAATAGACAACTTTTTTTTAAATATATTTGTAAATATATGTAACAATAAAATAAGTCTGAAAGTAATAAAATAACTTGTAAAAGATGAAAGCCAAAGCAAACCTGAAGTTTAAGTATTCATGCATTTTCTCGACCACTCGAGCACTTTGATTTATTGTTGCAACATCCATGTAAAAAATTGCGAAGTCGGCGAATAAAATGAAGACGTTTAAAATTTTTACAATGGAAGAAAGGTCTCGCATTTCCTCTGAAGATTCTGGAATCGTCAGACTGTTAGTCTGGACTAACAATGTAGAGTTGAGTATTTGAAAGTGCTCCATAAGTTTTCTGTACAACCATTTTTCGGAGTTTGTAGTTTATTATTGTTCAATACATTTTGCTTGCGCTTGTGAATGGGGATAATCGAAATTCGCGTACTTGGATAAAATTTAATTTTTGATTAACAACTACTTATCTGTGTCTTAATTGACTTCCCAGGTGGCTCCTGGATCGATGTAAGTTGGAGCATCAAAAGTACTCTTAATCCAATTAATCCCTCCTTACGACTTAACGACTCGTCTTAATTATCAAGAGGCTGACTGCTAACATTCCTCCGAACTTTAAAAGAATTCGTTAATTTATTCTTGTTTGACTTTGTCGCTCATATGTATGTAGCTTTTTTAACTACTACCAACACTTGATTGATGTGTACTTACCGTCATAATATTTCAGTTTATGCTGTGTCCTCGTGTAAAATTATGGCATTTGTTAGTTTATTACGTATCTGTATTATTTCACAACAATGTTTATACCAGCGTTTTATCAGAACCTGAATTACGACCAATGATTGCTCAGCTCAATGGTGAGTCGGCTCGAAGGACCAAATGTAAAATTAGACAAAAGCATGAAAAATGTCTCGCGACAAGCTCATATGTCATAGCAGGTGGTGGTCTTTGTTTTACTTCATTTACATATGTCACACTAATTTTAGATTCTATTGCATTTTCCTTAGTTTTAACGTTTTCATCACGTCTAGATTTTATAGTATAATAATAATAATAATAATAAAAGCCTTTATTCACTGATCTTAATAGATACATTTTAACTTATGTATTATCTGCGATTTATAAAACAATAAATATTTTAGTTCTTACTATCCACATTTTTCAGCAACCAGTTTGTTGATCAGGTTGTCTTTCGACATAGGCCTCCCCCCGTTTTTTCCACCAGATTTTATAGTACTATAAATTAATTCAGAATTTAACGCGTATTTCATTAATGTGCAAACTATCATAACTTGGCAAATTTTCTTATGGTTTTCAATTGGTAGTAGTTATTAATCTGTGGTATGGATTCTTGCAAATGTGGAACTCGTAGTTTTTGCATGTAGCTAACCAGAAAATCCAGACCTAAATTCTAAAAATAAAAATTCATATATCAAATTGTCGCATTTATCAAATTTGTCATTGAGAAATGAAGCTGAAACATGTTACTGCCTGCCCGTGAAGATTTCATCATTGGCGGTTCTGGCGTCTCCAAAATAGTTACTGGGTCATGGGCATCTCAGATGCGAGGAGATTCCGACTGATTCATACTTTAGAATCCATGAAACTTCCGGGATTTGTCAAATTGATGATGTATGGAATCATCTCGTATTTCTTCCTAGTAGTATCAACTGCTGTGTTACTACATAGAAATGTATACTATCAAGTACAGCTATGTACAAGTCATAGAGTGAAATCAACTGGGAATTGGAATCACTGTTTTTAAGTTAACATAGAATGGGACCTCTCTAGTTCCCTACGAAATTTTTGGGAATCATTCTGTGTAGTTTTTAATTTTTTATACAGTAACAAAAAATAATTATACCAATACAATAAATATTTATTGTATAGTTAGCATACGATTACTCCGTACGAAGTTTTTATACGGCTGTTGTACACTCAGATCTGTAAGGATATGACTCTATTATTAGTATTCGAAACCATTCTCTCACAAGAATACGTAATAAACGTAATTTGGTTTTTATAACATTATATTTTCTCGGCATGCGCTTTTGCCAAACGGAAATGACTTGTTGACAGATGAGTTCCCGCCAATTGATCGACCTGTCATCGTCAGCCATAGGTACATGTAAATAGATGAAAATTTGTTGAGTTTTCTTCTTTATTTTTACTTTTTAATTGAACACTTATTTATGAAATTCCTTAAATGCATAACAAATTATGGCACAAAACTGTTTACGCAAGCCATTTTGAACATAAGGAAATGAAAACATTGAAAACTGTGCAATGATCACATTCAAGAATAATATGAAAAGCCTTAATTAATTACCTTTTGAGTACAGTTTTGAGTACGCAATGTTATTGCGTAAACACGGTGCGAAAATGAATGAATTGAACGCATTTCGCATCGGTACCGTTAAAAGGAAACCCTGAAATAGACGAGCTTCCCGTTCGCAACCAGAGAAGTTTACGTTTGAGCCAAGTGTTAAATAAACGTTACTTTTTTGTTATTCTTATCGTATGTGAACCATTTGGAAAAAAAAGTTTCTTGTTTAAAAGTGATTGTCGTTGTTTATGAACTCACTGATGAACTGAGAGTGGTTGTTTTTGTAGCATAAAAGTAAGTGAAGTTTGATGCAAAAGGTGACTTTTAGCGGGTAAACCCCTTCAGATAGAGTCGGGATGCGTTAATTTATTTCAAACGAACAAATGGTCTTGCAAAAAATCGTATTCAATATTGTCCATAATTGGAATTTAAGTCGATCTTTCAATTGCTTATTTCTGTATTCATATAATATCTAATCCATGCAACATGTTTAATAAATAAATAAATAAATCTAAGTATAAAATAAAGATAAAAAAATCAATAATACGAGTAAGATGTCTTAATTTACGTAGAGTTATATTTATTTACGACATTGTTAAATGCTCGTATAAATTCCAAGACTAGCCCCAAATATACACTACACATTTTTCCCATAAATTCACATAATCTCCAATATCACGATACATTTCAAGGTGAAATCTACGTTGTTAATAAAATTTCCACACTGTTTTGGATCATTACAGCGGATGCGGGTAAAATTTATGATAGTTTCATATTCCACTTCTGTTTGGTTGGCGCCAATGTGCTGAAAATACTTGACGTATTGAATATTTATGCGATAAAAACTTGAATTCATCAAACGCGGCTCCTATCAGCGCACCGCAAAATTTACGAAGCGGTAGAACATGTCGGAAACACTAAAATTATGGACACGAGGCATAGCAATGAACTTGCAAGATCAAAGGTTGTCGAAGTTGAGAATATAATGTTTGAAGACCATGAATAAGTAAAGACAAGAGAAAAAGATGAAACTTTCTTGTGTAGTCACATTCAAAGCGTAGATACACATGTTTGCTGTAAAATTCTAATGTAATCAAAAAAATTTCTAATGTAATATAATTTATTTGGCTAACTAAAGGCGAAAATTACGTTGGATAATGAAAACTGAAGTGTCGTCTCTATTTACTTAGTCAAATGCACGGATTTTAAAATCAACAATAAATAACTATGAACACCCATTTTTTGACGAAACTCATCATCAGAATCGTCTATTTAAATATGGCACCTGAGCAAACCAAAACATCTCCAAAATGGCAAGGGAATAATATCATGAAAATTGATAAATTTTCATTAAGGGGTGACGTGCTAAAATATGTAAATTACCGGTACGGCGTTTTACATAAATGGCTGCTAACTGGGGATTACAAATTACGTGAAAAATGGATTTCTTTGAACAATGCTAATTTATTTTCACCCTTTATAGTTGCTAGTTAAGGATGAAGGGAAATGGAAATAATAATGTAACCATGCTTGATTTACCTTTCGTCGTTTCTCACGATGGAAATATCAATTAAACCGAATTTCACAAATCAGTGATTGCTTCGATTCTTTCGATTCATCGATTTCCAGTGATTAATCATGTTAATTAGATTATTAAATATGACTATTAAATTTTCAACAATAGTAATTACTAAATCCAGAACCAAGTTAAAGACGTCTTTACCGTGCCACAAGTTACCTTGAGATTTTGTCTACAAAGAAGATAATATAGCATATTACGCTTTATCAATGTTCAAAATTACTCTCGGTAAGGTATAAGGCTATTGTTGATTAGCAACGCCCCAGTGACAAGTTAAGGCTGACATAGAAAAGCTTAGGTAGCCCGGTCGTTTCAAGAGAAGCCTTACACGACTCGTGGAATACAATTTCTCAGCCTTATTCCACGTATGACCTAAAAGGGGTTGGCAAGTTAGTTTTAGCAAGCTTGCGTATGTCTTTCTAATAACATTAACCTAAATTTTGCCATGTACGTGCAAACTGTGGAACGAACTTCCTTCTGAGGTATTCCCAGAGCAGTATGACATGGGGTTCTTCAAAAAAGGTGTAAAAAGAGTTCTCATTCAAAAAGTAACATTGATCTTACGGCTTGCACATTACAAAATTGATAGTCACATTTTGTCCAAGTTTATCTCCATTATTTCGCACTGTACTAACTTTGCCGGCAACTGCATCTTTCAACTTCTACAAATCTGTTCAGTCGGTTTGCGTGATCAGAAAACAAACATACAATTTTTCATATCAAACCATCAAAAGGATGGTAAATAAAAATTTGAGCAATTGAGCATATCTACTATAATGAGGATTTGTATGTGCCAACAAATGTCATTTGATAACCTTAAAGTGAATTTTGGAGTACAATACTGAACGAATCAACAACAAGGGTTATGACAAGGCATAATGAAGAGTGGCTGTCGTTCGCTCCACCCTGTTTGCGCCCGTCAGCCGTGCCCAGGCTGCTTTGTGAGCTTGTGACCGATAGGGCGTGATGTCATGCTACTACACGATTACTGCGAGAAGGTACGGATTGGATTGAACCGGGGCACGCGAATATGTGTTGCGGGTAGATTGGGGACAGTCTGATATTGTCAACTGCTGTTCGTCTCCAACAAGACCTGGCACCAAAGCAAGAATCCTCTCTAGGTTGGCTCGGATACTCGTACGAAATTCGATTCTTTTATGCAATTCAAAAGTTATGCTTCCGAAATGGCTACGATCAAAATACTTGGCGTTCATATGTAATTTCCTACCTCTATTGCCTATCTTCATGATAGAAATAAACTTCTCGTTTTTATGATATGTGAAGTAGAACGGTTTGGTGATTGTTGGCTCCCGGTAATCATTGATTTTCCCTACATTATCTTCTATCGTATTACCATGTTGGTAGGTTGATACGTATCTACGTATGGTAATACTAAGATGGTCACTGAAATCATATCGAACCGTTTTTAGCCGTACAGCCGCCAATACAGCAGTGACCTGAACCAACAATCCAGTAGAGCCGTGATGTTGCGCAAACTGGGGGCAGGCTGATGCGAGGGTTGTTTATGTCATGAGTGCCATGACGTTTTATCGCGGGCGGGGCAGTTCGCCGACGACGTCCGCACGCATTTCTTTTCTGCGGAGAAAGATTTGATGTTGTGGTGTCGTGTGTCTATTGGGTAATTGAATTCTGTTTGTCGCATTAGCAAATATGTTAGTGTATCTATTGAAATGATTATTGACATAAGCTAGTTTTTTGGTTTTAAAAATAAAATTATGTAATGGTTTGATTAAGTTCAACACGGTTTATCTTTGCCTCATATCTTGTGAAAGCTTATATTTTTAGCTGAACTGGTTCCTTTAAACTTCACAGTTTGCTTTATTGATTGATCTCCCGTGACAGTTATTAAAATAATATTAATCTTCGCAAAATAAACGAGTTTGATATCAGAAAAAATGTTGACGAATATTTATATTAATCAATGGGTTTCAACAAAGGGACCAGTTGCTTTTTTATGAAGCATACCTAATTTATTTTTCCGCTCTCGTCTTAAATGCCCTAATCATGTTGCTTAGGGAAATTTTGGGATACAACTGCATTACTCTCACTTTATTAGATAATTCAAGTGAATCTTTGTTAAATCATTGATATGACGGTCTCAGTACCAGTAGGTTCAATTTTTTAATAGAATCATAGGGTTTAGATTCGTTCCTAAGCATCAGTATTAGGGAATCAAATAAAAGCCGGAGCTAGAGCTTCTAGTGGCACTTTGCGCAGTACTAATGGTTTGTTAGTCTTGTAAGTAAATCTATCAAAATAGTTTATGACATAAGTAACCGCCCTCGCTTTGCTTCGGTTTTCTTATTTATTTACACCTTGGGTTACATTATTGGAGTTTTAATAAGGATCTCTAATTTTTTTGAAAATATAAGTGAAAGAATTCTTCAAATCGGTTCAGTAGTTTCCGAGCCAGTAGTAGTGCAAACAATTAAATCTTTCCTCGTTATACTATTAGTATAGATGACAGAACCTATCGCAAATTCGCAAACAGTCTTACAAATTATGTTGGTAAAACTAATTTTAAATAGGCATATAGATCTTTTTGATGATTTCTCCAGTGCCACGCATAACTAATAATTTTGTAAGTATAATTATTATGGTGCTTGTTATATGACTGAACTGCATATTTATCTATTGCGATATCTTAATCTTAATATATATAAATTACGTGTCACGTTGTTTGTCAACGATGGACTCCTAAACTACTTAACCGATTTTAATAAAATTTGCACACCGTGTGCAGTTTGATCTAACTTGAAAGATAGGATAGCTTAAATCTCAATTTGTAGTCGCAATATTATTTTATTGCAAATTTTTTGACAGAACGAAGTCTGTCCGGTCAGCTAGTGTATAATATATTTTATATCTCATTAAAATTAAATCATATTAACAATCTACTAAATCTGATGCGGGCATGGCCCAAATCCGCCGCTACGTCCCGATCAAATCTTACATTGTATGTTGGGAAAACACTGAAAGATATAAATATCGGAGAAATGCAAAACCAGCTCACGTGAACTGGAGCAGAAAGACGTCGTACGATGAATAAACGAAAAAACAGATTAGGATACACTGTGGGATGGCTTCTTCTCAAACGGTTGAATAGAGCACAGCGGTTAATTAATTCTGTGTGAAATTTCACGTGTCTTGCCATAATTTATCTCGCGCGAAGAATTATTTTTATTGTCTTTTGTTATGAGCTTAGTATAATTGATAATTTCAAAAATAACATCATAATTATGTTTTAAAAACTACTACTAACTACAAAATTCTGCCGTGGAACGGTTGTTTTGTGTAAACTGAATAAGACCGTAGTCATTTTTCTACCTGTTCTCCCTAAATACAAGACGGATTGCGTACACGTTAATGTTAGTAATGAAGACCATATTGTGACGAAGATAAAAATAATCGTAAAACCCCACTCGTAAAACTCCAGGTGACCTTTGCCGCTTTTGCGAGCTCACTGTAGTTACTCTAGCGAATTTGGGAGGTCGCCCATAGCAAGTTTTAGCGATACTGTGTCGCTACTATCGCCCGCTACGAATGCGGCTTTCCGCTAAAATTTGAGCTGCAACAGAGCTTTCACAAATCGAGCAGTTGTAGCGCTAGAAAAAGTAGCAGTGGGCGAGTTTCCTTACGTATGTCCCTACGATCGTAAGACATACGTGTGTACACTGTACACAGTACATATCCGTCGAGTGTTTGCGGCCCAGCCCACCGTTCACTGTGGAAACTTACCACCGACGTGTAATTATGGTGCCTAGCACCGCCACGGGGTGGTGGTGGAAAAATTGCTCTAACGTTTTCCCCGTAAATTATACTGTGCTATAAAAAGATCGAATAGGTATTACCGATAATGTAAGGTAAGAAGCTCATGAACCTCATGGTGCATTCTGCTGAACAACAGGAACAATGTCGCATTATTCGTTTTGTTGGGGGTCTGTGGTACCTGTAACATCCAGGTTATACTCGTATAATTTCTACGATATTCGAGCATGATAACCGTAAAGGTATCTTACGGATTTACTACCATCGTTCTAAAATTAATTGGGTTATGTTTTTAACATATAATTATGGGTTGCAACGTTGGAAGGTTACATTTTCATGAAAATAATTAGTCGCCAGGATCTCGGATGCCACGTTTTCCAAATAAAGTTTAATTTTTGGATCTACACTGGCCAATAGTAAAATCGAAAACAGTATTGTAAAAAAAAATGAAAAAATGAGGCGGTTCAATTTTTGTAGAGCTTATAAAACTTTTGAGCATGAAAACTGGCTTGTATTTGCTAATTATTTCACAAAAACTCGAAAAAAGCTTATGAAACCATACAAAGCTCACAGCTAAGTTAATGGCGCGTGCCTGCTACCCCTTTTCATAAATATTATCTTCTGGACTTTGCACACTAATACGTAAAGATGCGTTCAAATCCACGAAGACATTACGTAATAATTTATCGCTGTTGTAAATTATTAACAATAAGATTTTTTTTAATGGTATGTGGAATCTGAACGCACAGGCTGCATTGTGGGGGTTCCAGGTTAATTAAACGCCAACTGGCTGAACCCACCTTAAAAAACTTAATAACTCCATTACTGACGGGGATTACGGATTACAGAGAAAACAATTGCCTGATTAATTTTTCCACAATTCAGTCATTAAATCAAATCAAATCAAATCAAAATCTTTTATTCATATAGGTATCACTGATACACTTATGCACGTCATTTTTTAATCTACCAGCTTTTCGGAAAGGTGCTTTGTCAAGGAGGAGAAGAAAAGCCACACAAAGAACGACAGACAGAAAGAACAACATAATGGACTCTCAAATTCCATTTAAAATATCTACCTACGGCTGGGCTTGTTAGTGTATTAATTGAAACTATACGTGATAATAGGTATACCTAACCGGTTGGTAATCGCAAACATATAACCTCGTGAACTAGTCTAGTTTAAAAAAAGCTGATAATGATTTTAGTAATTAATAAAATCATCAAGACATTTAAAATAAATTGAATGCCATTTTCACATTTTTTTGTTCGTTCTTTTTATATTCGTTCTATTGATTTGACGGGATTGAAGTTAAGATACGAAAAAATAAATTACTGTTTATACGGGGAAAATATTTTATACTTCAGCTGAATGACAATATCTGATACAAGACGTTTTTAAATAGTTACTGAACACTGGACACTCTGGACAACTGTCCAGATAGCGGGTAAAGTAGTTACTAATTTACCTTTACCCGCTGACCGCGCTTTACAAGTATTCGTTTGAACGGGGGCTTTATTCTGAAGCTTACACGATACGCTTTCACTGTATTTGTCAGTCGCAGTAGATCCTCAGACTTGGTCAGTCGACTTTGCTGACTTCGCGAGTTAACTAACACTAAGACTTAGTTATAACTAACTTTGTTATTAGTGACAATTAGTGGGTCTGTAGAGTGGAAGTGATAAGTCTTTGGTTGACTGTACAATGAGATGGGAGTAAGGGAAGTGTGATGTATTAGTTCGCGATTTAGCGGCAAGTTTGGTAGGTAAAGGTTACTAAGGGTATCCACTCATTAATATGTATGTATTTAAAAATATTTATAACGAAATAAAAATACTAAGTTCACAGTCTTATATATAAAATTTTATTAACGCCACAATATTTTAACTGAAAGTGAAAATAAAATTATTAATACCTATTGGTTAATGTTAAGCCTAATGTAAAGTGCACTTAAAATCTCGTTGAAATGCCTTCCCTTCTGGGTAATGGCGTTATTTAATTGCTGAGTATAAATTTTAATTACTATTAAATACATTAAATTGATTCGCGATTTAAGTATAAACGAGTAGATAAAGTACGTTCTGCAATAAAACAATTCTATTATTAATATACCTACTCGTAATATAATATTACACAGCTCATTCAACAATATTTCTACAATAAATCTTTAAAATTTGGAAAACAAATCTTTTTAGACATTGCCAAACACAATGTTATTGAAACTAAATTTAAGAGTAATGGTATGTGCTAAAAATAGGTTACATAAACCTAATTAGTGATTTAACCACTTAGATTCGCCCAACACATCAACAACATCTGTTCACAAAGTTGCTATACTTAGCGCCTCATTAGTATTGATATAAATAAAAAAACATATCCCAAGATCATAGATCGCGACCATCAATAATTGCTACCGGATAAGGGCAAAAAAAAAACGATCAATCCATCAATTATGTTGTTCTATACTGGGTCAATCAATTCAATTAACGCTTATGTAACCAGCCATAAACAGGTGAACAGTTGGTCTCCAGTAAATGTTAACGCCTAAATCGGTTGCTAATGCTGGTTCGATGTAGGTTTCCGATGTCGGACGCCTTACCCGGCTAAGGTGATCAGCTCTTAGACTAATGCTTAGCTGCGCACGCGTCTAAGTTATCACGGTCTTTCAAACTTTTGCTGCATACCACATTGAAAATGAAAGAAATATGTAGCACCACCTCAGTTTAAATCTGAGTTCTGACCAAAAATTTAATGAAAGAAAACCGTAGATCAGTAGCTCGAGCACGAATATTTGCGAGAAAGTATTCGTATGGTTAACGTAAGCAATTTGTATGGCATTTTTTCAAAAGCGCCCCTATCGTGCGTAAATGGTACTAAAATGCCATACAAATTTGACAAATTGCTTACGTTAACTATACGAATACTTTCTCGCAAATATTCGTGCTCGAGCTACTGTATTAATACGAGTATTTAGATGGATTAAAACTACAACTTATAAACTTGCAATTGTGATAAACTTCAATTAAGAAATTCAATTTTAATTTAAAATCAGACCGCTGGCCGCCATGAAGAGGCTGTTTAAGTCCACTTTGAGAAATACTGTCACTTGTCAGGTGATCACCGTTTTACGAAGCAGATTTTTACTAGTTGCTCTGGTTATAACGAACTTGTTAACATTTTTGAAACAAGACATTTCTATGATAAAGTAAAATAAATAAATGAATCAAGATGTGATAACAGGCACTTCTGGGAGTTTTGATACTCGCTAAAAATATTAGTATTTTCGTTGGTTTCAGGCATTAACATACATTATACACTTTTTGAATGTTTGATTGGCAATATTGTTCGAAATGATCAAAAGTGATTAACATGAAGTGAACTATGTGAAAAGTACTGTTACTGTTATTTACGTAACGATACCTAAAGTGAAGTTTGAACTAAGTGAAGTGGAGAAGTGAAGTGACGATGGTGACACCGGCGCCCCCTAGGGTGTCGAGGAATGTATCGCTGCCCGCCGGGCGCCAGCCGCCCACTGTCGGGATGTTGGCTCGAAGGACCATGTCGGAAAGGTACCATTGGATTGGTGTTGAATATCCATTGTTTAGAAAAAAATAAATTTTTGATAAATAGTATAACTTTCAAAAGGTTTCATAAGACTTCTTCAACATTCTTAGTGCACCGTCTTTTACCATTCGATCATATCAAGTCAATATTAGTCCAGTAACAATAGAGGCATTTTTTTAAGTTCATTGACTACAATATCCCACTAGCGATAAGTGACTATATCGTTCCTAATAGTAAAGTGCACTAACTAAATACAAGAACATTGACTTTAAAGACACCGATATTGTATTTCAACCGAAACATCAGCGCAGGTCATAATATATTTTTGTATTTATATTTTTAAAAGCAGATACAAAAATAAACCATGTCTGGTTTTTGTGGAGTACAGCAAAATCAATTATCCAAGCTTGCAAAAATCTCTTGAGCACAATGAATTCACTCGTAAATAAGAGAACACTGGAGATGACGTGTTTACCTAAATTCATCTCGAATGTAAAGCCGACGTTGATTCTCTGTTCCATCATGCTTATAACGAATATCGGGGAAACTTGTTGGACGATATAGAGACACACGATTATTTTTACTTTAAAAGTGTTATAAGATATGTAAGAGACTTTGTTATTACAGAAACCCAACTCGACAAAGGGCTTATTTATTTTAAGTAGAAAAATGAAGTAGACCAAGTCACATTTGAAGCAATAGTAAGATCATGTTCATAGGAGGGTTAAAGATGGAATGTTTTTAAGTAATTAAATTTGGTAGTCTGATAAATTAAGGAAGCAGTGATAAGGTTCTAGTAATGTTATTTGCTATTAATAGTGTACCAGTTTGCAATGAAACCGAAGTCTAAAAATATATTCTAGACTTTATGTTAGTTTCTGTAGTCATTCCTGGCACAGTTTTATTGCAAGTCTTCAAAAACAGATTCGATCGTAAAAATTAGAAAATAATGACTAGTCCGTATCCGAATATCTGGAGTGAAATCTAAACTGTTTTTATTCATTTCTTTGTTTTATTTAGAAATATTGCAAATTTTGTACTTTCAGAGTAGAAAGTTTTACTCAATAAATTGAAATGGGTGATATTAACAATTAAAATCATGCGATGCTGAAATTTTGGTGACTTTAATCCAAGTATCTTATTTTATTAAGTATCTTCTTTTCTCTCTAATCCGTTATTTTATCATTGGAAACTTTCAAAACCGCCGATATAGAATACACATATTTATTATCATAATTGCTTGTTGCGTTACGCTATGCAGCCGTCGATAACGTTGGCCGTATGGCCGACTTCGTTGTCGACATCTTGTTTATCCTTTTTCTTGTTATTGTTGTTATTTTCCAAATTAGTATGTTATCCAACATAATCTGCAAGGTTTCTGGATGTGATCTCATTTGATCAATGAACAGAACTATGTGTGAGATACTTGGCTTCTGAGTCTTTGGGTTTATTTTCATTCGGTGTATCAATCGTTCATTTGATATTTACGAGTATTTCCAGAACTTGAATATAAATCCAATGTCCAGTGTCTAATGAAATTTTATGTGCACTATTTTGATGTTAAATATTGTTTACTGGTCCGATAGTTTCGTATCAATTCGATTCTGTGTATCATTGTGGAATACAGGGTACAAATTATTAAAACACAGGGTATAATTGAATCATTTTTATAATATAATGGAACCAGTAACACTTTCAAATTGTTTAAAATTGCAAATAAGAAATGGATTTGGACATTATAAAAACTTTATACTATTGAGTGAATTAAATGCATAATCTGAATTAAAATAGGATAGTTTATCAGCAAGTAGAGCACATAATAAAAACAAATGTAAATCAATAACGGTTGATTCATTCAGGACCAGTAATGAAATCCCACATATTATTTACTGTAATGCATTATTTAGTATTCACGTAGGTTTTGATATTTTTAGCCCCAGCTCTGGCTGAGTTTGGGAGTAATACGCGTAGGCAGCAATCTGAATTTCAATTACTATTGCCTTAGCTTACCTCATGCTCATACTACATGCATACGTCTTTGTATAGCATCCTGCATAATTAATATGAATGATTATTGTTTAAACTACAGTATTAGAGTCTGGACAAGAAGATGAAAAAGCAATGAAAATTGTTTGGTAGCAACTAGCAGGGGCTACTTACATAAGTATATTTGTCCCATTTTTAATTTAATTTGAATTAATCGTTTAAGGCTAATTTTATCATTCTTATTTCGTGCTGTTTTTTTATCTTCTGTCTGAAATTCTGTCACGATTAACGTATTTTCCGCTGAAGATATCTACAGAACACTTTCCTAAAACTTTTTAAGTGCTCTGTAAGAGATTAGTCAGATTAGGAAAATTATAAAAATCACTGAATGCCTCCTTAACTAAATCATTATAATAGGGATGTTGACTAATTTTGGGATTCAATTTGATTTTATAGATAGAACCTTAAGATTCATGAAAAAAATATTATAAAAATAATAATTTTCATTCATCATTCAATATAAAATATGAACAATGACGTCATAAGCTCAAAGTGGCGTTTGAGGTCACGTGACAGTGAGTACTATTTTTAGCATTTTAAAATAACTATATTTAATTTATTGTGATTGTTTTCGATAAAAGAATAATATTTTAGGTGTTCAAATGTTTTCCTTGATACTTTAAACATAAATTTATTTTAATTTACTGATAGTGTCAACATCCCTATTCTTTTTTGCTTGTGTACATTATTGTATAATTTGTAATTAAGTTCGTCTCCTTAACTAAATAATTTCATTCATTCAACTTCCGTGCAAGGTTCAACATTCATTGGTCCAAATGTCCAACATTACATAGGATATTGATTCCATTAACACGTGTGGTCTATATTTACAACTGTAAATCGCAACGTGTAACACCCTCTCATAACGGCGTTGGATGTAGGTACTGTACTAGTCGTCAGTCGATGTTACAACTTCCCTGCGATGTTTGGACTGCCGCTTCCTTCGGCAAATCGACCTTTGATACGATCAGGTTTATTGCTGTATGCATCTGTAACTCGCCACGTTCTGCCGACTTCTTGTAGACATTGCTAGGGTTGTTAATTTTTAGCGTTAACGTTTATTCTTCTTTGAGCTTCTTAAAATATGATTCTATTTCTATAAAAACTCAGTTTTTTCATATATTTTTTTGCAATGTTTGTTGTCATGAAAATTATTAATATAATGCGTTAAACCACTATGAGGGGTTTATTTTATTTCCTTGGGTGTAGAATAATATGTATAAAAGAGCCAGTACTTTATTCCTCTTCTTTGGCTGGCAACGCATCGGCACTTACCATCATGTGGCTCGTTTTTTATTTGTTGGTTACTTGCATGAAAAATGCCTTTTATATTTCTTGCAACAGTATACCTAATGTATTTATGCCCAAATTAAAGGTTCATAATGAAAATGTCCGGTTTAATTTGTTTGGCAACCCTATGTATGCGATGTAGCCGTGAGTTTGTTGAGTTGTTTATGTTTTTTATTAAATGTCAGGTCTGAGCGATCGATTTTGTTGTTACTGATTTTCTGATGTGCATTACCAAATATTTAAGTAACTAGGGGTCTTATTTTCAAGCTTATTAGTTTCTTAACTGAAACAACCGAAAAAAATATTAATTTGACTTGACCGTTATTCGAAGCTTATTAATTTGAGATAGGCACTATGTTTCCCGCCTTCGATATATCTATCCTCTTCTTCCGTATTCTATCTCCTTCTAACATACCCCGCCAGAGGCAGAGTGGGGGGAGCGCGCGTTGTGAGCTCCTCCATTTTTATTCTTCATTGGCGTCTTGTTTCCCGCCGAGGACGGATGTGCTAGCTAAACACTAACACAATTTTCACTTTAACAAATATTCGTCGAAAAATATCGTGCTATCTACGTTACAGTGTGAATTTCATAAAGTGCTTATAATTCGGAAATTTTTGTAAGCAAATTACACGTGAGTAACCTTATGCTTCTAATCCTTACTCAACATTTCATTATTTTAATAAATTTCTACACTATAGAAATAATACGATATTGTTAAATTAAGTAGGTCAAAACGGCTGAATGTACAAAAGTCTACCCACATAGTCGTATTTTTTTCTTGGATCTCGAACGGTATATTCATTCGTGCTTATTTTCGGTTACAGTGTTTGTATTTAAGCACGTTATACATGAGTTTCTTTACGCTGTGGTGTTTTTTGATGTTCACATATTAGAATAATACGGTATTTTAGAAAATACATGGATTGAAACAGCTGAAGGTGACCTACCTACATAATTGACTATCAACTGTTTTTGGATTTTAACGGGTTATCCGTTCGTGGTTTTATTTGATTTCTTAAGTGTTTATTATTTTAGCATGGATAAAAGTGACATTACAAAGAATTCTGAGCCAATAGCGGGGCCATCAACGTCACGTAGAACGCGGCGGAGCAGTAGCTCTAGCTCGAGCAGCAGTAGCAGCAGTGACAGCTCCTCATCTACGTCTTCTGGTTCTAAGTCTCGTCGTAGTCAACGCAAAAAGAAAAGGGGGGGCAAACATAAACAAAGCAAATCGGATCGGAAATATCGCCAACTTTCAAAGGAGGTACGAGAACTTCGAAAATATTTGTCCACGCGTCATAATGAAAGTCAAGTGAGTACCAATGATTATAATTTAAATCAGGATGATTCTATATCAGTTACTTCAAATATAAGTCGAAATCTTTACGAATCGAGTGATCACGCGTCTAACGTCGAGGTACCTAGTGATAACCAAATTACCCTCAATATTCAAACCAAATTAAAAGAACCTTCCATGCCCAAGACCTCAGAGGCTCATTTAAAACTATTGTGTGACCTTCAACATTTGGATAGTAGCACCTGGAATGAGATAAGATACTCTGAAACTCAGAAGTTATATAATCACTCACCGGGTTATACTGATTTAGAAATCAATGAAGAGGTTGGAATGTTTCAATCCCCTCGCCACCTCATACACGCAGACAGAGCTTTTGCAGCTTTAACATTATGTATTATAAAGCAAAGGGATGAACTTAATAATCTTTTAAGGAATTTTTCGCAGTGGGCTAAAGATGTTAACCCCAATAATGAGGCTCTTAGTTCAAAATTATTAGAACTTATATCTGACGGTGAGTACCAAAAAATTTCTTCAGATATGTTGCAGATAGTTTGTGGTCATCGCGCAGAGATATTGCAAATGCGTCGGGATTGTGTTACCAAACAGACAAAGGATCCATTGGTAAAGACTGCACTACGAAAGATACCTCCGACATGTTCGAATTTATTTAATGCGGAGAAATTCACATCGGCAATTGAGAAAGCTGGAGGAGTGCGTAAGTGTTTTTGGCCCGTAAAAAAGGCTCAAACTTCTACCTCGCAGGTGGGAACTAGTAAGCCTAGCGTCTCCTCGCAGGAGCACGCCACTCGTAACAAGCCCTCGCAGGGTATGTACGCAACTTCGCATAGCTGCTGTCAAAATAATCCTCCCTCGCAGGGTGGTTTTAATGCACACTACCAGAAAAATAGGCATCATTTGGCCGCACCGAATGATCGTGATACCTTTCGTGAGCAGCCGGCCTCACGAACCAACCCGAAGTCCCGAAATCAATACAAGTCTGGACAAAAACGGGCAAACCCCCAATATCGCAATGCCACGGACTCTAAACGACGTAAATTCTGACATGAGAGCATTCAAGGCGGGCCGCTTGGCTCAATTTGTCGATCGATGGGAACTGTTAAAAGCACCAGAAGTCATACTCAAAATAATAACCGGGTATCGTATACCGTTCAGGAAAAAGCCCCCACTATTACATCCAAGTATTCACAAAAATACCTTGCAGATACCCCATACAACCGAAATGGAGGGTGTGATCGACAAAATGAGATCGCAAGGCGTTCTAGAATGAGTTCGACTATCTCCAAGTTTCCTATCATCAATGTTTTTAGTTCGCAAAAGCAACGGTTCAGCCCGCCCAATTTTCAACCTACGGGCTCTCAACCAGTACGTAATGACAGAAAAATTCAAGCTTCTAAATGTTTTTCGGGTACCGGATTTTTTACAACCAAACGACTGGCTATGCAAGATAGACCTGTCTCAGGCATACTTCCATGTTCCGATTTCACGCAGTCACAGGAGGTTCCTTCGTCTTATGTATCGCAAAGAGCTGTGGGAAATGACTTGTTTACCATTTGGTCTCAGTACTGCGCCAAAGGTCTTCGCAACGATTACCAATTGGCTTGCTCAGACGCTCAGAAAAAGGGGAATTCGAATCCTAGTTTATTTAGACGATTTTCTTATCGCTCATCAGAGGGCCACGGTTTTGCTAGAACACACACAAATCGTCATACAAACTCTAGAGTGGTTAGGATGGATAATCAATTACGAGAAGTTAATCCTCTCGCCATCGAAAACTCTAATATACTTAGGAGTTCAATGGAACCCTTGGACAAATCAAAAACAACTCCCCGAAGAGAAACTGCCAGGCCTGACTACCAAGATTTCTCAACTTCTGGTAAGGAAACTCACAAATCTCGAAGAGTTACAGAGTCTTGTGGGACTATTAAATTTTGCAAGCTTTGTTGTTCCGAGAGGTCGACTCAACTATCGAGCTATGCTAAATTTTCTCAACCAAATTCTGACATCGACCTGCAAATGGCATGTCATACCTCCCAAAGTCATGAACGACTTGGAATGGTGGCTCGAGAATTGCGAGCGCCCTTCACCCATTCATATGCCTCCCCCATCCAACTATCTAACAACAGATGCCTCAGACATTGCATGGGGAGCGCTGTTGAACAATCAATCTCTTTCAGGCCCTTGGTTAGCCCACGAAAGCCATCTTCATTGCAACCAAAAAGAAATGTTAGTAATCCTAAAAGTCTTGCAAGATCACTGTCAGCTCCTGAGCGGGAGTACAGTTTTGGTCCAATGCGACAACAAAACTGTGATCGCATACCTGCGTCACGAGGGCGGGACCAAATCGGGCCCGCTTATGAACCTTACATATCAGGTTTTTCAAATTTTAGAAGACTATCAGATTCATCTGAATATGTTTCATATTCCAGGAATTTACAACGGCCATGCGGACCACTTGTCGAGACTGCGCCTCGAAACCGAATGGCACCTTCTTTCAGAATGTACCGAGAGAGTCTTTCACAAATGGGGTACCCCAGTGATAGACCTCTTCGCCTCCAGTCGAGCACACGTAGTGGCGAATTATGCGTCGCTGGACCTGAACGATCGGGAGGCACTATTTCACGACGCTTTTTCACGAGAGTGGATGTTCCCTCTTGCGTGGGTATTTCCTCCACCTTGTTTAATACCCAGGACATTGAGCCATCTCAACAATGCACGGGGAACATTTCTAATAATAGTACCTCGATGGGACCGAGTCTATTGGCGTGCAGACCTGAAGGCCCGAGCAATAGCTCCCCCGTACACTGTTCGACGTCTCGACAAAGTCCTAATAGACGTCGGGACAGGACTCCCACCGCCGAGGGTACAAGAAATGACACTCGAGTTTTGGAAGTGTGGGGGTGGTCTAGGAACCTAAAGGACTGGAATGATAACCAAATTAAGCTTCTACAAAAATCATGGCGTGCTTCTACCCGGAAAACATACGATATAGCCTGGAAAAGATGGTTGGATTGGTCACGACAACACCGCATTGAGTCATATAATCCAAAAGGAAGTCAGGTAGCCAGATTTCTTTCTGATTTGCACCTGATTCATAACTTATCATACAACACTATACTCTTACATAAATCTGTTATCTCGACACTTTGCAACCCAGATATTGCTGGACAAATTAGTTCTCATATTTTGGTTAAACAAATCTTGAAATCCATAGCGTTACAAAAACCAGTTAAAGCTAAGGCACCAATTTGGAATATAGATAGTTTAGCATCATTTTTAACAAGTTATAAAATCGACCACAGCAATATTTTCCAAGTTCAAAGGCATACTGCAACTTTGTTATTACTTTGTTCGGGTAGAAGGATTCACGACCTGACCTTGCTAATGACTGATAATAATCATTGTACTAAAACAGATAACGCCATTATCCTGTGGCCGGTTTTCGGTTCCAAAACTGATTCTACAGACCACAGACAGTCTGGATGGAAATTGTTATTCAATCAATCAAATAGAAATTTAGACCCAGTTTATTGGGTTTCCAGGACAATTGATTTACTTGATTCTCGTAGAAAATCTGCTAACGTACATAATTTATTTATATCTGTTAGGGGCCCAGAGAAACCTGCTTCAAAATCTGTTATTTCAGGATGGATCAGAACCTTATTCAAAGATGCGGGTATTACAGCTTCTCCGGGAAGCATTAGGTCAGCGGTGGCATCTAAGAATTGGTTCGAAAATTTTTCTATGGAAGACATTCTATCCCGGGGAAATTGGCGATCCAGCAATACCTTTTGTAAATTTTATCGGCGAACAATCCTGCCCTCATCTGCTGGTAATGCTATTAATAATAACTCTGTAACAACATTGTTCAATCCAGTTGATTAATATAAGTTTCAGTTGTTTTTCAACCGAATTATAGTGGAATTAATTGTTTAAGTTTATAAAATTGACTTAATTCAATACTGTACACAATTAATACATGATTATAAAAATGTTCAATCAACACTCTAGTTTCTTGTTAATCTTATAATCACATTGGCGTCCGATTCACCCCACCAGGCGATAACAAACAGGTCTCAAATTAATAAGCTTCGAATAACGGTCAAGTCAAATTAATAGAAGCGTTTTACCTACCAATAAAACGCATATTAATTTACTTACCTTATTCGAAGCTTATACTTTAATCTCTGCCTGGTGATTTGAGACACAATGAAGAATAAAAATGGAGGAGCTCACAACGCGCGCTCCCCCCACTCTGCCTCTGGCGGGGTATGTTAGAAGGAGATAGAATACGGAAGAAGAGGATAGATATATCGAAGGCGGGAAACATAGTGCCTATCTCAAATTAATAAGCTTCGAATAAGGTAAGTAAATTAATATGCGTTTTATTGGTAGGTAAAACGCTTCTATTTAGAACAGGATACCTTCAGGCGTAAGTGAAATATAAGTGGGTTGCATAATATTATAATGATTCTTTCATCTAATAATTACGAGAATGACTTAGACAATATTTTACTTAGGTACTTATTGGATTACATTTTCTTGTAAATCATAACATTAACATTTTTATCTTGTTCATGTTAACAAACGTGATCCATAATAAATAATAATAACCATTATCCATATTATCTTGCTATAGTTATTTCGCATAAATTATAAACAAGTCAATGAAACAGCAATCATTTTGATTGTATACGTACAATGTTTGTCATAACTCATAACTGTTTGGAATTGATTGAGTAGTAGGTACCTGTTTCATATATTATTTCAGCGATTATTCGAAATCTAGGGTCATTTGATTAGCGGTCGAGTTAAATTTTTTTAAGGTTCCATAATGCAACCGGGTACCCTTATATTTATGTCTTGTCTTGTCCATCCGTCTGTCGGTCCGCAGCTGAGACCCTTAGTGCTAGAAAGCTGTAATTTGGCATGAATATATTTCTTTTATAAGCGCTACCCGTTCTAAACCGCTTGTCACTATTTGACCTATGTATGGATAACTATAATAATGTGTTGTAATTGTCCGACAGTGACCTGGAGCCGGGCGCGGCCACCGCCCCGTCGGGCAGCTCCAGCAGCTCCAGCCTCTCGTCCAAGAGCAACGAGAGCAACACCGTCGCCGCCGAACAACGTGAGTTACACCACTAACACCATACAAATTCTGTACTAAGGAGCGATTTATGTAACCGTTAGTGACTCTTGAGTTGGGGCGTAACACCTTGACCATTACTTGCTCTCTAAATACATTATTGGTAGAATTCAAATATCCAATGTCATTATGACATATCAGCGTGTTGTAAGACGTGACAACAGGGGGGCAAGTCTGCTATTTCAATAGTGTCAGAATAGTCTATCATTGATTTCATAATTGTTGATTTTGACAAGTTTGGTAATCTACTAATTTAATGGCGTCATTATGACTTTCCAATGGTCAGCCACTGACACTCCATTGAAAGAAATGGCGTCTAGTGGGTAATCTCGTACATAATGGCAAATGAATGACGGACCTATGCAGTAATCCGCTAAAATTTTGACAGTTCCTTTGATCAGTGACATACCATTAGACCGTCATTGTGCAAACATTGCTTTCAATTCGTTACGAGTGTAAAGTTGTTAACAATAATTGTGGAAATTGAAGATATATTCACTACGAGCAAATATTCTCGAGCTAGCCAACGCAGTGGATGCTAGAGAAAGAAGGGTGGAATGCATAAAACGTCGCCGAACCCGTCGCTTGACAAGAATTACTACGAACCCCTTTATTGATATTCCCGATGCGGAATTATTTGTAAAAACGTTTCGCCTTGGAAAGGACTCAGTAAGGGGGTTAATTGAAGAACTTATTCCCCTTATGGCCAGACCGCGTCGAAACGATAGCATATCGGCAGAAATGAAGGTAAGAAAACTGAATTTTACTAAGACGACCCACCAACCCATTGATCTATTACTTATGCTTTATCTATAAACATTTCTGGGCAATTGTTTTACATACTCAATAACAGTGTCTATTTTTATATTCAATGAATTTCTTAATTTAGAAAAATAGATGCATTAGTTCTTGTATATGACAAGAAAAGTAAGTATAAACAATTTAATCTATTAAGACGTTTAGTTAAATGGGGTTGTATTAAAGTAAATTGATTTCTTGCAGGTGTTTGCTTGTAGCACGTGCTTTACATTATAGTCCCACAACTGCGGAAAGATTGTGAATGCATGTTGCATACTGCACAATATTGCTAACATGGCAAGAGCACCGTTGCCACCTGATGAAGTTTATGCAGAAGCACTTGGCTTGCAACAAGTATTTAATTTCTATTCCACTAAACTATTATGGAATATAATGAATCTTTATTTCTGCATATAATGTACTACATTCATGTACATGTTCAAAAAGACATCTAAGTTACAATATCTAATGTAATAATCTAATCAGAATCAGTCTTCATATAAAAAAAAAGATCTTCAATATTTTAATCATCATTTAATTTTGAATAACAAATCACAAATTTTACCTTATATAATCAAAATAACAACAGTTGTGTTTTATTTACTAATCAGTCTTGTTAATTTAGGAGAAAAATAATAGTGCAGCACCTAATCAAGAACATCGAAGGGTGAATCGAGATCTTCTTGAAGGTTGGGCACTGCAGCAGGCTCTTGTTGACAGACTGTGGACAAATGCATAAATTAAATTAGCAGGTATGTAATGTAAACCCATGTCAATATTCTAGTGAACGAAAATGCTCTAATTATTATTTAAATGATTAACTCTTTGTTTCAGATCCACAGTGCACTACTGTACAAAATATGATTTAAACTGAGGATTTAAAATAAATGAATTATCTTTTTAAGAACGCTGTTTCATTTAATCACCTAACATTACAGCCATTTGTAATCCACTGCTGTATTCGTTGTAGAACTAAAAAAATGCAAAAATTACAACAAAGATACATTTTATTTTTTTATAATGCATACCTAATTATACTGTATTTAGATACTTACTGTGCGCCACTCTGCCGGCATTTATTTGGGCAATCCGCTGATATCCTCTCATCTGTTACGTAATCAATATGTAAAGAATTTAAAATTTGGGCGCACCGCACTCCAACCAATACCGTTTAGATAGACTGCGCCCTTCATTGGTGCGGCTGCAGTGGCCAAGAGCCAGCCAGGTCTTTGAGGTTTTCTAAGAAATCCATAAGAACAGAAATTTGCTCAATAAGCACCAGTTTAGACTTTATATAGAATTGTTAACTATAAAAATTCGTGAATCAATATAGTCTCTCTCAAACGTCTGTAAGCAGTAATGTCACATTTGACTTTTGACAGCTAAACAGATAAAATATTATTGCATTGCTCAGTTGCGTTGTGAGTTTTTTGCTATTTACGAACTTCCTACTCCTTCAGATTGCTTTTAATACTAATAAATAATATATTAAAATATATATAAATGTAATCTGGCATGAATTAATGTTAACATTTTGTAGTAGTTTTTTGAAAATCATTTCTACCAACGGGTTTTATAATAATGGCAATACTACAATGCCATTCTAACACAATTCTATTACGACACCATTGTCCGGCCAATGATCGACCATTAAGAATTAACAGATTACGAACTTTTAGCAAAATGACAATGGGGTCGTCTTGGAATGACGAACATTGTAAAAATAGCAGACTTGGGACCCAGCTAGTCCTCTGATTATACTATAAATATTATTAATAATATTATTAACCTTCCGTGAAGCTAGCACGACTTGTTGTGTTTCGGTTGGGGTTGAGAGGTTGTGAGCCAGTTCTATACGTTGGTCTGAACGAGGTAATTACCAGTTGGATTTGAAAAAATATTTTTGTGTGTGATAGCCACATTCATGAGAAAAGCAATATTATTTTTAAAAAATCTGACAGAAAGGAGTTGAATCAGGAGTTAGCTCCCCGAAAGTGGGTGAAGTACCTATTGTACTAGTGAATTGTATATGCAAGGAGTAATGTATAGCCCATGTCATTGTGTTCACAGCATCCCAGACGGACTGGTCGGAGGAGGAGGAGCCGCTGGCGGCGCAGTGGGCGGACAGCCTGCCGCCGCACGTGCTGGACTCGCTGCTGCTGTCGCCCAGGATACGGAAACGACAGGAGGTTATACACGGTGAGTGCTGCACTACGCACTGAACACTACTTGCTATTGTACTAGTAATAGAGATCGTCTAGTTTGAAAATAAACACGAAATATTACCATTAAAAAAAACATCATTCTAGGCCAGTACAGATAGAACCGCATACAATTTAAATGATTAGGTCGTAATTAAACTAATTAGTTCATGTATGCTATGTTTGCCTTAAAAGGTTAAACACCTTAATAATTAAGACTTGGTTTAAGCTTGATTTGTATGTCGAATGTTGTATGTAACCACTATCTAAATAAACAAATGCTTTATCTAATTAAATATCAGAAGCTAGTCCAATCGTTAGATCATAATATGATTAATTTAACATTTATTGAATTATTACTTTGTAACTATGACCAAAAAACATTACTGACACTACCGTTCCTCTTCCAGAGCTAATAGTCTCCGAGGGCTCGCACGTCCGCTGGCTGAAGGTCCTAGGCAAGGTGTTTCTCCACGACCTGGAGGGCCAGGCCTCCCTCCTCCCCCCGGACGAGCTGAAGGCGCTGTTCCCCAACCTGCCCGGGGTGCGCGAGCGACACGCGAGGCTGTATGCAGAGCTAAGGGCCGCTAGGACGGATGCGGCCAACCATATAGTGCAGATTAGGCCGATTGCTGATGCTATGTTGAATACTGTATGTTGGAGTTTTTGATCGTTTTTTTCTTATGTTTCCTGTGTGTTTTAAATGAAATTGGAAGTAGCATCTAAAATAATTATGACATCAGTTACTGTCAAATTTTTCCGTGGGTATAAAACATAGACTAGGTTTTTTTATAAATTAATTTTGATTCTGATTTAAATATTGATTTCAATGTTTAATTTTAAAGTGAACATTGTGAAGTAACCTTTGACAGATTGAATTACAGTTGAATTTCGACTGGCAGGCCTCTAGCTATTAATTTGCAATATCGTTATGTGTTTAGCTGGGCGAGAGCGGCTACGCGGCGTGCCTCTCCCGGTTCTGCCGCGGGCAGCGCATGGCGCTGGAGTGCCTGCGCGAGCGGCGCCGCAAGAGCAAGGAGCTGCAGCAGTTCCTGAGCGCGCGCGAGCAGCTACCGCTGTGCGGCCGGCTGCAGCTGAAGGATCTGTTAGCTTGCGTGTGGCAGAGGTAGGTGTGGGTGTGGAGTGGGCGGGGAGCTTTATGTTGTCGTACGCTGCGAACGCATAGTGTGCGTTTGGCAGAGGTGAACCGTGGACGTGGAGCTTTATGTTGTGCGTACATGTGCGTGCGTTACGTACACTACGTTGCGTACAGCTCGTTGTTAAGATTATTACACATGCGCAATAGGTTCTGTTAAGAATGGTTGATCAAAGATGCCGTAATGAATAAGGAAATGTTTGTTGTTCGTATCGTTTTTTTAATGCAATTAGAGACTTCAACACAACGAGTAAAATACAATTATATAAATTAATATGTAAACAGTTTCGATGATTCAATTAGATGACCTTATACCACAAACATGTATACCCAGAGTAGACACGGCAAGTTCATACAATTCACGTGTAACAATTAGGATTTGAAATCCTAATGAGGCGCCGTGTCATTTAGTCGGACTTTCATTGCTATTGGCAACAGATGTCAACTGAAATAACGAAAAATGCCTGATTTTAATGTTATAAACTGTAGAAAATCTACAAATATAGTTAGGAAAGATAAAGAAAACATTTTCTTTCATCGCTAAGTAATTTTGTTATAAAATTGTGTTCCTATCTATTTAAAATAAATTAATTTAATGTTTATTGTGGTTTTACCACGTTTTACAATGACGAGCACTTACTGAGTATATGTACTACATAATACACAATACATTGCTCATTTTGGTTTAAAAAATTTAGGGTTTCTTTGTTGGAACATGCAATGAAAATACAACAATCGTTACTATCAATCGTTGCTAAGTAACGCTTTACTTCGTGGTACTGTCAATATTGTCGTTTTTCGGTCAAATATAGTATATAGTGTTTTTCATTTACCCTGTCTTGTCTCGATTCTAATCGATTTTGAGAATCGTCGAATAAATAAATATTCTCATAGACATATTTTGTAACACAAATTTTATTCCAAAGGTAACTAACTGTATTTTTTTTATAGTTTCGTCATATCTGTTCGCCCGTACGTCCGTCCATTCGCAACTTAGTGCTGAGAACCTTTGAGCTAGAAAGGTGTAATTTGGCATGGATGTACATTAATTATTTATTAAAACTACAAAGTCGTAGAATAAAATATTAAAAATATTTATTTACCGCAGTTCAAGTGGGGATGGATTTTTTCCTTGGCTACCCAATACAGATAGTGTAAGGTATCGTTGCAAAGATATTTAAAAAAAGCGGCCAAGTGCGAGTCGGACTCGCCCATAAAGGGTTCCGTAGCAGCAAGTAACATAATATAAAAGTTCTTGAAGTTCGTTGTAACTTTGATCGAAGTAAATTGCGGTGTACGATTTATGACGTATTAAAAAAAACTACTTACCAGATCTCGTTCAAACCAATTTTCGTTGGAAGTTTGCATGGTAATGTACATCATATATTTTTTTTAGTTTTATCATTCTCTTATTTAAGAAGTTACGGGGGGGGGGGGACACACATTTTACCACTTTGGAAGTGTCTCTCGCGCAAACTATTCAGTTTAGAAAAAAATGATATTAGAAACCTCAATATCATTTTTGAAGACCTATTCATAGATACCCCACACGTATAGGTTTGATGAAAAAAAAATTTTTTGAGTTTCAGTTCTAAGTATGGGGAACCCCCAAAATTTATTGTTTTTTTTTATTTTTGTGTGAAAATCTTAATGCGGTTCACAGAATACATCTACTTACCAAGTTTCAACAGTATAGTTCCTATAGTTTCGGAAAAAAGTGGCTGTGACATACGGACGGACAGACAGACAGACAGACAGACAGACAGACAGACATGACGAATCTATAAGGGTTCCGTTTTTTGCCATTTGGCTACGGAACCCTAAAAAGTATTATGGGTTCGGTTTAAAGAACATTATTGTCACATGAATACAACAATTTCACTAATAGGTGAAATAATTTCATTTTCACTAATAATTCTAATAAGGAAAACGAGCTAAAATTATAGAATGCTAATTTTCTTTAAAAAAAACTAATAAAAGTGATAATTTTGGTTCAAGTTTTCGTCTCCCCTGCCAGCTAAAAAGGTGGAGTTCGACATGTGAAAAAATTCACACGGTTACAAAATATTTGCAGGTTACCGAGTATCTAATAATCGATCAACTTACAAGTATAGAACCCTACATAGCGCATGGCCTTACAAGCTCTTGACCAGTAGTTTTTCATCAATCGAAAGAATTTTTTAAATAGGTCTAAATTAATGGTTGTAGGTACATTTTTGTTATTTTGATTATTAAATTACAAAGGTTTTGATTTCAATAAATAAATGATTATATTTTGTTTTAATTCTCTTTTTTTTATTTTGCATAAAATTTTGAAGTAAGGAATTTAATATGATATTGATCTTTTTATTTATATTTTTGAAACGTGTTTATAATTTTAATAAAAATTAATAAATTTTATAATTTGTGTTTATAATAAATAATCAAGTTAAATCAAACTCACCCCAATGATATTTAATAACAAAATATTAACAAAAGAAAATTATTTATTTGGTTTTATTCAGCACTATAACCTATACGTACAATAACAACTAACCAGACTGATTATAATCGGTTATCGATGTCGAGAATCGGTAAGAAATCGGTTTCGTATTGGTATTGCTAGGATGAGGTATATCAATCACTAAAATATTCTTGTGACATAACATTGTGTCAAAAAAAGTGACACGCTTGGTTTTCATACAATTCGAGCTACATGCCTCATCTACTCTAGGTATATATGTCTGTGCCTTATACTTACTCAAAAAAGATGCCGTTTTAAAATTCCTTGATTTTTTTCAACGAATCTATAAAAGGGACCTATCAATACACATAGCGTTACCTGTAAATAAACATCTTTAAACCATTGTCAACCCTCCATTGAAATCCCCAGGTTAACAAAATACCAACTGCTACTGGAGGGCATCCTGAAGACGGTGAGCGAGGAGGGCGCGGGGGGCGAGGGCACGGAGGAGGGGGAGGGGGAGAGCGCGGAGGACGTGGCGCAGCTGCGGCGCGCGCTCGCCGTCGCCAAGGAGGTGCTGCACAGCGTCGACACCGCCATACGGACCGCTGAGAACGAGCACAGGTAATGTAGTGGTTCATGTTTAGTTTTGTCGTCCTACTGTGTAACCGGGTTTACAAATCGACAGTTGATAAGTTATTTGTATTGTCACACAAATGCTACATATTTTTTTACACGCTTTATATTAGCTTCACCTGTATGTATGTATGTTTGTTTGTAACTTGTAACCGACTACTTTGGACTTGATTTTGGCCCACTTCAAACGGTCAGATTTCTTTCAAACTTCATAAACTTATCGGGGACCGATGACATTTGAATATTTAAAAAAAAAGAAAGAAAGAAAAAAAAAACTAAATTTCATTTCAAAAAATCAAACTAAAATGAATAAATAATATATGTAATTGTAAACAATGTGGTACCGTACGTACGGTGGACAGACTGCGCACGATCCAGAGCAAGCTCGAGCTGCGCGTGCCGGGCGGGTCGGGCGGCGGCAGCGCGGAGTGGGAGGAGCTGCGGCGGCTGGAGCTGACGGCGCACAGCCTGCGCATGGAGGGCGAGCTCGCCGTGCGCGGGGACGCCAACAAGCGGACCGTGCTGCTGGTGAGATGGACGACCTTACTTACACTTAGCACTTTTCACTTAGCCTGTTTGCTATTCGAAGTTATCAACCATAAATCTCCATCATATTTATTTGAAAAATTGGATTGTCTCAATGGCTTCAGTACGCATTTTAACACCAGGGCGTCTTCATATAGTCGGTGTTACACGGGATACTGTTCGGCGGCATTTCGTGGTAGCTTCAAATATAGCGCCACGAAGTGCTGGAACAACCTTCCACCGCCTCTACGCGACATTAAGGTGCAGCGCAGACGACACTCTTCTTGAGCGATCGAGACTGCGGGCGCACAAATGTCTACATGGCCCGCAAACAGTCTATCTCGGATTTTTCGCAGACTCAAAGCACACGACGCACACCTTCGATAATTCTGTCGGCAGAACTGTAGTGACGTACACGCTATGGAAATCACGCAGAGATCGCGATGCATTATTTTGTACTTGAAGTACAGAAAAAAAGAAGAAATAGAGAATTTTGGGTACATTCTATACTTTCGGAGAGATTACTGAAAGGACAGTTCCATATTAAACATTCAATTCTGAAACAATATCCGGATAAATTTTTCAAATTCTATAAAATATCTGTTACAACATTTAATGAACTGTTATCTATTTTAAGACCAGCTTTGGCTCATTCGGAAACAATGAGAAACTGCTGGTCTGTTTTGTATTTCAATCGATCTCTGGCGCCATGCTAATATCGCATACGTTACGCCCACCACTAACGAATGCAGATTGCAGACTGAAGTGTGCGACGTCTGCGTTAGCGCGTGTTGAAGCAAACGTTGTATTTCTTTCGCACACCACTTGTGCGGAGCTGCGCGACGCGGGGCGGCGCGGTCTGCCCGAATTACACGTAATTTGTGTGCGCCGCTCTTATTGCGCGTCGTATGCGTTACTGCATATAATTGCAAAGGTTCTATTTTCACAGTCTTAAAAGAGCGTCACGGACTGTGTGCCGTCTGCGCTGCACCTAAGACTGTCGAAAAATTTAAAAAAGTATATAAAGAACACCTTCTTAAGTTTCAAAAATCACATGTACCTAATCAGTTAAGTAATTAATTGCGTCAACACAAACACACACACTCACTTTGCACATACACACTCACCTGTACTCACATACACACACTCACCTACATACACACACACACACACACACACACACACACACGTACACAACCACACAACCACACACACACACACACACATACGAACAGCATTTATTTATTTATATACTAATGCCCTGTCACGTCGGTCGGACCAGTTGTAAGCGCCGAGGGTAGATACCCCATGTTTTGTAAATGTTTTGTAAAAGAAACAATTTCTTTCTAATGTGTTAAATTGTAACAGGTTAGGATAAGTAGAATAAGGTTTAACTCATGTTATGTGTTAGGTTAAGCATTTCTGGGTTTGTATGTTTGATTGTATGAAATGGGACGCCACAAGCAAAACCACGCGATTTCGGGATCGCCCTGAAACCAGCGGTCGTAGTTTTCCTGGGGCCATTGCTGAGTGCGGTCCCTTTTCATATAGTTTGACTGCAATTCTATATTATCATAGTTTTTAAGTTTACTTCTTTTTCTTTTGTTTGTGATTGCAGTTAACTTATGAAATAAAAGTTATTCTATTCTATTCTATTCTATTCTATTCTATTCTATTCTACTTATTTATAATAGGACTAACGGATAACCGGCGTATGCTATTAAAAAAAAAACATTTTGTTTCGGGAAAATGTTTATTTGGAAAAGACCAAATCGACTTGTTTTAGTGTAGTGGTCTTTAGACCAACTTCGCATTATTGCCTTTCAAATGAAAACTGTTTGGGGCATATCGATTGGATGTTTTCAAAATCTTTATTGTTTGTTACGAATGTATGATATCAAAGTCATATCATACATTCGTAACAAACAATAAAAAATCGACACAGAGCGGCATATTGAGAGTAGAGCACACCCACACGCTTGCGCGTTGTGAGGCGTGCACTACCACTTAGAGGCGAACATCGCTAACAAAAAGCAAAATCAGTGTCGGGCAGATTCTCTTCACTTTTCCTATTGCTGAAAGATTCCTGGGTTATATTTTGTCGTTTTACTTATATCATGATACATGTTCCAGGCACTAATGCTGGAAGAAGCGTTGGTGCTGCTACACAGGGAAGGCGACAAGTTCGTCCTCAGGCCGATAGGGGCGCAGCTGTCGCCGCTCATCAAATGGTAACTTCAACTTTACATACTTTGTGGGTACTTGTGTAAAAAATTATAAGATATGTTATTCTGTTACTTTAAAACTTATATTTGTAACATCCAAATGTGTCGAGAAAAGAAACAATAATGAACCTTATTTGTTTCAGGGATAAGGTCTTGTTTCGGCCGAACGCGGCGGTTCGCAATACATTCTTCCTGATGAACATCAACGGAGTTCAGATGCACGAGCTATCGGCCAATACCGCCGCTGAGTATGCCACGTGAGTATTAATATAAATATTTCTATATCTATACATAAGTAGGTAAAACAGTTACCTTTATCTTTATTTTTTTGTAAAGATGACTAGCTTAAGTTCTAACAATAAAATCATTTTGAAAACATACTCAAACTTACTTGAATTATTTTTTATGCAAAGTAAGCTAATTCTTGACACGGATGGTAAAGCGCACTAATTAGTAAAACCCTAATTACTGTTGGAAGTTAAAGTAATACATACTCCCAATTTCCCCAGTTGACTGTAGCGTAGTGTTGAAGTATTTAATAATGATTGATTTATGTCAGGTGGGTGAAACACATCCAGGAGGCGCCGCTGGCCCGGCTCACGGAGCTGAAGCCGAGCCTCACGCCGTCGCACCAGCACACTAGATCCACCGACGACTCGGGTAAGATGGCAGCACTGTCGTATCACTTTATACTTTAATTTGACGACTAGCTGATCCGGCGAACTACGTATCGCCTAACAATCCCCAATAACCTCTCCCTCTCTCTCCCTTTAAGTTAAATTTGGTTTCTAACTATGTATAAGTTTACGTATAAATTTTCACATTTCTGATTTCGAAAATAATGTACGTACTAAAATCCTAACTACTAAAACGTACGTAAATCATGTACGAAGTTTCGTACAAACATCCCCTTAGTTTTACTCCTTATATGAAGAATTTCGAGAAAACTGTGATACAGTTATACTTAGGTGTCTAAAAACAAGCTCATATATAAATTTTCGCCCTTTTTACTTCAACACTGACAAAGTTTCCATACTAACTTGCAACCCTTTAGCGGATGATTTTTCAGAAAAACGTAATACTTCCAACTTTTGTTTCTAATCTGGAGCTAATATATATATTTTCATTTTTTTAACTTCAAAAATGACGAAGTTGCGTACTAAGTACCATCCCCTAAATTAACCCTTTATGGAATGATTTTCCAAAAAAATGTGTTAAAGTTAACTTTTGTTCATAACTGTAAACTTACATAATAATTTTCATATTTATAACTCTAAAACTGACGAAGTTGGTTTGTATGAAAGTGACTTCCAATCCCAATTTTTACCCCTTAGGGGATGAATTTCCAAAAATCCGATAGCCTATGATACTCACAAATAATGTGGCTTTCTACTGGTAAAAGCATTTTCAAAATCGGTTCAGTAAATTACCTAGGGTCCAACGTCACAAACTCACAGACTTTACCTCTTTATAATATTAGTATAGATGTACGTATTTATTATTAAGGTGTCTTATTCATGTTCACTTCCCTGTGTGGCACGTGGATTTGGCAACCCACGCTTTTCTTTGTGTTTGCGTGTGTGTGTGTTTATGAGAGAAAGAAAGAGGGATACCGCGTAAGTGTATACTTGTATCGTGTACGAATAAAAGTGACGTAATTTTCACACAATATCATCTGTTATTCATATTATTATAGTTCACAGGGTATGAAGTGTATTTGAAACTGTATATTTTATTCATTGTTTTACAGGAATCAACGTATCCCGGAATCCCTCGGACGCATCGACGAAGTCTTCCTCTAGCGCGCCGCACTACGAGAGCCCCGACAGGGACACTCCGCTAGAAAGGGACGCAGATACCATCCCACCCGAGACGGAGAAAGAAAGTGAGAGGGACAGGGAGATTGAGAAGGAAAAGGAAAAGGAAAGCGAACGGGAGAAGGACGTCGATAACGATCTCGATTCACGGTTAGTAGTAGACCTACATTGAGAAATATTTATCAGTAGCATTATTCTTGCTTCATTACCACTAAATAATTTCAAATTAATGCAGTTTTTCTGTAGATATAAGTATATCACAAAAAGGTAATTTTAATTTGCCTCATAGGTAACGTATTGCCGTTAATAAACAAACTTACCGTGGTTATAATTAATAAAATTTTAACAATTTGTGAACAGGCAACGACGCGCTACGGTAGGCAGGATATCCACACATGGCGCGGACGCTCCGCCAGCGCTCGAGCCGCTCCACGCGATCACGGTGCGCGAACCGGCGGCGCAGTGTGTCCACACCGCGCATAGAGCGTACTCGCGACAAGGTGGGTTTGGTCCTTCGAGCCGAATCATTTGTGTATGTGGACTTTGTGAAGTTTTTATTGGCCCTAGTTTTCAATTTACTGTAAATATTGATATTGAAATGTTTCGGATACGGCTATATTCGTTTAAAATTCAAATAGCCAAATTGTTCCTTTGAGTCGATTATTACTATCGATTATTAATATACGATTATCGACACAGAGTAATGTCTAAAATAAAAATTTCACAATAGAACGCAACCATGCAACGACATCCCTTAACCTTCATAATAAACATATTCCTCTGATGGCTATCTCCCCAATTAAAAGTTTATGATTCTTCGAGCCCTTAATAAAATTGTTAGGTATATGTAGCCGCGTTTCGTATACTTTACTAAGCGTCGCCATAAGACCCGTAAGTGCAAGTGAGCGCGCAATATTCTTCACTGTGCCAGCACTTTTTATGGTCTCCCATGCAGCGAGATATTGCGACTACTATAGCTTCCGTGTTTGATGGTTGTTGTCGAGTATCTAACGGTAACGTTCCGTCGTCCGTCAGAACGTCTCCGGCGTCTGGACGAGGCGATCGCGAGCGCGCTGCGGGCGAAGAGCGGCGTGGTGGCCGAGCTGCTGGGCGTGCCGCAGGACAGCTACGCGCAGGTCGCCGAGCTGGCCGTCGCCGAGACGCTGGGGCATCTTGGACACGGTGAGTTGGACGCGGAGTTGAAGTACAACACTATACTCCAGTCACATTCGGTTTGGACTTGATGTAAACAAACCAGTAAAATTCTTTTGTAGGGTTTTCACCAACTGATTTGTATTTTGCACACCAAATAACTATTGTATTATATAACTAAATAATCATTATAACGTTTGTGACTTCTTCATTATTTTACTATTGACCTATAACAACAACACACAAAGAGAAAACGAGGTAAAAACCAACATCTTAAAGCAATTTTCATCATTGAATAACTCACTATGCCACATCCATAGTTACGTGACGCGACTTCAAATCTTCACAAGATTATTGTTTTAAGGTCTGCTATTATGTTATTATTTCTCCATGGCGTGTGCCTGGACATTTACCACCCTATTACTCGAACGAGTTGGCGTATTCCAGTTGGGGGCTTGAGAGCCAGTTTTTTCTTTCTTCTTGTCCCTTTGTCGATCGGTAACGCATCAGTGATGCCTTTGATTTTGCTGATATTCATGGGGGACTATACCCAGTTACCATAGTCAGCTCGTGAACGTAAATACACGCTTTTATAGTGTCAGTGTACTAAAGCAAAAAAAATTGTGACTGTGCAGTTAACCTTTCCGTTAACAGTGTGCAGTTAACCTAACAGCTAAGAAGTTCCCTGGTCTGAAGCCAAACCAGACTGTTATATTCACTTTGTGTATATTTTGTAGACGCGAGCGGTGAAAGGACGCGAGGTGAGAACGACGCGTCGCCCGACATCCACCAACTGCTGCTAGCGGCGCAGGCGCAAGGTATGTCAACGTGTAATTTAAGCTGGTTGTAAATCAAATCAATTTGTTTTGTAAGAATATACGTAAAATCACCAGTGATAAAATTGTATTATTTATAATATATATACTACTATTGAATCATGTGCTATCGAAAGAAGTCGACTTCATGTCGATACCCGGTTTGGGGCATATCGGTTGGATGGTTTCGTAGAAATTTGTGTTATTTATATTGGTATATAGTAAGTTTATTGTATAGTTATTGTTTACATACCAGTGAGCCAGCTGACGGCGGTGCTGAGCGGCGCGCTGTCGGTGAGCGAGGCGGGCGCGGTGGCGGCGCGCACGGGCCGCTGCGCCGCGTGCGCCGCCAACACGGGCCGGCCGCGCACGCACCACACCAGCCACATCGGTACGGATACAATTACAATGGTTTATTATCAGCGCCCTGTCATCATTGTTCGATAGTATTGTATAGGCCCTGCTGGCTTTAATCCATTAATGGCCCGCTACTGAGTACGGGTCTCTTCCCTTGAGGAGGCGTAGAGCATACTCCACCACGCTGTGCGGATTGGTAGAGGAAAGTTGAAAAAGTATCCAGCTGTATACTGATAAAAGAGGTTCAAATACCTACGAGAATGGCGCTGGCGTCGAAATACCTACGATATGAACACACCTTTTATTGACGGAGTGAAGTTTTCCGAGTTCAAATACTCGTAATTTACTAGCGCACCGCAGCGCGTTTTTACGGACAATTTTCATACACAGAGATGGCTCTCCTTCCCCTCTATACTCCATGCACAGATGTTTATAATGTTAAAATAGTCTGTGGCCGGAGAAATAGCCGTGAACTGTTAATACGACAAAAAGTTTCATGCATCTGGTTGTTTGTGGTTGCTAGCTGCTAGGCAAAGTTTGTTTACATTTATTCCACATCGAGTTTGAACGGAGTATAGAGTGGGGCTACCAGCGTGTAGCGTTATATTTTTGTGTTTATGTTTTATGGAACTACTCTTCCGCGGGCGTAAACTAATCTATACATAATCTTTAGAGAAGTTACAATCACAACTAACATTATAGTTTTATGACAATCGCTAAACAACTGAATTGACGTACGAATAAACTACAATAGATAAACCAGTACCTTACCTACATCGTATCAACACTTCCGTCCTTCCCTAACAGAAACCCCAGAGCCGACAGACAACAGCCAGCCCATCCCAGACGTGGACAGGCCGCACTCGGCCCACGTTGCCCACGCGTGGGGCGGGGAGGGCTCGCTCGACATGCTGGAATCGTACGATACGCTGGCCGACATCAGTGGCCACTGCGATGCCAGTGCCGGTGTGGAACCGCCTTTCGGTAAGGATTTGAAGTTTTGTAACTACTGTAGTGACAAGTGAGATATCACTTCTCACTAGAGAACAAAGTCGTAAATTAAAAAGACGTATTCTGATTCGTAGCTTAAAAAGGCTAAATCTCGCAATCCAATTTATTAACATGAAACGTTCACCCAATTATTTGGTCGCTGTAGTTTCATTTAATATTCTCAAATAAATTTTGATTTTTGAAACGACACTGATTTCCTGATGAGGTGTTTTTGGTGAACATAAAAGCGTCGGGTGTAATAATTTTTAAAATGTACAATTATTATTCTGAGATAAATCTAACGGGACTCTTTGGACTATATTTGTTTATATTGTATGTGTATTGTATTACACATGATATGTACGTATGTCCAGAGGGTGCATGGTCGGTGTCGGCGGCGCGGCTGGCGTCGCGGCTGGTGGGCGTGGCGGGCGGGCTGCAGGCGGCGCTGGGGCAGCTGGCGGCCGCCGTGCCCGCGCTGGCCGCCGAGCGCGCCGCGCTGCGGGCCGAGCTCGCCGCGTGCCGGGAGCGGGCCGACCGGGCCGACGGCACCCGGGGGCGGAACGGTACGCACTTACACGGGCTATACGTGACGTCACGCTGTAGATATTGTTGGGTTTTTAACCCTCACCGAAAAAAGAGGGGTGTTGACGACCCGTGTGGCGCAATGGTTACCATGCCGGATCGCCGCACCAAGGGACCTGGGTTCGATTCCCAGGGAGGCGGAAATTTGAATGATGAGTTTGAATTTCTGTTCTCAATCTGGGTGTGAATGTCCTTGTCTAGTGTGTTGTCCATGGCACCCACGACACAAGGAAACCTAATGTGGGGCTATGAGGGTGAAGCGTTAATTATTTTATTTATTTATTATTTATAAGTTTAATATGTCTGTGTATCTATATATCTCTGCATCGTAGCTCCAAAACTGATGAACCAATTTTAATATAGTTTTTTTTTTGTTTGTTTGAAAGGTGTCTTAATCGACTGTTCTTAGCTATGTTTAGTGTAAATAAAACGGTCGGGGGTTTTTGAAATTTTAATTTAAGATTATGATGTTTGTCGATGACTATGGATTTTAAATGAATCAACTAGAGGGTAACCTGACTAACTCTAAATACTGTATAATAATTGCAAATTACCTTCAGTACATAATATGTAATAGTTTAATCAAAATTTTAAAAAGTTGATTTGAACACATTTGTTATAATTTATTCACGCACATTTCATTTTATCGACATCCCATGAAGTTATACAAATAGGTGGTGTGTGCATCTTAATACAATAATATTCTCTCCTTGCAGATTACCAAATGACTGACGAACTGTCGCTTCCCAGGGGAAACGTCGACAAAACGGTGCAGGTAAATATGATATTTGATTGTAGTAGTAGATAATATTATAACATGGATAAAAATATGTCAGTACTTTGATGACAAATTAATTTCCATCAAATAATCCCGATCGACTTGCCTTGTTCACATGTGACTCTCTATTCTCAGGAGCAACAGAGCAACGGGGGTTGACGGACACCCGGCGTGACGTCACTCCACCCACACACCGACGGGACGCGGTCCATCGACACACATATACCGTGTTATACACACATCAATGTAACGACGCAATTTTGAAATCTTCGACCGGATTTTAAAGTCCTAACATTTGGCGCCCGAATTTATAACGCCTGAAAAGTCCTCAATAAAAATGTCTAAAATCTTGTTCATTCGAAACATCGATAAAGAAATATTTTTGCTAATATCCAGCGTCGGAGATTCGAACTGCGCACCAAGTAATCGAAATCATTGTATATTTTGTAGTATTTTGTTTTTTTTTATGTCTCTCGTTACCTTTACGCCTTTTGTAAGTAATAAATAATAAAATAGAAATATATTCCATACGTACGTAAACGTTATAATGATAATAATATTTTTTGTGATTGATAATTTTAGTGCAAAATATTTTTATGTTATGATAAATCAGTACTAAAAATCACGTACCTATTGCTGTAATTTATAATTTCGCTTGTAAATATAAATATATATTTATACGTAACAAGTATGTGTTTTCAAATCAGGTTTATGCTATTGTCGATGCATTGGATTTTACTAGCCCGACTTTTTCGTACAAATTTGTACTAAAAGATCGGTAATACTGATGTTTTTTGTAAATCCAAAATTACATTTGGGTATCCAGTGTCGCTGTTAAAAACGGTTGAACTTTAATTTGTTTTTTTTAAAATATTCTTTTGTATGAAATGTCAACGACAAAAGTATTATAATGACAATACGATCGTAAAATTTTCCAAATTCCCATCGGACGTCATTGCGGCGATGGCCATACCGACGTACATACTTTATGATGTGTGTAACTGTATGTAGTGATGTAAGATTAGATGATTTATCGTCGTTTTGTAGAAAAAAGTGTATGTATAATGTTATATTAAAACAATCAGTAAGTGCCCAAGGAACACAGTACCTTGTAGTATGCCATATTTAAAACAAGTTTAAAGTTAATTAATCCATTTGTAATAGATACATGTACGAACTGTTTAAATGTGTGTGTGCGCTTTATGTGTACGCGTAAAGTTATTGATTGCTGTGTGTCATATGTAAGTTCCGATATCAAAGCGGGATGTTTGAAAAACTTTACCAGCGTGATTCACGATTCGTAGCTTAGTAACGCCATCTCTTACCGAATAGCAGAAATATTAAAAATAGTGATCACATTCGCTTAAACAAAATAAATATTTTTTAATCTGTTTTCACTCGAAATCATGACTTTCCTAAGACATACGTATACTAACTTGTTCCTTGAAATTAGACACGCTTGTATTATATTTTTGATAATAAATTGCTTACAGTTGTCAATGTCATCCCAGTTATGATAATTCCAAACACACCAACAAAAACTATCTTATTGTTAGTGTAGATAAGCTTATAAATTTGTATATAGGTTCATTGTTTATTGCAACGCGTAACAATTAAAATAATTAGACAAATGTAATCTTTACTAAAATAAATATAGTATTAGATTAGAATGCGCAACTAAATCTAGTATTAGCGCGATTGAGTAGCATTTTTTATTTGTCGTTATTTAAAAAGTTATTCCTCTGTGTTAATTCTAAAGTTATTTGTCCGCCTTTAACACTTCCGTTTTCCCTCACACACACATTGAACAGTTTGTGCATGTAATTGTATATGTAATGACACCGGGTTATACCTATATACTGTGTAATAAATGTTATTGTGTATTATGTTATTGGTATGCTATAATCGCAGCGTTAGAATGTTAATATCAATGTTATTAAATTTATTAAATTATACACACGCTTATACGTGATTGGCATTATTATTTTTAATTTTGGTTAAAGTTCATTTAATGTCTATTTATTATTTATCGTATAAAAATAAATTTGAACTTGTGAATGCTAACTGTACATTATTTTAGTGTAAAATCGACATAGGGCTTGTTTCACAATCTTCAAGTAAGTCCGAAGTAAGCTATTCGTTGGTTAAGTTGACATTTCTGTATGAAAAATGACACTTTAACATAACTTTAACCGGCGAATAGCTTATTCAGTAGCTCGAGCACGAATATTTGCGAGAAAGTATTCGTATGGTTTACGTAAGCAATTTGTATGGCATTTTTTCAAAAGCGCCCCTATCGTGCGTAAATGGTACTAAAATGCCATACAAATTTGACAAATTGCTTACGTTAACCATACGAATACTTTCTCGCAAATATTCGTGCTCGAGCTACTGGACTTTACTTGAAGATTGTGACACAAACCCATAATGTCATATGTCACAAATCATTATAAACAGTATGTGAAAGTACCCGAAAAATTATTAACTTACATGAAATGTATCAAAATAAATTTAAAATCCTTTACAGTAACATTTAATTATGCTCGTGCTGCCATAAACTGAAACTTTTTTTAATATAGAATGATTTTTTTTTAATTGTATTTATTGTAACGCTGCGATTACCACGACGTTAGTACTGAGAGTGTTGTGATGTGAGGTGTCGCTCGTGTTGATTGGACGTGGTCTGTTGTTACTGTTGGTAGCCTCGCAACACTCGGCCACTGGCGACGCATAACATTAGCGCTATTCGTACAAGAGTTTCTATATATTTTGTATGTTAGGCTAGGCTTACACCAAATGATTAAAAACCATCCAATTTTTGACTTTTTGCCTACAACTGTAACTATATTCGTATCACACAGGAGCTTCTTTTTGTAATAAAATTTATTGTTAATATATTTGGTATGTTACGGGACTCTAAATAATAAAAAAGTGTATATGACTCGAATTAATCGATTGAAAACCTTGAGAATGTATCGTCGACTGTTTCTTGCGGGGATCTTGAATTTATATTAAACTAAGTATATCGTAATGACTAAACAAAATTGAATTAGAATGCTTTATTTAATTAACAAAACATTGTTTGAAGAACGACGTAACTTTTATTACGACGACATTTCAATAACAAATTCATCTATTTTATTGTTAAATTAAAAAATACCAATATTGGTAATAAATCATTACTGTAATACTGTTAAACATTCATCATTTTAAGTTCCATGTTTGTACTGCAATGAAACAATACAATATTTAAATTAAACTACAACAACATATTATCTCGAGATCCCGTATGAGCGGTCGGCGAGCGCTTCCCGCTTCTCTGAACGTTGTAACAGATAGCTAGAGGTATCGTTAATAAATACCGGTACACAGACAACATGTTTCATTTATCTCCCACACCTACCTTAAGAGCTGTTGATTTGAACGGTCTTTCACGCTGACCCCAATTAAAATTGCATTAAGTGCGTAGGAATAAATTATCACTTGGTGAAAAAGTCGTGAAACATTTTGCACATCTCTATAAAGTTATATTGGCTTCAACCCATTAATGGGCCACTATTGAACACGGAGCACACATGCCTTAAGGAGACATACTCCACCACGCTGCTCCAGTGCGGATTGGTGGTAATTCTATTAGATGCAATAATTAATAAATAAAAAATATTTGAGCGACTTTTTGTAAGTTAGTCTTTCTATGGTCCTTTTGGATTTTTTGAAGAATAGTCAAAAACATTACACAAATTCTTAACTTAGTGGAATTTTAATTTAATTTGCGTGGATTAAAAGACCAAATTCTGAATATCAGTTTATTTAAAAATATTCTTGTACAAAATCTTAAGTCTAACTTAACGTACATAATACTCGTTTAGGTACTTTGAACTCTAGGATTAATTTGTCATTGGAGAAATATCATGCGAATGAAATATACAATAAATACAATAATTTTGTCGATTTTTGATCCGGTATTATTGAATTTAATTTTTCTCCGGAACATAGACTGCATAGCAAGTGACTCTCATTTTCCGGACAAAGTTTGCTTTAAAAATAAAAATAATAAAATGAATTTCGGAGTCATGAAAACTATATCAATTTCATGTATATTTCTCGAGTGACAACAAGACTTGAGGGATTGTCATCATCGTCATCATCATCATCAGTGGTAGCCGGGCGGCCCGTAGCCAGTAGACGGTTGCTGGTGCTGGTAGCCGCTGCCGCTGCCGCGGAAGCCGGTCAGCGAGCCGCTGTAGTCGGGCGTGTTGTAGTTGTACCCTGCAGGGGAATTCAATACCTATTATACTATCAGTGGCGTAGCTAGCCCTAAGGAGGCCCCCTATCAATATTTGTTGTAGGGCCCCCTCAACGTCACCTGTCAAATATAAAAGGAGTGCCAACTGTAGCGGTCGTAGGCCGCTGGCGAGCTTTTTTTTGGGAGTGTTAGTGGGTTCTATACGCTGAGGGTCACGTATAACTGATACGGCGGTAGCTATGCCCCTGTATACTATACTATACTTATAAAACATTTAAAAAGCAGAAGACGTGATGACATGACGAAATAAAGCAATAAGCCCACTTGGCCTAATATTGTGTGGTCATCATTTTGACATCAGTTTGACATACTTAAATCATTCTTGAATCCCGATTATTATAATGGAGTGTGTGTGTACTTGCCCTAGACACTATTGTGTCTCCTGATGTTGAACATCTAGTTTTTAGTAACCCCCCCTCGGTTCGTTTCGAATACCCCGTACCCTGAAGTATGTACCGTAATTTATTCCTTATTGCCTTCCTTCAAAAATAGATCAGACTGTCAAATCCTCGGAAGACTACAGCTTCAACCCTTGGTGTCCGGAAGAGATTTAAGAGCCTGTGATGTAGACAATGAGAAGGAAGATAATGATTTATTTGAACTACAAGATAACGTACCCTGGCCGCGGCTGGTGGGGCTGGGCTCGGGGTACCGCGCCTCGCCCTCATACCGCACGTCCGCGTGGAAGCCGGTCTGCCAGTCCGCGTGGTACGTCACTGGAACACGATAGAATAACAGAATTAACAGACAATACGTCACCTGCACTGCTGAGTCTGCTGCCATAGAAACACGTAACACGTAACGTAACGTAAAAAGAGAACTTGACATAGGTGTGCCCTGAGGGTGTGCCTATGTCAAGTTCTCTTTTTCTCTCTTCTTTCCTAGACGGCAACGCATGTGATGCCTAAGATATACGTATAACAGATTCTATGGGCAATGGCCACTTACCAGTATTACACATAATCAGGTGACACATAAAAGCCAATTCAGTAAAAATAATAACATGGATATAAAAATAATTAAGTACCTATTAATACTAAAACAACATTAGTATTAACTATTAATAACAACTATACTATGTACAAAGTCGACTGTAGCCTAGTTGGTAGCGACCCTGCCTGCGAAGCGAGAGTTCCCGGGTTCGATTCCAGACCGGGGCAGATATTTATGTGACAGATAAATATTTGTACTCGGGTGATGTGTTTTACTATGTATTGTCCATGCCACCCGCGACACAGGTTAAAACCTACTGCGGGGGTGTGAGTGTGTAAGGGTTTATATAAAAAGACTTACAAAGACCTAATAAAACGTATGTATACCTAAATAATTAATGCAAACGCTACACACTCATAGCCCCTACATACCTACTAGGATTCCCTGTGTCGTGGGTGCAATGGACAACACACAAAGACAAGAACACTTACGCCCAGACCAATAACAAAAAATTAGTCATCATTCAAATTTCTATCTCCCTGCGCATGAGAATCGAGTACCCAGGACTCTTCGAATAGCGGTCCGGGATGGTAACCATTACGCCACTAGGGTCGTCAGATTAAAAGAAATAAAGAATAGTAATAATATCAAGAAGAACAGTAACGTATCAGTGTTTATGTTTACCGATCTGCATCCGTCCGTCCGGCAGCTGCACGCGGTACTCGCCGCGCACCACGTTGCCGTCGGAGCTCTCGCGCCGGTCGTAGTCGTTGCCCGACTGCGCGTCCTTCACCGAGTACCCGAACTCGTACGACTTGGGCTGGTGAAACAATTTTCATGTTATATTATTGACATTGAACTATGTACTAGCGTATAGAACCGACACCGCGAACCCGATGTTTGTACAATGAAGGATTCAGTCGATTTTGAAAAGAAAACGGGTGCTCGATTAACGCGATTTTGAAAATAGAACCTCCTGGTGCGACACTTTATTCGCGATGTCTGTTCTGGTACTTTGGTACATTATACTTCAATGGTTATTGACCTTTTTTTAAGCCTTACGAAAAAGCAGACGGACCACCTGATGGTAAGTGGTCATAGTCACGTATGGACATGAGAAATACCAGAGGAATCGCCAATGCAACGCCGAATCTGAAGAACTCTTTTTACACCTTTTTGAAGAACCCAATGTCAGCCCCTATCGTGTAATGCACAAAAACTATGACGCGGATATGCTTAGAGTTATTTGCTCGTTGTTTGCAATGTTGTTTGCTGACAACTGAAAAATATGAATTTAGTCAAGACCGTGGTCCTAAGCAATGGTGTCGAAGTATCGGTGTGCAGAATAAACATCATTCAGAAATACCGAATTTCTCTACATGATCGAATTAGAAGTAATAAAATCCGTAGACGAATAAGGATAATCGGCATAGCTAAGGAGGGAATAAGCCGGCTGAAGTAGCAATGGGTGGGTCACATAGTTCGAACAGTTGGGGAAGAAAAGTCATCGAATGACGCGTACGGCTCTGAAAACATTGTAGACCAGGTGGCCTGACGACCTGAAGAAGACAGCGGGTATCAGCTGGATTCAGAAGGCTTAGGACCGGTCAAAGTGGCACAAGTTAGGGGAGGCCTATCTCCAGCAGTGGAACTCCAAGGGCTGATGGATGGATGAATACAATTAATTATAATAATATAATTATAGTATAATATTGTATAACATAATATTAACGCTGACCACATCGCACTGTAACTGGACAGATAACCTAACCTTTGACAAACTGAGCGCACAGGGAAGTAAATGGAGTCGATTGAGAGCTGTAATAAATATTATAAAAACCCAAATGCATTTGAATTCACAAAGATTTTTTGAAGTGAAAACTTCTTTAGTACGGGGGTGATTTGAAATTCAATGAAACGAAACTGTCCAGTAAAAAGAGACAGACACATAAATTCTAAAGTGAGATAGAAGCATTGTACAGGGGTGGGGGTAGCGCTGGGTAAGGGGAGGGGGAAGGGGAAGGGGAGGGGGAGGGGGAAGGGGAGGGGAAGGAGAGGGGGGAGGGATGGGGAGGGGAGGGGAGAGGAAGAGGAGGGAAAGGGGGGGGAGGGGGAAGGGGAGCATTTCATAATTTAGTTACCATAAGCCTCTTGTATCATTTATCGAAAATGTAAGCTCTAAGTCTGAATAAATTTAAGTGATACAGTATACCAATAAAATGTAAAAAATTATCTAACATGGCATCACTATTTTCATTACTAAAACCTACAATTATCATCTTCCCGAAATTTTAAATTCGTCTTATCTTGTATTTTGAAGGTTTCACTTCTACTACGTGTGAATTGCACACATTTTAATTTTTTCTCCTAACTAGTTTTAAAAAATTACGATTTTTATTACATTACATTATTACAAATCAAAATGCTTAGAGTATTTACTTTACCATAATTTTGAACAGATTAATAGACCCGAAAGTAAAATAGGACGCATTTTTGACACAAGCATCAGGCTATCAATAAAATATTTGTAGCTGCCTGACGCAGCTATCATTATACCTACCGAGTACCTCCTATTAATACTTACGCAGTTACCGATACCTTCGCAAAACCAAGCAAACGTACCTACATATTTACCTTACCACAACGCTACCAGGAAACCAATAGGAAGGAATAATAACACAACAGCCTAACTTATATTTCAAGCTCATTAAAACAAGACACCTCAGTTGAAATATATATATTTGTTTTACGTCTTGTCAAGAAACGAGATAATGACGTCTGTTCAGAAACAAGAGAAGCGCAGTCCATCAGCATCTTCCTCGTTCCTCTTCATCAGTCTTCAAGCCACAAGATCTCATCTTCAAAGCACCCGGCACCCGGCAGTTATCCTCGTCCGTGTCGTGTATCACGCTCGCAGCCCGTCGCAGAAATGGTAACCCATTTGGGCCCCGCGCAATATTTATAACATCGCCTCGCACAGCGCGAACGAGAGCGGCGATGTTAGAACGAGATGGCAGCATAAAGCGAGAGGTACAGCGCTATTACTACAAGAGCGAACGAGACGGCATGCAAATTGACCTTGTTTATTTTATTATTTTTTACGCGTGTTTTTTAATCCTCTTTCTTATTGGTCTTTCTTTTTCATGTAAATTAATCTAGCTATTTCCATTGGATATTCTTCTCTACAATTTTTGTATATAAACTCGTATATTTTTCCAATAAAATTATTCCTCGGATAACCACTCCAGCAGAAGTATTATTTCAAGCAACCTTCCTGAAGAATAAACATTAGTGGATTAGATACCCCAATCCACTAAATATTAATAGAAATAAATAATAATAAAAATTGTAAACTCCATTGATGTCGTTATTCCGTATAATATATAAACACTAATATAATATTGTGCTTAACTTTATTTATTCACGGATAAGCAGTCTAGATAGATGGTAAGTTTTTATGTACTTAATAATTAAACTGTTTTAAAGTTGTTGCAGTTCAAGAGTATACGGGGCCCATCGTAGGCTCTGTATCGCCCAATTTAGTCCATCAATACTCTTTCATACTCATTCTTCAGTGTTGAAAGCCAGATTCCAATAGAGTGCACCGTCTTTTATCTTTTTACTATGGAATTCATCGTCAATTTTTTTTTCTGATTTTGAGATCAACTCGTGATGTTTAGGGATTGCCTAGCTGCAGTAACCATTTTTCATCAAATGGTCGTGCCCTTTTATCGTCATTAATAATCCAACACGATCACAGAAAAAGATTATTATTTGCAACTTCTGAACCAAAATTTTACATTTCAGAATATGCGGCTGTTACTTATCTTGTCAACCACCTGGGTTATACTCGTACAAGCGGGTGTGGTTACAGAAGACAAAAAATGTGATGGAGTTGTCATCAACAACAAATATCATGAGGTGGAGGTGCTAAAATCAGATCTCGATAGACCTTTTCTTTTGGCTACTGACTACAGCCGGAACACCGTATATTTCAGCTACAGCATTAATGCAACTGATGATGTATTCAATACTGCGTACATTAATTTAAATACCAAAGAATTTGGTGACATTCAAGGCGTCAACAATGGATTTGCGCAAACCGTTGACCAAGAAACACACAACCTTTACATAGGAGGCAGCGATGGAGTTTATAAATATGACCAGAAATCAAAAAAAGCTGAACTCATTGCAGCCAAATATGATATATGGTATATTTACTACAAAGACGATATTATATATTTTTCTGATTTTCCTGGTCATTTTCTATATTCAATAGTAAATGGAGAAGTTGTGAAAGTTAAAGATTTAGAAGACACAAAAGTGGACAATTTTGTTCTGGATAATGAAGATGTGTTTTTCTTTACGAATTATACTGGATTGTACAGTCAGAAGAAAGGAACGAAAAATGCCGTTTTATATGAAGAGTTTCCTAATGCGGGAGTGAGAGGCATGACCATGGATATCCATGGGAAAATCTACTTATGTTTACAAGATGGAATATACGCAGTCGATAAAGCTTCAGTTTCATTGCAGAAAATCCTTGAGTTAGAAGATTGCTTCGGTATAGCATTCGATAATGAAAATAACATTGTTTATTCTGATGCGAGTAAATTGTTAAGAATTAAACCGAATAATGACAAGGCTTGTGTATGATAACCTTATTAGTGAAGGGACAAAAGGCGGATGCTGAAAGTATTATCTGCCAATGAAACTAAGGGCGACGCAAAAATAATGAAGGTATACTTAAAAGTTAATAGATATAATTTTATTGATAAGTATTTGTGATTAAATTAATATGGAACCTTTTAGTTTTTTCATACTATTATTTCTCCATCTAATACAGGATCCAATTACCAAATACCATAATACAATAATAATACACTGGCAGTCAATAAAAGCTAGTATGTAGTTTTGAAGCTTTGTAAAAACGTATATTTTAAACGCTCATTTGTATCATAATATTTCTTATAAAATAATAAAACAGGATAATGTGCATTCAAGAACAAAAGACTTCAGATGTCTTCTTGTTAAACGTGTGACAATGTTAAGTGTGCGGAAGGATGTAAGTCATTTCGCGACATTACTTGCTTGAGCTAATGTTCATAAGACTCATTTACACAGGGAAAATCCGAGAAACTAGTATAAATGAAAGAGTATTATGTAGCCTAGATGAAATCAGGTGTAGGTGTAGACAAAATGTCCATTGACATCAATAATGACAATAGCACCAATGCATACAATGGCATCGCCGATGCGTTGCCTGCTATAATGGAACTGGAGGACACGCATTATTTCTTAAGACCCTAAATATCCCAAAATGTAAATTGTCATAATTTATCAATGGACAACCCTGGTAGCCTAGTATGGTAGCCAACCTGCCTGCGAAGCGTGGGTCCCGGGTTCGATTCCCGGCCGGGATAGACATTTATGTGACAGATAAATATTTGTACTCGGGTCATGTTTGTATCGTCCATCCATGCCACCCGCGACACAGGTAAACACCTACTGCGGGGCTATGAGTGTGTTAGCGTTTATTTAATTATTTAATGTAATAATAGATACGGCAGATATCATTCTATCACGATTCACGAGCCTTCCTAGTGACTATTATCATCAAAAATGTAATGACTTATGAGTTATGACGGCAAATCTTCCGGAAAATGTACAAAAAACGTATTTTAGATTTGATAGAATTAAAACTGACGTGCTATTAAAAATATTAAACTAATTAGAATCCATATTAAATAAATATTTTAACTAAATAATATATGAAAGCATAGCATACTGGTCCATTGAGTAAATCCATGATTTTTAATGTCTTGTACCAAAGCTGTTGTGGCGAAAACCCTTTGTCTCTTAACACCAGTCCATAAGGACCATTATGTCATATAATTTACTCATCATTTGATTCATACATTGACTAAGTTGATCACTTCAATGAGATAAAATCAGGCAGTTTATAATGTTTAACCGCGAACACTGCACGCATTCAAAATGTTTTTAGTCACGCTCTCAGTTATTTTGTCGGTGGTTGTAATTGAGGCGAAAATGGACGTCTACGTCACCGATGATTCACCGATAGAACGTATTGGCAAAAGAACGTACAAAAAAGAACTTCTCACAGACCAGTTTGCTGAGCCCAAGGAACTAGCGTACGATTCTGGAAGCAGAAATTTATTTTTCATGTACATGGATGACGAAATACAGAACTCTGGACGTGCTTTCGTTAATGTCGTAACCAAAAATGCAGTCAAAATCAAAGGCATCGAGAGAAACAAAGCTACAGCAGTAGACGCAGACACAGGAGAAGTTTACTTTGGATCTGACGACGGATTATACAAATACGATCCAATAGAAAATGTGGCTAAAAATATTGGACTGTACAATGTCAATATCTACAAATTAGTGATCAGAAACAATAATATTTACGTCGTTGATGCAAACAATCATATGATTTATAAGGTTAACGACTATATGAAGACAATGAGAGCCGGGAAGATGCTGACTGTGATGGAGTTTGATGTAGATTACAAAAGAAATGTACATTTCGTTAATATGTGTGGCGTGTTTTGTGATACTGGCGAAGAAGTGATCATGAACAAGGATCTGAGTGTAGTGTACCATTTCATAGTACAAGAAAATAATGTTATAGGTGTAACGGATGATGGGTTGTATGAAATTGATTGTTATAATGGTACCGCGAGTAATGTTGGCAAGTTGACCTTCTTTCCAAGAAGCATCGTGTTTGGTGATTACGGAGACATATTCTATTCGATTGATAACTACATTTACAGGTTAAGGCCAATCAATTCTTATCTTGTTTATAAAATATTCAATGTATGACGTAGAAACATTGTAGATTAAATAATTAAGCATATGTTCATGACGTACGCAGGTATTTTATGTATAAGAGTAGAAAAACTAAATTATTAAAATTTATAGAAAATGGTCATTTCTTGTAATGTGGAAATTGTAGAAAATATAAGTTTTCCATGATGTCTCTAAGAGTTGTCAAAGAATTGGTTTTGAATTAATCTTGTATTGCAATTAATTACATAATATACATTAAATAATACTAGGTATAATGATCATGGAAAGCAAAGTTGGTAATCTCTTAGAAATGTTAGGTGAATTCACTGCAGCCCTGTCTGTGCTTGTTCTCGACTGTTCGTAGATTACAATTTGTTTTTATGAGTCAGTTACAGATTCGCACACGGTTTACACTGGCACATAACATGCGAACTCCATATTATTTTAAAATAATAGGTAGATACATTTTCTATAGTCGATTGAACCGAAGGTACCGAAGCTAATGTATTTTCGTGCGGACGCAGAAAAACAGACGATTTGAACACATGCGACAAGTTAAGAAAAATGTAATATCGAGCAATAACTACTTATCTGTTTATTTATTAAGTACATAATTTTAAGTAGAAATATTGAATGCTATTTATTTAATCTATAGAATATAAAAGGCAAAAGTGATTGACTGATGTATCAACGCCAGTATCAGGCCAAACCCTTAGAGCTAGAAACTTAAAATTTTGCACACGTCAAGACATAGGCATCCATAAAAGGAAGGATTTTTCAAAATTCAACCTCCAAGGGGTGAAAAGCTACGGCAAAAGCTAGTTTTAAACTGCGAATATAGGTTTTAAATATTTACTAGTTAAATATTTCCACGTACACGTGAAAATAAATAATTTTATTGGTAGGCGATCATTTTAAAATTAGACGATGTCCACTTTCGTTATTATTTCCAAGCAGCAGATTTAGCAAGTTATAATTAATCCGTAGTTTTAAATTACGTTCTACAAAGCCAAGTAAGGTACTTACTACTTCGTTTTCATGAGAATGTCCATGACCTTGGCTCCCATGGTTATCATAGTTGCCAGTGTTGCCACCAAAGTTGTTGGAGCCTTGGTAACTGGAGCCCCCAGTGGGCGGCAGGTAACTGTTCGATGGAGAGGAGTAACCTGCAAGAAAGTTTAATGATTTGAATAAAGCATTGTATAACAAATTGTGTTCTTCTCACTAAGCTCTATTTAATTACATTGGGCTAAGAAATAAAATACTGTTTTGCATTTACCTAAGTATTTACGCCAGTAATAATAGTTCAATGCTATTTTATGAAGATTTGCACTTTGATTTTTTATAGCGTGAAGAGCTGTCGAATAAGCAACAATGTTACGCCTATGGCCTACGCCACAGTATAATTTACTGTGCCTACGCCTTGAAGAAGATATCTTTTTTATGGAAAGCGCTGGGAAAAACCCCGGAAGCCCAATAATAACGAATAATGGTTATCGTACCAGTCCGTGGAGGTAAGTAGCTGTTCTGTGCACCGAACCCGCCGGCCTGGTAGCCGTGGACTGGCGGCTCACACCTCACCAGTGCAGCGAACAGTACTAAGCCGATTAGCTGTAAAAACAATAACAAACTAAGAAACATTTCGATACAAATGATACAATACAATAATCTTAAAAATACTATCAAAAGTTCTAGGAAATTGAATTTCCTAATGAAGCCGTCAAGGTGGGTGCTGTGGAAACGCACCAAGTATAAAGTTGGACAGGCGTGGGAACTGTGATGTCACAAATTATTTTTGGAGCGCAATTTCAAAGTCCTTTAATTTTTCCATTTCATTATACTTACATATTTATATGGTTCATTCTCATTGTTTCTTTTTACTTATTTTTTATCAATCGAATAAAAAATGATAAACTGCTCCATTGCCTGATACTGAATATTGAAATATTCAGTCCTAATGAATATTATAATATCTAAATAGTAAGTTAAAAAAAACATTCTTATTTCAAAGTGAAGCAGATTTTGATATTTAAAAATTTAATTATTATTATTGAGGTAATTATAACTTTATCATGTCTGTATCATCAATATATTATCATCCCTACTACGAGCAGTGAGTAATATTAATTATGTACATTACAATAAATTATGAATTGCATCACAATAAAAAACACTTATTTAAGTTCTTATTATACCTAGCATATATGTATGTATTATACTTAATTAAATTCATCTCGTTCCAACCTGTTTAAAACGAATTTGCATTTACTTTCCCTCATTATTTTGACAGTTAGGTACTCGTACCTATCTTTAACATCTACAAAAGGAAGTAAATTATAGCCTTTGTTTGAATATTATTTAAGTAAGTATACTAAATTACTGTTACGCATTGGCTAACTTACGACTAGCTTAGATACTGTAAAATAAGAAAATCTCACAGATGAAACTTCTATTTCCGCATTAAAACCATAATAAATCTAAATAAATAATGCGTATAACCGCTTAATTGTTAATAATATGGTTAATTTAAAAATTTACGAACTAGGTATAATCATCATTAGGATACTAATGAGAACATTAAAATGAGTAAAAGTGAAATAAGAAGTGATTTTGGTTTGCGAGATTCGAGGCTCACTATATTTGTAACTTACTATATGTATGTGCTACCCTTGAGCATGAGTCAGCCGCCAAGTGACTTGTGGTGTTCCGGCTGAGGGCTTGAGACAACGCATCAGTGATAGCCACGATATAGACGACGATAGCCACTTACCATTAGGTGGATCGTCAGCTCGTTTGCCGGCTACTTCCATAAAAAAAGAGACGAGTCGCATGATGGCTTCCTTCGAGTATACTGGCGTCCGTCTTCCACCTGGCGACGTCATAACCCGAGGTCCGGACCCCTCAGGGGGTGCCCTTAGGACGTTCACAAACCCCTACTTTCGACGACGGGAGCTATCATTCCTCCTAAAATGGTAAAAGCCAACTGATTGTAGGTAAGTGCTCAGCGCCGTTCACAAACATACGCCAAAAGCATCATCGATGCGTTGCCGGCAAGAGAAATCGACTCGCTTGTTGCCTCTCTGAAGAAGGATTGCTTCAGTCCATAAACTTTGCTAATATTCCTTAAAATTATAGACCAAAACAACAGGTACAAACAGACCGAAGTGTCTAATGGATAATACCAATGTCATGTCTATACGTATATACGTAATCTGCTCTGTGGAACGGATAGACGTAACAATGGCTTTCATAGCGGAATGGATCACGTCAATTGTTACTGTAATAGCCGGTTTATATGAGTATGTCGACTAGGTTCCAATGCTATTGTTCTATCACACGCGGATTATTTATAGACTACACTTCTGAACAAGTCGTAAAAATGTTCTGCAAATAAAAAAAATCCACATCAAAATATTTTATAACCAAGTTGAAGTGATCTCACCTGCGAAAAAAGGGATCACGAAATGTCACGAATATTATTTTATTTGTAGAAATAGCCAGTAAACGCGCTGACGAACCACCTATCGTTGCCCATGGATATCAACTACACCAAGAGCATCACTGATGCGTTGCCAGCCAAGAAAGAGAGAAGAAAATGAAAGAAAAGATATCCGAAGACTTCCTGCCGAAGCAGACATGTTTTATGTAGCAGATACATTTGTTTGTTTGACTTTATTTGAATATCCACGGTGCGGCACAGGGAATCTTAATGTGAGAGGACGGTGTGAGGGTATAATACTCATTTATTCTTATTAATATTTTCATTCATTTATCTCACTCAGTAGTTCATCTGCGCAATATGTAGAAGAACCTTTTACTGTTAATTCTAATTATAAAGATCGTCAGTGCAGTAGTGTACAGAGCAAGGGACACAAGTCAAAATGGGACCTTTTACGTCTAGGACGAGGTCAGATTTTTAACCACATGAAAAGTAAAGGACGCGTAAGTTCTTACAAGTTCTCACAATCTACGTAGCTCTTGTCTCCGTAAATTCTAAACGCATGTAAATCATCCCTTTAAAGCGTTTCGATGCATTCAACGTCCGTTGCATCAAGATTTATGAACAATGAGGCCGCGTGCATATTTCCATGCGTTTGACATACTTGCAAACCCTCAATCATGCATATATTTCTCACAGGAACCTTTTCAACAGTGGATCCGTGTTGCCTATTGCCACGGTTTTCACACGAAACGAATCCACATGACGAGTTTCCGGCGCTAATCTATGATTATTTTACATTATGAGATTCGTGATTTAAAATGATGTTGTTCACTGACACACACAAAGTCCAATGACAAACGCATTACAAATTATAAACAAGACAAGCACATTACAAAATTTTTTAGTAAAGAAAATAGTACGTATAAGTTTATTGAACTGAATTGATTTTAATAATTTTGCGTCAAACTTGCGTAGTGAAACGACCGTAGTCTTACCATGCCGTATATCAGTAAGAAATTCATGATATTAATGATAAAAAAACGAATTCATAACAGGTGATGAATCATGACCGGACGCATCACAATGATGAAAAAGTTGTGACAACGTCCGACGAAATACACAACAAAATAACAATAATGTGACATTTAATGACACGGTACTTAATGATATTGGCAAATGATACATTCAGATGATACAGTCTAATGGTAATGATCTTAACAAATAAACGAACATAACTAGGGCGCTTTCGTAATGCTCTATTAATGATGAGTTCAATATTGGATGGTTACTCGAGTTTTCTGTGGTTACTAGCAGCTAGCAGGCGCGGATCCAGTTTTGGTTGGGTGCATGCCCACAACCCTTATTGATCGCGATATAGTCCAGTGCCGATAGCTCTAAAAACGGTAAAAAGTGGAAGAAAATTATAGTAGAATGAAACCTATTGCAAACGGAAGAGAATATAACGAAGATTATAGGAAAAATAAATTACGGGCGATTTGAGGTCGGGAAGGGGGGGAGGGGGAGTTTAAGGCGAAAAAATGGTTTATCTCGATTTCCGGAAAAACTACAAGTCCTATTGAAAAAAGTTGAATGGCAAAGTTGTAGGTAGTAAAAAGATCTACAACTTTTGTATTAACACTTTTTTACATAACCTCAAAATTTATGTGAAAAATTCAAAAAACCACTTTTTTGGTTTTTTATTTTTATCTTTTACAAAAAATGTTTTTTTGTCACGAAATTTGGTGAAAACTTACCTTTGTATGTCCTTAACATATTGTAATTTTTTTGATTCAAAAAAATATTTTTTTTCACCTTATTTTGGCCTTATATCGAAAAAGCACCCTTATTTTCAGTCGAAAAATCTCACGTCAAAATATCTGATTTTTTTAAAAAGTCGGTAGTCCTTTTGTTCATTGGAATCTCTACTTTCTAATGGTATATAAAAAGTATAAAAACCTATACACTACTATGGTAAATGTTCTCAGAAAATGCAATGAAACGAAATAGAAATACGAATATCACCTCGAGTGTAATGACCAACATACCACACTTGTATCATAATGTACTATTGTTGCATGGTTGTAAATTAGAAAAGAAAATAAAACTTTTCTTAAAAAATAGTTGAGTGGGTAAGACTAATATAAACTTACAATTAGTTATAATATACATAAATAAAGATATAATAAAGTAATATTATATTTACTTACGTAATTCATTGTAAATACACCGTGCTATCTGAAACAAAGAAAATATATTATTGTCTTACACAAAATATAATGTTATAATTTTATTAACCGTTAATACTGTGAGAGGCGCTAAAAGAATGGCACAACTCGCAATAATATAATTATAGCACCTGTGAGTGTTAAGTGTTTGGAAATGTTAATTAGCTACATTGATGTTGTGACTTGTGAGTTGTGACCTAACATTATGTTCATGAAAAATTAAAAAAAAAAAGAAAATTTCATTATTTAAAGAAATAGTAACTAGACAAAGGTATTATGTAAATAAATAGATTTTACTTGCTTTATCTTGTACCAATAACAAACTTTATTCTTTTGTAAAAAAAACTCGTTAAAAGAACGCGACAATAGTTTTTGTAAATGTAACAACGTTGCCAAGTGGCCCTTTATTTTTTTTAAAGAACTGGACCAATAAATCTTACGAAAATCTACACAAGGCCGCAGTTTTCACTGCAACACGTGCCAACGATGTAAAAAACATGGTCATTATTACTGGATATAATGAACCCCAAATATTCTTTGTGACTTAAATTCGGGCCGCGGGCTACTGTAACACCCTTGAGCTACATTTTTGATACGGTATTTGAAGTAACAACAACCCATTATCGAATGCTTTGTGGCACGAGTGTCTTAAAATTGCCGTGACGTAAGGCGTACTTCGCCACGCTGCTCCACTGTGTGACTAATATAAACTGAACGTCAGGTCAGAAGCTAGTTATATTCCGTATACCTATGGACACTATTGTTGACTGCAAGAGGCACAATAATTCTAAGTAGGATTTTTAACTTAGGATGTTATTGTCATAGTCGTTACAGTTTTTAAGTACCTTCCTTGAGGAGACAAGAACTTTTAACTTATAAGGTTACTAGAGTGTTTAGAAATCCGGAATTTCAATTAAATTCATTTTCGTTTTATCAATCTTTACAAAAAAGATTTTCATGGTGGGAAATTTCAAGCAGTTTTCAACAAGCCACTCTAGTACCTACTTATTTGTACTTATTAGGACAGGTAATGATGGCTGATGAAAGTACATAACTCATTTATGTACTCCAGATATGAAATGGAGAACTACTCATTACTATTCCACGGAGAGGTCTTGTTCACTCTTGTTTGCAAGTTTATTATCGTAAAAAATAATTGGCTTTGACATTGTCATAGAGTTATGAAGGAAGAGATATAACTACTAAAATTGTTTAAAAATAATTTTTGGGATGTAGATCAACAATTCTTTTTGCCCCAAAATCAACACCGTAAAATCATCGTAATTAAAAAAACTTGAATTCGAATTTCGTTATTTTTTTATTGTCGGTTATTTTTCACGGAGTTCAGTTAACGAAAATTGGAACATTCAACATTTTTCCTTTATAACTAAATAATCTAAAGTATTGGAATTATGAGGAAGTCTTCGTTCTAGCGGACCTATTATTATATTTACAAGTCTTATTATAAGTAAGTATAACATTAGGGATTCGTTGCACCTATGTATATTTTTGTGATCAAAAAGGCTAAAAAGTGGTAAAGTAATAATCACCTTAACTTTGGGTAATTAATAATGAATTTACCTTGAATCTTGATAATGAATGAACCTCATGGAGGTAAAAACATCATACCATACCAAGAATGGCGAATTTTTTATGCGAATTAATGTCAGATGAAACTGTTTTAGATTTCTATTTAGTGTTTATTCTGTGGTCCAACCACATTTCTTCTCACGGGGAAAGTGAGATAGCCATCTTTAATTTATATTACATAACTAGCAAAGAAAATACGGGTAATCTAGTCAGTAGTACTTGTCTTATGAAACCACAGTCAATTACTCTATAGGATGAATTATTGACGGTACTAATAATATTAGTACAACTCAGCTTTAAACTATAAACTTGCGAATCTTTTGTCATCAATATTCAATGTTGTTTGACTTGAAGATTTAAATGTCCACCACGGTCCGACCAATTTTCTCCAAAAATTGGTAACATAATTGAGTTAAGCAGTGGGAGGTCCAAGGGCTGATGGATGATGATGGATGATAATTAAGTTAAAAATTTCTGTGACTTTGGGTCAAACAAAAAATGAATTTTAATAGTGGCCCGGTCACTTTTGTGTCGTGAGTCAAATCATAAAATTTTAAAAATGCAAACTGAATTGTGATATTACATATAATAATTTAAAAATATATTTTTTATAATTTTAGGATTTATTAATATGTAAAATATTTAATATTTTATTATATTTTTTTTATTATTATTTTAAGGATTTACAATTTAATTAGTTTTAATTGAATTGCATTGTATTAATATATATTAAATAATTAAATGAATATATATTAAATAATTATCCATTCTTATGATAAGTATTATTAGCTCATAATGTATCTAATTTAATGAAAAAGGAAGTACCTACATATTTTAAAGTAAATTTAAAACATGAAACCTAGACGTAGAGACAATCCTTTCTGCACAATTTAATTTGTAGCACGAATTTTAGTCACAGATTAACATAACCAACCTTTTTTAAAAAATTGCTTAGAAAATCACTTCACAGATTTAAAAAAAACCGCGCGATTTATAACGTTTTGGCGCGAACGGTGTCCGATATGCGTTCGGATACTGCAACACGCTCTAGTTTCGACCACGCACTGTGTTCCAGTTTGGCGAAATTATGTTTTTATAGCAATGCGTGGAGGGTCCATCTCTTATTGTGATGTAGTAATTTTGATGTAAGTACCGCAGTGATGAGCGTGAAGTACTAAGTACCTTGGATGCTTTTGTAGAATGAATCATTTTCAAAAAAGTAGTAAGTAAGTAGTTTGATTAAAGCTATTTGTTATTAGATGTTAGGTATTTCATCTCCAGGTAGTCTATATCTACGACTTAAACTTACTATTCTGTCACTTCTGTCAAGATAAAGTTTCTTTGTAATAATCTTTAAAATATTTTTTAAAGGGGCAAAATAGGCAATAATATAATCATACTGGACCAGAAAAGATTAAATAATACCTATCTATTAATAGCCAATGAAATTATAATGTAAAAAAGATGTAGATATGTCACTAGCGCACCGACGCCGACGCGGCGACGCGCGACGCCGCGACGCGACGCGCGACGATGAAGAGCGTAAGAACAGGCAATTGACCGTTCTGCTCGTAGTCGCTCTGTCAATACAAGACGATACGCACGCTTTTGTTGTTGTCAGAAGTGCTTGACATTTAACATACAGCGATATAATGCCTTCATGTATTATACCACTGTGATTGGTGTAGTGAAACAAAAGATAAACGTGTGTGTTGTACTTGTAGCTGTTTTCGGAAAAGATTTTGATTTGTAAGGTTTTAACGTATCTAAATTTTTTAAATATTATTTTTCCGCTGGCGAACAGTTTTTGGAAGTGTTAGTGGGGGGCCCTATACGCTGGGGGCCTCATATAATTGATACGGCAGTAGCTACGCCCCTGCCTCTAGGTCTAAAAATAATTTCAATACCTACTCCAAAATTTTCCAAAGTAAAAAAAAAACTTGAGAGGTGTCAAGGGACACCCGGATGGAACGAAGTTCCTTGCAGTCAGTACTAGGATAGCAAAAACATGCAGCAAGTGTGCCAAAACAAATCTAGATTTATTATGGCACACTCGCTTGCATGTTTTTGCTATCCTAGTACTCTGGCTTGCTTTCTATGTAAAAAAAACTACGACGGCAAAAAGTGTCGTTACAACTTTTCGTTACCGGCAAAAAGTGTCGTTACCAAATTTTCCGCCAAAAGGGGGCTACCCCTTTTGCAACGCGCGATAAGGAACTTCGTTCCAAAAATAGTAATGCTCAAAATCTCAAATCCTCCACTCATTCCAAAATATGTCGGTTTTCCCGTCTCAAGATGTAATCTTGGAAAAATATGCAAAAGGCTTGAAGACAATTCCTTAAAAAGATTACAATCTGCGGTGTTTCTACTTTGTTAGAGCGTTGATCTTTACGAAAACAGTTCCACTAACGACACATTACACGTTAAAATTGACAATGAAAAATGTCCCAAGCTTATATTACTGAGAGTTTGAAAGTTCAACGATCTTATGTTGCTTCTTTATTTCACACGCCGACAGGACTATTGTCATGTCATAACACATAAAGTTAGTAAAAAAATAAACGGACTTGGTATTCCAGGCATAGATGTACAAAAATAAGTGGATAGGTACAGATAAATAGGAACAAGTTTACGCGTACGGTAGGAAGAAAACTGATTAAAAATTCGCGTCCATACGTATATACATAGGTCTATGGTCCATAGGTTACTACTACTAGGTACATCTTTTTTGGCTGGCAAGTGCAACGCTGTAGGTAGGGTCTTCGTAGGTAGGGTCTTCGTAGGTAGGGTGACAGTGAGTGATCATTAGTATCACTACCATCAAATGACTCGTTTGCTTGTTTGTCGTTGGTGTCCCACTACTGAGCTCGAGTCTCTCCTCTCGAAGAGGCCTAGAGCATACTCCACCACGCTGGTCCAGGATTGGTAGAGGAGTTAGTGACCAACCCAAGTGTTGGACGTTTTCATGCATGCTACCCAAATTTGTCCAATTTAGTTTGACAACTGCATCTTACTATAATAAGGGGCCATCCATAAATTACGTCACACTAATTTCATGATTTTTTGACCCCTCCCCCCGTCCTTGTCACAGTTGGTCACATTTGTGAGACCTCCCTCCTAGTGTGACGTCACTTATTATGAAATTTTACACCTAGGAATTATTAAATTAAAACAGCAGTTCCAAAAAAAGTTTTATTTCCCTTTATTGTTTTTTAATATTTACCAATACCTACATACCAATTATTCGATTTTGAAATGTGACGTCACAAAATTTAGGATCCCTCCCACCCTTTGTCACACAATGTCACACTACATTGACCCCCCACCCCCCTAACGTGTGACGTAATTTATGGATGGCCCCTAACAATCCGGACCGACGGCTTTACTTACCCTCGAAAGAAGAGTTCCATTTCCTTATTTAAAGTTCTTTGCTAAAAGTTGCATCAACTTTTTGCACACTTCAGCAGTTCTTCGAACAATCCTACAGTATATTCCATCAAGTAAAAATCTACATTATTTTTGTGTGGTTTCTTCCTGCCACTTCCAAATGGTACTTCCGGCAATCTTTCCGGTATGTCACAGTACAGCAATTAACATTGAAGTAGATGGAATTAAAAAGTAAAACTCGCCATCAATTAATCACCATACTACCTGCTGATAGAACCGGATTATGTTCGGTTGCATCTCCGTATCGACACCGAAACGAGTAATATAAATTTATTTGTCTGTCTAGCTGTACATCATTAACTTAATTAAATTTATATTTCATTTTAAAGTGTATTAATTGACGTTATGTGATATTTCATCTCCGTCCTGAAAAATAGTGACAGGTTTAATTTAATTGAATTAGCAATTATCACGAGCGAGTGAGTCTAACAGCAATATGTGCATGTAGAGATGTAAAAATGAAAATTCTATGGTTGAAGTTGTACTTAGCAAGGTTCAAAGTTCATTTTTCCACTTATTTGTACAAATAGGAACACATAAATCTAGGTGCGTACCTACTAAGTAAAATATGTTCGTAATAAATAATAATCGGCAAGGAAATCCGTGGTAAAGCCAGTTAAAAGTTTGAACTTTCCACGCACAGCTTCCGTAGAAGTCAAAGACATCCGAACCGGTTGTAAGTTGTAATGACGTCTATAACTTTATTTTAAAACCTATACAATGTAGCATGGGATACCTAGATAATATTACCACAGACCACAGTCTAACTAACTCTTTCATTTAGTCAGTCAACAAAACCGAATCAATTTTACCGTATATGAAATTTTAAGCGGTCCCGGATTTCTTACAAAATTCTTGAAATGGGGATAAAATTGTCATTGAACGGTTGAAACAAAAGTAGAATTAGATGCCAAAACAATTCAAATACGAAATGGCACAGTAATCCCCACATGAACCACGCAAGGAATCAGGCACCTATCAGCAACTTATTTGATTTCGTTTGTAGAATCAATGCATTGGTTTTCTTTCTAAACACTTCGATTACACGCACATTCAAATCGTGAGAGCAGCCTTGGCTATTTCGATTTATATTTTTCTGTACAATATCATTTGCATGCATTTAGCAACTTGCCTGTTTTTTCTACGGAGCGCCTAAACGTGGGAAAAGTCGAAGAATGGCGTATAATTTCTACTAATTGTGTTCCTTATCTTAATTTATCGTAAATTTTAGTTAACTTTCGCAACATGTTTTTTTATGGTAGGTGCATAGCTATCTATAACTTTAAAAAAATAAATACCTACTTACTTATTCCTATGTTTAATGCATGGCTTGTGTTTTTTTCGTGATTGAGGAGGAGTAACTACTAGGTAGGTACTGTACCAAGCTGCTCCAATATACTCGTACTAGATAATTAGCAGTGTAGTCAAACTACTGGTGTGACTTACTCAAGTGACAAGCCTTTCTGTTCTGAAAACTGGGATAACAACGAGCCAAAACATTTTGTCACATTTTGTGTTTTGTAAGTGCGGTCCTGGTCACCCATCCAACAATCAGCACCCACTCTCAAATATATTATTATCTACGGTCAGTACGCTTGATAGAGGTCGATGGGTTACTTACATCCCGGAATAAATTATTCCGTGGCTTAGACCTTGTCCAGAAGGGGCGAATTCGCCGCGAAACGTTTCGCGTGAATTCATTCGCGCGTTAGTGAGATACTAGGCGCCAATACATCGCGTCCACAAGCATCGCGCGAATTCAAAATACGCGCGTAAATCGCGTGCACTTCGCCAGACTCTCGACTCGCGCGTGATAATTGCTAATAAGTATCATGATCGTGATTCACACAAGTCATCACAAATCGAACAACAGAGTGAGGTGCACGTATCAAGGGAAATGGAGCGCCTAAATTTTCGTGCGTCGGCAGGCTCCTTCTGGTCGCAACGGTCGCGCGTGATACGCACGAGAGAATCGCGGCGAATTCGTCCCTTCTGGACAAGGTCTAATAAGTATCATGATCGTGATTCACACAAGTCATCACAAGTCGGTGCACGTATCAAGGGAAATGGAGCGCCTAAATTTTCGTGCGTTGGCAGGCTCCTTCTGGACGCAACGGTCGCGCGTGATACGTACGAGAGAATCGCGGCGAATTCGTCCCTTCTGGACAAGGTCTTACTTCAACACAAGTGCGGTTGGTGTTACGTTTTTATTCCTATATTTATGACTAATTTCTTAATGAGCAGCCTTGACATTGTGTGCTATATGTACGACTCGTCTGACTCGTCGTATCGCAGTCGTTGCTAAAGCTGTTGTATGGACTACGGAGCCGAATGATGGAGACTCTTGCTCTGTGGAGATTAACATAAAAAAAATTGAATACCTTCTCCTTTTTTGAAGTCGGTTAAAAAGAGGTCGGTACTTGAGATACTGAAGTAATCCTGGCACCAAATGGATCAAGCATAGATTGGAAGGGTAAAATCAATAATGTTTTTTTTGATTGACATAATTTTTTTCATTTTTGTCATCTTCATGCATTCGTTTTCGTTTTCGAATATCGTCATAGCTAATTGATGTAAGTAGGTATAGATAAGACCCTTGGCATCTTTTGAGCATTAGCCCACAAGATACAATAACAATAAAAACGTCGAGATTTTCACTTTCTCATGATCTAAATCTTTCTAAATTAAACTTTAATTTTACTTCTGAACATTGTATGGTGTAACACCTTCAAGCAACCAAGAAGTAAAGTGTTGCGGTTATAACGCATGCCATTAACACTGTTTAAAGCATTTACGTTACGCCAATTACAAAATTGAAGTAAATTGGTGAGAAACCATGCCCATGAAACATGCGTCAGTTAGATAAGCCGCGGATAGTTCGCTATGTAAAACATACAGTGAAATTCGGAAATCGTTTGGATACTTAATTTTCGGATGGTATTTTCTCCTATATACCGTGTAGCTGCAGTGTACAGTCCCCTGCAAAGAAAAGTGGCCCATATCTTAATAAACACACAGTAAATTTGATTGAAGATTGAATCGTGAATATCGTTATTCAGTATTGGGTTCCTAACGACTACAGGAGACAAGGCCAATTAACCAACATCAACCCAAAAACTCTTTAATTTGCCTGAAGGCTATTTATAAGGCTAGTAGGCAATAAAATTCTTTCGACACACATAAGTAATGATCTCAACGATCTCATCTCATTCAATGCACTCATCGTGATGCTCATTAAATACTTGCAGAGCGTGCAAATGTAATCTTCCACCATCAGTTAGAACAATTCAATCAGGCGTAACTAAATTGATTCAGAGATAAACATCGCGTTACTTAAGTTTCTGTGCGACCAGTAGCATTAGTAAGCATTTTGACAGCTCCTAATGCTCGTACTATAATATTGCAATTCTCGTCTTGGAAACATAAAATATGTTAGGTAGGTATTTGTAAATGTTATTCAAATTTATAATAATAAACGCTAACACACTCATACCCTCTCGATCAGAAGGTGTCTGTGAAACCTGTGTCGTGGGTGGCATTGACGACACATACATAATATAACACATCACAATCACACCCATGACCCGAGTACAATTATATCTGTCACATAATTATCCGTCCCGGCCGGGATTCAAACCCGGGAACCCTCGCTTCGCAGGCAGGGTCGCTACCAACGCCTACAGGGTCGTCATTGAATGTAAGAAAGAATTTTAGATATTCCGGTGGCGCCACTGTTGGCGTGTTACACGTTCGATAGTAAGATGAGTGACAGCTATAGTGACGAAAATTTATTGAACGCTTCCGTGCTTTGAAGGGCACGTAAAACTGTTGGTCCCGGGTACTATTCAGGAATCGGCATTATAGCACCTTGCTGGAGTATGCTCGCCTCCCCTCAGGAGATACCGGTACCGTGGTGCCTGTTCTGCCTGTTGGCGTATGTATAAGGTGACCATACGTCCCGCTTTGGGCGGGATTGTCCCGCTTTGTACTAAAATGTCCCACTTTGACCCACTTTGGTATATATAGACATGAAATTCACTAAAAGTACGTATGATTTATGCCCGATGACTTTTTTTTTAGCTATAAATGCTGATTGTAGACAAATAGACGCCCAACGATCTTTTTTTAGCTATAAATAATTGTAATTAATATATATATGACGGCGAGCGACCTCTTTGGTCTGTCATACTAGAAGTCATGAAGAAAACTAAATAATATTTAGAATAAGGAATGTGTCAATCTATTGAGAACAATACGTGTGGGACATGGTGGGGGATTCGGATAGCGATCACGGAGTTGTAGAGATTGTTATTGATGTGAACGTTAGGAGAAACGGAAATATAATATCATGGAGCAAAGTAAAAGGAATATTATTGAATAACCAACACCGTAGAATAACCCTTTTGTTACATCAGAAGTGTTGGAAGAACTGATGCGCCCAATATATCGGAAAAGTCGGAAAATAAATGAGGAATGACACTAGCTCGGATGACATTTGAAGAAAATTTTGCAATGAGAAATGAAACAATCCAAAGCGCGATGAAGCGAGAATCATGGAAGTTTATAATATGATCAACGTGGAAAATGCCTCAGATGAAGGAATAAAAGGGAAAATGAAAAACCATTGCGGAGTAAGATGTGCAGACTTGAGATGCACACTGTTCACGTCTGGGTTTGAGAACCTACACAACACGAGGTCGTGTTTGATGGTCACGATGGCCGAAGGAGTACGGATCGAAGATAAGTAGCCCTAGTGTAGTTTGAAATGTAAATTGTGACATCGTACATGTGAAAATAACTTTCCTTGTAATTTTCAGTTGTGAAAAACGATATAACGACGTGCCATCACAAAACAAGCTAACCAGCATTCAAGCGGTGGCAGTCCAGGTGACGGCAGCATGAACGCGGCCGGGAGAGAGCGACGTGCTGATGTATTCGGTGTACAACCATCTTCAGGCGTATTTAGAAAGGTGATTTTGTGAATTTGTTAAATGATAAAGAAACGTTTGAGAGCTGTCATTACTGTCTTGAGTGATAAAAATAATAGTGAGCTTTTGCAAATGTTGAATTGAGTTTCCAAATGAAAAAGATATTTAAAGGTCCGTATAATGTGGTTAAAGTTTTCATGAATGCCTGTAGGTCATGTACCAGTCAACGCGGATATTAACTGTGATAAGATGCAATTTGTGTTGAATTGGGTTGGAGATGAGAACTTGAGTAAGAAACTTGTTGTGGTGAAATGACGTTGAATGAATTGAAGGGGAGTGTAATCAGGCTTCTTAGTAGCGGTGCACTCCTGTGGTTTAAGAGACTTACTCAAGATTTGTTGTTGTTGTTACGTTGGAAAATTGAATGAAACGACTAAGGTACATGGCTTAAGGTATAACATCATAAAGTTGTAAAGTATTGCCCCGTCGAGGTCAGGAACGGCCGAGCGAACAAGTACTGCCGTAAGATATTTCCTTGCAGAGTAACGACACGTGAGGCCGTGTCGGTGTGCACCCAGCGAACAAAGGGGTCCACTGGAGACATGGGAGCGGAAGCGCTCGAGGACGAGCGCAGGTCAGGATAGCCGTGACGGCGAGCGACCTCTTTGGTCTGTCATACTAGAAGTCATGAAGAAAACTAAATAATATTTAGAATAAGGAATGTGTCAATCTATTGAGAACAATACGTGTGGGACATGGTGGGGGATTCGGATAGCGATCACGGAGTTGTAGAGATTGTTATTGATGTGAACGTTAGGAGAAACGGAAATATAATATCATGGAGCAAAGTAAAAGGAATATTATTGAATAACCAACACCGTAGAATAACCCTTTTGTTACATATACAAAATTCCCTAGGCGTCCCGCTTAGCTACGAAGGCGCCCGATGACCTTTTTTTAGTGCATGTCCCGCTTTCAGTGGCCAGAAAAATGTTTAATTTATGTATGTATAATGTGTATTTAAACAATAAGCCAGGAGGATATTTGAACTCGCTCGTCAACCTCTGACATGTCTGTGTATCTGTGTGTGGCATCGTAACTCCTGACGACGAATGGACCGAATATGATGTAGTTTTTTGTTTGAAAGCTGACGTGATCGAGATGGTTGTTGTTGTTAGCTGTTTTTTGTTGAAAAAAAACTGTCAGGGGTTTTCTAAAGTATATTTACAGTTAGGTTAATATTATAAAATTCACTTGCCTCCAAACGCTTTTTAAAAAGTTTTAGGGTAGGTAAGTCAGTGGTATTTTTACCTAATTTGTGGAATTCTTCAATTACTTACTTGCATCTTAATTTGGACTGTAATTCTTAATAATTTTATCAACCTCCGAGCATTAAAACTTACGTAAACATATGTACGTCTATGTGAAAACTCGCTCACGCGATTTACTTCGATGTTGTAGTGTGGATAGAGCCTAATGACAACCATCTTTCTCTCAAGGTCGAATGCGCCACGAATATCGCACAATACAACTTGAATAATGATCTTGGTTTATGAACCAGTGATTAGGTGCTCTATGGCCGCAATTAAAACTTGGCAATAGTATTCTCAATTCTTTTCTGCGTTTGTAAAAGTAAGGGTCAGCATCGAAAAAATACTGGACTGGTAAAACCTGAACACCTTTTGTACCAGGTGTACAAAGGAAGTGGCGGAATTTAGAGGCTTTTAATTCGGAGGCCAAAAGGGTCCTTGAGGGTCCTCCAAAACTTTGTCCAAATGTCTTTTGAAATTTTTTCTAAGTAAATGTTTTTTGAAATTTTTGTCGATTTAGATGGTCGCAGCGCAGCCATACCGATACTACAGCCGTTACACTACAATAAAGGGTAGGGTGGCAGAAAACTTCATACCTATAATTCAGTTAGAATATTCAGAGTGTTATGACGAGCCAAACTGGCATGGCCCCAATCGTGGCCCAAAATTCTCCCAGCCACATTAATCCAAGGTAACTCGAACATCTTACCCCTAAAAGAGCATACACTATCAAGATTATTCCTGTTACTATTCCACAATATTTTGTAACAAATAAGACTTTTAAGACTCGTAATTTGTTACAAATTCTTGCCAGTAGCATCTTTGGTAGAGTGACCATGTTAAAACTGAATCCCGGATAGCTGTTGGAATCAAAAAATCTGTAGATTCTAATTCTGTAGATAAATCGAAGTCCACAGCTGATTTTGGTGAGATTATTATGATAGTTGGTAATATTTTATTAGCCACACTGATTAATTCCAAGCGTACAATTATTTAGTCTTTGTTCGTAATTTTTCCGAAGCCTATTTGGTAGTTATTCTCTCCTCAAATCGAGGTATCACGGGTTCAATTTCTGGCCAGAGATTCTTCTTTCACAGATTATTCTGTGACAGATAAATGTTTTCTCTGGGTCACAGACGTGTTAACGATGTTTTGCGATGTTTATGCTACCCGCGCCACAGGGGATCCTAGTGTGTGGGAATGAGTGGGTGAGCGTTATTAATTGACGAGCAATGAGCATCTATGGAGCTTACTTCACCATTTCTTATCTATGTGGATGCCATAAATATCCACGAAAACATATTTTGTATTAACTATCGAAAATTTTGGTCATCGTACTCAACGTACTTGCGTCCACATAAGGCTACAGACCCATTAGAGCGGACGTGATGCCGACAACAGATAATTATTGCCAAAAAGAGAACAGACTTGCAACAGCAACGCATTACAATACAAATAAGCAACATAACTACATACATAAACAAGTACCTACACTGTAATTCCTAATAATCATGGAGGAATATTACGATTAGAAATTAAAATTGTATTAAATTGAAAACATCAGTGATTCTCGTGTACCTATTGGTTAGGGCCATCCTAAAACATTTTCATTATAATATATCTCTTTATTACTCGTTTAATTATTATTACAGTATTATATACAAGAAAAAGAACCTGTTAGTCACACAGCAATAGCATATCGGTGTGATTATCTAGTGTGACCACGAGTTAAAATTGTTGTCTTATAATTTCCTTCTAAATGTTAGGATGACAAGAAAGTAAAGAAGTCTTGCTAGTTGCTTATTTGGCTTTATATAGCTAGGTAGGTACTAGAGCCATTTAGCTATACGAAAGTAGCAAGCGTTGAATGATAGAGACACTCCATTTATGATTGGGAAATGCTGCAAGGCTTAATTAATCAAATACTACATTTCGGAGGCTACAAACAATGATTCATTAGGGCAGAGATGCAGCTGATAAAGTCAAACTGCCATTCTTAATAATGATTTGCTACTACTTTGTCATACTAATAGTAAGGAAGCGAAGGGTAGGTACTCTTACTGAAGTTACTTAATATTAATGTTATTTTACTTTATTTGTCTACTTTGCTAGCCGGAGTGACTTTAGAAACACAGCAAAGATATTTCTGCAACACTGAAAACGTGATTGCGGTACGCCCTTACAAGGCTAGACCTTTATATTAAGTGAACAGATGTGAGTGATGTGACCAGTGCAACACAACCTTGGCTCAAACAATTGTCTAATGAAAAAAACAACATATCGATATCGTAACTTGTATCGATAGGGACGTCCTTGCTTTCTTCGAGACGTATACGGTCTACGCCTCAAGAAACACAAACACAATAAACAAAACCTTTATTGCATATCGTTTGGGTGGTCTAAAATTTGAGAGAAGACGGGCAACCCCTACGTTTAAAATATAATGATGTACCGGAAGGAATTTAACAGAACACTCTTCAGTGCTGCCAAAAAAAAAATTCTTGATTCACCACGTCGGTGTTGTCAATCCCCCGAAAAGTAATCCCCGAAATTCCCCGATGTTGGTGATTCCCCGCGCATACCATCATATCCCCGCAAATCGGGGATTTTCCCCGCAATTGGCAGCGCTGACTCTCTTGACCAGCAAACACAACACAACCGGCAAAAAAGACCAAAATATTTCGCTTATCGAATAGTTTTTACGATGTCAAAATACTATTAGTATTATAATAATGATTCGCGGTTGAGATTTGAAACACAGTTAACTTAACTACACTAATAACTTTTACAATATTAAAAAAGTTCCTAGGTGATTGATAATCAAATAATTAATTATTTTTAAATAAGTTCTGATTTTAAGACTGAGGTTAACGTCGCTGACACTTATAATTTGCACCATTTCCATAGATGGCTGGACAATCGACTCATATAATTATGGCGGCCTTGCTCCATTTTCTCGTCTTACAGAGATGTACTTCTATTTTATACACCATGTATCTGTCATTGTGTAGGATATACGTTGTCCTAAATCTGCAAGTCACTACTTATGATTATTCATCATTGTTCATCACTTCTTTCTTACAAACGCGCAGAATGCAGATATGAATGATATGATACGATCACAACGATAGAGTGCTTATTTGGTGGGGTGGAAAGCATTTAGCTGTGAAGAGGTAAGTAAATAGAAATGACAGCTAGAGAAAGCCTTTAATTACGCCCATTGTACCTTATGCAAGGATACAGTGCTAATCCATGACTTTTGTGTTTGCTGCTTTACCAATTTATGGTTTTTTGGAAGGAGGGGTATTGGAAAAGGCTGTGTGTTTTCTTGAAGTGGGTAAGGAAATAAAATGGACCTTATATAAATAAAATGTCTCGTGGACTCAGAAGATTTTTTTTTGGGGGGGAGGGGGGGGGGGGGGGGTTGAGACCTCAAAAATCTCAAAATGCTCTCCTAAACGATCCGCCTCTGCAAGAGTTAATTAGTACCTGAATATCCAAGTAAAATTTCGCATTGACGTGGGTGCCATTAGATATGTAGATTAATTAATATAAGTTACTAAAAACAGTAAGGTTTCCAAAAGTCAATGTTATGTTGAGAAGTTGAGATTCTTCAATTTGTATTTAGTAATTTGATTAGGCAATAATTGTCCTAGTAAAATCGATAAAATACTGTTCTTTTTATAGCGCGCAATTTGGTAATAGGACTCTCAAACCATCATAAACCACGATACGTTTTAAAACAAAATAGGTATTTTATTGCAACGTAATCACATTATTTTGTTTTATTTCGGCCGTTAAACAGTTACTCGTGAGTAATAAATCTTAAGTAATGAACTTAGATGTTGACAGGTGTGTTATTAGCTATAATGTGACCTTAATTTGCGTGAAGTAGATTTGAATATGTGCTTTCAATGTTCTGGATGCTGTAAAACATACATCAACTATAATTATGAAGATGAACACATTCGGGAAGGTGTATTGACAATTTCTATTCTATTTTATAGTAACAGCATAGATTCGTATTATATATATCTATGGATAACAGTTGAAAAAAGCATACATTTTTAGTGACCGAAACACTCATTGCAAATGAAATGTAATACGATAAATATAGGTTTGATTTTTTAAATCATAACGACGAGAGGGAATAGGGATGTTGACTTATTTTAGGATTCAATTTTATTTTATAGATAGAACCCTATGTTCACGAAAAAAAAATATAAAAATAATAATTTTTAAAAACACAAACTGATAAATAATAATAATCAATATCAAATTTCCCACCAAAACGTCACGTGATGTCACTAACCGATATTCTATACTAGCGGTCTATTGAAGTTCGTTGAATTTGCTTATAAAATACGGACAATGACGTCATATGCTCAAAATGGCATTTGAGGTCACGTGACAGTGAGTGAGTAATGACCGCAACAACAAGAGTTCCTTCCCCAGCCACCTTGCCCAGTACGAACAATGAGTACCTAACGTAACATGCTAATGAATATTACATAAATGCACTCCACATAACATATCTGAGAGATCTACAAGCGTGACGATATCCTGACACTCCTGAGTTTAACTGTTTTGTTTCACACGTAGGTAATCTTCTTTGAACAGAAAATCTCATGCTGATAAAATACGGTGTCCAATTAATGCAGTATATTTTCACAATAGGTAAACCGTAAAATATTAAATGTAGGTACTTACTAATTTATTAAAAACTTGTAGTAAGTAGGTATATATTTTTGTTTTATGACTGAATGTTTATAGGTGTCAATAAAATTTAATTTAATTATAATAAAATCACATTAAATTTGGGTGTAATCGTTGGATGGGCTACAAACATTTGCCAATGCAAATGTTTGCTTTCGTATTTCACAGAATAAGTAAAAAATAGGTGTACATACAAAAATTGGGACAATAAAATCTACTTATTAGACAAGTCACACGACACAGCACGAAAAGTAAAATTCCGAGACAGTCCTATATTTCCCGGCCTTATTGCAACCCTAAGGGGGGCACGTTAAGACGTCATACATGTCCCTGACTGATTTTATAAGTAGGTAAGTAAGTACCTACCTATATTTATTTTCATATTTACGTACTTTTCTCATGCATTGACGAGCCACTTGACGGTAACTATTGGTAAAATGGGTAAAATGTTCATTATTATTCTAAGGGTAAAATAATCGTCGCCCAATGCCGATGGCATTGCTAAGGTGATATTCATGGCATAATATCATGGATATCAGTAACACCTTAGACATCACCGATGCGTTGCCGCTAGCAACTTCGGTGTCGCTGATGTCCATGGCTCCATGGGTGATGAATTGACGATAGTCACTAAGCCATCCTGCATCAGATGGATCGTAAAGTTCGTTTGTCGGTTGTCGACAAGTTCCATTAAAAATACAGCTGCAGTTTATGGAAATTTTTGTCAAAATGAGTAAAGAAACTCTTTCTTACCAACTTATTTTACTTCTTCGTAACAATAAAAATCAGGTGGAGAAGGTGGAGCACTCCGATAGGAAGGAGGTGGTGAGACGTTATCAAATTTCGTCAGGAGCTAAAACTTGACAAAATAATTACAGCGCTATGCAAATGTTAATTACATTCCAGGTAATTGCTGTGAACGCGGAAGGCTGTGAGATGCTCTGGCGAGATGTTCCCATGGTGATGGCAATCCCGAGATTTATATGCGAAATACTTGCCATATGTAATTAGGCAATCGGCTTCTTTCTCATAAGTGATGGATTCATAATTTAAAACTATGGTAAGGACTTGCGTAAGGTTCTCCATGAATCTAGTTAGCAGGGGCGTAGCTACCGCCGTATCAGCCGTATCAATTATACGGGGCCCCGGGGCTGAAGGGGCCCCCAATGCGCCTTAGAAAAAATTCATAAAATGATCCGGAAATCAATTACCTATGACTTGAAAAATTTTCCGGAAAGCATCGATACTTCATCGAAAAGTGAAATCAACAGTAAAAATACTTTCTGGATCATCTATCATCGTATTAATGCATTAATTACTTTAGCATCATGCAATTTATCTTTAAGAGGCCATGATTCTAAATCTGGAAACTCGACGAATTGAAGACAAACAGGCATTACAGATAATAATAAAAAAAACTTCTAATTAGTTATTTAAATGCCCTAATCAAAATTTAAACAAAATATTTAATGTACAAAAAATACGTTCTACACGACTCATGATGCTCTCCGGCACTGAGTGCTGCGCGGCCATCCCATGACACTGCGCTCTGAGAAGAGGAAGCTCATTCTACATGTAGTACAGCTCATTCTACAGTTAGCACGTGCGTGTTAAAAATGATCGGGAGAATCGGACCGTAGAAGTTCTCCACGAGTCTCATCGAGGTGGATGAAACTTCAATTCAGCCATGAGCTTTTAAAGCATGAGCAGGTGCCTCCCTCGCAGTGAAGTAGTCCCTTAGCCCGGTTTAGAACATCAAGCTTTTTGGGAGCCAACTTAGCCTTGTCTTCCAAATGACGCTGATACTAAACATCACTCGAGATGTCCACTCCCAGAATCTTACTCTTACAACACTTTTAGTTACGGTGAGCACGGTATTCTGGAATTGAGGCACTATGAAAAATGTGGTTTTCTTAGTGGTAAACGCGCCAACTTGTGTCTTCGTGGGGTTGAAGTCGACTAAATTGTCAACCACATTCCGAGACTTGCTCCAGAGAGTTCTCGACTTCAGACACAAGTTTAACCTTGCTATCCGCAACATGCCACTTTTGCAACTGAGAGGAATTAAGGGGGGCTGTGTAGTAGGCATCCCTGTGCTGTCATCTGCAAAGCAACAATTGCCACTCATGCCATGTCATTGATATGCAGAATGAACAGCGTAGGATATACCTCAGACGCTTGGGAAACACCAGCATTTTATAGCTTTCATATCTGAGCAACAACCATCTACTAGTTACATCCTTGATATGTCGCTCAGATAGAAAGCTGGCTACCCAACTGCATAACCTCTCACAGCAACCGTTAGATGTTAATTTCGTGAGACCCCCCCGTGCCAGTCCCAGTCACAGGCCTTAGCGAAATCTAGGCTGACTGCCAGTGCTTCCCCGTTGCGATCAAGAGCCTGACGGTGTCTACAGATGCGTAAGATAAATTTGATGATCACCAACTGAACGGCCGTCGCAAAAACCATATTGTTGATCACAGATCAGCTGATGATCTTCCAGATATCCCAGGAGCTGCATGTTAATCTCGCGCTCCATTACCGTTGCAAGCAGGGAGGCTATAGGCTTATAGCTATTATATAATATAGGCCTGCAGTTAGCCGGGTCACTGAGATCGCCCATTATGGGGATAGGATGAAAAAGGGTAACCTTCCACGAAGACGTATCATGTGGCATAAGATAGCGAGAATAAGCATGTTAAGACGGGGAATCAACCAGCCCCGGATCTACGATTTTTCTGAACCGGGGCAGAAACTTGATAGTGATAAAGATAAGATAAAAAAAACTCACAAAAAAATAATAGTTGGCATTTTTCGTGAAAGGGATAATAAGAACTCATTTTTAAAAATTTATTTGCTCTCGCAACCAGGCTTCTGTATGTTAGGCGCTTTGTGCAGCAAGTTTTTTATTTTTAATCATACTATATTATGACTTTGGTGCCCCCTGAATTGCCGCCCGCGGCGGGTGCCCCAGTTTGCCCATAGATCCGGGGCTGGAATCAACTCGGGAGCACTTAACAACACTGCATGAATACCGTCTGGTCCTCTCAACTTCTTGGTATCAAGGGGTTATAAAGAGTTCTCTGACATACTTTTGGGAAAAAATATATAATATCATTCAACGAGCTCTCACAGGTTTTTAGGCGGAGGCGATCCCTCTATCATCAAGAGTTGAGTTGGCGGCAAAAAGGATGCCAAGAAGTTCGGCTTTCCCCTTTGTCGTATGGACCACATAGTCGTCCTATTTACGCAGTTGTGGAAGAGATGACCGACAGAAGTTACCCTCAGCAGCTTGAGCTAGCGACCAGAATTCTTGACTACCAGAGGGGTAATCGACCATTCACTTTCACTTGCCCATTCTGCCGATGAACTTTAAATTGCCTTCCTTTTAGCCATTTGCTTCTTTGCTAACCAGGAGTGTGTGCAGTGTTGAACTTTGTATTGAGCCCTGGGGTGGATAGATCTATAAGCGTGCACGCGGATGATCAGGCCTGGTAAGCGGCATGCTTTTGGTTAGATGGCGAGATATAGGGACTGCTATAACAGAGCTGGTTTTTACCACCGATGAATATGAGTTACGAATAAAAAAATTCCTGCCTTGTCGTATCACATCGGCTACTGAGTCTGCGCTCGCGTTTGGATCTTCCGAAACGAAACAGAGCTGCCTCCAGATTAAAATTTTAGAGTATTGATTGTACGTGGTTTATTAATCGATGTAAGTATATTATATTTGTTTTTATAATTCACGCTAGCTTTTTTATTTCTTTTGAGAAAGATTTTCCCTCGAGTCGAGAGGGGGCCCCCGGCAAAATTTTGATACGGGGCCCCGGAAGGGCTAGCTACGCCACTGCTAGTTAGGTAGATAAGAGTAGTATCCCCACGATGCCATGAAAACTCACCGTACAAAATACAATTACTTACGACAGTAGGTACCTACCTAGGTACCTACTTTTCAGCCAGTCTTGATGGTTATGGAAACAAACAAACAACTTACAATACAAAACAAAACAACAACAACCCTACACCCCTAAAAAGTATGGTAAAGGAGCTGAATTACGGAAATGTTAGAACTGTTAGAAGGTTCAAAATCTCGAAAACGGTGAATCTTTTAATTTTAAATATACAGGCTATCCTGTAAGTAGCGGATCAACCTTTGGGGGAAGTTTTTTGAGGATTGCCTACCAGATGTCAAAAAATTCCAGGGCGAAAATTTTCCAAGGGCGCATTTTAAAGATCGCGCCGCGCGCCGGGCGCATCTAGTTACGGCGGCACTGCTAACACAATCATCGTCGGCTTTCGTTTGTATTAAAGGAGCTTCACTCTATGGATATTTTATAATTCAATATTTTTGATATTGTTTCGCTACTTCATTAAGTATTTATGTATCAAAACACTTATCTTATCTTGTTAGTAGGGACTTGGGTGGTACCTAACTACCTACATAGCTGTAACACCAGTATTATGTAGAGTAGAGTAAATGGCTAGAATTATAATTCTAGGGCAACAATATCTAACAAGAGGCGGCAAGGGTGTGGGGTACTCAAATCGAACTGTGATTCCGCGTGTATGTAGTACTCGGTAAGTGTATTCATATCCTCAATTCGTAGAGCGCACTACTTGGTCATTGCCTAGAAAAAAAAATCCTAAAGTACCTATGAAAATATGTTTTTATTAAAATTCAATAACATACTATAAACAATTTCTTTTTGACTTTTATACAGTATTGAACGACGAATTCAATAATTTATAACTCAAACATTAGAAACATTAGAATTCAACATTAGAAAAAAAATTAAGGGTGAAATATTTTTTTCTCCGAAAGCCCTTGAACACCAGTGATTTTTTTCACTATAACGATAAACCTACACCGATTGAAATCGAACCTACTACTTGGACAACCGGCACAACTGAGCACAACACCGGCGGCATCCCTTTGAGCACGTGCCGAAAGGCAACGAACGAAATAAAAACATGGATATTAATAATTTAATTTTCTTTTCATTTTTCATTCGCAATCGGAACGTCTGTGCGGAACGTGGTCGGAAAGGTTGTGCTTGTGCATAATTGCCATAATTTGCTGGACACCATCTACTAGTAAGTTTTAATAAAATTCTTCTGTTATTAATGTATTAATATGAGTAGAAATTAAAATCAATCAATATTATTATTACAGTTACAATCTGCTTTAGGATTTACTTAGGTACGTGTCAACTTGGACGTGCGTACTGCGTTGTGCGTACGTGTAAATAATATTTTTCTTGCTCAGTTCAATAATTAATATCCTTTAATAATATATTGATTTGAGTTTTCTTGTTATTCCTTTTATTTTTCAAAAATGTATGGGAAGTTTTTCCGTTTTTTCAGTGCGTATTAGTTACTGAGAGTAATTGATAGCAGCGCTTTATATTATTATTATTAAGTAAAATTAAAATAGTAATTAAATATCGGTAATTACACTAGGTACCTGGATACAGTTTTATAAACACTACAGGTTCCGGTCAGAATCTATCGATTTTATCTGTATCGACCATTTCAGTCACAAAATTACAAATGATTCAGAATTTCAGATCAAATCAAGATAATGATTCCGAATGAGTGAATGTCGAATGAATGGGAATGGTGTAGTGAAAATTACAGTGAGGACTATGGAATATGGATAAATGAATGTTTGACGTTTGTTTTGTAATCTAAAATATTTAATTAATAGGTAGTGCTAAGGTAAACCTAAAGCACCCTATACACTCTAGAATTAATATGATGGGAGAAGACAATCGATGACCCCATATGGCTTCATTTAATATTAAAAAAGTTTTATGTTGGAGTGAGATTACACATGTATTATTAATAATAAAACGGGTACTTACTTGTACATTTATTGAACTATATCCTTTTCTGTTGATATAGTATTGTCCAACATCTCCACAAATTTTTGGAATGCGAATATGTGTGCAGTCTATTGTTCCTATCACCTGTCTAAATCCAGCAATGGAATAAAAACCTGCAATCACATTATTCTGCTCTGTATCAGACTGGGGCATTTTTATCCATTGGGCCCGGTGTTCTACAAGCGCTAATGCAACTTGTTTACATACAAGTGATATTGTTGGCTGACTCATACCATTTATATCCCCTGCATCATCTTGAATCTGTCATAATAAAAGTAATAAATTATTAATTCAAGTAGCTATTTACTTACCTAAATTTTTATTTACTATTTCTTTTCAAGTCACTGAATTGTTTAAATTTAATATTATATGAAAATAAACATAATTATTATGTAATTGAATTCATTAATTAGATTCTTAAGTGCATAATTAAAGAAAATATTGGTTAGTAAAGGATTGGTAAAGGACAATACATATTTCTGTTTAATTTATTACCTCTCCACGGGCCCATGTTCGTATTGCAGTCAAGACTTTCAGATAGGGTGGTATGAAGCCACCTCTAGCATCACCAGCTAAATTATTTTTCACCATGTCAATAATAAACACCGCAGTTGATCTTGAAAATCTGTATTTAGATTTAAATTCAGTTTCATGAAGTTCCAATGGATTTTGACGAGTTTTATACAACTTCACACGTCGCTGTAAATGTGGAACTTGGTTTGCAACCTCTCGTATTTCGTCAATCACCATTAAATCGTCAATAAAATAATCTCTATCCATCATAATAACAACTAAAAACGAACAAAAACTACGAATTTAACAAAAGTCTCTAAATACCAATGTGAATGACGTTTAGTTAAATCAACGAAGGTTAAGCGTCAAGTAAACGTCAATGTCGTCATAGCACGCCTGGTCCACGCTTAATCGGTCGCTAAACTATGTAGCGACATGGACTAACTTTGATTCTGAGATTAGATTCGAAGTAGCTTACATCTTCGTTACTCCATGTTTATTAATACTGAATTTAATTAAATCTTAATTACGACAAGTTTTAAAGTTACTCTTGCCTTAGTCTATGTTTATTAATATGACCGAAACAAACTAGCAGTTATATCTGCTTGAACGTCGAAGTTGTATGTAACCTAATTATGAAAGAAAAACAAATCATGAAAAAAGTATTACATAATTAATTAGTTTCTGCTTGTTGTGCCGAAAACTTTAACCAATCAATTGCTCAGTTTTCTTTTGTTATTTTCAGGCTTTACACGGTGCAACTTTACGGATATAATATAATAATGTTACCTTCGAAAAGCATGATGGAATATATTACTGAAATGAATAGACTTTTCCCGAGGCCTGAAATAGGTATGTTTTTTTTTTATTTTTCTACACTGTTGTATATCTTTAGAACCATCTTTTCGTATCTTCTGATCTACACTAGTTACCACGTAGTCGCATTTCGCATATTCATTAATAAATATCTCATTAATTCTTTCGCAAATTAGTTCAAGGTGTATTTACTAACAGTAAAAAAATTACTTACGACATAAATTTTATTTTCCAGAGGAATCGCCTACGCCATTTGCATTCAACTCTGATCAGTTTTCGTACCAATCTGCCGTGGTTAACAGGTCTTCCAGCTCTGCTGATTCTACATCTCCAGAATCGTATCTTGATGGATCCTTCCGTTTTAATAACTACCAACCTCTAGAGACGAGACTTCAAGATACACCATGTAGCACTCGACCACAGCGTGCCATAGTAGGCAGGAAAATATTGGGAAGCTCAACACCAACTCCAAGACTCATGTCACCAGCAGAAAGGATGGAAAGAGACTTAAATTACTGGCAACATGAAGAATCTCTATCCATAACACCTCCAGGAAACACAATACAACCAAAAAGCTTTTTTTATGAACTTTTTCCTTCTGAGAACAAAGCTTTTGAGTTCAAAACACCTGTTAAATCCGAAGCAAAGGTTTTTGAGGGCTCTCCCAATTTTCCTGATAGATTTCCCATGTCTAGCAATTCACCTATAAATAGGAATTTAGGAAATCTGTCTCCTAGGTCTAATCAAACTTACAGATCACCATGTTTCTCTAACCAGACAGTTCCAGTTTCTCTCCTATCCCCGACTTGGTCCAATTCATCACTGGGCTCTACTATTCCATCCCAAAGGCAACATAACTCTAGGGCTACCATGGGTCCCCATTCTGTCTCTATGAACCAAATGAAATACCAAAATCTTGGAGCATGTTCATCAACAGATGAGATAGCACCTGCAAAGATGTGTACTTTTTGCCGCAAGAATGGTGAAACTCCAATTGTATACATGACTCACAGTGTCAAGGAACTGGTGGGCAATAAAAACATAGTGACATGCCCAATTCTACGATCTCATGTTTGTGCTACCTGTGGTGCATTTGGTGACGATGCTCATACCATGTAAGTAACATTGATTTCTTTATTTTGTCAATAGCTGCTAAAGCCACTGTTTAATGGTCTCTCCTCAGATTATAGATTTTCCTGCTAAGACACAAAAATGCTGCCAAGAAAGATAAATTGTTTAGTTACTTGCTTTCTATAAATGTGATTGTAACTTTAAAAAGGCTTGCCGGATAGATAAACCTGGCCTTAGTACCATGCACAATTATACCAGCAATCCCAGCCAAAAGTAACACATAGCTATTTCTTTGTCTGCTAATCATCAGAGTTCATCAAAAATACAGGAAGTTTTATAAAATATAAATTATTTTAAAATTATAATATCAGTGCGGACACCGAACATTGTAAATGCAGTGGGTATGCACGGTTTTTAAAGATTGTGCTCTAAATGTACCCATACGAGTAATAGCAAGCAGTAAATTAAAACTTTTATTGATAAGAATGTCATGTTTTTTCCAGCACATACTGCCCAGTGCTTCGGAGTCATAACAATGGTAGGCCATTGCAGTCTACCACCATTACCCTGAAGAATACTCGCATCAAAAGCAATGGCAGGCGACGGTATTAATTATTTTTTCATATGCATATAATCAAAGAACTACAATATTAAAAGAACCACTAATGTACAATAATAATTTACAAATTTTTAGACTCTTACTATTGTAAGTTAAAGCTTCTGAAACCCTTTTTTAATAAGGTTTTATATTACTTCATGTTCATTAATGAACATAATAATTACAATTAATCATAAAACATTTTATGAATATAATTTTATTTTACTGGGTATTTTTAAAAAATGGCAAAGTATAGATGCACAACAAGTAATAAAATTAGAAAATAAGATTAACAGTAATTTCAAGTTTTTTGTGCTGTACTGTAAGTCTCCAAAGTATACCAAAATTTACCTTGACCTACCTCTCATCGGTGATCTCAATTTATATTATTATAGTAGTAGTAGTATAGTATATTATTATAGTTATCCTTATAATATAAATACATACATACTTTATAGTTAATAAGTTTTAAACAGTTTAAAATCTATATTTAAACTCAAAAATACATATTTTAGGTTTTGGAATTTCTAAATTTTATCATGTTTTTATTAATATTTTTAACAGAGTATTTTATGATTGACAAAAACAAAATAAGACTAAATATATCGAGATTACCAAGAAATAATAAGACTGAAAGAAGTATAGTGCATTGAGTAATTTGTATAGTGCCAATATTTGGATTAAGAATTTAAAGTACAGACTGATCAATATAATTGTAAATTACTTGAAACTACCACTGATATCCCTCATTTATGAAATAATCTAACGCGTCATTTACTTTTCATAAATACTCATTTTTATGTTATCTTAAATATGTAAGTATCATAATTATAAAGTTTGGTAATTATGAGGTAAAATTACAGTATTTCACAATTAATGATTTAAGCAATTTATTACAATTTAATTATACTTCAATGTTTCATGTTTTAGTCTAATTGACTTTGAAATTTTTTTTACTAGTTTTTTACTTAATAATAATATGCTTTTGTGTATTTTTTATTTTCTATTTTTAAATTACTTGACAAGTATTGAACAAAATTATTTATTTAGTTCCTTACTAATATTTTATTTAGTTACGAAAAAACAGTTTTGCATGTTGTACATTAATAATTAATGGTTTGATTTTTGAATATTTTTACATAAATGTTATTCAAGTTGACCTGTAAGTACAGTTTCAAATATCTTAGCATACCAATATACCAATACTGTTTTCTTATGTTTTTTTTTTGTAATTTTTTGACTTTGGAATATTGACAATAAGCCAAACATAAATAAATAATCATGGTATATAAACATATTGACTAATGCCTTAACATCAATGTTAGTTAATTATTGAAGGGTCCTTAGTAATCTTGATTTGTTTGCATTTTTATATTTTTATATTATGACTAAAAATGAAACGAATATTGTTCCTTTCTAATTATGTTAAGCTATTGACTAATTTTATAAGCTAATTATTATATATGTGTATTATGTGACTTGTAACAGAGAATTACAATTAATGATTAAAATATTTATCTTAAGGCTGAGGTTTTGTAGAACTATATTTTATTGTTTTTTCACAAATAATGACATTCACAACATTCTACAATGACTTAGGTGCTCATTAAAAAAATTGTGTGTAAGGACTATCTTATATTAAAAGATGGTATAATACAGCGATAGAACATGATTTTTGTAAATATTCGTGATATTGCTCACATTAAAAATGAGTATGATAAAGATATTGTACTGTGAAACATCTGTAGTATGAAATAAAAATTTCATGAATTGTATGTAAAACATTGCATTTAAATTTGATTTCAAATTAATATAAGTTAATGTTGTTTAACAGAGAAGAATTTGTTTTTAATTTAATTTTCATTACGGCTTTTCAACTAGCAAGGTTGTAAGTTTTAAGTAAGCATGTTTGGTTTTTTTTTAATTTCGTACATTGAGTACTAAACATTTTTCATGTAATAGATTTTACTTACATTAATGATTTTATAGTGATGTGTTGATTTACTTTAATATTTCTAATATATTGTTGATTGACTTTATAATTGTTTTCATTATAATGACCAACCTTAACATGTAGGTACTATTATGTCTTCCTGTGCCTTAACCTTACTCGAGTGGTTTTACGTGTTAGTTCTTTCTTCGCGATTTATTTTTTGTTTTTAACAATTGCCAAAAGAATTCGTGTCGATCGAGAATTAGTGGTCACAACATCTAATGCACATCCAGCATGAGGGGATAGCACTGACTTGGTAGGTTTGCCTAGGCGACTTACAAAACAAAGCAAATTCAAAACTTTGTGATTCTAATGTTCGGTTTACACGTATTAAAAAAGTAGTTAACTAAATAAGTAAATTAATACGTTACACGGACAATTTAGTAGTTAAAATTTAGTAATGAAGTAGACAAGTAATTTAGAAAATTTTCTATCTATTTTCTGTTAAGTAGGGCTTATCACTTAACACGTTTCGACAGGCATTTTATAGTTATTTAGTAAAATGCTTAAGTAATTAAGTAGAATTGTATGAACTAAAGAGCTTAACTAAATTATTACGTGTGGACGCGCACTAAAAATTATATTCACTTTAAATTTAGTTATCTACTTAACTACAGATTAGTTGCTGATGACACTACAGGCGTGTCATAAATGTATGAAAACTTGTGGCATCAGCAACGAATCGGTACGTCTAAACCGGACGTAAGCTGAAACTGCACTTTGCACAACTGCAACCTGAAAATTGCCGCTTCTAAAACCCCGCCATGCACGAGTAGGTACCGCCCGAGCGAGTTTTATGTCCGGTTTACACGTAAAGTAGTTAACTAAATTTTAAGTAAATTAATACGTGTAAACAGACAATTTAGTAACTTTTTAGTTAAAATTTAGTTATCTACTTAATACGTGTCGTGTAAACAGAACATTACAAGCTGGAGATCAAGCAAGAATACCTGGCGTTCGCTTTTTTTCCAAATAATAGATAGGGGCTTAACATCATAGAAAAATTAAAATGTCTCAATATAGATTCTGTTCAGTTTCTTGATATCAACTATTTCTCTGAAATTCGTTAAGACTTGAAAAAATTCGAAAATCAATAAAATTCATAACGTTTTCATACATTTCCCAATGTATACCATGTCACAGAACTCGACGAAAATAGGGATCGAGCTATTTTTCTATTTTTAGGTTCTTCATGGTCACACGTGTGCGTTTATTACTGCGTTTAACGCGCGCTTGTTTCCTTTACTTTACTACAGTGATTTTCACATTGGGAAATCATTTTTCAGTTGTTTGTGCTGTATTTGATTTGTACAAATATTGTAAAAAATAAAGATGAAGGCCTACGACTGGCCTGTAGACACCGAAAATCTACCTGTTATGCGAATTGTGACACCACGAAATGTTGTTATGTGTGGCTTATATGGAATGTAAGTACTCTTTTTAACACCTACACAAGTTTCCATTGCTTTGAAACAAACAAAATATCAATTTAGTAAAAAAAGTTTTGAAAGTTCTACCTGCTGTGCCTGGTTTATCAATTTATTTTTGTAGCTGCCTGCGCCGTGCCGTTTTGTTTTTAGCGCCATTATTTCATTATGTTGGTAAGAGAACCAGAGAGATTTTATAATCTACATATCTTAGACTTAGAACATTATGCCGTTACGTCACGCCACACTTTAATTAATATACTTATTCAATCCTTAATCAATCAATATATTTTAGTCTCAATACTTTTAAAATAATTTGCTGAATTTTATTGTTCTGAGGATTAAATTTCTTTAAAGATCTAAAAATATTAATCTTTACCATTTACATTTTTGCGATCTTGACACCTGACAATTTCAGTGTCAGCTGAAATTGACACTTATAAAATGTCAATTTGATTCATTCAAATCAAAATCAAGTGATTAAGTACTCTGTGATCAAAATATTTCGTGTATTTACCTCAGTCGCGTTCTCCGTATTTTTAAATATGTATTTCAATTAATCGAATCACTACAGTTAAGATGTATGTTTTCTAATTAAATTTGCGTAACTAAAAAAAAAATGAGTTCAACATCAACAAAAATGTCGCCATCGGCTGCAGGGAGTCAGACTAGTGTGAAGGACGAGGATTATTTTACGAAACCCGAATTTATTTACGGCGGACCTTTTATAAAAGTGGAAGAAATTAGTCCTTTTATGAATACTTCGACGCCTATAAACCTACAACTGCAGGGAACTTTCAAGAAGTACGTAAGACTTGTGTTTGTCTGATCAACAGGATGTCTTAATTTACGGAAATGCTATTCTGTCTATGTTATCTAGTACTACATGTAAGAACTTAGTACTTTGGCTTATATCTGTACTAGTTCTATTTTATCATTTCTGTTACATATGCAATTTTTGGCAAATGTTCCAATTTGCTTATTTCGTTTTATGATGTCCCTCGTACTGCATTATTCAATATCAAACTTAAGTTTGGGAAAGATTTCTTGATTGATTTTATGATTTATTGTTTAATTTATCATTGATATAATGCTTCACTCTCATCCCACTTGAAGGTAAGTAACGAAGAGGTCTTGGGTTGGTTGGTTTTGGTCTTAACAGTCAAATAATAAGATTGTGATTTATATTCGTCTACTGAGATGGCGTGTACTGTACAAAGCATGCTATTAATTCTTAGGAATAATAATAAATATAGATTATATTGAAATATAATTATGGTCTAAGACTTTGCCTTTTCAATGTAAATAAACCTAGTGACCAGGTTTAAATAAATAACACTGTAGATCAATTTAAACTAAATTATTATTCATTAAATCGGCCCTGAGACTCCTTTGAGCATTTTTCCCTATTCATCATAGTTTCAGATTTGGCCATCCACCCCTATAAAAAAAGTGATTATAGTTTTTATAGGCCCATTTATCACCATACCTTGAACATTCATAACACAACATATAGATAGGTAAATATTATATAATAAAACTGAATGTTTCCGTTATTATCACACATGGATGATGTAAATGTTAGAAATTATATATGATTCTTAAGTAAATATTGTATTATCTTTTATTACTTCATTGAAATGATAATTTATCTATAATGACGATAATAAACCAACTGCAATCTGCATTATTATAGTCATCTTTTTTATCGATTTTTTAGTGTGGATAATATTCTTAATTAATAAAATAATAGACTACAATACAATAACTCTCTATTATAATGTAATGAGGATGATGTAAGATCATTTCTGGTAATACATATCGTTTTTTTTTAATGTGATAAGTAGATGGAAAAAAGAGTAAGAAAAGGTTATATAGGGTTATAAGATTATGAGCTGAAATGTTTTTTAAATACTCATACGAACTTTTAGCCCCATTTAATCCCTTAAAGGGATGAATTTTTAACAATCCTTTTGTTTGTGCTTCCCTTTTTTATCCTTTTTAAAGTGAAATTAATCTATTATTTGACCTTGCCATAAAATTTTACACAGTTTGTATCAATCCATTTAGGTTTATTTATTTATATACAAAGTAAACACGAATATGGTACATACATATTTGCATTTAAAGAAGATTAAACAAGCACAAGGTTACTGTCACCCCAATTACAGGTTGAAATACAGGCAGCAAACAGTATTGGAAAATAAATACACTAAAAACTAAGATGTACTAACATTAAAACAGCAAAAAATTAAAAATCAGAAACGAAATATGTGAGACATACTAAAAGAATGAAAAGAATGTTAATATGCTTATTATTTTTCTGTTGAGCTCATACCATAGATCTATTCAATAATTTCAACCTGGAATTATAAGCCCGGATAGCTCAGTCGGTAGAGCATTGGACTTTTAATCCAAGGGTCCAGGGTTCAAGTCCCTGTTCGGGCGGATCTTTTTTTTTTATAAAATGTTAGCAAAATTTTTTAGTTATAATAAAAGAAATCCCAATAGGTTTTTTTAAATTAAATTAAAATAAAAAGTATTTTATAATTTTTCGAAAGCAGCTTATTTTGTTAATATTAATTCTTGATCTCTTGATTTATGTATAGTATTGAAGTTTTTTTTAGAAATTTTTTATTTGTGATAAATTTTAACATAAATATTGAATTAATATTAAATAAAAATTATTTTCACAGTATGAAAAAAGTATACATATTTACTTAGTGGTGGCTTAAGGGTGCTGAAGAAATTGACAATTCTTTGTAAAGATTTATATTTCAATACTAGATGACCGGGCAAACGTTGTTCTGCCAAAAAAATTTTAGGGGTAGGGGGATGAAAAATAGATGTCCGATTCTCCACCCTAGCCGATATGCACGCAAAGATTCATGAAAATCGGTCGAGCCTTTTCGGAGGAGTTCAACTTCAAAAAAGCGTGACACGAGAATTTTATTTATTAGATTATATTTTTTTATTATTTCAGGAGTTTCGCTTATTACTCATTGAAGGAGCGGTTACCAGTAATCTTGACTAAAGTCATTGATTACTTGTCACGCGAGGGCGCCAAAATAAAGGCTGCAAATAGTGCAGTAAGTACCTAATATAATTCATATTTTCATTTGAATTTAAAGAAAAGATATTTTTAAGTATTGATTATTTTAATTGATGTAAAAATATTTATACGGATATCCTTTATAGACTCTAAAATCATCGAACGGATATGCCTCAAAATGGTTGCATTTGAAAGGCAATAATCCGAAGGTGGTTTGAGCATGGGCGTAGCCAGGGGGGGTGGGGGGGTTCGGGGGTTCAAACCCCCCCCGAAAAGTTAAGGACTGACATTTTTATGTGCTAATAAACCCTTAAAAAACATTTTTCTAGACGTCATGAGCTATCGCACATATTTTTAGGAGCTTTATTTCTATTAAACACGTTTTTGAACTTTTTGACTAAACTAATAATAGATGGCACTACACACGTCGTGCGAAAAAATAAAGTCTCAATTTTATTTAGGGTTATTTTATTTTCCTTTAGTCGTTATATTTTCTTGAACCAACCCCCCACCCCCCCGCGACACTTGAACCCCCCCCGAAACTAAAACCTGGCTACGCCCGTGGGTTTGAGACTACTAAAACAATACATTAGGCACATTCGGTCCATTGATAAAGTTGATTTTCCACTTTTCCTGTACAACAATTTGAAGATAATAATAATTAAAGATGGCGCATCAAAACCAAAAATCAAAACCAAAATCAAATTTTTTTTTGCGTAGTGAAGCACGCCGGGTAGGAGTTTAGTACTCTGTACTATACCAATTCTAGGGAAGGAACCCTTGTTAGTTTTCTGACAGACATTTACATGAATATGAACCTGGTTCTAACTTTTTTTATGTTTTGGACACAGACAGAACAGTCATTGTCACTCGCAAGCTCGCAACACGCAATCTTACTACAGAAATGTGATTACTGTCATACTGTGTATTTATTTATTTCAGTCGGACGATGATGTTAGAAGCCTAATCCAATATATAAACAAATTAAAAAATGACCTCATAACCAACAAGCGCTACGACCCTTTAGCTGTGGATACTCCAGAAGCTAGGCTTTGGAATCAGTACATCCAGAACGCGGAAACCCCGTACTACTTCACCAACATCTGGGTTTTCACCGAGTGCTATGTCTACAGACGACTTCGAGAGGGTTGTGAGCTGACGTGAGTAATATCTGATATTGGATAGGACAGAGTGACAGGTGCGATTATTATAGCCCGTTTATGAATAGTTGCTTAATTTTTTCATTTTTATTGTACTTCCGCTACTGCATAAAAGATGGCGCTATAAGTAAATTTGTAGTGTCAGTATTGAATAATAGATGGCGTTACAAGCGTATTCGTAGTTTCATTATTGAAGAAGAGATGGCGGCACAAACGTTATTGTAGTTCCATTTCTAAACAAGAGATGGCGTTAAATTAATATTGTAGTCACGCTAAAAATGATTTCAGCAAGGGTTTGCAAAACTTCGACCCATTTGATGAGCAAAAAGACAAGTCTTTCAACAATAGTCTTGAGCCGATGTGTGTAGTAGCGGAGAAATTTGTCACCATGCTGCCACAGAGTGATAAGGACAAGAGAAAAGCTGACTTCATGACACTTTTGAAGGTACTTCCTTTATTTGTTTGTATAGTGATGCTAACAAAATTAAGCAAAGTGCGTGGTTGTAAAGTAGCTTGATATGTGAGCATAGTTTAGTTAACTAATGCAATCAACCCTCGCATGCATAAAAAATTTCAACCATCATTATCATAAAATGTCGAAGCAAAGTCTGCATAATAAAAAATGTACAATAATATTCCAGATTTGTCTATGGGCGAATAAATGTGACTTATCGCTGTCAGGGGGGGAGCAAGTCGGCCTCAGCGATGGGAAAACCAGTGACGTAGTTGACCCCTTCCAGATGGTCTTGGACTTCAAGGATAAAGTGAGAGAGATGTTTATATTTACCTGTCTCACAAACACTATCAAAATAACTAGAATTTTACTAAAACAACTTTAAGTATGATTTATTTATACATGAATAACATATTAAAATTCATATTAGGGTAATGAATAGCAAGCATTAAGCTCGCCACACGTGGCGACCCTGACTCAGGTATCTCTCCTTTATTGTTTCTTAAAATACATAAGCAAATAATACTAAGATGTTTTAATAAGAGCTGTCTCACACTGCGTTAATTATTATTATAGATTTTTATGAGACATGATTGGTTACATTAAGCGATGTCTCAGTTTCTTATTTATGGTTAACGAACTTTATGAGTACTTTCCACACAGAATTATTATATCAAATCAAAATGTAATATTTATTGTCAAATTTCAGGTTTTAGTCGACGATTCTGCAAAAATATGCGACACGGTTATAGCGAAGGCAGAGGCCATGGCAAAAGCTATTGAAGGGGTATGTATTGAGTAAATATTTGGTAACTAAAATTTTATGCTTAAATAAAAATAATATATAGCACAGAACAAAACTTTCTCAGTAGTCAGTAAACATACATAAATCGGTGACCCGGAAGAGAATCGAACTCCGGACTCTTTGCTCGACAAACATTGGCCATGGCCATGAAATGATGAAACATTGACCGACTGGTCTATATAAGGTCGTCAAAATTCAATTTTAGAAATTGTTTTATGTGACCAAGTCTTGAAATAAAATGTAAAAACAACCTATCTTACCAATGAATAAACGAATTGTATTTAACACTGGCTGTGATTTTAAGGGAAATGGATTTGTCACGAAAATAAATATAATTTTCTGTTCATTAAATGATTCATGACTTATTTAGACTTGTCCTGGACTTAGGAACATAATTATTATAACGTACAAGTGGCGACGTCTCATACCATGTTCAGTAAAGTGCATAAATAAAATTTGTAAAACGCTGGTATCGTTCCAGAATACCACGTTTAAATATAAATGCAGCTGTCACCGGCTGGCCACTCTCGCGGGGATGCCGATATTGACAGAGGTTCACTAATTCTTGTTTAGTAATTGTTGTAGCTGTACTTAGAAGTAGGTCGGTTTAATTTTTAGATGTAATTTTTGTTTTTATTAGTCATTTCATTATAACGTATTGAAGAACATAGAATATCATGTGACATACTATATCAATATACATATTATTATATTATATAATGAATATTTTTCAGAAAAACTTTCTCTCTATTTAAATATTATAACCGTTTTGTTACCTTTTTTGTCTTTCATCTCAATTATTAATGTATACTGTATAATAAAATCAACATGTATATTGACTTTTAATTGTCGATATAGTAAAAACATTGTATAGAATAACGTATAAAGAAGGTAATGTTATTCAATACAAGTATTTTAATGTTATGAATTATACTTATAGAAGGCAGTACCCACAGAAGGTGGTTCGAAAGCCCCCTCAAAGGAACCATCGAAGGTCGAAGCTCCCGCGTCCCCTGAGAATGCTGAAGAGGAGGCTCCCAAGATACCTTGTCCCGCCAAAATGACGATACCACAGGCTGTCATGTTCGGTAACTATTGCAGATACCTTAAATAGTAGAGTATTACCATTACTATGGATAGTAGATGACAAGAAATATCAAATAGGTAATGGAATACCGAATATTACATATTCTTTAAATACCAAGAACAATATTTTATAATATAACCTAATTTAATAAGAATGCGGCAAGCGCGGGCCGCGGCGGGCGCGTGGCGCGGGGGACGTAAATAACACATTGAGCGTATGTGCTGCGTTGCCACGCATAAATGGTATTGGTATCTGTACTTGTACTACGTGCCCTATTGAGAGTGAGTTCCTGCGTCCCTTTAAATACATACGTCATTAATTATTACGATTCATTTAAACATTATTAAAACTCAATTATTATTTATATATAATAATAATATGTAATAATATTAGTATATTAATTAATATATAGTTACAATATAGTATATAAATAAATATAATAATAATATATAATAATATATACCTAAAGTATTGTTTTGTCTAAAGTATGTTGTTGACTTATGTCGCGCATTTAGTCTGGCCGAGCTTCCTTCATGGGAGAAAGGAACAAAGGACCAGACTGAAAATCAGCGCTGTGCTTCCACGGCTCATGTTGTGCAGCACAGCTCATGCTGAGTCTGGGCCTGTTCGGGGGTCACGCTGCAGCACAGGCACCACTTAGGCTTAATTTTAGGTGTATTTTTTTTTCCATTTCATTTCTTTGTTTGTGCTCGTTACCCTCGAATAAATGCATTTCATTTCATTTCATTAATTTTAATTCATATATAATATTGTGGTAATGTAAACAATTCGTAATAATATTATGTTGATTCGAAAATTTATGACCTACCTAAGGGTGTTACCAGACCAATCGATCGATCGTCGATCGACGGCATCGATCGATGGTGGAATCGATTAGTCGACGTCGATCGATAGTTTCTACCAGACCAATCGATCGATAGTCGATCGACGGCATCGATCGATTGTAGAATGGATTAGTCGACGTCGATCGATAGATGCTAACAGACCAATCGATCGACGGCATCGATCGATGGTAGAATGGATTAGTCGACGTCGATCCGTAATAATAGTACGAGCAACATCGTACTGGCCAAGAATAACGCGTCCTCTTCTGAATACATTTCGAGAGAAACTGATGGAATATAGCCGGAGTCAAACGATTAACGTCAACCGACGGTCGATCGACTGATTAGTCGAACGGTATCGGTCGATCAATTAAAGCTACCTGACCTATCGATCAACGTCGACCGATGGAATCGATCGATTGGTTAGTCGAACGGTATGCGTCGATCAATTAAAGCTACCAGACCAGTCGATCAACTTCGATCGACGTTAATCGATGCCGTCGATCGACGATCGATCGATTGGTCTGGTAACACCCTAAGAGAAGAAAATCGATAAAATCAACCAAAGTAACAAACTAGTTATATGAAGGTAAACGTTGACATTATTTTTTTGTTTGTTTCAGACATAGTGTGTGACAACTCCGGCTACGAACTGTTCTCTGATCTGTGTCTAGCACATTTTCTCATATCGCAGAAGATAGTTCAAAAGGTATGTTATTATTAGCTGTGTTTAATACTATAAAATGTATGTTTTTTAAAGAAAAATGTAGTTGAGATAAAAAATAGTCTACCCTCACTCAAATTATTGGTGAAAACACGTGTTTGGACTCATTTTTCCTTTGGCTCTTGTGGCGTGAACATCCCTGATATTTTAAAAGCAATCCAATCGTTGCTCAATTGGTGTATGATTGGTTAATATTTATTGTTGTTATTTATGTTTGCAACTATATGTACTCTTTGTACATAAAAAAGGTAGAATAATTATTTTTGTCCATTGTATAGGTGAGATTCCACGTTAAGAAGATACCTTGGTTCGTATCTGACGTCACGCTTAGAGACTTCAAGTAAGTTGATGATTATTTTAATGCAATTTGTTAGCTAGCGGTCTAACCACCTTGTGGGAGGTGACCATTGCCATCATGTTATTCGTATCAATAGAAATCTAAATCTATTAAAGTGGACCCGCATTTTTAAACTGGAAATTAAAGTTATTAATTATCCAGGTATTTTTTGAATGTTTATAAATTACTAGCGCTTTGCCCGCGTATTTCCAGCATAATAACTAATAAGTACAAATTTTCAAATATTAGTAGAATAGGATAGGATATAATAGCTTATAATTAACTTTTGTACGGATTTTTCTTTTTGCTACGTTTTCGTAAAATCTGTTTTAAAATAAAATTGTATTTATACATTCCAGGTATGTAATAAATGCGTGTATGCAGGCTAGTTATAACCGAGAAGTTCTGCCACCCCCTAAACCAGGTAATTTTACATATTATACAACCTACATAATAATATACATAATATTATACATACCATGCTGTTACCATGCCGGACCGCCGCGCCGTCCCAAGAGTCCTGGGTTCGATTCCCAGCGCGATGAAAATTTTAATGATGAGTTTAAATTTCTGTTCTCGGTTTGAGTGTGTACTTGTCTTTCTATGTTGTCCATGACACCCGCGACATAGGGTATCGTAGTGGGGCTATGAGTGCGTTTTTTTTAAATGGATGAATATATAACCAAAAATTAAAACAATAATTGAATACTATCTTTCAGAGCCGGCGGAGGGCGAAGCGCCGGCCGAGGCGGAGCCCCCGCGGGTGATCAACTCAAGCCATTTGAAAACCCTCGGCGAGCAGTGGAATCAATATTTTCTAGACGGGACTTTTATTGTCATGGTATGCTGTAGTTTAGTCGATATATAGTCTCAGTATCTCGCTGCCCTCGTGGACGTAAAAGTGCGAGCAGGGCGAAGCATATTGCGCGCTCACTCGCACTTAGGTCTAGTCGAGTGAGTGTGAGTAAAAATAAGTATTTTATTCGATTATAAGATTCATTAAATTAATTTGGTCCTGAGAATGAAGTCAGCCAGTCCTGCATCAGGGTAGTTGTTAAAGGAATTTTGTAATTGTATGTATACTTTCTAATAAAATTATAGTTGTATGTTGTATAATTATGTAATAGTGTTACATTTTTTTCGAATGGTAAGTTTCTATTGGCCCTACTGGCTTTTACAGCTTAACGCGGACTGTTATCACATCAATTTTATTGTATACTGAGAAGATCCAAGCCCAACATATCTGATATCTTGTCAGTATGTTTTTTAATACATGGTTGTTCTATAGTTATTCACATCTCACAGTCTTCTCGCCCCCCCTTCACAGAACGACGACTTCTGGACCTCCCCCCACGTGTTCAAGGACATGAAGAGGTACGACCCCAATCTGTACCGCAAGCTGCAGTTCGCGGTCGCGGTGTTGTTCAAGGGAGACCTGAACTACCGCAAGCTGCTCGGGGAGAGGAACTGCACTCCTACGCTCGGGTTTGAAGCCGCGTTGCAGGGTGAGTGGCTGGTATATTAACTTTGGTTGGATAGAAGAGGTTTTGAAAGTTTTAGTGGTCCTTTGTATCGATATTTTGTCATTATGGTCGAAAGTTTGTTGAAATTATTCGGCTCGAAGGACCATTTGGTATTGGTTTATAAAACCTAATTTGTTAAAAATCCTAAGTCTGAAACCCCTATTGTGTGGCGTGGGAGACTTCGAGAAAAGAGTGTTGTTTATTTGTAAGTTAATGTGCTTACCATGATCGGCTTCATCTCCACTTAGAACACAGTCAAGCATTAACTAAGTAAAAAACCTTTGTTTATTACGATACAAAATACAGGCAGTGTAACGTAATGAAAGTGGCCACCATGGACATCAGCAATACCAAAAGCGTCACTGATGATTGCTGCTAAGAAAGAAGAGAGAGAGAGAGAGAGAGAAGAGGGAGAAAAAGAAGAGGGAGAGAGAAAGAGTTTAGTATAACAGATATACAAATATTTCAGGCTTTATGCCGGCGCCCGTGATAGCGCTGCGCACGGTGAAGGCGGATCTGATCTGCGGGCTGCCGAAGGGCCGGTTCGAGCAGCTGTGTAAGATCGACGAGAAGTGGATGGAGAAGGGAGATTATGGGTGCGTTTGCCTCTTTATTTTTTATATATAACTGAACTATAGTTTATAACTAAAACGAAACTCTTTGTATTTCATATATGTAATAACCTATTATCTTATGTATAAAACACACTCATAACGATACTGTTTTACTCTCAGATCATAAAATGTAAATTATACTGGTAACGCGAAAGCTCAGCTTAGTGTGAGAATAGGTGTGTTTTTATTATGAGTTTATCTTCTGTAAAATTTGGTAGAAAACCTCAATAATGTACATAATTATATTCAGAGGTTATGCCTATTTTCACTACTCATTAACAGATGGCACTATACTGTATAACGACAATTGATATAAAAGTACGAAACATGTTCAATTTTCTATTTTTTGTTTACAAATACATAGTCAAAGATAATTTATTGTGGATCATAGGTCCGTACAATAAAAACATACAACTTTGTTTTTTTTGTCAGCGTGATCCAGTTTTGTGCGAAGTGCGAGCCGCTGAAGGTGTCGGAGCGGCCGTGCCCGGACTACGGCGACTCGTGCTTCGGCGCCGTGTGTCCCGAACACGAGGACCTGTGATACTTGGGGATAGGTCAGTGGCGTTCTGTTGACATTTACTTTTTTTATGGAGATATCGGCGAACGAGCTGATGATCAGTGGCGTAGCTAGCCCTAAGGAGGCCCCATATCAATATTTGTTGTAGGGCCCCCTCAACGTTAACTGTCAAAAGTGTCAAATATAAAAGGAGTGCCAACTGTATAGTGGTCGTAGGCCGCTGACGAGCTTATTTTTTGGGAGTGTTAGTAATATAATTGATACGGCTGTAGCTATGCCTCTGCTGATGATCCACTTGATGGACATCAGCAACATAAGGCATTACTGATGCGTTGCCAAGAGAGAAGAAAAAAAAAAGAAAGAAAGAACTGGCTCTCAAGCTAAAACTTAACTTCTTACTTAGTGTTGTACATATAAGGACGAGGCCAAAGCGTGGCACATAATCTGGTCCGCTTGGACCAATGCATGCTCAGTTTTTATTTAAGGCCGCGCCGATGTTACGTGAGAGAGAGAGAGAGAGAAATGATGCTATTTTGCTGCTTGTATGATGAACATTTATGTAAAATGTTCTGACGGGCTTATCCTTCCTTTTGAATTGGTTTTTGTTAATTTTTGATAAATGTAAACAATAACAACTATCTGTCTCTTTTGGAGTCTGATATTTGAAAATGTATTAAGTAAACATAAGAAAAATTCGAACGCATTAACTTTGTAAGTGAAATGCAGTCTCCTAATATCTGTCTCCTTGTTCCAGATGTTTGAACTCATTTTTTAAAGCAACCACCACCAAAGGATATTGTTTTGAATTTACATGCGCTTTTTTAAGCACTATTCAAATTTACTCGCTATAATTTAATAAATTAAATCAATTGTTACCTGCTAATATATTTTCTATTTACAAAATGAAATAAAAAAAATACAACGTAATAAAATTATGTGTACATAATTTATTGTTTTATTTCATCGCTACTGCGTTTTTGCTACATTTATGATGTATAACTGGTGCGCAATAAAGATTATTACATAATACTAGCTGCCCGGACAGACTTCGTTCTGTCAAAAGTTCATTATTTTGAGATGTAAGCTATCCTATCTTTCAAGTTGGATCAAACTGCACACGGTGTGCAAAGATTAAAATCGATTCAGTAGTTTAGGAGTTCATCGCGGACAAACAACGTGACACGTAATTTATATATATTAAGATACTGGACCATTTAAACTTTACTTTTTAAGTATTTATTAACTGTATACAACGAAAATACTTATTATTACTATGAAAAATCTCCAGGGTCATTTGGTATTTGAATGCAGTCGGGGGCCGAGGTTGGGGGCGGTAGCGTGCCCCCGCCACCCGCTACTTCTTGCCTCGAACGCCCAGTATGGGCGCGTTCCACTAGACGCTCACAATGCTAACAACGATCAAAATATCATACTAATTTGATCGTTGTGAGCGTCCAGTGGAACACGGCCTATGTAGTGTCAAAGTAGTGTTGTCTCGTTCATTGATATCGATTCAGTTATATTGCACACTTACTTGAATATGTTTTCAATACTAGCTTTGCCCTGTACTCTCTGTGTTGTTTCAGGATTTAATTTGCCTACATACCAAACATTAGGTCAATCAGTTCAACTAATTTGGTCAGATTTTATTCTTTACCAAAACCGGTTTAGTAGTTACGAACACGTGCCAACGAACATTCACATATTTTATGATTATATCTATTATGTTAAATTTCTAATTCCAATGTATCGACATATCACTAATTAATTACCAATTAGGTCACAACACTAGCCACATTCCTAAGCTCTGCACTCAACTCGCGCGGCTGCTGTAGATTGTAAGGGGGAGGTAGTTAATAATACGAATTTGTAATTTATTTATATGATTACATTTACTTTTATTAAACAACCATTTTGGACAGCCCTGTCGGCCGTCTCGTTGACATTAAACTTTGGTTTACGTGTAATCAATACGCTTACATACATACGACACTAAACACATTTATTTTACTTATTAATATTTATGTATTTGAATTAAGTTTACTACATCAAAGTCTCTTTATATTTTTGTCGAGACGTGGAATATTATACGATCCAAGATCCATTGTTAATGTTTAAAAAACAGTTAAAATACAATACTTAAGTATTAAATATAATTAAATATTAACACATTTTTACCTATGATTAACAATAATTCAAATCTTTTCGTTTAATGCGGAGTAGTAACGAAGAGGGTGTAGATTTGTGATCGCTCGGAGTATTGAACTGGTTTATTGCCATAAATTTTACACTTAGTTATCTGTCTATATTATGGTAGTTCCTGCGCAAAGTGCGACATCAGCCGCCAATTACGAATTGATATAAAATCATCGCCATTTCCATAATTGAGCCCTTTATCTTATGAAAACACGGAAAATTTTATATTTAGGTTGAATTAACTGTTTTTATCGATTCCTAATCAAGTGCGACACCTCGAGCGAGAAACCTACACCAATTTCGTAAAATATCTAACTATAAATATACATTTGTATGCGTTGGTCATTTTTGTACGTCATTTTATACAGAATAAATAAAAAACGGAGTATCCGACACTATTCCTAGGAGACACAAAAATTGAATGACAAACTTTTATACTGTACCGAGAATGATAAATGTGATTTACATTCTATTTACGAGCTAGCATTAGTATGAACATTCAAATGTTAAATTTATAACGTTAATGTTAACTATAATTATTATACTAATTAGATTAGTTGTTAATAGTGACATTACTTTTATAATTTTTTAATATACTTTTTTATATACCGAATTATTAGAAAAGGAAATTTGGAATAAATGACAAAAATACTTTTGAATCTCACAAATTAATAATGGATATTTTCTAGGTAACAATACAACCCGTACTTTCATTAATATTATTGTAAGAAAATTATTTTCTCTCAGATAAAGACATCTCTTACACATCAAAATTAATATTTAACTTTAACATAGTTTGAAATCAGGCGTCATTCGTTGAATTGAGTTGCCACATTTATCCTTATAAGCACAAATTATTTTATAATGCCTGTTGAAAGAACTGCAATTAAAAAGAAACATTTTGTTGTCAATAATTTTACTCGATTTTTCAACGTTCGCTCGCGTCCCATGCGCGATTATAATAAACTCTCATGAGATATGTTAACTTCTGTATATAATTTGTAGTTCATAATATTCCAATAAAATTTATATAAATGTAACTAATTTGCGAGATTTTCAAAGAGATCAAACATCAAATGTAACAATTTCGAGGGAGAAACTAAGCAGTCTAATTGCCTTGGAAGACATAATATATAATATAGCTTAAAAACCATTATTACAGACAGACGGACAGACTGAAAACATACAATTGATTCAAATTGTAAACCCTTATGGCACATGTATATAACATTTCTTGTAACTCAACGACCATGGCGAATGGTTTTATTTTCGATATGGAAGTAGCAATGGTCATGCAGTACACTTGATGCCAAGTGGCCACTGCAGCACATAGCTATTCTGATCCTATAATCCTATTAACCAATAGTAGGACAGTCCTACTAGTCCAATCAAATAGGACAGTAACAGATGTGTTGCTATTTTTGAGGATTACTATATAAATACCCCACTAATGCTACAATTTTTTTCATACCTGATGCTTTCGCTTCAAACTTAAGTCAGGATATATGGTCTCACTCAAAAATAGCAACACTTGGCAACATATATTTTGGTAAGTAATACTGGTAAAAATAAATTTCAGCACTCACTTCACGAATCACTTCATAAACCGTCACTAATACCAATCCGAGCGTCCTTTCGCTTCACTTCACTTGATGATAAAATGTCTAATCATCACTTGACTCTTCCTCTTGTTTCCCGTAACACTCCAAAGAAAAGTCCTACATTTCCACCAACAACACTGTATAGCTTAAAATTTGATCTTATATGTTATTTCCAATAAATAAAGATTATTGTGATATACATATTTTTTTTTCTTAGAAAAGTTGATTTTTATTCCATACTTCATACATCTATAATAGATAGTTGTGATTATTTTCTATTTTATATCCAGTTTAGTTTTGTCAGTAATTTGTAATATTTTATTAGCTTATTATTCGTTATTTCTTCTTAAGATTAAACATTGTTCATTTGAAACCCACAAAAAATTACCTTAACATGAATCACAATAACTTGTCATACATTGGTGAAATTTTGTCTGATACTTACAGTAGTTTTATACGGTTTTAAGTAAATCTGATGCATTTAAGTCCAATTCTTATCCAAGATATAAATACGTATTCCAATCATTTTTCATGAATGAAATGAATGAAATAACACGTATGAATTAAATGAAGACACTGCAAATCCCAACTTCATGTATTTGGTATAAATTGTGCAATTCAATATATTTTATTGTTTGGAATTGTGCGCTGCTCTTTTGAGACATAATATTAAGTCACAATAAATTTGTGCACATCAACTTTTCAAGCACTACAATTATTTCTTTCTCTTTTCTATCTCTCTTGAGACTTTTCTCTTAGCTCCAGACTTAATTAGGTCTTCGTAACTATGCAATTAGTAGCAAAGTTGAAGTTACCCAACAATTTTCCAATTCTCTTTCAACATATCGACGCTAGAAAGCAAAAACGTAGTAAACCACACTGCCGTCCAAACGAAGAGTGCAAGAAGTAGAGTTTTTGGGAAAATTGAATTTAGACCTTATCTGTAACTACATAAGGTCTTAATTCAATTTGCCCAAAACATCGACTTATTGCACTCTTCGTTTGGACGGTAGTGTGGTTTACTACGTGTTTGCTTTCTAGCGTCGATATTTGAAGCAACTTATTAAGATTTTCCAAAGCTTCATTGACTACGAATTTTACGTAAATTTTTGCCTCCTTCCCTCAATTTCGCGTTCCAGTCCACAATGACTTTCTAGGAGTATGTCAACATTCTCATTTTGATATTCTTGCTCGCATCAATTCGATTTTTCAGGGTTCAACCTTTTCAGTCCTGATTTAGCCACCCCTGCAGGCTATTGGCCAATAAGCCTAATAATTAAGCTTTCATTGAAATATACGACGGATCGTAGTAACCTTTCGTAAAAATATAACTATTTGTGTTTTCAATCTAGATGTAAAACCTTTTATTGAGGACTGTTTAAATACATTCCTTTGAGATTTGACATTCTAAAAATTTATAAAAAATAGTGGGAATTACATTCAAACTGTATCTTCGGATTTTCTTTTAATCTGAAAACTAATAGCATTTATAACCAGTTTCAGCCCTGGAATAGGTCAACAACAGATAATATTTATAACAAAGTCCTTCCGTTATCCAACTGATACAGTACTGTAACGGTCGTGGAAAACACTATTAGCACTTATTGCTCGACGCTTCAGATCTTAGTAGACTAGTTGCTCATAGAACATCTTTCAATCATTTGTATTTTCACCAGTCGCTGAAGTGGTGAAAGTCGGTGCAGGGTGGTGAATGCTACTTGTGTGGTGCATGTAACCCCCCCGCTATCCTGGCGGCGCGCGCGGCGCGGTGCGCGCACCGCAGGGGGACGTAGCACCAGAGACAGGGCACCAGGAAACTTAGAAGGGTTACACCGAGCCAACTGGAAATTGATAATCATAGAAGTTAAGTTGGAAGCATAGAACTATATCTACATATATACTATACTAGACAGGCTGTTCAGTACTAAATGTTTAGTCATCTACGTTGACACCATATGGTGCCAACGCATTTCAGTTGGCTGCGAGCAAGCGAGACAAGTAGATGTTAATTTTGAAAAAACCGACCGTTCAAGGAGGTTGGCAGTTCATCAACTATTACTCATCAAGTTCATAGCCGTCATACCTTTCCTTTAATTTATTAATAACGAGTAACGGTAACCGCCCTCGCTTTGCTTCGGTTTTATTTTTTTACACCTTGGGTTAACATTATTGGAGTTGTATTAAGGATCCCTAATTTTTTTGAGAATTTAATATTGCTTATGTCACCCGGGGATAGTGTAGCTTCCCAACAGTGAAAGAATTTTTCAAATCGGTTCAGTAGTTTCGTATCCTATTCAATGCAAACAAACAATCAAATCTTTCCTCTTTATAATATTAGTATCAAATAAATAATGTATCCTGTTCTCTATGTAAACTGTAACTCACACTTAAGGACGTGTATTATTCTCAAAAGGGTTTAATTAAAGTCATCTCTTAACGTTAAAATATAGTTTACCGTTTAGCGCAGTTCTCGTCGGGCGTCCCACAGGCGCAGGGGTGCATGGCGAAGTCTCCCTCCGCGTCCGACATGCAGTGGTACAGCATGCACTGGAATGTTAACATTAGTGTTATCAATCTGCCCTCAGGAGTAGCAACGCCTGTGACCTATTTCGAGTGGGCAAAATACTAAAGATAACTAACTGAACGATTACTAACAGGTAGAACCTAGTACTACTCTCTTCTACAGTGTTACAAACGAGTAATAAATACTAATTTTCTTATACTCCTCTATTTACTATGCCTCCATATATTATACGTAAATGCATTTCAAGCTTCGGTTGAAACCGCATTAATCTTGCCCTCCTAATCCCCAAACCGTTTACGAAGGTTAACTCTAGCAATCACTTATCTAACAATCGCCCTTGATAATACGACTCGTTATGATCATGATTGTTTTAACTAGTAGTCTAGTACAAGTGTTTACCTGTGCGCACTTGATGCAGGAGACGTGCTCGATACAGGAACGAAAGCAGTCGGGGGCGTACTCACACGCGCCCGCGCGGTTCGCGCTCTCCAAGTACCATTCGTGGCAATGTCTGGAATATACAACAATGTTCTTTATACAGGACACCGGGGAAATAGGTTTTTGTGTGAAAAGTGAACGCATATCGCACCCTAAGTGAAAAAAATATAAGTCGTGTAACTTTGAATTTTAGTTATTAATATGATTGGAAAGAAGGATAAAAGCTGCATATGCGCAATTTTTTTCAAATTTTTATCATTAATCTAGACGGTTTTGTGCAAGAAATAGTAATGTGATTTTTTTTGAGTTCTTACTGATATTTCAACAGTTTTTTGCTCTCCTGTAAAATTGCACTTTTCATCTTATGCCTTTTTTCCACTGAGAGTATTCAGTATTTTATTAATATATGTGGTTACATTTAGATCTTACATTATAGACAATTTGCCTTATATATTAGTGTCACATATAACCCTGATAGGGTATAGCAATACTTAGCGTGACGAGTACGATATACTATTGCCATAATGGTCACCGCCCTCAAATCGTAGTGGTGCGTATACTTCAGGTCAGATGTCACATATGTACATTATAGTTGCTATTGCTTTGTATAACTAACTTTACCAGAGATTAGAGATCGATTTTACTATCGATTTTCTATTATTTGTGTCTCACCTGCATTTGATCCTGGCTTGGAAGGTCTCGGCTGGCTTCTTGTCGGGGAGAGGCGGAGGGCCACTGTAGCCACACTTTTTGATGGAACCTGCAAAATACATTGTAATTATACAAAAACTACTCTGATATCAAAATACACTCATAAATCAATAATACAATATGAGAAATCTTAACCTCAAAATGAAAAGTAAAATATTCCACACTCACTTCCCCACACTAGGGGATAACTTTTGTTGTTTTTTTAAACACACACTTGAACTTAAACCCTTTGACGGCCTCCTACTGAAATGTCTCTCTAGAGTGGTAAAAAGATCTTAAATTAATTATTATTTATTATAAATTATAAAAATACAAAATATGAATCTAAATAAATAAATGCCAATAGGAAACATATAAAAGCCCTCAAATTTAATAAATCACTAATTCGTCTTATATCAAATTTTAATAAAACCTATTAATAAAAGTCAAATAGTTTTGCTGTCATAGCAAATTAAACCTTACGTAAAACATATACATACCAGAATCCCTTTTCATCAATGGAGGCTTGGTGTTGGGTGATGACTTCTCAGAACTGATGACTCCCCCCGGACCTACTTGCGGATATGTGTACTCGTGTACCTGAAATCGCATCCATCTTCATTTAACGAGATCTTAAAGAAACATACATACATGTCCTTGTTTTGTTAAATTTTGGAGTTATACTTTTTTTTGGCGCGTTTGGAAAAAGTTATGAGAGTAAAATTTTTACGATGCGCGCGCACACCGACAGCTAAAAAGCGACATGACGAAGTTAGCTGATAACTGATTCCTTTTACAAACAAAGAGTTGTGGCGTACGGGATGAAATCTTTAGCTATTTTTGTTCTGTTATGCCAAAAAAGCATAACTTCTTACACACATACTTTTTTATGTATGTCATAGCAAACAAACTTGCGGTGCCACCGTCCCTTGCGCACATGAAAAAATGATATTTAAATTAGACGAACGCCCCAGAGTTACTAACGGTTACTTAAATAACTCCTTAGTAAAGAATCACCATACAAATTATGTACTAAGAAGCGATTTAAATAACCATTAGTGACTCTGAGTTGGGGCGTAAGACCAATACTACTCAGTATTGTTCAACGCATCAACGCCGATCTCACGCGAGAGAGAATGAGAAAGAGAGGGTGCTACTTTTGCTTGTATGGAGAATGTTTGTGAAATATCCCCATAGACTTTCCTTTTAAACTCTTTGGAAAAAATACATATTGGATAGTACCTATAAGAATATAAAGAGGATCTTACCGCAGATAAATGTACGTATGGACATCGGTCAGGATCTGAGTCATCGATCTTGTCTTCGTAACCCTCGTATTGCTTCATAGATTCTGAAATAGATTATGGAAGCGGTCATAAACGCTGGATTGGAAATATGTAATAAGCAGGTTTTATAAAGGGTGCTCTGGTTAACTTTTATGTATAATTCTCCGGGATTTAATCAAATCTCAGTTTTTATTATTTCCTTGTATAATTTATATAAAAAAAATTGGTAATCCAATAGAGTTGACGTAATCAGACGGTATCAAATATGGATGAAAGTGTATGATATGAACGGCAAACGAGCTGACGATCTACCTGATGGTAAGTGGCTATCGTCGCCCATGAACATCAGCGACACGAGAAAGAGAGAAGAAAAAGAGAGAAAGAACTGGCTCTCAAGCCCTCAGCCGGGGCACGACGAGTCGTTTGGTAGTTATCCAGGCGGACCCCATAAAGAAATAAAATTAAAATATGTGCAATTCACACGTGGTAGAAGTGAAACCTTCAAAATTTTTGTTTTCAAGATAATGAGACGAATGTAAAATTTCGGGAAGATGATAAATGTAGGTTTCACTACTCCGCTCCGCTCCGCCCCGCTCCGCTCCGCCCCGTTCCGCTCCGCTCCCCTACCCCTCACTCCTCTACCCTACCCCCGTACAATGCTTCCTATCTCACTTTAGAATTTATGTGTTTGTCTCTTTTTACTGGACAGTTTCGTTTCATAAAATTTCAAGTCACCCCGTACTAAAGAAGTTTTCACTTCAATAATATCGTACCTGGTCTCTGGTGTCGTGCGGGCAGCGTGATGGCGGCGAGGATGGGCGTGCTGAGGTCGGCGCGGCGCGGCCGGCTGGCCGTCGAGTTCTCCGAGCTCGACCGCGAGTCCGACGGGAGGTTCAGGCACTGGAATGATATCGACACACGTTACACTGTGTTCCGCTATTGGATAAGAGATGGCGCTACTTGTATGATGACTTTACTTTTCTGAGTAACAGATGGCGGTGTTCTGCAATGAATGGAAGTGTGTGGTATTTTGCTGCTGTGGTTACATTATTATTATTAATTTTACGTTATCAATTTAGCACAGGGTTACCAACTTAGGGGTTTTCCCCCCAAATTTAGGGGGTAAATATGTAAAATGGGATTTTTTTAGGGGTCTAATATGTTTAGGGTTATTTTTAGGGGTTTTTTGTGACACTTCATATTTGTAATTTATTGATCAAAATAAATATGTAAGAGGCCCTGGAACAAATTAGCCAATCAAAGGAAACTGGGACTTTTGGCATTTAAAAATAGGATAGATTAATCTGCAATCTGGAAAAAGAGAAATCCAAAAATGAGTATTTGTGAATTTACCATATATAATAAATCGATATTGTACTAGGAATTGATTTATTACTAAGAATTTATCAGTCCAATTAATGAACCAAATGGCAATGAATGAAGAAACAAAAAGTTTATTATTATCACCGTATTTTATATTACAATTCATTTTACTAAAGGCATATAAATTCATGCATAATTTATAAATAAACATATATTTTTAATTAATATTTACTATTTTTCCAAAAAAAAAATTTTAGGGGGATTTCCAAGAAATTTGGCCGATTTTAGGGGTTTTTGAGTTAGTTTTAGGGGTAAATATTTTTTAAGAGTTGGTAACACTGATTTAGCACAAGGAGATATTAAAAAAGACGCCCATGCCAGTTGCCTGCAAAGAGCTCGCGGTTTCCTGATGGACCAACTACGTACGCACAACTAGTTGTATGGCACAACTAAGTCACAAACCACAAAAAAATATTACTTGTGCCATACAACTAGTGGTACGTTTGCAATTAATTCATTAGAAAACCGCGAAAGAGCCAGAGCTTCCATTGTTCATTTTCACTTGTATGGCCAATATTGCCACACTGATTCCGCGACGGTTATTTTTGGCCCTATGGACAGAGGAACGAACTTGAAAGGCTAAGCCAAAAAGAAAATATTTGCAAACTCGACTGTAAAAGTGAAATGTTACAGATGAAAGATACTCACTTCAAATATATTGTGTTCCTCGTCGTCTTCTTTCGGCGCTGGATTTAGTTTTTTGTACGCGTGAAGTGACGGCCACGCCCCACCCAGACCTATAACAATAAATGGAACAATTATAATTAATGAAACAGTAACTGCTACTAACTGATAGACAGCACAGCCTAAACTTTGTAAAATCTTAATATATATAAATTACGTGTCACGTTGTTTGTCCGCGATGGACTTCTAAACTGCTGAACCGATTTTAATCAAATTTGCACACCGTGTGCAGTTTGATCCAACTTGAAAGATAGGATAGCTTACATCTCAAAATAAAAAAAAACTTTTGACAGAACGAAGTCTGTCAGGGCAGCTAGTATAATCTAAATTTAACTAACAAAAAATAACCGACTTCAAAGTTACTCAAAAACTACTTGTCAGATCTCGTTCAAATTTATGTGGGATTACATGACAAGCACCTGCTTTCGATTAAAAAAATAATCATCGAAATCGGTTGGCGTGATATTGAGTTATTCGTCCATTTGTCGCGCACATACTTAATACAAATTTAAGACTTATATGGTTTTATCATGGACACCATTGTCAGATCTCAATAAAATTTATATGGGACCACATGACCGCCACCAGCTTTCGATTAAAAAAAGAATCATCAAAATCGGTTCGCCCAGTCCAAAGTTCTGAGGTAACGAACATAAAAAAAAATACAGTCGAATTGAGAACCTCCTCCTTTTTTGAAGTCTGTTAAAAATATAGGGCACTTAATAACGCGGAAAACGCGATCAAAGCCACAGACAGAACGATAGTTTAATATATCATAATTTAAATGTAATTGACGACCCTGTAGCCAAGTTGGCAGCGACCCTGCCTGCGAAGCGAGTGGTCCCTGGTTCGATTCCCGGGGCAGATATTTATGTGACAGATAAATATTTGTACTCGGGTTAATGTGATGTGTTATATGTGTCGTCCATGCCACCCGCGACATAGGTAAAAATCTAATGCGGGGATATTAGTGTGTAAACGTTTATTTTTATATTTTGATATGAATCTCGACTACTAGGCCATGTATGAAATCCTGAATAAAAGATTTTGATTTGATTTGAATCAAACAATCGTCATACCTAATTATTCTTGAGTAAGTGTGAATATTATGATAATTCGAATTTAATCCTAATAATATTATAAGTTATAAAAATATTAATATTAACTCACCGTGGAGAAATCCAGTATACGGTATGGAGAAAGCAGAAGAAAACACATTAGATAAATTAGTTCACGTTGCAAAAATACATAAAGTCCAATTTTATTATGATGTAATTGGTGCTTCAAGGTAAATTACCAATTATTTTGGCATTCTATGATGTTAATATTATCCTCTTTGAATAATGCTAACTCCATTATATTCATTACATAAAAGTTTCCCATTAATAGAATTAAAAAGGTTATTTTTAGTGCTTATCTGATCAAACATTGTAATTTTTTTTATTTAATTTAGTAGTGCATTATTGAGTTTTAGTACTGTTTTTCATCAGCCCAATTAGCTACACTATGTAACAATATTGTATAAGTCAGCAGTCAATGAAATATGGAGACCAAATACCATCTCATGACCTTTTTGTTTTTCAGCTATTGACATAGAAAATTAAGTTATGTTTAAAGCAACAGATACTCACAATTATGGTATTTTTATCTACATTTAAATTTTATTACAAGGATGAAATGAAATGAAAATACTTTATTGCACACAAAAAAAAATTTGGTACAAAAGGCGGGCTTAATGCTAACACAGCATTTTCTTCCAGCCAACCAGCGAAGGATCAGTCATGCAAGGACCAAGATTAATGAATCAAGAACGATAAAATACAAAATCATGAATTTGTTAATGTGTGAGATTATCTAATTTAAAAATCGAATGAACATCAAGGTGGTATGCTTTATCTATTTTTTTTTTATTTTTTTTTACGTTTATATCGTCACAATAATGTCCTACCGTCCAATAACTCCTCAATGGCAGTCCGGACTCCTTTATCGAAGGCGCGCGCGTCCGCCGCCGTCTGGAAGGTGAGGCCGAAGCGCTTCTCGTCCGTCACCCAGTGATGGAAAGTCGGCATCACCTTGTTGTACTGGAAGTCCTTCTTGATAGTGCATTCCAGGACCACCTGGAAGGAATGTTTTGTTGCTGTTGAGGATGGTCTGACTGTGAGGTGAGGACTGTTTTCTATAGTTTATCTATTTGTAGGGGGGTATGTCTAAAGGCAATAATATAGAATATAGTAATATTTTAAGAATTTATGTCCATTTTTTCGTCTCTTGACCGACTTGGCTGCGGTTTCGACGGTTTGGTGGTTTCCATCTGTACTCTAGAAAGCATTTAGTATTTTCTTGATTTTTAATGATATTTTATAATATATGTATATTCCTTGGTTTTATTATGAGGTAATAAAGAATATTACACGATACGCGCGAATAACATAATCCTTCTTTAATAACACTTCCTTGGCAGTCGGGTAAAAAGACAGTGTTTTGTTTACTAAATAGGACTCGGAGTACATATAGCTATAGTGTGTACCGATGACTCACCATAGCGTCACTGATGCGCCTCCCGTGTATGTAGTAGTCGTGTGTGGGTGCGCTCGCGGAAGATGAGGTGGTGTCGCCGTTGCTACTGCTGTCGCCTGCCAAATGCCAATACACATGCTTGGTTTATGCTCCTGCTATATCTGTATTAACGGTAATGTTAACAGCTGTGCCATAACGCCCAACTTAGCACGTTAGGCCGCTGATGTGGCCAACAGAAATTGTCTTTTAATGAGTTTTTCGTCGTTGAGTCGTAACTGCCCGAGTTGTAGAAATGCCACACCTTATTTAGCACGTTAACTGTTGGCCACACCTGCGTAATTTCACGCATTAGGTCGCAGGAGTGACATGGACATTACTCTTACCCAGTCGGCTTAAAAACCATTGTCTAGGCCAAATATTTTGAAATGAACGTGACCAGTAATTGGCTACAATTCCAAATTCAAACGATTCCAAATTCAAACGATGATTCGGCGGAATCTGCTTCCAAATTCAAACGATGTTCATTCATAATTGCAATAATCTCAACTTATCCGACGGAGTCTACGGTAGATTTTGAAACTGACCTGTGGGCAGCCGATGGCGCAGGCGGCGGCCGACCATGACGTCCGCCAGGCCTCCGCCGCCCAGCGCCACCCAGCCCCCGGTGCCCTCGTCGCGACACATCACCTGCGCTCGCACACGCACCAGGTAGGCACTGGAACAAACGATCAATAAGAGTCAAACAGAGTTTATCAATACCAAAAATAAAAGACGACAAAGATGTAGCGTTTGATAAGGATCACTAATGTATAAAAATCTCGAGTCACGGTGTTTGTGGTCGCACTCCTACGGAACGGCTCGACCGATTTTTATGAATTTTTGTTGTGTTTATTTGGTAGATATGAGAATAGGTCGTAATTCGTAAAGCATACTTCAAACCTTTAGGTGATTAGGGTTTCCCTATCCAGAACATTTTTGGCAGAACAACGTTTGCCGAGTCAGCTAGTCATATAATAAATAAATAATGATGTTCCTTTTATATTTGAACAGTTCCTTCGATTCCTTATGGATCATCATATAAATAAATAAAATTAATTTATTATCCTGATAAATATAAAAATAATTCTTTTTCAATACAAAAAATCTAAATCGGTAGATAAATGATAGAGATGCTAGTAACAAACGCTAAAAGAAAACAATGGAATTGAGAACCTACTCCTTTTTCTGAAGTCGGTTAGTTTTTTTTTTGTAAATAGCAGACGAGCCACTTGGCAATAAGTGGCAACTGTTGCCGCAACATTCAAGGCATTAGAAGAAAGTCTAGTAGTCTATCGAATCACGCATGGTTAAAGTTTACGTAGATCTGCCAGATAAGCTACTTCGATTGGCTCAGGTGACCACTATTGGCTAAATTCATGAACGTTTGCGTGTCTCAAAGAGTTCGTTAAGCTAATGACCCCGGTTGCAATCGTAAACCAGCACATGCAAAAGAAAAATAAACAAAACGGTATGCAATTTGAGGCCAAAATAATCGAATGAAAAATGTAACCCACAAACACTATTAAGCGTACTCTCTCAATTTTTCTTTTACATTTGTAAAGAGGCGAGCAGGCATGAGAATTAGCACTTCCTGTCCATTAATTGCCCAATGCCACGTCCACTTAGACGAGCCTCTAATTATTACCCGCTCTATATCTCGAATGGCTGTCTTTGATGCAATTAGATAATTATATTGTTCTATTATTGGTGTTCCAAAATGTTTTATTCTATGTACTGGGTATATTTAGAAAAACTCTCAATTGTAGTTCATATATAAATCCTGTTTGAGGTTCATTATATTCGGTTGATCAAAGTCGGAAGCTCAGCTAGTTTCACACAAAATCTGTTGTGTAACGGATAAGTGCGCTCAAGCATCCGGTGACATGGGAAAATTAGCTCTATACCCAGGGTTTAAGTGTCATTCTTAATTAATAGCTGGAGAACTAAGTGGAGTTGTGGCCACTCATGTGTAATGAGCGGGCAACTGGACAGGAAGGACCAAATCCGGCGCTTGGTTGACTTTTCGAGGTGGGAAAACGTACAACTTTACTTACAAACAGGATATTAACTCCAGTTCCTCAGCCATGATTTGTTTATTAGTTTCCACTCTTTACAACCACACAGATGAGAGAGTTAAGAGTGGTACAGAACATTTGAAAACTGTTTTATTGATGCCTATAGACGTGACGTGAGATTCTTGGAAAGTAGAGATTTGTTAGCGATGGCAAAATTCGAAAAATTTAAAATGCATAGCCTTAAGTTACAAATCGCTGATTTTCTTTGTTTGTAGCCCTTGGGTAAAGTAAAAGAAAACAAAGACGAGGAGCACTAAAAATACATCGAGAATAATTTGAAATAACGTAGGTAATTTAGTAGCTGAAATACTCTATGAAAGCTACTACTTACTAGGTTCTTGAGAGGAATGTAGGATTTTAACGGTTTTGCCTGGTGTAGAGTTTAAAATGGATGTTTACAGAGTTGAACAAAACATGATGATGGCGGATTAGAAGGATTCTAAGAGGTGTAGTGTATTTATGTCAAGACTTCAGACTACAAGAGTAAAGGTTACAGTATGGTTTACATTCTTATGATTAGGTCTAGTTTGTTCCTTTTATAAGGAAAGAAACAGTTTGTATGACATATATTTGTGTATATTTCTCTAAGCAGTCAAATAAAAAATATTGAAAATGTTGAAATCAATGACGGTTGCCATAGCTCGCTGGACTGGCTGAGTGAAGCAACAATAATTTTCATAGGACATGGATAGTGCTAAGGACCAATAATCGCGAGAATTGACACGTCTTAGCAAAACTCTTGGGACTAATTAGGTACCTAATAAGTCAGCAAATATCTGCTGGACTCGAGAAGACTTGGAACCAGTTAGTTGTATCACTTACAGGAGGACTGTGACTGATTTTTACTTTTTTATTAACGATATCAGCCGGAGATTTTGTACCAAATACCCATTCATGGTCGAATAAAGCTGGGCTGTATACACAATGTTTTTGACGAATAACGATTGTGGGAACGGTCATTGTTTCGACATACGATTAAGTCTTCCAAGAACGTTTTTCAAAAAGGTTCTCGGAACGCACAACATGTTTGTGCAAATGGACGTTGTTTAGACACAAATATCGTTTTTGAAAAACTCTTCTGTAACGAACTTTATTGAGCACTGTGCAAACAATATTTAAAAATTTTTTGGTACAAAACTAACATTACTTTTCAACACAAACCATGCCTGAATTAGTGCTAGTCCTTGTCTCTTTACGATGATATTATAATGTAAAAAAGAGGGTACCTAGTGCATTTCAAGTCTGGATCCCGTTGATAATTTTGTTTCAGAATGTTTCAGAATATAATTTTTATTAACCGACGTCAAAAAAGGAGAAGGTATTCAATTCGACTGTATTTTTTTGTTTGTTACGTCAGGACTTTCTACTTTCGATTTTGATGATTCTTTTTTTAATCGAAAGCTGGTGCTTGTCATGTGGTCCCACTTAAATTAGAGCTAGATCTGACGAGTTGTTTTTGAGATATTTTGAAGTCAGTTATTTTTTTTTGGTAAAATTCAGATTATAAAGCAGCATGTCACACTAAAACCTCGATCGACATTGGCCGCGTTCCACTAGACGCTCAAAACGCTCACAACGATCAAATTAGTATGATATTTTGATCGTTGTGAGCGTTGTGAGCGTCTAGTGGAACGCGCCCATTGTGAATTCAAGTACCTACGTTTCACGAAATACTGGAGGCGTAGGTACTTTGTGGGTAGTTTAAATTTTACAAAGCCTACGTTTCCGTGTATCGTTACCGCCATCAGCCTATTTTTACATCCGAAAGGTGAGATCGTATTTTACTTTGCATCTGCGTCATATCCTCGTGAATTGCAAATGTGGCACCTACATGTTAACGATTTGCATATTGTGGTACAGTTTTACTGAGCATAAACTTTTCAACTTGAACTCTTCTGCATTTATAGGTAGCTTATTGACGCTTAAGAATCAATAGTGTCTATCTCAAAAAAGTGAACTTCACAGGAGATGAACAAAAAATATCTTTATTGTTCAAATGATAAGGTAATTCTCTATTATATTATGTCACTATACTCTTTAAAGTACACTCTTCATTACACTTTTTCAGTAATGTTATCAATGAACAGTAAACATGTTATTTTCACCTCCTGTGAAGTTGACTTTTTAACCGACTTCAAAAAAAGGAGGAGGTTCTCAATTCCTCAGAACTTTGGACTTTAGAGGCTAAGCGCGGAAATCGGAGCCCATCACCAACACCAATACCAAAAAAAAATACGTCAGAACTTTCTACTTTCGATTTTGATGATTCTTTTTTTAATCGAAAGCAGATGCTTGTCATGTGGTTCCACATAAATTTGAACGAAATCTGACAAGTAGTTTTAGAGTAACTTTGAAGTCGGTTATTTTTTGTTAGTAAAATTTAGATTAATTGAGATAGACACTATTGATTCATAACCATCGTTAATTCTTTATGTATGTGTATTCTTTATATTTCGAACGGCTGATGTGATCTTTATGGAAAAGGTTTGTCAATTGGATTGGTTTGCAGTTTGATACACGAACGAAACATTTCTTGCATTTTCGTAACCACTGATAGGACATTTGGTTTTGCGAATATTTCTTGTGCTGGCGGAAATTCAGACATTTAAACATTTCAGGAAATTTAAACATTTTAAACACATTTGGGCATTAATCACACGACCCATTGGCACTGGAGCAGAGTGTCTCTGTAGAACTCTAGACTTACTCAGATTAAATCCTTACCATTGGGTCATTAATGGGTTGAATGTTTGAATCCTTACCATCCAAGTATCTAACTATTGTCCTCCAAGTACCTACCTATCTTAAAGCTAATAGTGATGTCCTAGAGACAGCAATGCAAAGTATCCTTCATAATAATATTATATTGTGTAGTATAGCTGCAGTAGGTTAATTAATAACGTTAAATTGCATAACGAAATTGTCCATTAGGTAATTGGCATGATATGTAATTTTGATATTTTGATCTATTTAGGTATTATAAGGTTGGACACAATTTTTTTGTTGTTTTCAACTGACTTCAAAAAAGGAGGAGGTTCTATTTCTGTTTCACTTTGTTTTTTTTTTTTGTCTTTAGCACCCTCTCTCAGAGTCACTAACGGTTACTTCAAACGTTCCTTAGTAAAGAATCTCCATACAAATTCAGTACAAAGGAGCAATTTATGTAACCATCAGTGACTCTGAGTTGGGGCATGCAACAGTTACCTTTTTAAAATGAAACTAACAGATAGTGATTATTTTAATATAAGCATTGATTAAGATTGTCGGAGTGTTATAAACAATCCAACCATATCAAATACAGGATAAATTAGCAAGGCCATCGTTCAGTGTAAAAGGTATATTTTTATTACAAAACAGTAGGTATTCTTTACAGTTGTATCTTTAATGATAATACAACGACTACATACAACCTAGATGACTACACCAGTTGAGTAGTCTATTGTTACTTTAATTTAAGTCTACTAAGATAAAGAACCCTCCACCAATCTACACTGGAGCAGCGTGGTGGGGTATGCTCTAGGCCTCCTCAAGAGGAGAGACCCGTGCTCAGTAGTGGGCCATTAATGGGTTGAAGCCAAGATAAAGAATACATTGTCCTTGGAGAGGTGTGCAACCAATTCAAAGCCAACCCACAATTAGTTTTTGGATCTTGTACGTGGAGGATTTTAGTACTGAGTAATGATTTTTATCAAAAGATATTTTTTAATAATTTGAGTAAAATCTGAAATTAGGCAGGTTACTGAGAAAATATGTAGTTAACCTACTTTTTAAAAATTTAGTAAAACAAGTAATTTTTTGAAAAAACAATTTTAGAAAATTATTTTCATTTATTGTAATTATTAAAAGCAATGCCTAACTAATTTATAACTTGTACAGTTTTATTCATGTTAACAAGACTCAATTTAAAAATCTAGCAGTAATTAAATTAAAATTTTCGAAATTCTAAACCTTATAGTTTTACAATCTTTGACAGGACAATAATTTCAACCAGCATACCAATTACCAGCCAGTATTAATTAATGAAAACTCATAGTGTGGTGTCTGCGAGGCGTAAGTATCACGCATTCATAATAATAATTGATAAAACGTCTATTTCATTGAGCAAAACAGCTCAAAGCTAGCTGGAAATGACCCCGAACCGAGTCGGGTTGCCTACATTATTGTGAATGAACGGGCGAGTCATTGATTATAAAGCTATACACCACACAGGGTGACCTAAGGGCGGGTCGTAATACTAGACCAACTTACATGACATATAACATGTAAATGCCTTTCGTGTCCGAACCTTAGTTAGTATACGAGTGATCTAAGCTAGGAAACTTCATAAATCATCCCAGACAAATCCTTAACTATGGAAAATGGCCGGGGTAAGGCCCTACCTACCCAGTGTAGGACGAAACAAGTACCGCAAGAAATGAGATATACAGCCTCCACTTACTTTTCAGATGCCTCGGTCATGATTCGACACGTCGAATATCCTAATTTCTACTAGCCACTTCACAGATTTCACCATTTTTATGACATAAATACATCAGATTCACTTGCGAACCGTTCTTATTTCGGCCCTTTGTTGGGCCTCAGTGCGCTTGCGTCAATAAAACACTGTCCGGGGCGGATTTATTCAATGAAACCGGGTGTCGGAGCGACAGGTGGCGCACTAGTCGTGCAGCAGCGCGGAATATCGCGATGCTATTGGCTCTCTCTATCTAATGTACAATATCCACCAATCACAGCGCTTCAGCCCAATACCGGCCAATGACGTTGGTGCTGGAATGACGTCGCACTTCACGCGCGATTTTTAAAATAAAGTCTACTTTCGTGTTATAGATTCAGCCTGGTTATCTAGTCGTGCGTTAAATTTTAAATTTTAGATATTTCACATAAAACCAACAATTATTCTTTACGAAAAATACTTGCGAGCCACAAAAGAGGTAATATAGACTACCGGGGGGCTGAACGAGCGAAAATCGAATATAGGTCACGTCGGCCTCGAGAGTTCGACTGTTACTGAATGAAGGCTCGGCGCTCGCAATGGGCCCCGCCATCCCCGTTCATGCACCGCCCCATTGAAAAATAAATAGGTCAAATCATTGCAGAGTGCCCTAGTTGCAGGGTGCTTGCACCATTCACGAAGAGGCATGTACGGGCCCCCCTCCAGTCTATTTATAGTTGCTCTATATTTGGGCAGGTCATTCGCAGCAAACGTAAATGCAAGCCTCCATAAACTAGGTTACCTGATTTTCTTTGTTAAACGGCCAATGCAGTGACGTAGACACATTCTAGTGACGTCAGCACGAATTAAGGGTTTCATATTCGTATTTATTGGAAGTGGTTTAATGCTTTGATATGGAATTAGCAATTTTTTATTGTTTGGAATGTTTAGAATATGACTTAAAATTATATAGAAGTTGAGTTAAGCGTTTACTATAGTATAATAATTGATTCTTTGTTATGAGTGAAGGAGTATAGTAAATAAAATTATGACAATGACTAATAAAATTATGGTAGCTAATTGGGTACTTATTTTTATTTGAAATTTAAATTAAATACTTTGAATCAGTGATACTTAGTTTTATCTGATAAGGGGTGATTTACTAAAAAAGGATAACTATAAAATATATGTATATTTTGACATTTTTTATAATAATACAATAAAATAATACTATGATGAAAACATGATAAGAGAATAAATGTGATTTGAGCTTATACAATTTTACGCGTCGGCAATTTTCATACGTTTTCAAATTCAGCTTGACTCTTAGTCAGTTGGGCCATGGCTGAAGCCTTTAAGTCGTCGCTCTGAAGCATTATTTGATTTAGAAGTCGCTGAAAAAAAAGAGACAAAAAATCTTATTATTAATATGAAATTAAGGCATATAAAAGCACTTGAAATTAGTTTTTCAGGTTCGGGTTCTGGCACGCACATTTTCAGGACGAAGTATTCTAAGCTTTCGACAAGCTTTTACGAATTCTGTATTCGATTCAATTGCGTATTACTTACCGTAATTAATTAAATGCGATAATATTTTGTGCAAGCAGGTTATTTGTTTTAATTATTTATATTTATTTAATAAAAGTGGATCGCGTAATAAGGGTACAAAAAATAAAGCATGTTCTACATGCACGCCTAAATTAACTTCGCAAGTTATGGCTGCCATCGTGCGGAGTCGGTGCGAAAAAAACATGTCATAATAAAGATTTCCGAAACTCAATGTTCCGAAACTTCCGAAACAGAAACAATATCAAAGAATACTGCAAAGTGTGAGTATTCAACGTAATAGTTACCATGCCGGACCGCCGTCGTTCCTAGGGTCCTGGGTTCGATTCCCATTGAGGCGGAAATTTTAATGAAGAGTTTGAATTTCTGTTTTCGGTCCGAGTGTGCGTGTTTGTCTTTGTGTGTTGTCTATGGCATCCACGACACAGGGAAATGTACTAGTGTGTAGCGTTATTATTAAATTATTTAAAAAAATTCTTTTTGCGTGACTTTCAAGAGCATTTAATTTTGCGAGCGGAGCATTCGACGCGAGTGTAGAGACTGCTTCATAGCGAAATCATTTGAAGCAACGCATATTTTTTCTTCAGTATCAAACACATTGTTAAGATCGTTATAAAATTAACAATCAATCATGGTATCGCACATGCATAAGGTAACTTGTCGGTTGGGAAAATACAAAAGAAACATTACAAAAACACAGGACTTTTTTTGTGAATATCCGATAAATGAGCTGACGAGCCACCTAATGGTAAGTCACCGTTGACATAGTTTTAGTAACTAACGTTCGCTATATTGCGATTGTATTGTAAGTACGTACCACCCGCCATCTCTTCATTAGCCATGAATAACATGTTTTGGCTACCAAAGACGACACGTTAAGACTAAGTGGCAGGTCCATTAAGCATGTTTCATTAAGCATAAATAGAATATATGACATAAATATTGTTACCTCTAAAGGCATCCGCATTTAGGGGTTAATACTCCTAATGGGCTTTAGGGGTAATTACACCTTCTGTGGTCCTGTTTAATATTGCTTATAAGACCATCTGCAGTATCCAGTTAATATCACACTGCACATTTTATGTTTTTTTCCTATTTTACTTAATAAACATATTACTTACAATGTGTTGAAGTCCTTCCTTGGTAGGCCTACTTTGTGAGTAAACCAAGGATATCTTGGTAGTCTGTACAGCGATGGGACTCTTTGCAGCTATACTTTGTGCTATATCCAACACTTCTTTCAGGGCACTGAAATATCGTTACAAATATAAATATTTTCGTCATTTCCTCATATTTCTCAATTATAGCAACGCTTTAGGAAACTGGTAAGTTCAGTAATAAATGATATTATTAATTATTACCATAATATTATTCATAATTTATTTATGTATTACATTCTCATTATTAGTAGCATTACTATTACGGTGATCGCTAGTGTTCCGTGCTTCGGAGGGCACGTTAAGTCAGTCCCGGTTGTTATCGTAAGATAACAGTCGTTAAACCATGTCGGAGGACTTCGGGGGGCATGAGCCCTTACCTTACCTGACCTTATTATGGAATATATTTATTTTTATCGTTATGATTGTAATGTAAATAGTTTTAAGTACGAAATAAGAATTATGTACAAAAGAACTTACCTGTCTTTATCAGGATATACATTACTAACAAGCCCGATGTCAAGTGCTTCTTTGGAATCAACTTTCCTCGCTGTAAAACACATGTCTCTAGCCACAGAGGCACTGCCTATTACCTAAAACAATGTATCTTGATATTACTATCATTATCTTCATAAGCAATAACTTTCCCACTGCTGGCTCAGGCCTTTTATCATAAGAATATTTTTTCAATGTTCACAATTGGCAGGTTTTTAATAACTACAGTTTATTTGCATTTTATTTATCGTACTTATTATACAAATACAGTAATAATATCACCTTTGGTAATCTTTGGAGTGTACCAACATCAGCTGCTAACCCCACGTCTACTTCTTTCACTTGGAAATAAGCATCTTCTGTACAGTACCTAAAATTAATAATAAAATTATTTTTACTTATTTTCTTTGTAAGAAAAATTAAAAGAAGTAATAAAAGTTTCATGCAATGTTAATTTTTTTTGTGAATATAATTAAATATGGTCTTTAATTTTTATAACTATAATTATAAAATATTGCTGGATTATGATAATAAAATTAAATGTTTAATTTGTTATGTTTATATATATGTATATTAAGCTTTTAAAATTTCCCAAATGGTATATTGATGGTAATGAGGATTTTATGCATTTTTAAATAAATTGATTATTTACGCGTTCGGTGATTTTTTTCGTCTGTGCTACGGACTGTTATTAATTAGCAAAAAATCTAGCTGCACATGATTTAAAACATGATTTTAGGTAAAAATTGATATAGGTTTAATGTAAAATTTGGCATTGTCATAATTTTAGGAGATAAAAGTGTACAGCGATTTCTATTACGACGGCGGCCGTTGTTTTCTATGTTCGCAGCATTACGATTTAAAAACAAGAATATATGAATAATTTATAAAGGCATCAATAAATTTATCACAGGTAATCGGGCATTAAAAAAAATATAATTATAAAAGTAATTGTCACTTGCCTCATGTCAGCTGCAGTAACAAGGTCAACTCCAGCACCGATGCAAGCGCTGTGTGTGACCGTTATGATTGGCTTAATGCAGTTTTCTAATGCTGTGATGCCATCCTGCAACAACAAAAACAACAATTACTCTACAACAACAACAACAATTATACTACAACAATAACAATTATATTACAAGGTGCTCACAAGTGTTGCCAAGAAGTAGTATCACTCATCTCCTTTTGCAATGTATTTTGCAATGAATTGTATAAACAACATAATTATTATGTACTGATACCATTGAAGTATAATGTTATGTAAAAAATTGTGTCGCGTCGAAAGGTTCTATTTTCACAATCGAGCCCGTTCTCTTTTAAAAATCGACTAAATCCACTGAAAACTGTGAAAATTGCGCAAACATCTTATTCGCGGTGTCGGTTCTATACGCTATTATATTAGTTCAATGACTGATACCAACCTGATAGGCTTTTATAAATGGGAACAAAATTCTCGCTTTCCGGGCCGGGTCATCTACGTCTTGGGCCTTCATTTCTATTGCCATTAAACTTTTCAAGTCGATGCCTGAAAGAACAATCAAAATCATTCTGTAAGTTAGGAAGTATACATAAACTTAGCCATGAAGCCTTTCTATTGTTGGTCGGTAGTTAGTGATATTTGGGATTCTTTTAGTATTATCAGAATGGATTTCTATCTAGATTTAGTGAATTCTAAAGTCATATTATTGTACCGGTTTTTTATTTATTTTTTGTGTGTTTCTTTTATATTTTTTTTTTGTTAAATAATAGTTTTGTGAATCGAGCCTTAGTATGCGATTGGAGCCTTATTCGACGAAGGAACTGCCGACTCGGCATCATCACGATCGTGAGAACGCAAAGCTCGTCTTCAGCAGTTTCGTATCGTGGGAATGATGGACAGTTCGGACAATAACGTGATGTAGACTAGTACTTAGAATTAACAATTTAATTCGAATTTGTAACATTCGATTTGAATTAAATATTTTATGATCGATTTCGGTCTTTTTGTATCCTCCTGCAGCCGCACGTATATTATTTTTTTGTAATTTGTGTTGTAAATAGTATTGTTTTGTAATTTATGTATTGTGTATGTTTATGGCCATTGATATAAAGTTTATCTATTCTATTCTATTAGATATTATTTCTTTAAGTTTCAATTAAATCATTTTAAACAGCTATTCATAACATTCAATGGTATTCTTTCTATTGTATGACTCTTATTATAGTGATGATTCCTTGTAACAATTGGTGTGGATAAAATTATGTTTTAATCCTCTAATAAATTACATAAATATTTTACCTGCAGTAAAATGTTTTCCTTTTGCTGACAACACAATAACTCTGCACTCAGGGTTGTCACTCAGGGAAGAGAAACAGGCTTTCATCTCCCTGGAATCAGAATAATGAAACATATTTAAAATGGGTCCATAGTTAAATTTAACACCAAACTCCCTATTTAGTGATACATTCTATTGCATAACTAGTGCATCAACAGTTAAGATAACAATTTAACGTTGGCTAGATTCAAACATTTTTTTAATACATACCATAGATTGAATAGGGAACAATAATTTACTCAGAAGGCAGTTACTAGGGATGGGAAAGAACGGGAAAGTGTCTAATAAGCTTTAGATGCATGAATAGATATTACATATTATAGTTCATTTTTTTTAGACAAGTCTTCTCAGTAAACAATCTTGGCACAAACAAAAGTATTTACTTTTTATACAGATAACAAAAAATTGTAAGCATAAATAATAAATTAATTTATGTATTCTTGTTTTCATTTTGTGCCTGTCTTATTTTAAAATAGCAAGATATGATAAAAAGACACAAACCATTTACCAAATAAAATGTGTCTAAAATGGACTATAGATACAATTACATTTTAAGCTGCCCATCCCGTGACTAAAAGATGCGAATGGGACATTTTGCGCCTAAACCGCCTAAAGAAGTATACATAACTTCAAAACATAAAATCTACATTAAATTAGACATTTCACAAATAGGATATTTTGCGAATAGGAAATTTTGAGAAAAGGACATTCTGAGAATAGGACATTTTGAGAATAGGACATTTTGAGAAAAGGACATTTTGCGAATAGGACATTCTGCAAATAGGACCTTTTGCGTCCGCCGTACATTTCGCGAAAAGGACATTTTGCGCCTAAACCGTAGATAGATTGATACTTACGACCATGAATTATTAGTAAATGTGTTAAGTTTATCAGGACGGTTGAGTTCCACATGGTACACATGTGTCTTGGGGACGGACACTGCTAGAGTCTCAAATTGAGGCGCAGCACTAGAAAAGTGTTTTGGTAATCCATCTGCAATAGAAGATTAATTTGTTATTTTTTATTTACTGTTCATTTAGAAAAGCAGTGATAGCCTAGCGGTAGAAAGTTGGTCTCCCGAACGAAGGGGCCCGAGTTCAAATCCTGGCACGCACCTCTAATTTTCAAATATTATGTGCGTATTACATGTTAATTATGACTTGCTTCGGTGAATGAAGACCAAAAGATGGACATAAAATATTATGACTCATAATAATGAGCATTCTCTGCCAGACAACTAAGGAACCCAGTAAACAAATGACAAGTTTAGTACTTTGTTCATGTCGATTTATTCTCACAGGCGAAAGTGTTACACTATTGCAACGGCGAAACACCTGTTGTGAGTAAAGTACAAGTACAAATAAAGTATGTTTTTATTCTAATGGATAGTGGCTGTTGACTCTAGCAGCCTTTACAGCTTCAAGCGGACCGAAGACCGAAGTAGTTTTTCGATCCAAATTAATGTGGTCAGATGTGGTGGTAAGATTCTATGATATTATTAAGAAAAACAGGTGTATTCTGCGTCGGTATACTTAATGGAAATAATCTTAGGAAAGAAAAGATGGAATAGTAACTAATTGGTGAAATGATAGTTAAAAAAATAATAAGTTTTTTGAATACGTAAGGAAAATAAAGAGAAAAATAACTTACTTGCAATTAATTTTACAGGCCGAATAAAAAGTAGTGTGTTCCGTAATGAAGCCATGTCAAACTCGATTTTAATTTATTAAACAAATAAATAAAAACGGTAAATAAAATCGCTAAAATGTAAACGTTTCAATGAGAATGCAAAGTCCACTGTACACTGTACAGTGATTCTTATCTAAATTTAAAGTGAGTGAATTTGTTATCAAACTTGCTTGACAGCACTTGACAGCAGACAGCTGTTGAGTATTTTGTTTTGTTGCTTGCTTCTGTTGCCGACTTCATACATTACTACCAACTGTCATTTGTCAAAAATGACACGAATGTGACAACAGTGACGCAAGTCATGTGTCATATTCAACATTGTCCCATAGATTATACCATGGATATATTACTCTAACTGGATACATGACTTCGTAGTGGTACTTGAGGATCGATGACGTCATAACGGAATGACTATTTTTGTGTTGTATCCATGTTATCTATAGTCCTAGGATATATCATTCGATTTTTTTTTAATGGTATAAAACATTTAACTCGTCGATGTCCGTGATCCAGATAGACTGTTATTATAGTAATGTATCCATGGATTGTACCATAGAGCAAAGTGTATATTTTACGTGCGCAACTAGATGGCGCTATACGTATGTTTAAGACCACAGACATGAGACTTTTGAAGCAAGCTTTTAATTTTTAAATTACATGCTCACCAGTTAAAAATGAAAAGTTTAACTACATTTTGGCTGCGTTTGTTTTATTTCATCCTTATGTTTTTTTTTAATATGAAAATTTTAGTAAGTATTCTATAAATGCAAGTAGGTATCTCTAATTATATATTTTTATTCGTGTAACCACAGGAGAAATAATAGGTACTTATTATACTAAGTAGGATAGTATATTGTAAACCTTTCTTCTTTAATCTGAGAGTATAAATAAGTACTATTATTTCTTCTGCGGTATATCTGAACAAAGAATACGTTAAAAAAAGTGCATCTAAATCGGTTCAGCAATTAACCCACCCATTTGTTCCATTTGAACCCATTTGTTCGTCAGATAATATTTGATGTTTGTTAATAAAATTATTTTAATGTACTAGGATATATTATCAAAATAAGAAAAAAACGTACTAAGAACATAGAATTATTATTACTATGACTAAGAACGGAAAAAATAAATTTTATTTATTTATTCACTCTATATTGTAAACTCAGATGAAAGAATAAATTGTAAACCTAAAAACTAGATTACATGGGCGGACTTAATGCTTGTTATGGCATTCTCCACCATTCAACCCTGGGTGATTATAGTTAAGGGTTGAGGTAAGTGCTAAAATAAATGTATGTAGATATATAATTATTATTGTGTACATTAAAGTTAAGGTCCTTTAAATCTAATTGCTTCCATCTGGTTTTCGTGTTTCGTGAAAGCAACCATGTCCACGAAGGACGGTGTATCCGTCACTTGAATTGGCTAATAATACTAATCATCGTCAATCGGCACTAGAACAGAATGGTGGAAGATATTCTTTAGGCTTCCTCAATAATGAGGGTAAGTCCGATGACCGCTACTGAGTTAAAACCAGGAGTCAGAATCACGCCGGAACATTATTTCCTGTGACAAACTGCAAAATCAAATTGCGTTTTTATTGATTCACACTTCATCGCTTTAAAGGTTCATAGTACGGTAGGGATTTGTTGAAGCGATGGCGTTGAGTGACTTTCGAAAAGTGTTTGTAACAAACCTACTTCGAATAAACTAATTTCATTTCATTTCATAAAACCCTATTTATATGTATAGCTTTATCTTGAGAACATAGCAAATGACATGTGGACTAGCCACTTACTCCACTACAGGCTACAGGCTACAGGCTACTGTGACATAATTATTTTTGTTGCTTATAAAGTAGGCATGGACTGTTTCTTGTTAATTAAAAAAGTCTTAATGTTAGTACGCAGTAAGACAAGCGTTACAAGGAAGTACAAGGTGAAGAATTATACTTACTAACTAGTATAAATTAAAAAATTAAAAAAAACCTGTCTGCTATCAAAAAAGCTATCATGATATACCTTTTTGAAATCATTATGGTGAGCCATTGAAGTATAATGTCATAGAAGAGACATCTCGAACAAAAAGTGTGTTCCCGCCGGGAAGTTCTATTTTCAAAATTGAGCCCCCGTTCTCCTTTCAAAATCGAACGAATCCATTGGAAGTGCAGCCGCGCGGCTTCAATTCATTGGAACATACATTGTGTTCGCGGTGTCTGTGAGCTCTTTAATCTGATACACGTATTGCGATTATTCGATTTATTTTTAATTTGTAATAACTATTTCAAACAATGGCATCTCACAGCCTCCATTTTTTTAATTTCACAGTCGGGTAATAAAAAAAGGATGTTTGGGACAATGAGCCAATGAGGTTTATGAAAGAGAACTTTTAGACCAGACCGATCTAATTTTAGTAGAAAAACTTAGTAAAAGCTTATTCTTACTGTCTCAAAGGAATACCTTAGTTAATAAACTAACCTTGACGAAGAGGCTTTACCGTAAACCATTGAGACCAGTCTTCCGTCTTCGGCCGAACCAAATTATCCGACGGTAGCTTATCGCTTACCACCTTAAAATGTGAACCGTCCCTTACACTAATAGTACATTAGGTACAGGATGGTAGTAATTAATAATGTATGCACGTTTTCGTACGGGACATTGTACCAAAATTGATACGCGAGTCCCGCGTTAAAGTAACTAACAATATGAGTCACTTGCTTGTGGTGGCAAGACGTTGTGCGTGCGTTGCGGGTAACTAACGTTATTGAAAATAATAATATATGCTTGTGGGAATCTATTTAATAAAATACATAGTTAGGTAATCACTGACATGCAAGTCACAGCCTAAAACAGCGGACCAAAATTATGAATAATTATGATGAAAAAGCAGGAAAGAGGAAAAATATTGCTGTAAATATTAAATAGTCTTTTTTATTCAGAATAATGTAAATTACAATAATTACAAATTGTCAAGTGCATTCTTCAGAGAGACCGCAATTCATGGTGGATCATTAATTTTAGTGCACAATGATATGTCTTGCAAGGACAGAAAAGATATTGTTAGTCTCTCTATTGAGCGCGCTATTGAGCTGGCCTGTGTGGAACTGGAGCGGTTTATTATCGTATGCATATATCGCCCCCCTTCTGGAGATTTTAATGTTTTTGAGGATACATTGGAGGATGTATTAAGACGATTATGTATATCAAAAAAGACAGTAATTATATGCGGTGATTTTAATGTAGATATCTTATTGGATACACCTCGGTCTGCTAGGTTAATAGATTTGTTCCGGTGTTTCAATTTAAATCCTCAATTTACTGAACCTACCAGAATATCACCGACGTCATCTACTTGTATAGATAATATATTCTGTAACTGTGAAATAATAAATAAAGAAATAATTAGTAAATTAAGGTCCGATCACTGTGGTCAGCGCATCTCGGTTAGTACTGGCTTTATTGCAAATAAACAATTAATGAAATATAGACCTATAACTAAAAGCAAAATGACACGCTTTAAACTAGGAGTCGCCGCCAGAATCCACAGCCCCTTATCATTGAAAAATACTGATCCCGATAACTTATATAGGGCCCTTTTCGTTACTATAAATAGTGAATTTAATAAAATTTTTAAATTTAAGCAGGTGCAACTAAATAAAAATTTGAAGTTTAGTGATTGGGCCACAATAGGTATTTTTAAAAGTAGGGATAGATTATATGAGCTATATGGAGAAAAACAATTCAACCATTCTCCATCTTTCCTTGAACATGTAAAGTGTTATTCAAAAATTTTTAAAGCCGTGTGTATTATGGCTAAATCTATGCATATCAAGGAAAAAATTGTCAAATCAAGCAATAAGATAAAAACCACTTGGAGTATTATTGGTAACGAGATTGGTAGTAAAAATTTACGCGATTCTAAATATGAATTATTAGTTAGTCAAAATAAAATAACCTCTGATAAAGAGGTGGCTAATGAATTTGAAAATTTCTTTCAAAATATTCCTGTTAAGTTGACAAAATCGTTGACTTCATCCCCGACAGCAGCACATTCTATTTTAAAAGATACCGTTGATGAATGTAGTGTTTCATTTAAATTTAAATACACTTCCTCATTGGAAATAGTTCGAACCTTTCGTGCATTGCACATTAAAAATACGGGTGATTTATGGGGAATGTCTGTCAAAATTTTAAATAATATAATAGATGTGATAGCCCCTTATTTAACTAGGTTATTCAATAAATGTGTAGATCTAGGTACTTTCCCAGATCTTATGAAGTATAGTAAGATTATTCCGGTTTTTAAATCTGGGGATAAAACAGACGTTAATAATTACAGACCTATTTCTATTTTACCTACTCTCAGTAAAGTCTTTGAAAAAATTATATTAAAACAATTGCTGATGCACTTCAACACTTATAACTTACTCCACCCTGAACAATACGGCTTTACCAAAGGCCGTAGTACAACAGATGCAGGTGCTAGGCTTCTTAAACACATCTTTGAGGCCTGGGAAAATTCACAAAATGCCATAGGGGTATTCTGTGACCTGTCTAAAGCATTTGACTGTGTTGAGCACGAAACACTTCTACTTAAGCTTAGTCACTACGGTATCAAAAATAATTCACTCAACTTGATTGCGTCGTACTTGAAGGGTAGAATCCAATGTGTTAGTATAAATGATACCAAGTCATCGGGATCTCAATCTGTTATGGGGGTACCTCAGGGCTCGATTCTAGGCCCCTTTCTTTTTCTAGTATATATAAATGATCTGCCGTATTATATTAAGAAATATGCAGAGATTGTCCTGTTTGCTGATGATACTTCCCTTATATTTAAGACGAATAGAAATAAAATGAATTTTGACGATGTAAACAGTGCTCTGTCTCGTTTATCACACTGGTTTACTACAAATAATTTGCTGCTAAATGCTAAAAAAACTAAGTGTGTTGAATTTTCACTACCTAATGTACGGAATGTTAGTAAAAGCCTCAAATTAAATAATGAAATTCTAACTATGGAAAAATCCACGGTTTTTTTGGGTGTCACCTTAGATTCTAAACTACAATGGGGCACCCATATAACGGCTCTCGCGAGTAAGCTAAGTAGGTCAGTTTATGCCATTAGAAAGATAAGACAGTTTACTGATGTAGAAACTGCTAAACTTGTTTATTTTGCATACTTTCATAGTCTCATGTCCTATGGTATATTGATGTGGGGCTCAGCGGCTAACTTTAACGTTGATGCTATATTTATTTTGCAGAAAAGGGCAATCAGAGCCATTTATAAATTAAAATCACGCGAATCCCTGCGTGAGAAATTTAAAGAAATAGGCATATTAACAGTAGCCTCTCAATTTATTTACAGCAATATTATTTTCGTAAAAAACAACTTAGGTATGTTCAAGCAGAATAGTGATACGCATAATCATTTAACTAGAAACAGACATAATTTGGTTACGTCATCTTTTCGCCTAAGTAGGGTACAACGTTCTTATATGGGGCTCGGTGTGCGTTTTTTCAATAAATTACCTAGGTCAATACGTGATTTACCTATCCAAATGTTTAAGAGATATGTGAAATCTCAGCTAGTAGGCAAAGGATACTATAGTATAAATGAATATATTAATGACAAAGACGCCTGGAAACTAATGCCGCATCCAGTTCCGCGTAGGTTAGAACATAATATTATGTAACCTTCCATGATTTTAAAAGATGTGCTGAGGAGTTTCTTTCGGCTTTTCTTCTCCTCCTTGACAAAGCACCTTTCCAAAAAGCTGGTAGATTAAAAAATGACGTGCATAAGTGTATCAGTGATACCTATATGAATAAAAGATTTTGATTTGATTTGATTTGATTTGATTTGATTTGATTTGATTTGATTTGATTTGATATTTATTTATTCGATAATAATGTGTGCATACATAGCTATACAGAAGATAAGATATTATGTATAATGTATGTTATGTTTCATTCAAGTACGCAAGTCTAAATACATATTAAGCTTTTGCTCGCCTCACTAACAGTTAGCATTGTTCGTACATATTTATTTCTGTAAGTGAATGCCGTCGTCCTTGGACATCATTAATACCAAAAGCATCACTGACGCGTTACCGACTGAAATCGAAGTAAGCAACCACACTACGGCTGTTTTATAGTGCGTTCACTTAAGTCTGCACTTCGATAATAAGTTGGTAGCATTGAAGTAGCATTACTATGCTATTTCGAAGTGCAGATTTATGTGAAATGAAAGACACTAAAGCAAAAATCTGTGTCCGAACCAAATGAGACACAGACATTTACTGAAACTGCCATATCCACTTAGCTTCAAACCTTCAGCCGATGTCATTGCTCTCGCCATGAGGATAGAGTCAACTTTTCGCATGATTAACTTTTTGACTCATTTCGGTAATGTTAAACAAAATGAGTCATTTGCAACTTCTTTTTAAGAAATACATGATGTTTACTTTACACACTCATTATTACACTGTTTAAGTATGAGACATTAATTAAAGAAATCTGCAGTTCGCAGGAAGTAAAATTCAGGTTCTTTTCTAATAGTCCATTCATTCTAGATTTTTTGGCGGCATTATTTATAATTTTATGAAACTACTGCTATGTTGTACCTATAGGCCAGTACATTAAAAAAAACAAGTCTCCCCCTCCCTCCCTTGTCCGCATTCCCCCCCTCCCCCCTTGAAAAGTGTGCCATTTTACAGATTTTCTTAATTTTCAGAAAAACAATACACGTTAGAATAAAATGGTCAAGGAGTAAATTATTTATTGATAAATTACCTACAAATAAGTTACTGCATTCATTTTCATACGAATTATAGTTTCCAAGTTATGATGCGTCAAAGTTTAGTAAAAATCTGCGCTTAGCAAAAATTCAATATTTAAGAGGCAGAAAATTATAATAATTTGTAATTAAAGCAATTTGTAATTAAAACAAGAAAAGCGTTATAAAAATAACCTAAGTGTAATTAAATTGCAACTGGTTGATACTTGTAAAAGCAGGTATTAAAAATAATAATAATATGAGGGATTTTAAAATCCGGGACTAAATAACGACCGTGTGGATACTCTACAGTTTTCGCAAATTCAATGACAGTCTCGTTGCGATGACATCAGAGCATCATCAGACATCAAAGCATTTCCAATTAGGAAGTCCGCCCTAGTAGATATAGACCGGATTTTATTTACGACTGTCATGCTTTGTTTTTAAATGTCTGGCTTTTTAGGTCAAGGGGCTTTTACTGTCTCAGTCCTAGACAATATTTATCTTTTGTCTCTATTATTATTCTATTCTCTCATTATTTAGGGCAAACATATTGCATACTTACTGGCTTTTCACATCGCATCTGACGCTGAAGAAATGTCTACTGTAAATTCGCACGAATTCAACTTGTCTAAAAGTTGTAAAGGATTAGCTTCTATTTTTTTGGTGTAGACTTCTTTGTACTTCCGTGCGGAGTAAAATTCCCAAGCTAATTGCTACTAAGACTAAGGTAGGTAACATTTTTAACGGACCTCAAAAAAGGAGGAGGTATTCAATTCGACTTTAGTTTTTTTATGTCTGTTACCTAGGACTTTCGACTGGGTGAACAGATTTTGATGACTCTTTTTTTAATTGAAAGCTGGTGCTTTTCATGTGGTCCCACTTGTATTTTTTGAGTTATCCCTAATTTTGAAGTCGGTTATTTTTTGTCAAGAATTAAGTAGGTATATCAAGGCAAAATGTTAAAGTGAAGTCTTCATGAGACAAAGCTTTCGGTCTAAGTAGGTAGGTATATCTTACAAAAATAAAAAGCTTTCCAAATGTTTGAAACTCTTTTATGAAACTCTACTTACTTAAGTTTCACTTCAAGCATCCGTGTTCTGAGTGTTTGAAATGTTTTAAACTGAATTGTATTCAAATTCCATCTAAGTCGTACACTTCAAACGTCTGAGTACTAAGTACTGAAAATCATTCAGGCGATTTTGCGTAGCAGAATTTTTCAGAAAGTTTAGCGCTTAATGCCGTCATATTTTATTAGGCTTTAAAAGGCTAGGTGTTAATTTTTTGTTTTTGGACAGATTTTTTATTTGAGGATTTTTATATTTTTGGACAGATTAATGTTATTATGTAGAATATAGAAGGCGACTTATTCATGAGGTGTTCAATGTGTTTCGCCACTTTCTAGGCTAGCTCTGAATTTTAAGCGCCTCTCATTACACATACAGAATAGCTTTGTATTGTTCGGAATCAATAAATCAATGGCTAGTTCAAACGTGATTATTTTAGCATACGCATTGCCCAGTTTAATGATGTTGATTCATTCATGTTGAGGCTCCTTTGGGGGCCATTTCGGTATCTCGGAATGGAATCGCCATTTTGATGAAGTTTATCGTGAATTCAAAATGGCTTCATATTTTTGGTAATAAGTAAGTTTTTATATCGATAACCGTGTATAGTGAGCAACTCCATATGGACGTCTTTATTAACATCAAACGCAAGAAGGATGTCCGTAACCCGTTTGTAATTTTACAGTCTATGGATTTAGGTACACTGGGTTTTTATTTACTTTGTGTTGGTATATATATATAGTCAGTATAGTATCGGAGTTTCATGTTGCATCATGTACGTACAGTATTTCCGGATATAAAACAATTGCTGTATCCATATCAATAAAAACTGGAACAATCATCAATTAGGTACGTTTTATTATTATGATAAAAAATTTAACGCCACAGAGTAACTAACTGGTAAACATTTAAACTACAAAACTAATAAAGACTTTTATCTATACTAGTTTCGTCTACTTTTGTCAGTATTGTCGTAATTTATCGTTTAAAAATCACTATCACTAAATTCTATCATAATTTTATCATATAAATATCATTTTTCAACTTTAGATATCGTCAAGTATCGTAAAACCGATTCGTATGTGATGATTTTTCACCCTTTTGGCTGTATAGAGGCAGATCATGCCGTAAAAGGTGAAAGAAGTTCAATCATCTAGGTTGCCACCCTCTTATTTAAGTCAGCCGCCAAATGACTCGTTGGGTTCCGGCTGTGGGCTTGAGATACATAGTTGAACCAATATTTCCTTTCTTCTCTCTGTCTTTTTTCTTACGTGTTTACTGACGACACTGACGTCCATGGGCAAAGGTGACAATAAGGAAGTTTGTCTACTTGTTTGTCCGATAATAACAATAAAAAAACTAGTTAGATATTACAATACCTACTACACTAAAACCAACTTATCTGTGAATTGAAGGAGGGCGCTGTCGGACGCATTGAACCAATCATTGGACGCAATTCGAGAGGTAGTAACTGACAGAATATGAATGACCACAAAGTACCTACATAGAAATGACTTTTGATTAGTTCCAATTTTCGCCACTACACAGATAAGTTGGTGGGACTGTAAGTATGAGTCATTTATGTAAATGCAGTTATAATATACTTGACCTATCGAGTATTGATGAATGGAAAACATGAATATTCATCAATATTTTTAAACTCTGTGGCCCTTAAAGTAGCACACTTTCTCTGTTAACTTTCGAAGATCCCAAACCTTTTTTGTCAGCTTGGCATTGATGGAAGTACAAATCGATTTATCGAAATTATGATCGGTATGAGACCGTGGATTAACCATCAGACCTCATTACACTACTTGTTTTGGTGAAATTCGACACTGTTACTGAATGGGCGGAAAATTATCATTTAATGTCGTACCGCCTTAACAGAAAACATACATTTTTTTTCATAATTATGTAATTATTCGTCCTGACCATTTATTACCTATACTCTCCTTTGACGAACGAAAAACTCCAATTAAGTTCCTAAAAATAGTCAGAGCTTCTTATTTTCATTGTAAAATCATTAACCACAAAAAAATACGAGTAGGTAAGTGACAATCGGAGGGTACATTTTATAAGATCTACGTTTTTCATTAGAATAATAATTATGTACAAACCACAAATTAAAAGTTTAACGAATTCGAATCCGATACACTAAATATAAACTGAAACCTACAGAGCCATCATTCCTTATTGTTAATTTAGATAAACGCGCACTTAATTACAAGGAACACAAACTGCTCCGTGTAGGAAGGTAATTGTTTTAAATGTTTAAAGTTAAAGTAAAGCTAGGCCTTATCTAAACCATTCACTAGTTCGGCTAGCACCGTCACTATTGTAATGTGACGCTAATTGAGGTAAGGTCAGGATAGGTCCGCCACATTTTATAGAAGAAAATCAGGATAAATTCACTAGCTAGATATCCGGTCGCACTGGTATTATTACATGATTGGTTTGTAACTTTTGAATTTACCTTGAATTTTTTTAATAAACGTGTCCGTCCTATCCTCCACATAAGCGGTACAACGTGTGTTTATTCATTACATAAGTATTAATCAAATAAGTATTAAAACATTTTAATTTAATAAGTATTCAATAATTTCTTGTTAGTTTACTCACTTCGGATACACTTTCAAATAGTTGTCCTGTTTTGTAGTATTATAAACGTGTAAACTTTTATGCTTGCTTATATTATTTAGTTGATTTTAAAATGAGCTGGCTCTTACCTCGGCCGTCCCAAGTGTTTAGTTTTGCAATCCGACGGGATAAAGTTGTCAGCATTCTGGAAACTCATACGGAGAGCAATTTAGATGTCTACGTTTTGTTATGCTTAACGTCTTGGTAGGATCTGTATGAAAAATTTTGTGAGAGAAGGATTAACTCACTTTAAAAACGACTCTTGGTATTGTTTTGAATTCGACACTGTTTGAATAACTGTTTGATTAAATTACTTAAAAACAAAAAAAAAATTGACTAAAAACAAAATACAAAAAAACATGTAATTTATCAACTCCTCTCTTTATCTTTTTTTTTTTGTACTAAATGCCACTAGTGTTATTTTCTCCTATATTGAGGTAAATCTATTAAAACTGTTCCGTTTGGCAACCCTAGTCACAGATAACATTACAATAGTTAAAAGGAAGGAAATTAGGTCTCGTTTCATCGCTCGTTTAATTCTGTTTACGGTTTACCTACGTACTCACAACTGAATGGATCATTGGATGTTACGTGTGTGTAATAGATCCATTTTCAAAGTCACAGTCAATGTCAAATTTATGAATGAATTTACACAATTCATTCATTATTTACGTGTTTGTATCAATATTATGAATAACATTTTCCGTAGTCTATAATTTGAGCCTTTTTTTCCCGTTGTGAATAGTAAGTACAGCATTTGCTAGAGATTTGCATTTGCTTAATGAGATGTTTGTTTCTTTGCGTGTTTATTTTGAATAGAAGGAACAGTTTTTGTATTTGGACGAAAGGACCTCTATTAATTAATCGTGTAGGGCATAAGTCAGTTTTAATGATCTCTGAACATCCAGAGAAAATTGAAGAGTTAAGGTCCAGTAAAAATAAAACAAAATGATTAAAACCATAGATATATGTAGATGATTACAGCTACCTCCATTAATTTATTTAGTGACATTTTTTACATGTAAACGAGCTGACTATCTGATGGTAAATGGCCACCATCCCCCATGGTCATCAGTAACACCAGAGGCATCACCGATGCGTTGCCGACCAAGAAAGATAAGAGAAAGAAAAAAAGATCTGGCTCTTAAGCTCCCAGCAGGTACACGACGAGACAATCAAGAGGGCGGTGGCTACTGGCTAGCCAGGGAGGCTGAAAAGAAAGACAAGTAATTTAATGACATAATAATATCAATTATAATTTGTTCCGGTGAAGGAAAACGACGCGATTAAATCTGATATAACCCTCATATCGTCGTTGCGACTTTAAGACCTCTTTTGGGTTATTGTGTCACTTTTGGCAGTCATTTTTTTATGTCACTATTGAATTCAAAAACTGTTATGTGTGTACAACGTTTCCATCGTAATTTATTCACGAAATTAAAAATCACCTTTGTGCTTGCTAAACAAAAGTTTATCGATATTTATCGACTTTCTGAAAAAACAGATTTTTTACACATAAGAGGTCTTAAAGTCGCAACTCGCAATGACGATATCTGATAATTTCCATAATAATAATTTTCTTCAAAATGTATGAAGTTTGTCGGTCTATATTTGGCTAGCGTGGCGAACTTATACCTAATTGAGATGACTGATAATGATGTTAATATCTTTTAAGGTCGAGCTTTGGGTTGGCTATAGATCTAAGGTACCTGAATTTGATATTGGTGTGAGTTGAGAGATGTAGCTAGGGTTTAGTGTGAACTTTTAAAACTATTTTTAGGTTCCGGAGATGCGTTTTGAATTAATTACGATAAAAATAAGTTTAACAAAAATTGCGTATTATGAAAGACCATTCTTGTCAATTTGGTCTACAGTTAGAGGGTACTTCGTCAAAAACGAGTGAAATGGAAGGTAGCACACAAAACTTATTGCACTGTCAATGTTGTGTTCAGTTATTCCGTTAATTTTCGTATTACGTGAATGTGCTTTCTTGTGTTTCTTTTGGATTTTCGACAATCCCTGCTGTGTTATTGGACTGATTTGATTTCTTCTCGTACGTTACTTAGCTTACCCCTACTCCACGCAGTCTTGTTTCCCTACCCCTAGAGTGTTTTTTAGAAGCCGGAGGCGCGGAGGGAGAGTAGTCCCCGCCCGCTGTAACAAAGCACAGGCACCCGGGCGAGCCGGAGCGGCTGAGGCTGGTCGTTTGTGTTTGTTTTGGATTTTAAAAAAATTCCAGATGTAAGTCGAAATGGTTACAAAACCGACTTAGTCAACCCCGACCCCACGTGGTACTAGTCTGCCCTACCCCTAGAGTGAATGTGAACCCCGGAGGCGCGGAGGGAGAGCAGCCCCCGCCCGCTGTAACAAACTGCAGGCACCATGTGAGCCGAAGCGGCTGAGGCTGGTCGCCGAAGGCGACCAAAAAGCCGAAGCTGCGTAGGCGAGCATGGAGTGCCTGCAGTTTGTTACGCAAGGGCGGAGGGGCTGCACTTCCCGCAGCACCGGAGACGTTTGGAAGCCTGTTTGTGTATCAAAAACCTCTAAATTCACCCTAAAAGTGCATATAATGTAATTTTGTAATTATAATGATTTGTGTCATCCTTTTTCCAAAATAGTAGTAGAAGTGGTGTAGTGTCTCCCCATACGGAAGTTGAAATTTTGCTTCTTCCTCCACAACCTGACAGTAATTTACACTAGTTTATGATAAATATTAAGCAGTTTTCACAGATTTAGCCTCAAAATAAAAAATAAAAAACTCAAAAACTATGTGTTTCCTCACGTATTACCTTTAAAGGGGGGGGGGGGGGGGTCCTTACCCCAACCCCTCCCTTCCCCCCAACTCCACCCCCTTCCACTGATACTGAAGAAATACCCAAGGTTTTTCCTATGTATTATGATGGTACAAAAAAAACCATAACTCGAAAACTATACCTTTCCGGTACATAAAAATTGTAGTGGGGGGCTCCCCTTTACCACCCCCTCCCATCCCCCCCACTCCCCACCCCGAACGCAGGTACCTTAGATCTATAGTTTTACCATACAAGTTGCAAGAGTCAGCAAAAGTTCTTTCATGGTTCAAAGGGCATTTTTTTTTATTTCACCATCAGCTGTGTTGCTATTAATAGATAATCTTTGCATTGTTGGAAGTACTTGAGTCAATGTAAGTATTTAAGTTTACGACGTTGGACTCGTAATTTTATTTTGTAATGTACCTACCTAAGGCAGCCATAATAGTTCGTGATTATGTTGTAAATAACGTATTAAACAATTCCGTTTCCATTAGAGGTAATTGCGGTAAGTAATACTAAGAAATAGGCCATTTTAGCTTAGTTTTTTGGAGGTAACAATTCTTGTAAACGTCTTCTAACAAGACTTCTAATAAGCCGATGTTAAGATTTCTGCGATTTTAAGATTCGGTTTGAGATGCTGAAATATAATAAATCAAATCGTATAAAAAGGGACATTTATAAGATCTCAAAATGAACGTGTATAAAGTTGAGTTGACCACATTCTGCGATACTTTAGGTGACTCTTGTGCATCCGTGAAGCCAGTGTTGGAGATCATGCTTAGCTGCAAATTGTATTGAAGGTTTGTAGTTGACAAGGCCAACAACTAGCAACATAATATGGATCCCGGATTAACCTCTCATGCGCTGGATGAATGCCGAATTGTTTTTAGTGGTTGAAAATCCCACATACCCGATGCCTTTATTAAAGGTGTCGCTTATTTTCAGAAGATGTCTTCCCCTGAAAACCAAAAAAATGTAAGTGTTTTGTACTAGGTATACAAGTGGCTTTCGGAAACTGATAACATTTTGTATCCGTACAACCCTCTTTTTACTCATACAGTATCTTTGCGTACAACGAACTGTAATATGAAATGATATAGACGTAGATACTAAATGACTAGATAATATATTAAACACAGGTAGAACGAGAAACCTTGATATTTTTCCGTAAGAGCTAAGACCCAACAAACGCTGTCGAGTGCGAGAGCTTAAAACGAAGCACTAGCGAAGCACTTCTCATGATTCTCACCTCTTGCTCTTGACATATTTCCGTGACATCTGCAGGTTTTCCACGTGTTTTATCTACGAGTTAAAAGTGAGATTTAAAGTGAAGAATGTGAGATTTTGTCTAATGATTGAAGTTTTCCGTTTCAGTTTCTATTTTACTGCATCGTCTGATGAGATTGGCAAGTGAAATAACAGCCTGTTTTATTATGTAGGTACCAAATTATATGTAATTGATAAATTATACTAATATTAACTCGCTGGAAATCGAACCTAGCACCTTTTGAAGCGATCCGGCGCGGTGTGGTAACCACTGCGCCCTCACGAGTCGTCATTAATAGGAACGGTTTATTAAGTGAATTAAATTTATATTATGATGCATTAATACAAAATGTGTCATTAACTACATACATCCAATGAGTCAGTAATGTCATACATTACTTAGTATTTTTATTTATAAAGCCATCGTTAACCGACATTAGCTCATCACACGTGCCTACGTCTCTCAAAGCCTCACGTAGCCAGCGTGACTCATCTCTTGAGGTGATGAACATCTTGATGTTGTTTTAGGTCTCAACAGGCAATAAACGTGGCTATAGCCCAGCCCTATGGTGTCGAATGTCGATTACAGTGCCACCAACTATCTGTGAATTGAAGGAGGGCGCTGTCGGTCGCATTGGACCAATCATTGGACGCAATTCGAGAGGTAGTAAAATGTCAAATAAATGAGCACAAAGAACTTATGAATGGCGCGGTATTAGTTCCAATTTTCGTCATTTCACAGATAACTTGGTGGCACTGTATATGTCGATTTTTAGGTCCGTCAATTTGAATCTCTTTTCATAGATTCTTGTTTTTCACAGACCATTTACAAAATCGTAAGATAATTTTAACTTTGTGTATCAATGGAATCACCTTTTCCGAAAAAATATTTAAGAAACATTAAAAGCTTTTTTGCTCGTAGTAAAATATCGTAACGCTCTTGTTTTTACGGATGCCCATTGTCATCAAAGACTATCGAGTATCGATGTATTTATCAATAAAATTACTAATAATAATTCACTAAACAGCATAGAATTAATATTACTAGCGTATAGAAGGGACACCGCGAACATCGGGTTCGGGGGTGTGCATTGCAGCCGGCCGGCTGCATTTCATTCTGTCACTCGGCTGTCACTCGGCTGCGCTCATGGCGGCCGCATGTCAAAATTGTTTATGAAAAAACTGAAAAAATGCCGTCGTGCGTAATAAGAATGTGTCACAATTGCACGACAAAAAACAAAAAAGATAATGTTATCACTTTATCATCAGTAAGAAAACAAAATCTTAACTTAAATCAACTAAAACGAATTTAATTAAATTATTGAGCAATGTTCCCGCCATTTTGAATGAAAAAATCATAAGGAGCGTTTGAACTTGGCAAGCCACTAGCGTGTTATTGGACTAAATAAGCTTGCCGACGCGACGCTTGTGACCAATTTAAAGTGTTGGATTTTTTGACACGAATCAATGGTAATTACGTTTGAAATCGTTTAAACGCTTTTGCACGTTAAATAAAATTGGAGTAAGAACTTGTAAAGATTTGGAGTCGGTGACTGCTTGTCTTGGTTCGACAAGTGTCACATACAAAGTTACTCTATGGCAAGTGTGCAAACGAGGCTTCTAGTTTGAAAAGAGAACGGAGGGCAAGCCGGCGGTGGAATACACATTTTGTTTGAGATAGCGTCTCTATGTATTACCTCAATGCTAAACAGTGAAATATTATAATATTCTATTTTTAAATTTTTTTGTAATAAGGTTTAAATGTCAAGGAGTACACAGAGTTATAGTCCCCGCGAACTAAGATGCCCAATTTGTCGTTTGCAATCACAGTGACACTAGAGATGTACAAAAAAATCGGTTCACGAAAGAAACCAATTTTTGCAACAAATCGATTCAAAATTGTAAGACCTACTAATCGATTCGATAATTAAATTGTAAACTAAAAATCGTAACATTTAGGTAACTCCCAACTACCTCGATTGAGCTACATATCTAGTACCACGTATTCTCAATATTATGTATTTACGACTCCAATAAAATATTCTTTTGTTTCTTCCTAACAACTCATGCTGCTAGATATGCATGGAAATAGCCGAGCCGGCAAACAACCTGACGATCCACCTGATGGTAAATGGCTGTCATCGCCCATGAACATCAGCAAAACCAAAAGCATCACTGATGCGTTGCCGGCTAAGAAAGAGTAGAAAAAGAAAGAAAGATTGATCATGATAGAAAGAACTCATCCGCTCAGTTTCATAATAATATTTTGAATAATATTATGAGCGTCAGGGAAAAAACTACAGTGAATAAATTCTTGTTTATTTCGTAACACACATTCATGTATAAATAATTATTATTTTGTTGAAAAAAAAGAATACCGCAAAAAGCTTAGCTACATAATTACATATAATATATTATCTGCAGTTTACTGTCCATGGATGGAGAAGTGCCCATACATAATGGAAAATGTCCTTTGTTAGCATCCAATTCGTCGTGGTATTCTTAGGTACCTAATTTTAAATTCAAACGCAAGTAAATCATTTTTAACAAAGTAATTAAATTAATCAATTTTCATTTTTAAATTCCGATTATAGTAATGCATCGATTATGATTGGTTTTTGAGACGGTTTCAGGCCGTCACATCACTTTCCGTCAGTTTTGTTTTAGGCCTCTTCATCTATCATTGTTTCGACGTCAAATATTTTTAATAAATTTTGCATAAATTATGATGTGATGGGATTTTTACTAGATTATAACGTTTACTATGATTTATAATCAACGCCAATGCAAATGAGTAAGGATTTTTAACAAATTTTGGAAAAATCCTTTGTCCGTAAGTGTTCAACTATTCATATCAAGTAAATTAATATTCCATTTCGCTCAAAGACGCCCATACAATGTTAGTTCATATTAATAAATGGCAGCTATCATTATGGGCATCTTAGATAATTTTGACTATACCAGTTTTATATAAATACTTTTCTTCAGATAGTCCATTCTTAATTGTGAAATAAGGTTGCAAGAAACTGGTTTCACGGTGGAATTAGCAAAAAAAAGTGATTTTATTACTCTGCGGATGTTACATCGTGAATAAATAAGTCACGGTGCTCTAAATAACAAGTCGATGTGAACTTTTTACAAGAAACATGATCAGCAGTTTTAACTTCACGACAAACCGAAATTGTCTTATACCGCCCGGCCACAGCTACTAGCGGCGCGGATTGCGGCGCGGCGGGCGGCGCGATTTGCGGTGGTATGCCACAGCTAGATTAGTTGCGACCGCGGCGGCGTCAGCGGTGGACGTACTTAGACTACTAAATAATAATATTATATATAATAATATTGATAAATAATCTGTAGATAAATAGTAACATTGTTTTGTGTTCCTTCCTTGTGCTCTTTATGTATATTATGTTTTGGTGTACAAACAATAAAATGTTAAATGTAATAAATAAATAAATAACATAACAATGTAAGCAGGTAATTAAGATACCGGCCATATTTGTCATTATAAGAAAAACGAATACAAAAGGGTATGATGGAGTGAGCTGTCACATGGATTATTAAGAAAATATGATGAGAACTAGTCTTTGAAGCAACCGATTGTTTTACTATTGTTCATGAAATATATAATACATCAAGAATAAAAAATAATAAATAATAAGAAAAATATAATACACGCTGAGTTCGTCCACCGATACGGCCGCGCGCGGCATTTTTTTCACTCGCGCACCGCGCAGTCCGCCGCCGCCGCGACTCTCACCGCGCCGCTCACTGCGCCGCAAAACGCGCCGCTGTAGCTGTGGCATACTCCATACATTGTCTACCGTTTGTTCTCGCCGCTCACCGCTTGCCGCGCCGCTCACCGCGCCGCAATCCGCGCCGCTAGTAGCTGTGGCCGGGCGGTAAGTCTACTAAAGCATCGCGATTCGTCACTTGCTTAAAATAACCTTGAGAAAAACTGAGCTTGTTTCAATGAAAATTTTTTGATATTAATTTAGGTATCTAATACCTTTAAACGAGCAATTCTTGTATAGAAATATGTATATATTCTCGGAATCTTGGAAACGGCGCCTACGATTTTCATGAAATTTAGTATGCAAGGGGATTCGGGAGCAATAAATCGATCTAGATAGGATTCATTTTTAGAAAATGTCGTTTTATCCGTGTTTTGAGGCAATGAAAAACTGCTACAATATCATTGGCTCTTCCTGACATCTATTGGCGTGTAATAATACGAGTACTATTATTATTGGGAGCGACTAACTGCTTTAACGACACAGAGCTACTTCAGTAGATGGCGTTATTAAGCAATATTAAATTACCGAGCTAAGCCTGGACATCCAGATATTATCACGTTAAATTAATTAAATATTTGAACATCCGTAAGTATAGTCATTACAACTTGCATGTAATGAGTTGAGTCTCATGAATAAAATAATTGAATATTACAATAACAATTGCATTGTTTTGTTTATTATGGATCATTGCGTAATTCTGATAACATGAGTTACGTTTATTAACCGATAACTGAAGAATGAGCAAGTTCATATTATTCAAACATTGATAGTTTATCCAAACAAATATGAAATTACAAAAAAAAAACACTTTTTGGTTGATTTATAAAATTAACTATCCAGCAGGGAACGGTTATATTTAGGTATTATTATACATAAAACTATATGATAATAATTGATAAGCTCAGGTTTGCGACATTGTTGTCAAAGCAATTATAATAAGTTAAGACAGTTAAGACTTTCCCAGAACACATACTTTGAAACTTATCTCAAGTGCACATTGGAGATAAATATAGTCGGACATGACGTGAGCATTATAAGTTAACTGTACTAAAACAATTAATCAGCAAGTTATGATGTATACTTAATTATAGATTGTAAAATACCTAAATTGTATGTCTAGAGTCTAGACATATGGTCTAGACTTTTATTTTCAGCGAAGTCCACAGATAGATACAATATTGGAGCTTATAATCTGTGTGTGCGTATGTGTGGCGCAATGGTTACCATGCTACGGCCAAGATTAATTTATGATTTTGTTCTAAGCCATCCTGAAGATAGTCCGGGCACCACCTGATGTCTAGTAGTACATAATATACCTATACCACGAGAGGAAGACTTGCTTGGACTCCGGATACATGGCATTTAGGTTTCAGAAAAAATATACATACATACATATATACATACATACATAAATAGGTATGCTCTATTGCCGCACTTTATTGGTATCTATTCAATTCGTGCACCTACGTGTGTGCCCTAATTCTTAACCCTAATTTGTATGGTCTTTTAAGACAAGCCTTACTCATTTCATCTCTACGTGACTTGCTAATTTATAAATGACAGTTTAGTCACCTACTGTTTGTTATTTTCTAACAAGAATGAATACCAATAAACCACAGGCTAGATCAGCAGCAAAATATAAGCAAAACCTATAATTGCTTACTCGTAAGTTTTAAATAGAAACGCATGATAGAATAAAAGTCCCGAGAAGAAACATCATGCATGAGTAAATATTATAAGAATGATGAATCTTTTTGGTTTCTAGTAAATTTATTTAAAGCTTGTAGATGATACCAACGAAGGTCAATTTTGTGACCATCTTTAATAAGTTAAAAATTCGCATTTCTGAGTTCAACCAAATTGATTAATTTTGATGGAAAATATCATAAATGCGTGACTCTGTAAAGTAACTGTATCAGGATTCAATTTAGCCATCTCATCCACAAAGAACAAAAGTGAGCTGTGTATTTTCGGCATTAAAATTTACGAATGGAAGTGGTGAGAATGACATCTAACTTCTTAAATTGATAACCAACAAACAATAGTCTATTAAGGTAAGGGGCAATATAGGATCTATTCACGTAGATTTGAAGCCTCCATCAATAAGCTCGTATATTCGGAGATCGTGACCGATAAAGCTGTCAAACCACAATTCCCTACTTTCGAAAGGATGGCGGCAAATTCGTCGGAGTCCAACGCCGCCCGAGTCACGTTCGTTGTGAAAGAAATAAGAAAAAGCGCGGGAACTTGTGCCAGCTTTAATTTTTTTATTGCCTGTGTTTGTTTGTTTTTGTAATGAAAATTTAAAGTTATTTGATCTACTGTTAGTGGCAAACTCCATGCAATAGGTTAAGCAATATGCATAAAATTAGGTACTATTTAGCGGCATGATGGTTAGTCAAAACATTTTACATAAACTAGTTCAAATTACCGGAAAAGTCAATCAGTCTTGTATCTTTTAGTTGTTTTGTTGGAATATTTTTAATGTAAGTTTCGCGTAGACAGTTGATGTTTGTTGATATTATATTTAATATAATCTGTAGAGAAGCTTCGACAGTTTTGATTGTGTTCCCATGGTGCTGTGTGTGGATGTATAAAGTGGCCAAAACAAGGGGTGGAATATTGCGAGTTTTTTTTTTATTTGCGAGGTGAGAGTGATACGGAGTGGCCTCTACATCTCGAGAAGTAGGGGTTTGCGACGTCCTAAGAGCACCCCCTGTGGGGTTCGGACCTCCGCTTAGGACGTCGCCTGTTGGAGGACATCGGGGCGGGAGTAGTATTATTTATTATTAGATATTGCGAGTGTAGAGTCGAGCAAACGATGTAAAACACATGGGCTGAGGTGATGATTTGGTAGTTTTGTTCGTGGAGACTTACATTCCATTTTTTAACATGTTACGGGGTGGGAGAGGGGATCCATTCAGAAAGAAGAAGAACGTGAATGGGTATAAAACTCTTTAAAAGCAATCAATAATTTGGAAGCAAGTTGTCTAATCCATTAAATCAGAATTGAGGTAACTAGTGGCTATCACGGACATAAAGAGGTCGCCACGGAATTAGACAAGTTGATTTACTTTTTCGAACATTATTGTACATTATTTGTACCTTATAAGAGAAACTAAATCTGAATGTTCATAAAATTAATAAATAATAATATCTTGGTTTTTCATTCATTTTATGCATTTGTCACGATTTCGATGACTTTTACCTATTGACTAAGAATTTATCTGTAAGTGTCCGTAAATGCGTATATAATTAAAAAAAGAAGATAATTTAAACACATCTATTGTTCTATCCTCGTCAACAGAGTACTCCAACAAAACAAAGGGGGATTCTCTTCATCCCATGAAACATCTCTCAATGCTAAGACTAAGGCCGGCCGGATAGTCAGCAAAAAACTGTATCAAGGAGACAATAAAAGTGTTAATGCTTGGAGTGAAGTCACCGACTTTACCTAGTTTGAAACATCACTAATGAAATTTATAACCTATGGTCTGGTAATAGAGTTGAAATTAGATTGAAAAGAGCGAACAGCTTTTAAGCTCTAGTTAGACTGTGCGCCTGTGTGAGTTCTAATTCGTGTGTGTATTATGGGATAATGTTCCGAAATAGTGATGTTAGCATAGTTTATCGACATTTTTTGTCACGGTATATTGATATTAGTTTTAATATCGTTATTAAGGTATTACGCCTCCTTAAGTATAAACACAATTTTGATTCAACGACCTAGTTTGCTTAGTATCAAGCCTACTAATATTTCATTATTAGGTACCTACTATTTATTTAATTTCAACGCATATTATAAATATGGGTTTGTGAACATGTTTGGATGTTTAACGTGTCACAGATAATCCATGACAATGACAAGAAAATAGGGTAGATTTTTAACCCCCGACGAAAAAAGAGGGGTGTTATAAGTTTGACGTATCTGTGTGTCTGTGTGACACAGATGTGGATCTGTATGTCTATCTGTGGCATCGTAGCTCCCAAACGGATGGACCGATTTTGATCTAGGTTTTTGTTTAAGTTGGTTAACTTAAATGTTTAGTGTAAATAACACTGCCGTTTTTTTTATTTTTTATTTAAGATTATATCCCGGTTGTATATTCCCCTGGGATTAGGACGTTTATATGTTTGTAATTTCTTTTGTGAAATAATTTTTTCGCGAGCGGAAACTGTAATGAAAATAAATCTATATATTTTTCCTAATTCTATTTTTTTTCATAGCTTTGTAAGTAATTTTTACTATGCATTTACAGTAATATTTTGAAATAAAGTTTCTTTAACGTTATAATAAATAACGTACAAAAATATGTTTTTGCAGATCCAACAGATACCTACATAATATATATTGCTGGAAATACGATTAAGATTAATCATTAAATCTTGGAGATCGCAACATATATTACTGGAAATACGATTAAGATTAATCATTAAATCTTGGAGATCGCAACGTATATTACTGGAAATACGATTAAGATTAATCATTAAATCTTGGAGATCGCAACATATATTGCTGGAAATACGATTAAGATTAATCATTAAATCTTGGAGATCGCAACATATATTGCTGGAAATACGATTAAGATTAATCATTAAATCTTGGAGATCGCAACATATATTACTGGAAATACGATTAAGATTAATCATTAAATCTTGGAGATCGCAACATATATTACTGGAAATACGAGTAAGATTAATCATTAAATCTTGGAGATCGCAACATATATTGCTGGAAATACGATTAAGATTAATCATTAAATCTTGGAGATCGCAACATATATTACTGGAAATACGATTAAGATTAATCATTAAATCTTGGAGATCGCAACATATATTACTGGAAATACGATTAAGATTAATCATTAAATCTTGGAGATCGCAACATATATTACTGGAAATACGAGTAAGATTAATCATTAAATCTTGGAGATCGCAACATATATTGCTGGAAATACGATTAAGATTAATAATTAAATCTTGAAGATCGCAAATTCAATAACACTTATTTTTTTTACCGATAAAAATGTCGACACAGTGTCCTTCCCTACACCACTACATTTATAAATTCTATCGCTAGAGATGCTATGGTATACGCTTCGAAGTACGAAAGCAAAGCGTCCGAGACGGTAAAACGAAACGAAAGTTAGTACAGTTCGAGAGCGCGACGGTTTAGACGTATCCGAACGCTCTTCGGTATGTCCGCTGAAAATTCGAATCACTATTTTATATAGGCCAATTTTTTTTAATTCAAATATGTTGCGTTCCAATTTATGTGACCGATTTTATTCTTTAAAAATATATTTTTTTATTTTGTGTTTTTGTGACGAATAAACTTTTATATTTATATAAATTTGTTTAGTGATGTGTGTTACCGAAAAATAAATGTGCATTTTGTGTTGGTATATCGTTGGTTATTTATACGATGGCTAAGTTATCTTTTTGTGTCTGCGTTGTTTTATTGCGAAACCGAAAATAACTGCGGTGCGGTAAGGAATTATTTTAGACTAGATGCAGTGGCGGCAGGCGGCGGAGAGTTAGTGGAATGTCGCAACTCGAAATTATATCACGTGATAAAAAATATACACTGAGAATTTAAACTGTTTTGAAAAAATCACTTTTTCACTCATCGACATTTTCCGGAAAAACTACGTTAATACAAAACAAGAAAAAATAATTCGGTGATTTTCGTATGTCTTTTAATCGTATAAGACTATTTAATAATATAAGACTATCGTTTACTGAAATACTTTAGGTATGGATGAGTAAAAGTAGTTATAGGATTCTTCCCTGTAAAAACTTGGTTTAGCCCCGGTAGAGCCCGCACTCAAGCACGCAATTAATTTTGAAAATTTTATAGTTAGCATATTATTTAAATCTCGTTAAAAATGATTAAAACAAAATTTAAAAAAAAAATTAAACTATGGATAAGTCCGCCCATTCTGATCTAGTTTTTTCAGGCTTACAGTAAATAATAAATAAATAAATAAATGAGATAGCTCAATAGGAAAAAAATCAAATAGGTACGTGCGATTTGAGTGACACATTTTTCGGCTTTACGAAATATGTGTAGGTATCTTTTTTAGACAAGTGATAAGCTTAGATAATGTTCGATATTTGATGTGTGTACGTGATCGACTTTTTATAACGCGAATCGACCAAATTGACTTGATAAAATTTGTATTGGGATCCCTCCTTACTGAAACAACTTTCTTTTCATAATTCAAAGACGCGAAGTTTGGTTTAGCGGATAAGTTTCCAGTTAATAAAATTGTGAAAGATTTAAAGATTCGCTGTATACCTATTTGAAATCAATACCTGAAATGAAAATCGTTTAATTTCAAAACTTTGAATCAAACAAATAATATGAATGAAAATATTCCACTATGAATTGATACCTATTCTCTTTTATTTTTACAGGTGTTTTGTAGGTATATTGACTTGTCCTTTTAAATAACGTTAGGTTTATTTATGTAACAGTATTGCAATAAGACGTAAAGTTTACTAATATTATTATCTTTTATCAGTCAAGAAGCATTTACTACTACCAATGTGGGTGTTTATCTACCCACGTCTAACTTGTGGACTTGTTCAACTCTACAAACTAGTTAATCATAAAATACTAAGTAGTTAATAATAAAATAATAGTAGGTACGTTTAGCTGCTTATAAATAAAATTTTATTTAAGTTTAAAAGAGATTATGGTAATGAAAGAATAATCAAATCACAGTAACCAATTCTTTCATATCTACGGCAAAATCTATGATAATGATTTTGACTCTACCAAACAAACTACCTCATTTACTAAGCAACAACTAAACTAATTACATTTATCAAATAAACTTATACCATAATCTAAAATATTATAAACACAGTAGGCAGAACCTACTAAATTATAATTATTAAATAACGAATGTTACGTTTCTATTTAGATTTCTACAACTTCCATAATGTTTTGAAGAATTGTAGAGTCTACATTTGACTAGTGCAATGATCGCCTTATACTTAACGTAAATTATGACAAAAGGCCGAAACAAACCGAACAAACCTTCCTCTTCACGATACTGAAGCATCAAACTGAAACAGCATGGTTGAGTATGCTTTAGTCCACTTCAACTATAAGATGAAATGAAACTATTGCCTTTTGAACGCAATTGGCTAAAAACGGTACGTTAAACAGACATTAACAAACCTTTTGAAAAGTCACGAATCTGACTTCCGTACAAGGAGTGCTAAAGAGGACCGACTAATTAGAAGTCAACGCAAATGAGCTGATTTGAAAGTTAAACTAAACCTAGGTGCGCTAAGCCATCCGTGGTACAGTCATAACTTAGGTATTTCGGAGTTAAGCTATTTGTCCTACATGTCATCATACTAAAGGTGAGATCTCTATAGAATTTTGCACGTTGGACTGGAAGACTGACATTTTGATGATACGAAAATAAAACGGCTAATGTTAAGTTTGTTTTAAGACCATTATTTTTATTCGGATAATTTCAAGTCTAAATGAAGCCTAAAAATACGGTTCATACTGCACCCTAGATTGTAACAGTTCCGATATCGATAAAAAGTCTTTGATGGTGTTTTACCTATGTAGGTGGGTATGCATTTCTTACCACATAGTTTAAGCTCTCTATACTGTTTAAATCGGTTATATCTTAGTTATTATTTCTTAGTTATTCATTTTACACCACCGCTTGTAATTTTTAAAGTTTCGCTTTGTTTAATACATAGGCATACATCTAGATTCATATTTTTAAATGCAGTGTAATAATATCTACTATTAAATAATATTAAGTCCCGTGGGTTAAAGAGCTGGTGCCAGAAATACAGGCTTTGATCCTAGTTCAGGCATCAGACAGTTATGAAATACATGTTAATTTAATGTAGACAACTATAATTGTAACACTGTCAATAAATATTTTATTATATTAAAAAAAAAAAAATTGGATGGATACGGACTTAAGATTTAAGAATCTTTGAGTTCAAGAGCAAAAAAAAAGCACTTGAAATAGGATGCAATTTTTAGCAAACAACAACAACACTCGATGAGGGCAAAAATAAATTTTACTTTAGTTAGGATCAGTTGACGCCTATTGGACTATCGGCCTTTATGCGTAGTATTGCGATATTGTTTGGTCAGTATTGTTAAACAATTTAAACATGGCCCATTGAACCGTATTATGCTATTTCTATTTGTGCGGTATTGTCGGTATAAGGTCATGACTATGACTTGTGAACATTAACAACAACATCGCACGATTTAGACTGATTTCGTCGTTCAGAAAGTGATGTTATGACAAATTAAGAAACAAAAGAGCTCTGTTCTCGAGGTGGCTGTAAATCTTACCAGTTACTAGGTGATATACCTAGTCCCAAATTAATACGTAAAATTTTTCGTAAGGTCCGATAAAGTCAAAGTCCCGTTATGGTGCGGTACTGTGGTCTTTCACCTTTGGACTTGGCTTACTTTGCACTTGAAACGAGGGAAAATAGGTTATTTTCTGACCTAAACCAGAGTTTTATACCTTGAATGGATTTTAGATGGAATGTTAACAACCAGAGGATAGATCATAGATGTAAATCAAGAATACCTATACATGAAACAAATATTTATGAATTTACAGAGGCATGGGAAATGGAAAAGAAATTGGTATAGAAATAAAGCTCAAAAGAAAAAACATAAATATCCTCTTTATTATAGTTAAGTTGATTACTTTCAACAATGATGCGAAGTTTTATTTCTTCGCATGCAAGTAAAAATAGATTAGGCAGTACAGGTAATTTCCATTGACATTTACATGTTTGTGACGTGTTTTCCACAATTGCCAATAAGATAATATTTGTTGCCTATAGCAACGTAAAGTTTACGACGTAATGTTTATGATGTTCAGAAACGTTACCTAATAGACTATTATAAGTACCTACTATTATGTCTTCTGTGGTAATAGCCAATGCACAACTTAATCAGTGGACGTAATTATAAAAAATTTGGATAAGTGGTGTAAAAGTTTGTATGACTATTTGTAATATCGCGGACGGAGTAGTTAATAAAAAAATGGGTCATCTATGTAATTTTACTCACATTTCTAGTGCATTATAAATTATCATAACTTTCATAATTTGAGTGAAATATGACCTACCTACTTTGAGCATAAAAAATAGTACGTAATGCAATTTATGACAGTGTAATGCATTTCCCAGTGCAATTAACGCTACTGTAATTTAGCATCCATTTACGAGGTCGAAGCCTTGACCTTTAATTATTTTTATTAATATGATATCGTACGAGCGTAGCGCCTAATGACTAAAATAGGCGCACTAATGAAAATGATGTCTACTATATTTTTAGGTTTTTAATCTCATGATTGATATTACGCAAAGGACGTTTTACAGCCAACTTATTAAAAAAGGAATAACAGAAAATAAAGTTGATAAAAAAGGAATAAGTCTATCACGTTGTATCAAACCAAATGTCAATTGACAGATTTAAATATGAGAAGCAGAGATGAGAGTTCCATTTATGAACTATTCATAAAAATCATGTTTATTTAAATATGTATTTCATTTAATTTCTAATACTTGTCACATGGTGCCTCTGAATAGTATGATTCACAGTACTAGGCTATTATCTTTGAGAGTAGTTATTTACTTTGGTTAGAAGAAATTATCGCGGTAAGTGGGATGAAGCTAATGTAAAGACATTGTCTCATTTAAACTTTGTTTTCATAACAACATCGCACTCAGACTCAGTTGGGCAAACGACGACCAGTTTACTGCATGTTCAAATAAATTAGCGTTACGAAAATTACTGTGTCAGGCCTTTTCTAGATATCTTAACCTATAATCTGAATTTTATCAAGAAAAAAATAACCGACTTCTAAATAACTCAAAAACTACTCTTCAGATCTAGCTCAAATTTTAATGGGACCACATGACGAGCACCAACTTTCGATTAAAAAGAGAATCGGTTAAGTACCTTATTATAACTATATAAATAACATAACCTATCCTATCAACAACCTATCAAAAGTTTTTTAAATGAAAACGTGTATAGGTGTACTCATGAGTGTGTTTTTGTGTCCGTGATGTTGTAAGTTAAAATCATAATACGATTACGCGCGTTATCACAAGCAGTCAGGAAGTCGCGCGTCGGCAAAGATTTAGAATATTCTTGGATTACAGATGCTTAATTTGGTTGTACTCGGCGATATTTGTACGTTTCACTAAGCGTCATGTTAATGCAATGAGTTATTTCGGTGTCGCAGAGAATGTGGATAGATGTGTCCTTTGGCTCTACAAAATTTACATGTTGCTTTGACATTTCTTTGGCTATTATAATAATATTAATCATAATGATAATTTTATTACAACCTTGATCCTCAGTCATGTTATTTTATTTTAAATTGTATATTATAATTCGCAAACAGGATCTGTATTTTATTATTATCTTAATATAACCGATAATATAAATATACTTGTTATTGTTTGCACTTGTGCAAACAGACACATATGCTGTATGCACGTCTGGTACGAGTAGTGCGTTATAAAATGTTTAATATGAACTGTGGGAATGGAATGGACTGCAACAGGAGAATTTATTTCATCATATCATCTGAAAATAAGCCAAATGCATATGCAAGTATGAACTTGTCTTAGAATTATACGTCGGAAAATCCTAACACTACCAGTATTAGACGAGATTTTTAGGAAGAAACTGGTGACGGATTGAATATGGTTATAGTTTTATTGTAGTCAACGTCGCTGGCTAATTTCGAAATGTTTCCTTCTTTGGAATATGTGATAGTAAATAATTTCATAATATGCACACGAATTCGAACACGGTTGTCCTTCATAGAGAATAAAGACCAATCTTTGCTCTAGCTAGAATATTTCACTGTCCATCACTCATATCTATTCCCTTAGTACTGTTTCTTCGTCTTTACTCACCTAATCAAAAGTAGATAATCAAAATAAGAAATATGATCGAATTAACAATTAAAAACTGCGAATAGGCCGCTAGCATGAACCCGTCCAAAACTCATACTTTAGATGTAAGCCATCCAACTACAGTAGAATCCCGATTATCCGGATCAAATAAAACCAGGGGTATTCCGTATAATCGAAAATCCGGATAATCGATTTCAAATTCAAATCAAACAATATTTAAATTTTATAAAAAATACGTGCTATAATGATAATGAATCACATAATACTACGCGTTTACTTCAAGTTTGCCTTCGTCGACCGTTACGATTTCACAGCTAATGGTACTGTAGACAAAAAAGTAATCAAATAATTTCACTAACTTAGATAACAAATTACGTATGCCATTGTGTAAAACATTTTCTATTTTAGTCATTGAAGCGACAAAAATCAATGTAAAATAAATCAATACAAAAATAATTTAACGAAAGTAACATCAAAATCAACAACAAACTCAAGAACGTACTCGCCGCACGGGACCTCAAAAATACGCTGGTAGCGTTGCTGTCCGTACTAAATGAAGTGCGGTACGAGGAGCGGGACGAGAGGTAAGGGCAAACTTGGCGTGAACGCGTAATAATACCTATGTAATTTAGAACTTTGATTGGAAATAACTTGTAGTTGATCTTGGACGCAATCGTTTCGTCTTTTCATTGCAGCCAAGACGCTTCTTGTATCAAACTTTTAATTTGTAACGTGCCTCGTTGCGCGGTAAAACATTTTTAAATCAGCGAGTACAGCCGTGACGCGAGTCCGGATAATCGGATGTTCGGATAATCGAGGTTCGGATAATCGGGATTCTACTGTAATTGTACTGCAATTATATCTACTACTATACAGGAACTTTATAAACAAGCTGGGTCTACCTCACCTTGTCGCGATTGTTATCAACGGATAAGGCTATCTGCCATCGTATATGCTGATAAACACGCAGACTGGACTGTGTTCGGGGCAACATTGCGACTATCTTCCTTTAGAGATATCTACATTTCTTTGGTGATAAGCTGACCATACAATATTTAAGAGAATTTAACGAATTATGTAATTTGTGAAAGATACGATAAATAAACTCGTTGAAATTTTTATCGTAAAGTATATTAGTGGGCTTCTTTCTTTGCCGACAACGCTTTGACTCAGCTTACGCCACTACGATACTCCAGAGATGAATGGGTTCCTAAACTTCCTAATACTGAACTTAACAATTTTAGGCAATCTGGACGGACTGTTCTGAGTACCAATATGTCCAGTTTTCAGTCTGTGTGTACCAGTTTTCAGTCATATTCGAATTACACATCATTATCATCCTGCCCATTTCTCAATTTTATTTAGGGTCGACGCAATATATTTTCATCTTCCACACTTCCCTATCTTCCTTTCTTTCCTTTCATCTTTACACTAACTCTCTTATCTTTCATATTAATAATTAAATCTTGTATGTCTATTTTGACTGAACTATAGCTTCGATAATATTAATGCTACTAATAGGTCGCACATCGTTCCTTCGCGTATCATCGGACGTTTACCTAAATAACCCTTCTAAATATTCAAGGCCCCCTTCAATAATTTCTAACACCTTGAAGTTTTTTTGTCATACGTAGCATCCCACATTGTTTGAACCCCTAATGTTTGCTAAATGTCTTTTTGTATTAAATTTCAAGGTTACCACCGCTAATATCCCACGGTTGTCAGCTGCGTATTTTAAAGCATGATGAGTAATTTTATGCTTATAAATGCATTATCATTTAGAAATAACCCGTTATTTACTATTTATAAGGTAGTACCTATCAATAACTTATCTAATAATAATAATAAATTGGTATAGCGTAAAATCGCTAAATATAAAATTATAAAAATAATTTTGTTTTTCTTAAAAGCCCTTTCAATTGATATGTCGTTTGCCACATGATGCCCTAAACGTCTTTAAATTTTTTTAACTGCCACTGAACGTACTAAAAGAATAAACATGTTGAAATAAATCTGTTCTATTGATAGCTTTGTATACAACATCATAGTATGTGTAATATTGTTCAAGTATTAAATAATATTAGATAAGAATGCACATGCAAGGCAATATCAGTTGCCACGTGTCCGCTATTTTACATGTTTGTACGTTACAAGTATTATACGAGTAGCTTTAATAGCTAAGCATACGATCTCGTTTACATGAAAACAGATTCATTATTATTGAATAAAGTTGATTAATATTATCTGTAGATATATAGAATTATATTATCAATATTCACGCAATACATACGAAAAATTTAAAAATGAAAGAAAACTGTCTGTGCCCAGAAAATGTTTATACGTTTTTTTATTATTATCCTATTTATGATTTTTATTGTATGACTTCTGTATTTGTTACCTAAATATTTAGCATAGCAAAAAATGTTTTTTAAATCAATGTCATGGCCCCGTAGAAAGTGACCAAACAGTTAATTCAGAGAAAACGTTGTAAAGAGGCAATGTTAAACACATTAACGCTTATTGCACGATGTTAAAGTGAAAAAGGCGTTACTTAAAGCATAATGTCCGCGTGCTAAATACATACAATAAATTCCATTTTAATTATACCCGAAATTATAATGGAAATATTCACATAAGAATATTCTTTCTTAGAAATGAATTTTGCTCCACGCTATATGAAAATAAATCGGATACCTGCAAACATGACATGACACATGGTTTTCGATCGAAGGTGACTGAAGAAAATTATTAGTAGGTACGGTACGCCTTGTGTAAAGTTTGCAAATCTGCATACACTTACAATAATTATATGTTTTTAAGAAAGTGTTCCGAAACCGTGAGATATATAGGTATTCCGATTTCTAACAAATTACGAAATATATTCTTCCCTGTCCTAAAAAAGGAAACCTTGTTGTTTTTATTTACCTATTGGAATAAAATTCAAATTAAAAATTATACTTCATTGTTTTCATTCTTAGAGAATAAGAACAAGAAAAAGCAAACAAGATGAATGAAGATTGAGTTGTGTTAATTGCAACGAGTAATCGATCGTCCGCCATTTTTTGTTGTAGGTAGTTTAGCGGGAAGTTCTTTTATATTCTTTTAGATGCCTATAACTCTGTCTCGCATTCTACCACGTAGACCCGCTGTAATAAAATTGTGAAAACATTTGTAGGCAACTAATATACCTATATGTATTTATTCATAGTTGTATAGGTAGGTTTATTTTTGTGGTTTAGATTTTTAGTTATACATATTTAATAAAATGTTAAATTATTTTTTCAGACAATCTTGTCATGTAGAGTGTTGAACAACTCTTCAAATCGAGAATCATACTTATGCCTTTTTACCCCACATTTCTATTTTTAAAAAATATCTGTTTTTTAACGGAAATTCCATTCTTTACCCGTTAAGCCTGAGTAATGGAAACAATTTAACGTGAACAAACCGATGAACAAAAAAGTTGAAAACCCTAAATCCATGCATAATTTCCGGATGGAATTATCATATTTAACTGTTAATGCGTCTGCATCATGGCGGGTCTTGCATTGCAAATTGAGTCAGAAGCAAAACACGTTTTGCAACCGGTTTAGGAACCTTCGCCTCTCTTGACTGGACGTTTTTACGTCCGAGTAATCGATTATTTCAAACCATAGACCATTTTTTTTCACGCCTAGAAAATTTTAAACAACATTTGACGGAATTCACAGTCAGCCGAATGGTATTTTAAAAATATTTTATTACATAAAAAGTAAACATTATAAGTAAGATATAAGAATCTAATTAATAAAAATATATAAGCAACTGCAAAAAGCTTTAATACCAAAATCAAAGAACGTTTAAGTAATTTTTCAGTCATATAGGTCACAATGTATTGATACACATTGCATTTAAGTGATCAATTGATTGTTGTTCTTTTAATGAATTTTTTCTTCATCCATAAAACACAGATAAACAGAATTTAATACAAATAGAACGATTGCCTACTAAAATTAAGTGACGAAACCAACATAGCAAATCGACAGAAAATGTCGTAGAACCTGTTTGAGAAACTCGGCGGTTTCTACATAGCGAGTCATTGATGTTAAAACCATTTAAAGTTGTGTCATAGATAGCGAGCGTATTTTTGATAGCGTACATTTGACCGTGAACTTACACGCGGAAATTGAGCACAGACTAATTGGATAGACTTGTTATGATGTGTATGTTCCGTTAGAGTAGTGGTAGTTAACCTTTAGGGAATAAAGCACCATGTGACAACATTTCTGTCTTGCCATGGACCATCCAATCTCTTGTTTTTCCATAATTATCAAAATAAAACATGCATTTTTAATTTCTTGGAAGCCATCGATATTTTTTTTATTTTTTTAAGTGAAGTATTTAATATTGTTAAGAAAGCTTCACGGATCACTTTCAAAGTTTCAGGTTTTAATGCTTTCAGGGACTACCGGTGGTCGAAGATGTGCGTGATACTCAGTCACATCTTTCAAAGCACAAAAAAGTCCCTTCTCCTTTCTGAGTGTCTACATTAACAAGTACTTTAGAAGTTTATGATTACGAACGTATTTTAGATTGCTGTATGAACTTCCTTTACGCCTCAAAACCAGGTGAACATTTAGTCCGTACCATGTTTCTATACATAAGAAAAACTTTCCAGGAATCCTACTAAATATTTACTAGGCAATCAGCTGTACCTGAGCATTGAGCTAAAGTGGCAACACTGACGCAACTCTGATAAGCTATCGATTTTATGTACTCTGCTCGCAATGCCAATGCTGATAGTGGTAGCAACTGTTCTTAATAAAATTGTGTTTCTTATGTGGTAGGTAAAGCTTCGATGTTTTATTAGTGACCTTGAGACTGGTTATTTACTTGTAACTTAAATGTATTTTCAAATGTTTGAGGTCAAAGCTTTAAGTTTTTCCTGTGTAAAAATTTTCAGGATTAACTTAACTTACATCTGATATAATCCAACAATTTCTTGATGATTATGTCCATATTAATAACACCGTCACCACAATGTTCAATTACTAGGCTTCTCTTAAAAGTGAAACATTGCAACTGGTTAGTTACTTGTTTATGCTTGGTTAGGATTGGGATTAAGTGAATTTTAAATTATTATTAGTGTTTGCTGGATATCTAACTTATGGTTAGAATTTTTTTAAGTGGACATAGTTAAAAGCCATATGTTATTACTATGGGCTATTATGATAGTTATATGTATGTGTGCATGCAAGAAGGACAGTAGATTGTATCTCACATAAATCCATTATACATATACGTAGACGATAGACTTCAATCCTAGTTGGTACACACATGCATTTAAAATTCCATTTAAATAAATAGGTAACAAAGGTACATTTAAAAAATCAACAGTTTAACATGATTTTATGTCCGCTAATATTTAACAGGCTTATATAAAATACAAGTAACACTATGCAAGTATAAAATAGAAACTTTAATATTTATCGGGTGCGGGCTACCAAGGCCAATTACACGAAAGCAAGTTTTGTAAAATAAATAGGGGGATACCGTATAGCCAGCTGTTCCTTGGCACTAGATATCGGCCGGTTTTAGCGTGATCGCCCGGAGTGACTCACTTTGGGCTGCCAGACAACTAGATTTTGTAGATTTGTGCTGATTCGAAAAGCATTCGGATAGGATTTTCTACTGCAAACATAAAAAATACAGGATTTTTTGTGATTATATTTAATATCTTTCTGATTTAATGTCTTTGTGATTATGCCGGCAACTCATCAATGATACCTTTGGTGTTGCTGATGTCCATAGACATGGACGACAGCTACTCAGCATCAGTAGGCTTCAGCTCGTTTGTCGGCTACATCCATAAAAAAACCAAGCTCGAAAATCAATGTGAATGAAAATCGTCATCTCGTTGTAATGTGCGAGGTTAATGTCCTAGTAGGTATTCATGTTTAGCGTTTACCTTCACGTGTTAGTGTGTCGGCTTGTACGGAATTTTATATTGTTGGTGGCACGTGACAACCCTAGCTTAGCCCCAGTTCGATGCTTCTCGGAAAGCGTTGGCAGCTATTTATTTGACAATGCAAAATATAACATGCTAAAAACCGCTTCTAAATAGTTTTTTGTAATATTTTAGTTTAGCTACTAGGTAGGTATATTGGTTCCGCCATGCATCGTTAGATACCGTGTCTAAAGTGTTGCTAATATTTTTTTGTATGTAGTCGATAAACGAATAGACAATTCACCTGGTGGACAATTGAACGAATTGGTCACACCACACAACGCTCACTAGTTTAGTGCGAAAGCTGGTTAGTTATTTTTTGACCGAAAAAATGTTATCACTGTAGGTTCAAGAGAAATGGCAATTAGATATGAATTCAAAAACATAAGATAAGGTATCAGTGAGAAGTGGTGAAACTGTCTAAAGAGATTTTAGTTTATATCTATAATGTGCACTTTAATTCTTAATTAACATACCTACTTGTCTCAAATCCGTTTTTGACACAAAAAGCCCCAATATTTGATAAGTGAAGTCTACTTCAATAAGCAGATACAGATACGTACCTTCCTCTGAATGCGAGTTGGAAGTAAGTAAACTACTTTGCGTATCGAGAATAATCGAGATTCCAGACGAATGCGTGAAATAAAAGCCCCACCGGTCACTGTAATTGACAGAAAAGAAACTTTAACAACATTTCTTCTAAAACACGAACAATTCACGAAGACTTTCATGATAGACAAAAAGATATTGACTAAAGCATAAATGCATTGTTTTGGTAATACTGGCTTTTACTCGTATATAATTTATACCAATTTGGAGATGGAAAACGATTACAGGATCAATCATTATTTGCATGAAAAGCTGATATATATTATTTCTCTATCATCATATGTCTAAATCGACGATGACTCGATAGTCGATTGACAGAGTTTTCTGGATAATTTGGACTGACCCAAAGATACTTTAAAAGCACACAACAGCATCTTTAAGCTGTTGTGTGCTTTTATAGGAGTGAATGTTCTACTTACCAAAGTAAATATTTTCACTGAATTATTCACATTATTCCATCTTGCCCAGATACAATCTCAAATGTTCTCAAATTCGTCAATTTGTCTAAACGTCAAAGTGTAAACTATCTTTCCGTGTCGTGTCTTGTCGTAAATTGAGCGCCGATAAATGAATAAGCTCAATAAATCTGAGTTGAAAGAGCCTTTATCACGAAATTATATCACGAAAGTCCTACTGACCCGTGTCGTATTTCACAATTATTCTAGTTTCTTGTGACAGACTAACTTTTGCGTATGGATCTATGTTACTTTAGGTAGGATACCTATTTATTGTAAGCACTCTCTAAATATGAACTTTAATTAACTAGATAACAAGCACAAACAGGTACGAGTCAATCCAAACATTAAGTTAATAATAAGGTTCTTGTTCTTAATAATCCTTGTAATGAAATGAACGAACGCATTTATAAAAATGTGGGTCAAGTCATATCAATTAATGTGTGTAGAAATTAATATAAGTAGGAACAGATATTATATCACATTCACTTTTTGCCAGTAGGTAGGTACACAACTACACATCCATCAAACTTCGGACTTCACTTTTTATTCATTAATGATGGTTATAAAGCGGTAACTTGAGGAACAATGCATGACTTAAAGTCTGTTTTATACGTTGTTTGCTTTTAAAAATTTGTTGTTTTGTTCAGTAACATGTATGTATATAGGTATGTCTGTAAAATAAAATAAATTGCACTAATTGTAACATTGTAAGCGAACTAGGACAGCAAATGTATTGCATGCTACTAAAACTGCGTTTTACGGAACTAAAAATTACTTGGTCGTTAAATAATTCATAAGTAGATTAAGATTTATTTGACATTTGTCCGTTTGTTGGTCTAACCTTGTCCGAACAGCCTTGAGCGAAGTGTAAATTGTTAAATAAATAGTGGATTTGGGCATCGGATAGTTGCTGCGGCTACCATGATTATAGTTGTTCCGGGATATAATAGAAAAGAAGCAACAATTTTGTATCGTGTAACAAAACGTGTCAAAATAAATTCGCGATAATATGGGTATCTTCAAGGCTTAAGTGAAGATGCGTAGGTATATTTAACTTTGTAAGTTAGTGTGCTTTACGCACAGGACGAGTTGTTTTTTTAACCATGAGATATGATTGTAATCATGCATTTAGTTATAATATAAAAAAAAAACACAAAAAAATATCTTTTCCATTACGTTTTCATTTATTGTATGTTGATATATTATCTAACTATAGGAAACGATTGATAAATTTTATCTTTTATAGTTTTATCTGCTGAAACTGTCAGCCATTGTAATATGGTAAAATAAAACAATCAGTAGTCAGTTTTTAAAAATTAAAAGAACTTAAAAATCTAATCAGGACGTGTCCGTTTAACGTCAGAGTATATTGTTACTGCAAAGTGCCCAGTGTTGTACACACAACACGTGGTCACTCACTTTCAGTAAAATTTCTATGACCGTGTTCTCTTGACCTAAATCAATAATTATCTTGATTTTTAAACAGCCAGAAGTTTTCTATAGCTGGTTAGTAATTATTTATTGCGAATTTTTTATTTCCCGTACACGTTTTAGCAATAATCTGGTAAATTATTATAATCATTAAGTACGATGTATGTACGTAAAAAATTGTGACAGTTTTGTACGAAATAAGAATCACGTAATTTTTATTCCGTGACTTTTTTAATAATAAATACTGTTTTTGTACAAATTGTTTCATATTTTTTTTTTTTTTGAGTATCTGTTCAATTAAACTAAATGTGTATCAGCTAATATACATACAATGATTAAAAACCAGTAAGGAAAAAATTAGGAAAAAGTGAAGTTATGGGGTGTTTGATATCAGTTGTCCTAAATATTTTATCAACTCTGGTCATGCTAGTTTGAAGCTATGAAAGTAGTAGAGACGATAATATTCAAATAGGTTAAGTACACATACGTTTCAAGCAAACATAATCCGTGTCAAAAAACACAAATGAATTAATAAATATAGTAAAAATCATTTTCATTTGACACTATTTTTCAAGATAACAAAAAAGTTTTCTTTACATTGATTAAATTTTAGTAACTAGGTACTGTAGGTACTATAGGTAAATATGCTTCAATGTAATTAATTGTAAAATGAGATGCATGCACACGAATAGTTATGAAACGTAAATGATAAATAATCTGCCTCAAAATCCAGTAAAAACCCCATGACACTTTTGAATATTCCGTCTTTTATTGTGGTTGGGTACGGACTACAGGGTACCCTAAAACCAGTAGATACTTACTTTTAATACAACTAACAACGCAACAATAGCGAACTACGTCTAAAAATTAACGAGGCTTACAAGTCATAAATGAATTTATGAGTCGCGACCCCACGTATTAAAGCGATATCAAAGAACCGCTCCCTACCGAAATGAATTAGTGGCATTGTAGCATTGTGAGCTGTTAGGGTACTTCAAGGAATTGGTATTAGAAATACATTTTCGGATGTGTCCTCGAATGAAGTAAAGTTAGATTTCGTACAAATCTTTGAACCGTATAAATAAAAGAGAGTCTGTTGCTATGATTATTATATTTATTTACTATGACGTAGATTTTGATTTTGATGCTATTTTAGTATTATAAAATAAACTTCAAAAATGTTGTTCAGTGTTTACTCGAGTTTATGTAAATAATTCTTCTTTCTTTCTTTTCCTTCTCTCTTTCTTGGCCGGCGAAGCATCAGTGATGCCTTTGAGGGGTCAAAAATAGGCAAAATCGTCCTTACGTAATTAATGAATGGCCCCTAGGCATCATCGTTGTGTTACCCCGGCCAAGAATGAAGCGAAAAGAATGAAAGAAAATATTATCATTATAATCATTTAGAATGAGTGAAATGAATCACTAAGGTTTATCATTTGCTTCAGTGACTGAAAATTTGTGAGGAAACCTGTGCACTTGAAGTTTCTAAAGGTATGTGTATAAGTTATTTGTTCCGTTTATTTTCATTTATCGGGAGCATTGCCCAAGAAACTAAACACTTGGCAACTGATAAATATTTATCAACTGATAAAAGTGATAATGTAACATCGGGTAACGTTTACAAAATGTTTTCATTGATGTCAATTAAATAGCTGTTACCGCGATTTGTTAGACAAGGTGTTGAAATAGTTAACAGCTGTGGGAATATGGTAGTTTTAAGTTTAGTACCTGCTTCTTGATCGATCTTTTTTTAAATGAAGTTGATGAGAAGAATTAGAAACTTCTAGTGTTCTCGATGTCCTAATTGGATGCTCTGGAGCCTGGAAAACGCGGGGAGAAATGGAATAACATGGCATGAAGATGAGCGAGCCTCATTTTTTAAAGTCATAATATTATTATTATTTAATAATGTTATATTTTTCATATTATTATTAATGCAATAATTAAAAAATAGGTGCATGCCATCAAAATCGGTTTCGAGATAGATCTCTAGAGATCGCTAGAAACAAGCTAAGATTTACTTTTAGCAAAATAGCTAATATTAATTAACATAATTATGAATAACACGTTAACTGATGTGTCATGTGAGTTATTTTCTGTTGACATTGTGAATACCAAGGTTTAGGTGTGTCCCACGACTTAGTACCTACTCGTCGTTAGGGTTGTCACCGCATAGTTCTAGGGAACTAAATAGATATACTCGTATCAATTGCCATTGATTTATAGTAAATATTAATAACTGTAGTCAATTATATATATTTTTATATTTTAGTTAGTTCTAGAGCTGGCAGCTTTCTAGCTCAGCGTGTTATCATAGCTATACAGCGAGGGAAGAATGCTGCCAGTATTTTGGGTACTGCGCCGCATATTTAAAAACATACTTTACCTGGCAACCCTACACTAAGGCATCAATAAGGTCATCATTGTTTTTAAGGAGAGTTACCTGTCCATTTACATTAATTCTAGGGGCCCTTTGTCCCTTATTACGTTGTTTACTACGTAATCCAAGGCTGATGAGTCAATCAATAATCCGACGAATTTAGGTCTCTGGCCTTGGTTACTTAATTATGAAATTAGTATGTAAGATATGACAATAAAATTATTAAGCCTTGTTAAATCAAACGACCGTATAATTAGATTCTCTTATCCTATAGTCCAGTTACAGTATTAGGTACAGTTTAATGGAAATCTAATTTTTCTCTAATAATCTAATTAATCTCTAATTTTTCAAATATTATGTGCGAATTACAAGTTAATTATCTCTTGCTTCGGTGAAGGAAAACATCGTGAGGAAACCTGCACACCGGAGAGTTCTCCATAAAGTTCTCGAAGGTGTGTTAAGTCTATCAATCCGCACTTGGCCAGCGTGGTAGACTATGGCCTAATACCCCTCACATTGTGAGAGGAGACCCCGAGCCCAGCAGTGGGACAATTATGGGTTGTTGCTTTTTTAATGGAAATCTAAGACTTATTACAGCTCGCGGTGCTATTTTAGTTTTGTGGTGTTTAATAGTTATTTTTTGTTTTATTATAGTCCTTTGTTTTGTATACCCATAAAAGTATGGGTTCCTAGGACCGTCTTCCAGTCCTATAGGAATTGGGGCATTATAAATTTATGATTTTAATGCGACCCCAGTTCCATCTCAATTAATATATTATTAAAATATAATACATATATTATTAAGAAAATTGATGTTACCATGTTCATGGGCTTGGCTTAAAACATTCATCTTAAACTCACAACTAACCGCAAGTTGAAAATTAACATGTTTATATTTAACGTAGTACAGTTATGAATCAATTTTTGGGTCAGTTTAGTCATAAATATCGAAGGTAGGCCACCGGATCATTCAAATTAAGCAATATTTCAAGTTAACATAGAAAGGGTTTCCCAATGTGCAATAACTGCCGTGAAATTGATTAACAATAAATCGTTTAGAACGGTAAACTAAGAAAGGGAACGCATAAAGAAATTTGTTATTTGAAAATATTTTGTTTCATATTTTACAAACTGATGAAGAACCAAATGGACCAACTGATGATGTAAGTCTTCATCATCACATATTACCAATTTAAACAATTACCAATTAATGCTTGATGAGGGCTCTTTTTAAGACTTTTTCAAAAATTCCACATCCAGAAAAACATCAGGTCATTCCACAGTTTGTACAGTCGGCCGCAGAAGTAGGTTAAAATTTTAGTACCTTGTCACATTACATTTCTTGAATTTGTCATAGATGTTGCTAGGAAACCGTCGAAACAGTTACTATTACAAAGTACTATAATGTTAAGCTACTTCTGCGGCCGACTGTACGTACACAGAAACGATCGTGAAAATTAGACTGTTGGAGATTGAAGGGAATCGATCTGTCAATGTGGATCAAACCATCACTGACGACGTCTGATCCTGGAGAGATGAAGTTGGCATCAATCCACCTATTCCTCGAATCGAAGCGTACATCATTACGTATATAAAATCGGTATAACTAATACTTACCTACAGGCAGCCCATGTCCCTAATATTTAATATTTAAGAGTTACCAATCCAACTTACTGAAGGAATTAGAGAATTTGATTTACATTATCGATATACTATTATTTTACTAGCTATTACCCGCGGCTTCGCCCGCGTGTTCAAAGGGAAGTAACAATGAGTTGTTTAACATGCATGACTCTTTCCTAGATATAATAACATAATAATTAATAACAATAACAATAATTCATAAATAATTAACAGATCCAAAATTTAAAAGATACTAAGAGGAACCAACTGTAAAACCTATGACCCTCCTCGACCTTCCAACTGTAAATATAGAAATTCATGCATATATGATATTATTATTATCTCTAATCCCACCTGATGGTAAGTGGCGATGTAGTCTTGGATGGTCATATACTTACTTTTGATATACTTTATATTTACAGTTGGAAGGTCGAGGAGGGTCATAGGTTTTACAGTTGGTTCCTCTTAGTATTTTTTAAATTTTGGATCTGTCACTTATTTTACTGTAATTATTTTACTCTGTTCTGCTATTATGATCGTAAAACGATAAATATTGCTGTGGGGCAGAATAAGGTACTGGTTTTACCACCAGCTAGTAAGCAAAAGAAATGAATACAAGTAAAAAAAATGGTTATCTGTAAAGTCGGTTTACGGACGGTAGTTTAACGTGACAACGTCATGACAAAGCTCCGCTCCGCTCCGCTCCACTCAACTACGATCGCCTACGGCATCGGCTACGATACGCCGATCGTAGCCGATAGTGTCTCTCTCTCGCTTTTGCCGCTCTCTCGCTTGCGGAACGCAACATTTTTTCATAGATGCACCCGACGCTCATCGTTTTAATAGACGTTATCACGTCAAAAACTGTTTCGTGTAGGTAAATTCGTGACATACACGACAACTGAGCCGTCTATCTATTGAGCACTGCCGAGTTTGGTGAATTAAAATAAATTAAATCATTGATTGTTTTGATTTGAAGTGAATATGTTAACTATACCTATGCCTAAGATGCTCAATACAGGTGTTCGAAAGCATAGTATTTAGTATCTATTTATTTTTATTCTAAAATAAATATAAGTTTCCTCTAAATTGATGTATTATGTATATTTAAAATCACATTAATTTATAATAGAAATTCGAACTTATTAAATTTAGATTTTGATATAATTATGTATTTTAACATAACTTCGCTTGCTCGCAGAAGGTGCAACCAGTTTAGTGGTTCTAATAAAATGATGAACGAGAGTAATACAATCAAGAGAATGTAGGGCTCATTAATGATCGAAAGCGATAGGCTTGTCATTAGGTTCCAATTGATTAGTTATTTGATACGAATCAATCCAACTTGTAATTGAACTTTTTATTGTTGTTTTATTTCGGTTTTATTGTTTTGATAAAGCCACGTTCATGTAATTGTAAAGGATTGTATGAATAAATAAACATTCACACATTCTCATACTGAGCGCATTAGAATTTCCTGTATTTTAATGTGATAGACATTAAATATTTAATAACACACAGCAAAAACACAAAATTCAAAATTTTGCCTACCGACATAAAACATATTTATAAACCTGCTCTATAATGATGCCTTTTGAATGCAAAAAACCGAAATGAAATAGGCCCAGTAGTCACTCACTACACTACAATGGACAGTTTTGCACTCATTTCATGAAGTAGTCCTGAGTGTAGATAGGACTATATTTAGGCATTATTTAACAATATAGAGCACAATAATACAGTGACATAATATGAATTATGTCATCATTATGTTTTCAAGACAAGTTACTTCCCAATCCGTGAATAACGACCAGTTCAACAAATACAGTTCTTCAATCCGTATGCTTTACACAATGTAGGAGCTATGACTAAGGTGACCATTTAGCTTGAAATGGGATATCGAACAAGAGACACTTATTATATTATTATCTAACAAAGGAAGGCAATTAAAATAGGTTAATATAAACGTGGGTAACCTTTCTTGTGAATTTTTCACCAGAAAGCTTTTCATAAAATGCCTTTATAGGTAGGTTAAATGCCTTTAAAGATATTATCAAATGCATAATAAAACACAATAATAACCTAACGTAAATTGCATAGTTTAGGAATTGAACCTATTATCCCACATTATACAGGAATATTTCCCTTCCAAACCGACCTTCGACATTTAATTTTAGACCACGGATAAGACTCATTTAAGAACAGCATTCAAGATTGCAAACGGGACAGTCCTCTATGACACATGGTGACCACACTAGCTGCCCAGCCTTGTTACTGAGATCAAAGTGGAAGGAAGCCGGCCTCCTATAAATCCTGTTTATTTTTACTCTGCATCCCTCCTAAGCACGTACTTCCGTCTTCGATAGAGATGGGTTATTATAGAATCGGAATGCGTTTTGAAACTGTCTGGATTGTGGAAGGTTGTTGAATTTATTTAGAATGAATAAAATATAGATATGCAAGGTAATATACAACAATACATGACATGATTATGTTATAGTAAACAGCAAAAAGATTCAATTTAAAAATTCATAAAAGCGATCCTATCTCTGGTAGCGATCATTCTGTACAACTTTTGTTAAAAGGAAGACGAAATTATGTGTCAACTGTCAGTTACCTACAGGTGCTCGCTTAAGTAACTTCAGACTTCGTTGGATGGACGATCGCTTGTAGTCATTTTCTTTTCTTAAATGCCGTAGTCTTTTCTTAAATGCTTGAATGCCTCAAACAAAGGGTACGTTTTACATTCGATCCCGCTTAATATCGCTTCAATAATGAGGAGAGAACCATTGAACTATTATTAGTAGGTAGGCACATTATACTTCAATGGAGAGAAATAGTTTTGCATCGTACCGCTAAAAGATTGAACACATGTAACAAACATCAAACTACAAGTAATAACTCCTTCTCAATGTTAAAGTATTGTTTAAAATTAACCTATGGACTTACGCATCTTTCATCTACATGTTTCGCAACCCCCGTGCCTTATCTAGACGTGTCGAGTCGGTTGACCCGGCTATCTTTATAGCTTGGAATAGGAGCGGGCGATAGCTTGTTTTGGAAATGCACTTTTGATTCATTGTAATGTATAATGATTACCTATTACTAACATACATATGTAAATAAATAAACAACTCCCGTATGTTTGTGCCTTTGTGGTCCTAAAACTAGAAAAGTAGATAGATTGACTTGATTTTTAAACAAGGATATTATACACAAGGATGGATACAAAAGGATATGATACATAAATTTTGGATAGACTTTGTTGTATTTCAGACGTCTACAAGAATGGTAAAATTTTAAGCGTTTTAGATTTTCATCATTGCTACTTTTGTTGCTATGGCCGTTGGAAGAGTAACTTTGTACAGCAAAGCGTGACTGAGTTCCGTAGATGAATAGGGTTACCGTTGTCGACTTAGTTCGCGGAATTAGTTGAAGTGGCATTATGAAGTGGACGAACCTCTGGATGGATTAGTACAAGTATTTCTTGAGGACTGTAGATGGATTGTAGGTTTGTAGGTAGGTACTTTAAAGAAATGTAATGTGAACATTTTAATTATTTATTTAGAATACATTCAGCGTCATTACATATAATATGTAATTTTAATGGAACAGCCGTACGTTGAAATTGTGTTTTCAAATCAAAATCATAGGCAAAGTATAAATCTCTATGTGTCTGCACTCTGCAGTCGGTCTCATTTACAGCCGAAATAAAAACTTTATTATGCATAAACATTAAGCATCTCAACCCGTTATTGTTTTTTATTTCAATGGATTTTATCACTTACGTACAAATTTTCACTACATTGAATGATGTTCAGTTGTAAGATATATCATAAACCTGTTGAAATATTATAACCAACACAAAATGCATATACATCGGAACACAATAATTTACCTCGTGAAACTAAATTGGAACGTTTCTAAAAAAACTTGAATGTTTTTTTATCCACGTACAATGTACTAATTGTTTCTTTTTTCTTTTTCAGACTCGCTAACAAGTGCCTGAATGAAACCAGAAGATAGGAATGTGCCTTGAGTGAATGTGAAACAGTGCCTAACTTTTATATTATTATATTTAATCTTAAATATAAATATTTACTGTGTTACTAGTGTGTTCGTTTTTGTGATAAAAGGGAAGATATAACAACACTATGGAGTTACGAAGGCTGTCAATTTTAATAGCATTCTTCGTGATCGCATACGTCGCACAATGTTCAGGTAAGCATAGATTAATAGTAATTTTGTCAACTTTTTCATCATCGATACCCCCTAGTAGAATTGGCCAGTATTTTTTTTAAATACGTATAACTTTATTTCTTTTCCTTCTCTCTTTCTTGGCAATGCATCAGTGATGCCATTGGTGTCGCTGATGTCCATGGGAACCGAATCGACGATAGCCACTTACCATAATGTGAATTCAGGTGGATCATCAGCTCGTTTGCCGGCAATTTCCATAAAGACTTCTTTTCTTTTCTTGCTGCACAGAAAATGCAATATTATTAAAACAATTATGTAATTTTCTAAAATAATTTCGAAGCTAATATAAATTATGTAGGAAGGTAGGTACTTGTTGTTATGAAGATAACGCGAAGAGAAGCCAAGATGACTAAACCTGCAAATAATTATAGATTCTAGTCTAGGTCACGAGCAATCTATAAATATTGACAAAAAACAACGAGGCCACATTTCGGCGCAAAAAATAAATTAAGACAAGCTTTACCTGTGCAAATTCCGTCATCTGACTCGATCCTTCCGTAAAACCAAAGACAATGTTTTGTTTTTCATCGTTATATTTTTTGTGGCCTGTTAACTAATCCTTTAATATTTATTACGCGTGTCTTGTACTTGCTATATTGTTTGTCGATGTCATTTAAAATGGATAGGATTACGACGTCGTCGTCCTCCTTGCTTGTCTTAATTTATTTTTTGCGCCGAAATGTGGCCTGTGTGTGGTATTGATTGTCGAATGTTTCCTAGATACTGCATGTAGATTTAAATCATTGAATTAAGTATTATTACTAACGTAATGCTTCAATTATTTAAATGTAGATATGCATGTGTAAATGTATACCTACTTATATGTAAAAAGTATTAAAATGAGGAATTTGCGCATATTAAAATTCATTTTGCGAGAAATCTGAATATCAGATTGCTTCTGCGATCATATTTTTCTTAATTTTATAATCGTTACTTCGATTTCCAAATAATATGAAGTTGTGCTATATTATGTTTCGTACCTACGTACTATACATTTGAAGACATTATGGTGGCCACTCACGGTCAGTCCATCGCGTCATTTTTGGAGCCACGCCAAATGACATATGTCAAAATGGCGCGATTGGACATACAAATTTTTTATATCACGCCATCAGTTTTTCACATTCACGATCAAATTTTGGCTGTATATCACGCCATTTGACGCGATGGACTGACCGTGAGTGGACACCATTAGAATAACCTCACAAACTTTTCTATAGATATTATAATGAAATAACAAGCGTAGTAGAAATGCCAGAGTCATTTAAAAAATAAAAACATAGTCATCAACTCACTTCCGCCTTTCTTTGATGTTTCGACAAGAAAAAGCTTAACTTTTTATCGATTGAAAATTGAATAAAAAACATGTACAGCCTAACAACAAAAATAGTGGTTAGTTGATTTACCGCTGTGACAGTTTGGCCGAAAAAAGTGTAATAGTACTTTATGTTTATTTTTTTTTGTTACTGGGAGTAAACGTTTATTTGAGCGAGTAAAAAATGATGCGAACGAAAATTGAATGAAACTGTGTTTGGGCTAACGGGTATTTTTTAAAACCGTACAATTGACTAGTACCTATTTTATGGTGTGTACAGTGTAAGTAACGAAGACCTCTTTAAGGAAACTAAAAATTAATTTAAAACAGTGTTATCGTTTTCTCCACGATTTATTGTTTCGCTTAAATGTAACTTAGGGGGCATCCTTTAGTTACGTGAGGCGTTTTTAGCGATTTTTTGACGCCCCCTTACCCCATGGTGAGATGTCATGAGATTTGGCTCAACCCTTTCCCCCATCCCCCAATCTCACGTAAGATTTTTAAAATGTGTGTTTCTAGTATAATGGCCAGCGGGCTACTGTGCAATTTTCGGCGTTTGCAAAATCTTGATAAATATTATTGTGTAAGTTTTGGCCATATTTAAGTGATGAAACATGTTTCAACTAATTATACACTATTTCCCTCAATTTTAGCTTTTTTTGCGAAAAAAAAATTTCATGATATTTGCTGTGACCTTCCCATTCCCCAACGTAAGATTAGATGAGATTCAGCTCGACCCCCTTCCCCCTAAAAGCCTCACGTAATTTTCGGACGCCCCCTTAAAAGTTGGTTTCTTGTAGCCGTAATAAGCGCCCATACCTCTGATAAGTATGAAAAAAACATCCTTTACCGTGCACTTTTGATTTATCAATTATTATCATATCTAATAATAACATAGATTTTTTTATCCATAGCTGAGTAATCGGTCAATTACTTAATATTAAACAAACGATCTGATTTACATTTGTACCCCAGAAATGGGAGAAATAATATATTTAATATATTTAATCATAATTAATTGTAATCTAATCACATTAGCTTAGCGTTCGTTAGTAAAAATAGTTATTATTTATTGTATCATTGGAGTATTTCATAACAGCATCTAGGAATTTTATTCTAGTAATGGTACAAATTCCCTAGATAAAAACATTTATGATCATTGTCTGAAAGATCAATCCATCAAAGTGATAAAGTATTACAAGACGGAAACCTGATATGTATGTGTGTGTGGGTGTTGGTAGGTGTTATTGTTAAAATGAATTAATGATTTTCATGTTGCTAAATTTATTAAATCAGACAATGGAGGATTGATTGAAGAGGTAGAGGGAGGTACGATGTGTTATTGAATGATCTGTAACTTTCTGTGTATTTTAAGGAGAAAGTATGAATTTTATTAACCTTATTTTATCATGCTTGATACCCACATATTTTGTTCTATTGTTATTTAATCTTTTACTTTAAACGCTTCGGTTATTACACTTTTAATCGCTATCAAGTACATTATAGTATCTGTACCATTAACAGATTAAAAATCCACGCTCGTTGACAATGGCTGTTGAAATCCTCGTCGATAAACAAACTAACAACAAATAAACTGTTAAATATGACAGGTGTCAAAAGTCTCTGCCTCGTAGAATACCTACCGGAAATCAAGATCACTGTAAAATTTTAAACATCGAAGTTCTATTTTATTAGCTCTTATTATGATTTATATTAATTTCGTTTTTTTTTATCTAAAGCACGACGTGTCTATGTTTTATCTTTCATGTTTTATCCATATGTCATGATTAGAAGGATTTAGAATAGTTGAGTAAAAGATTACGTGACTCCTAAACTAATTCAAAAAACCTAGATTAGGTTTCTACTTTCTATGATGGATTGGTACTGCCACCTTTAGTAGTTTACGCTTTATTAAGTTTTGCCTTAAAATTCTGCATGTATTTTTTTATTTTGCACATAATTTAACACAGTTAATTGCTGGGGTGAATAAAATAAATAAAAACGGATGGATGGATGGATGGACATAAGACACTAAAGTCTATGTATCTATGATGATGAATAGAAAATTAGAATAGAAATTACGCAGAATTTGGGCGGCTTAGAATACTAACCCCAATCACACGCCGGATGGTGTCGGAATAGGCGACTAAATCTAGCCCGCTGGTGGTTGGGCACATTGGAGGGATTATATGGTAATATTGATTTTAATTATTAATTAATACCATTATTACTATTATTATTTATCCATGAGGTTCGCTTGGATGGCTACCAGTTACCACCCTTGAGCATGAGTCAGCCGCTAATCGACTCGTCGTGTTCCGGCTGGGGGCACCCAGCTTTTAAAAAAATTGTGATGGATTTTTTTTACATACATTGCAATTTCTAAGATGTAAATACAGGGAAGTGGGAGTATTCTTAGTTGCTTGAACAAGGGCTTACATGACTCAAACGGCGGTTTTCCACAAATAGCTCTTAGGGGAAGGCCGGGCATAGTGAACAGCCCAGGCAAAGCGGATACCCTCTTTTATTTTAAAATGGTGGGCCCGAACGCGCTACCGTCTTGCTACGAGGTGCACCCCGTGCCCCTTAGTCGTAAACAAACAGAGCTAACGCATAGTCACGCGTCGCTTGCGAAAAAAATAACAAAAATTAAAAAGTGAACATTGCTTACGACTTTTCAAAGTACGTAATTTTGTAATTACTTATGTTTATATAGTATTCCTGTATTGGCTTGATTCTCTTTTCAAAGTGCATGTTTCCTTGCAGAAATACTGCTAGTTTTATTGGTATTCTGTTTCTGGATTTCATTTAAGGTTAGGTAAAATTAAACAAGTACCCGTTGGGCAAAATGAACACGGGCAAAGCGGACACAGTATCCACTTTGGCCAACAGCGTTCATTTTGTCCGCAGATTTAGAAATGTTCACTTTTCTTGATTCCACTTTATCAACAAATATACCAAAACCTGGCAAAGAAGATCCACTCAGATATAACGCCACTCAAAAATCTTCCACTCCTATGCCTACATCTTACCATCACAGGAAGAACAGAAAGAACAGAAAACTAAATTTGTTAAAACAAGTGCGAAATTATTGAGAAACATGGAGAAAGATTTAGATACCAAAACAAAGACCACGCGAAAGAAAAATGCTGACATTAGATACTAAAAGCGGCCAAGTGCGAGTCGGACTCACCCATTAAGGGTTCCGTAGCAGCAAGTAACATAATATAAAAGTTCTTGTAGTTCGTTGTAACTTTGATCGATGTTTTTTGCGGTTTACGATTTACGACGTATTAAAAAAAACTACTTACTAAATCTCGTTCAAATCAATTTTCGTTGGAAGTTTGTATGGTAATGCACATCATATATTTTTTTTAGTTTTATCATTCTCTTATTTTAGAAGGGGGGGGGGGACACACATTTTACCAATTTGGAAGTGTCTCTCGCGCAAACTATTCAGTTTAGAAAACAATGGTATTAGAAACCTCAATATCATTATTGAAGACCTATCCATAGATAACCCCACACATATGGGTTTGATGAAAAAATAATTTTTGAGTTTCAGTTCTATGTATGGGGAACCCCAAAATTCATTGCTTTTTTTCTATTTTTGTGTAAAAATCTTAACGCGGTTTACAGAATACATCTACTTACCAATTTTTAACACTGTAGTTCTTATAGTTTCAGAGAAAAGTGGCTGTGACATACGGACAGACAGACAGACAGACAGATATGACGAATTTATAAGGGTTCCGTTTTTTGCCATTTGGCTAAGGAACCCTAATAATCTAAATTTTACTAACAAAAAATAACCGACTTCAAAGTCTCAAAAACTACATAGTTGTCAGATCTCGTTCAAATTTATGTGAGACCACATGACAAGCGCCTGCTTTCGATTAAAAAAAGAATCATCGAAATCGTTTGGCGTGATATTGAGTTATTCGTCAATTTGTCGCGCACATCTTAACACAAATTTACGACTTATGTAGTTTTCTCATGGATGCCGTTGTCAGATCTCAATAAAATTTATGTGGGACCACATGACAGCCACCAGCTTTCGATTAAAAAAAGAATCATCAAAATCGGTTCGCCCAGTCCAAAGTTCTGAGGTAACAAACATAAAAAAAAAAAATACAGTCGAATTGAGAACCTCCTCCTTTTTTGAAGTCGGTTAAAAATGACTAAAGCAACCAAAAGAACCAAAACAACTGAAATTAATAAAACGACCAAAAATATTAAAGCCAAAGGATCTAAGGACAAAGAAAATGATGAAAAGTTTACGTGTTTTTTTTTTGTGGAGAAGATTTTATGAGAAGATTAACGAACAGCTGTTTGATGACTGAATCCAATGCAATTCCTGCAAGCAATGGAATCACGAGAAATACGGCACGGCTTACGAGGGAAATGGCATATTTCTTTGTGACAACTGGTAGATATGACTGATTAGTTGTATTCTTTATTATTGTTTCCTTTAATTACATATATCTTCTTTTATATTCTTCGGTAATCTTTCCTTAATTAACCGTGTGTTCACTTTACCCTATGAGCCTATCCACTTTACCCGGTGGATTGGGCAAAGCGGATAGCGGTAGCAAGTTTAGTTTGAATAAAAATTTTAAGTAAAGTACTGATGTTACATTGTTTTAGTTGATTATATCAAAAAGTTTAATAAATACTGTTTCAAACTCAGTTATTATTTTTTATCTCTCTGTATCAACTTCCTTTATATAGCCTGCCAAAGGTTAAGGTGTCCATTTTGCCCGGCCTTCCCCTATACATTTTTTCTATGCTACAAAAACTGAATTTATATCAATTGCGTTTCCCCATACTACAAGTCCGCATCTTAAAACTGATCCTATATAACCATGGTAAGCAGACATGGCTGTTATATTGATGCTGTTTTTCTTAAATTTCGCAAAACATAGACAAATAAATAATAAGGCCTAAAGATTTAATTTTTTGTACTTCATTAATCACGTTGTTTCTATAGTATAGTGATAGTTTTCTTTTTCTTCTCTCTTTCTTGGCCGGCAACATATCAGAGATGCCTTTGGCGTTGCTGATGTTCATGGGCGACGATAACCACTTACCATCAGGTGGATCGTTAGCTCTTTGCCGGCTATTTCCAAAAAAAATAGGCTTAGTTGAATAAATGAACAAATAACAATAATATATTATTAGTCTCTGTTAGTTACAAAGGCACACCTTTAATTAACTTAGGTATCTAACATCCATTTGCTACTCTCATTTATTGCGCTAATTCTACGAATTACGGCCTCGATATCGTGACTCTCCTTACTAAATCCGAATTTGCGAAAAAACCTGTATTAGGGCACGCCCAATCGTGGTTCAACAACCTACCAATTAATTAAGGCATGTTTATCGAGAAACGGTATTTATTTGCATACCAACGAATAACGATTGAGGAAAGTTCCAAAATATTTAATGGAGGTGGCGTCTTATATATTATACTTATTTGTGTTTTTGTATGATTGACTACTAAATATTTATAACTAAATTGATAATTTATTTGCTGACGATCCTTTAAAAATTTTAGCACGCAATTGGCTATTAGACAATTTTTGGAAAAATATTTTAAAATTTTCGTAGGTTTATTTTATACCTCTTACAATATTTATTTTTTCAAAAAAGTGTTATTTAGTAGGAATAAAAATAACTTTTAATCCATTAATTTGAAATTCGCGCGAAAATAGTCTGCCATCTGTCACTTGCTGGCTGTGACGTCACATTTCAAATAACAACAGTTTATGCTCTAACTCTGAAGATATTTTATGTGAAAAACTTACACCTTTTTCACTGGAATTGTGAAAATGACAAGCTACAAGACGTGTGCAGTGCCTATGTGTAGAAGTACTACAATTTAACCTGACAAATTGTTTATACCTACACATTCCTAAATGCCCTCAACGTCGAAAGCAGTGGTTACAATTAGCACGTCGAGACCCAGAGTTAACATCTGTTATATCAGCAATATTCTTTTGTGAGGACCACTTTGATGTAAGTATTTAGAAGAAATCAACTTAGCCTCTGATTTACTAAAAAAACAAATTAAACCTAACCTAATATTGTTCATAAACATAACCTATAAGTAATTTAAAATCATTAGTAATATGGTGTCGTTAAGGGGACGTTGAGGAAAAACTTCGAAAAAATCCTCCTGTGACCCCTTAGCAAGACTCTGGCCAATTTTACTTTATTAATTTCAGTACTTACACGGAGGTTTTTGCATTCCGAAACTCGGCAGAGCAAAAGTCAGGGTTACACGCAAAGAAATTTGCGACCATCAATGAATCAACTTTAGGCAAATTTGCACTGTCAGCTTTTATATAGCCTGACTCCATTTTACAAAACCTCTCAAAAGCACAAATCAAAATATATATTATTAATTTTCTCAGTAAATTGCACACGATAATCGATGTAGTTAGTAGTACCACAGGTAGTACACAACGCTATATTTTTGGAAGTGTGACGTCATAGCATGCTCAATCATGGCCGCCCGCGTTTCGGTTCTCGTGTCCACAGGTAAAAAAACTCAAATCTATTTTTCAAAAATAAAAATATTTACAATTTATTTTCATGCAAAAAATGTATTGTTTAATTAATGTTAACCAATATGCAACCATATTTAACACTTTTCATATTTTACCGTGACAACTGTCAAATAGCCAATTATAAAAGTTTTATTCCATAACCATCGACAAAAATGTTGTTTGTGATGGCCATTACATATTCTGTAAAAATACTCGCTTGCCAACATTTTTTAAACTGCATCATTCGAATTTTGACTTGGTTGCGAGCAAAATGGCGGACATTTAAATTTAACTAACGAACGAAGAAAGCGCCTGAAAAAGTGCCTTGTCCATTTAGAGTTTGTTTTACCTTATTGGAAGTCACTTACCTTACAGATGGGGACCGGCTCGAAATATCAAACATGCGTAATGGCTTCGATTAGCCATATTTTCCATACACCTAGAGGATAAAGCATGTAAAGTTATACAATTTATTGTAAAAAATTCTATATAAACCTTATACCTAGCTTAACTGAATGGTATTTACATATTTGTGTAGTAGCTTTTCTGGTGTTGTCATTGTACCTAAGCTACGCTCAATTAAAATCATTACTCAAAAAAAAACACTACTGTTCCTTATTTTAAATTGGTGTAATATTCGTGTAAAATAATACGATACTTTTACTCAGATTAAAGGTCTCATTTTGCATCTGTAGTAGCCGGCCTAGGCCTTGAGCAATTCCCACAAATGAACTCATTGGAAAAGAGCGTATTGAGGAGAACTTTAATTCGAAATTAAATCTTTGCGCGGGCGTTTCACCCTAAAGTGCGAACTCGCTGCATTTATACAGTTGCGTAACTTAAAACAATAGATGGCATCACAATACCTCGTTCAAGTACAATCCCTACATCAATCAGCCGAGTGAATGATTAATGAATGAGCGAATGATGTAAAAATATCACGTACTCGTACATATTCGCGAGCTTTTATTCAAATCACCTTGATCGTAGGCACATTACAGCTAAATGATGTTAAGTGATTTCTACACCGAGCATTGAAGTATTATTACTAGCGTATAGAAGAGACAACGCGATCATAATGTATGTTCCAATGAATTGGCGCCGCGCGGCTTCAATTTCCAATGGATTCGTTCGATTTTGAAAGGAGAACAGGGGCTCAATTTTGAAAATAGAACCTCCCGGCGGGGCACACATTTTGTTTGAGATGTCTTCTCTTGTACATACCTCAATGACACCGAGTAATTTTTTTTATCTACGGTTGTACTATTCATAAATTCCATGGTATAATAACATTAGTATAACCGTTTGCCACAAAAGGAGTAAATATATGTAATATATCCCACGTAGGTAATTGGCACAGTTTTGTCATGGGTGTAAAAAACATAATTTGGGATTTTGTTTATATTAATTGGCATGCGCATATTGACTCTTTTATTTATCAAGTAGGTACTTTACTAGGGAATTTACTAGGATTTGCCCTACTTAGTTGTACTTCGATATTTCCACCTTAATCACTTTATACCTAATAACAACCAATTACTGCCCCGCGGTTAACCTTGAGTTGCCCTTTTTATGTTAATGGCCGACAAATGAGCAGATGCCACTTGATGGTAAATGGCCACCGTTACGCGGAGATCAGTAACACCTATCACCAAAGGAACGAAGGATACGTTGCCGACATGATTAAAAAAAAATTACCGTCAATTTTAGAGAGGAGGTTGGTAGTCAGCCAGGCAATAGGCTTGTAAGGTAAGTAACAAGACCCTGCAAGCATCTTCAAGGAGTTCCCTTCACCAAGGCTTCGTCCGTTAGCTACATCCTGCGATCAGGGGAGTTTGGCTTGAGCAGGGGAGGATTGAGGAGATGGGCTCCATCCTTACACCTTAATTAATCAAATGGATGTCGTTGGTTAGTTCTTCACGCTACTTGCTAATTGGACTACATATGCCTTTGAAAGCTTTATAGAGAGACAGGTACATATAGTAAGGGTTACCTTTCAGTAAGCACTAGTGAAGTACCTGTACTACACTTCATTCAAACAGAATTTATACTGAAGTGATACCCTGAATTACGCAGACATTCAAACAAGCCCATGTCTTCTATAATTATGAAAAAAACTCAGCTTTATACAAATTATACATGTATATTTTATCCAAATGAGTTGAATAGCCATTCCCATACATCGCGGCATTCATCCATTCATTCATCAATCACTCACGTAAATGATTCATGGATCGTGATTGAGTTGTCATTAAAAGACAAGCGTTGTTTACATATTGTAGAAAAACGTGTTTATATTGAGGCACTATCGTTTGAGTATCATTATGGTGAAGTATTTCATGTGAAACCATTAATGGGTGTTATCGTGAAGATAGGTTTGTCCTTGAAATAAACACTGTATCAAGCATACAATGTCATTATAGCTAGAAAAGATAGTGCAAATACTTGTTATAGCTCCTAAAATATGGTAATACGTCTTGAAGTATCTACCTAACCTACCTTTTTAAAAAGTATTTTAGTACCTGTTAAAATTTTAAGAGTATCATATTGTCCTGAGGAGTTTCTTGCCGCTACTTTTCTCTGGACTGCTACTGCCAGTTACCTACTACTATCTGAAAGTATGGATAACATTAAGATCCAAATCACCTTACGGATCCGAACAATATGAACGGTATTTCTATTAACACAGAACTTTACTATAAAATAATATTTATGGGTTTCCGTGCGTAACCACTAATCATACACTGAAAACCTGTTTATTAATAGTACTAGTCTTGTATTAGTGTTGTAATCTATGGATTAGCAATGACATTGGAATGTTGTTCCATACGACTGTCTGTCTAGAAGTACCTACTTGCGTAGCGTCTGTGCACTTGGGTTTAAGTTTAAGGTGCTTTTCCATCAGAGATGTGCTATGCTACGTTGCTATCGATGCATCTACAGCACGCATACTTCCATTTAAAAAACGTAGCTTAGTTAAATACGTTTCCATCAGTTCTATGCTATGTGGACCAATGAATATGATTAGAATGCGAAAAAGAAAATAGGAGGCAGGTAAAGGCTTTTCTTCATAACTAAGGCTCTAACGTCCCGAGTCCGAGTTACTAACGGTTTCTTAAACCGCTCCTTACTACAGAATCACCATACAAATTCTGTACTAAGGAGCGATTTAAGTAACCGTTAGTGACTCTGAGTTGAGGCGTAGGTAAGTCTAGGGACAGATAAGTTACACTATTGATATAATGTATGATAATTGATAATGTACCTGGGTTTATTGCCTGACAATTAAACTGTGCTTTCAACTAACTTACTAACTTGTACAAAACTTGGTAGTATGAAAATAATTATTTAAAAATTAATGTTATTATTTTATTTATTTTTATGTGTAGCTGATTCCTATTTGTCTAGGAAGAAAAGTCAGAATCAGTTAATTAAATCAAATGATTTAGTTGATTGGAGATCCAACTTTCACTGGTATGTGTTGATGATGTTTCCACCTCAGTACAGAAGCAAAATGACTCTGGCCTTGGTATGCATCTCTTTGGTTCTTCGCCAAGCAGTTATAATGCTAAAATAAACTATTTCAAGCTCCGTCCGTAAACATAAATGTTTAGTTAGCGATGAGATTTAGTTATGATTCATGATTGTATGGTAAAATATTTATTGTGACTTGGCTGTTTTGCTTTTAAAAATTTCAAGGAAACTTGTCACATGGACATTTTTGCTGAAGAATTTGTTGTACCTACGAGTTAATAAGGAAGATTTATTCTTTGAAGTTTAGATTTATAGTTTGTAGATAATGTACCTATAGGCTTCGATACTAAAATATCTTTCCTTCGAAATAGGTACATACCTAAATAACTTACGGCTCTAGGTGCCTTTATGTGTAGGACTTATTTAATTGTTTTAATTTTGTTTCATCTAAGTTAAAAAGCGGCCAAGTGCGAGTCGGACTCGCCCATGAAGGGTTCCGTAGCAGCAAGTAACATAATATAAAAGTTCTTGAAGTTCGTTGTAACTTTGATCGAGGTAAATTGCGGTTTACGATTTATGACGTATTAAAAAAAACCTACTTACTAGATCTCGTTCAAACCAATTTTCTTTGGAAGTTTGCATGGTAATGTACATCATATATATTTTTTAGTTTTATCATTCTCTTATTTTAGAAGTTACGGGGGGGGGGGGGGGGGGGGGACACACATTTTACCACTTTGGAAGTGTCTCTCGCGCAAACTATTCAGTTTAGAAAAAAATGATACTAGAAACCTCAACATCATTTTTGAAGACCTATTCATAGATACCCCACACGTATGAGTTTGATGAAAAAAAAATTTTGAGTTTCAGTTCTAAGTATGGGAAACCCCCAAAATTTATTGTTTTTTTTCTATTTTTGTGTGAAAATCTTAATGCGGTTCACAGAATACATATACTTACCAAGTTTCAACACTATAGTTCCTATAGTTTCGGAAAAAAGTGGCTGTGACATACGGACGGACAGACAGACAGACAGACAGACATGACGAATCTATAAGGGTTCCATTTTTTGCCATTTGGCTACGGAACCCTAAAAAGCGAAAATGGTCTTTGTGTTTTCGTGTTAATGTATTTAATTCTTTGACTATTGCATTATCCACTTAATTTTATGTACAACCTTCATCGCACCTAGACCGTGAAACAAAAGAATTGCATCATGCTTGCAGTATTGTTCTCCTTTTATATGGATGCACTTTGGCTAATTCGGAATGCAGCGGATTATTGGATCGCAATCAATCCATATTGAGGTGTACTTTAATGATTGTAATCCAATTCCGGAGTAAAATCGCTTTTTACAAGTAGGAAGGTACTGAGTAGTTCAAATGTGCAACAAATTCAATTAGGTACTACTTCGACGTAAATAATAAACATTTACTACACTCAAGTTTCTATACAATTTTTCCATTCTACTTATTCAAAAAACATATCGAGTATCGATACAGTAATTCATTATTTTAGCATTCAAAAATTGATCAATAAATAATTACTAATCATTCGTTAAAAGATGAAGTGACGTAAAGTTTGCTTACATTCAGTCAGTGATTCACTTTTGAATTTTTCACATGATTCAATTTGGTTGTTTCCCCTAAATAAAAAAAACCAAAGTTGACTGTGTATTTTCAGCAGCGACATTCATTTGTTTATTCATTCTCATTCATTCATTCGAAGATTCATTCTCGGAGTTCCAATTTATAAATATCCGAACTGACATCATCTTTCCTGCTCTAACTAAACTTAGGAACCTCTCTCCTTGCGTGGGGGAATAAAATAAATCAAGTCGTACCCAACTCTGGTAAAACAAGATCGTTGATAAAAAATGAGATAGTAGCCCGATTGTGACGATAACACACGATAAGATGTGTTTCAGGTGTGTTCTGTGTTACGACACTGAGGAATCTGTGTGATAATGAATGGCTCGTTTTTAGGGTTTTCACTAATGGTGTTTGTAGTTACAAACACCGTTTTCACCATTTTCTTACAGTGGTATGGACACGGAAAATTGTTTAAGATGAAATATTGTATATTGAATTCTGTAATGATAATATACCTAAATTATTTCATATAACAGGTTACTAACTTACAATACACATATTAAGGCACACATATGTAACTAGGTCTCTAACGCCCTAACTCAGAGTCACTAACGGTTAGTTTAAGTTTAATCGTAAAGAAAGTTAGTAAAGAATCTCCATACAAATTCTGTACTAAAGAGCGATTTAATTAACCTTTAGTGACTCTGAGTTAGGGCGTAAATAAAGAATCTATTTAATAAACTCCCATTACATTATTTGATGTTTTAATTTAAAGTTACAGTCTATTACAGACATGTAGGCAAACACTAAGTAATAATAATTCTAAGAATACATTGTTATAATACTCATTAGTACTTATGTACATAACAGATTCTGGAAACTTTGTAGCAAATCTCTATACCTATTATCAGCGTGGTTAAGCCTACATAATTATTCTTTTCGCGGTTATTCAACGCGGAAGAGACGAGATAAAAGGCTCTTATCAGTTACTGTTATCATTATCAACTACTTTTGTAAGACTGATAAAAAATGACGCTACTATTAGTTTGTTTCGTATCGAGTTGCGATCGAGTCAAACTCGGTAGTTGAAGTTATAGTTACGCTGTCAAAATTAAAAATATTTTATAATTTATTTGACGACCCTTGTGGCGCAATGGTTACCATGCCCGATCGACGCACCAAGGGTCCTGGGTTTGATTCCCAGCGAGGCGGAAATTTGAATGATGAGTTTGAATTTCTGATCTCGGTCTGGGTGTGAATGTCCTTGTCTATGTTGTGTGTTGTCCATGGCACCCACGACACAGGGAATCCTAGTGTGGGGCTATGAGTGTGAAGCGTTATTTATTTATTTGATTGTATTGATTGAAATGTTTACGAATAAAGAGAAAAAAATCGATGAAAAATCATAATATCTATTAATTTACTATCGTCAATCTGATATTGCAGTCACTTTAAAATTTGCCACGAGTTTTGTCAAAAAGCAATACACTAGGTATTGCTTTTTTAAAGCAGTTTCTCAAGATGACGATTTTCTCTCGAGCTTAAAATGTGAGTTTACTTCGAGTGTCCGTAGTAGAAAGCCCGAATTATTAACAAAGTTACGTCATGTTTGTTGTTGTCGTCAAACATTGCACGATCTACGCCTTGTTTATTCCCGGAGGATGAAGTGGGGAGGGAACAATCAGATCACTGCTCTCCGAGAGGAGGTATGTCAATGGTGCTATTTAAAATAATAACTACTGAAAGATTACGAAATAAAGTTATTTTTTATAGTGAATTATTGTCGCTTCTTGAGGGTACAAAATTACATTATCGACTTTTTTGTTTAAGTACAAGTACGTTTTTATGATAAAAAATTTACATACCAAGACCAGAAACTTACAATTATTCAAAGCCATTCGATAAATTCGACAATAGTTCATTACTATTCTGATAGGTAAAATGCTGGGCTACAATAAACAAAATACACAGGACGCAATTAAAACCTGTCCCAGGCTTATCAAAGAATTTGCAATCTACACTGGTGTAAAGTAACATGGGCTCAGTAAATAATTTAATTAGATTGTTCTAGGAAGTACGTACCTTTTGAAATATAACCTAAAAGGGAAGCCGATTAATATAATACATATTGTGGTTCATTATTTTATTATAATATTTGTCTGTTAATACCTAAACTAAATTAAAATAAAACTAAAAATAAATAACTAAATTACAGGATGTAAAACATGGATATTAAATTCAGGCGACAATTTTATAACTTATTTTCCTTTGCATTCTTAGCTGGTAATGCATTGGTGATACCTTCGACAACAGATGGCTCGTTACTTGTTTGTATGTGGTAGTGTATGTGTATTAATGATTTTTTCATTAACGATGATCACGATGAGACGATGAAAGCAAGAGATGTATTTGATAATCTCAGCAATTCATCGAAAAATTCCACAAGCTATCTCCCATGTTGGTAACACGTACTATATTAGAAGCGAGATACTGCGTATTTGTTTTTCAACGCAAACAAATTGAGAACAAGCGTAATTAGATATGCCTATTGACATAATATATGGTAGGCTTGCAAATATGTATAAACATTGGTGTAGGTAAATCTTGGACTACACTGATGATACTCGATAGTATGGCGGTAGCGGAAATACTAACGACTATGCATATTTTTATTATTTTACTGATAATCTATCGTAAACTATCTCTAGCTTCAGGCAGACAGATATCTTGAGTAAACTGGTATTCCTGAAAGTTCTCCATCATGGCCACAACAGTGTTTGTCGTCTCTTTCGAGTCCTAACTCTATGTGTCTGTGTTCATTTTGATATATTTAAAAAAATTGTGTAATTATACCTTTAGGTTTTTTGACATATAAAGCAAAATAAGCATTTTACCGTTGCTTCGTTCCTTCTACCTACATACTATTCCTCATTCCTTATCACTAGCAATCAAGATGAAAAAGCAAGGAACAATGTTGTAATGAACAAAGTTCGTGAAACTTATTTCTCTACTCCCAGTATCGCCATTCATTATGGCACACTGATGATGTTTTGTTTCATTAATTCATTAAATTATCTTGACAGCCAACAAGAAAACCAAGCAAGACGTTGAACTTAAAACGCGGTATACACAAATCTATAAAAATCTGATTTGAATTCCTTCTCTTCCCTTCGTGAATAACCTAAAAATAACCTCACATTATTAGCTTAGCGTATCCTTCTTTATTTCTACCATAACAAGACCCATAATCCTGTGGGTTTATGAGCTAAAGTGATTTCGTGCAGACTTTTTGCACTCTTTTGTTTTAAACCTGAAATAAGTGAGGAGTTCTCTCACACCGAAGCGTAACACAATATTGTAAAATGGTAATTTCTACCGCAAATGTTTTACTTTTATTGCTAATGAACGAAGATAGTTAGGTTGCTTGTGGTGAATTGATAAATTGTAGAATCTAAGGTTATAGTCAGGGTTTAGTCTGGAATTTTCTTTCAGTTTTACTTCTGAGAGTAGTTTTATTTCTCCTGTCACTAGTTTGAGACTGAGCACCTCTTAAAACGCTTTATGTAAAAAAACGCAAGAACCAACATTCTGCCTGGAAAAGCATAAAAGAGGCCACATCTGGCGAACCTTTTAAAGTTCTAATACCAGTACTTACTACTTATCACGTATTAAAGTCTTTCGTTACATTACAGTGTGATAGAAGGAACGCATAAACCCAATGGTCCAGAGAGTTGAAAGGGCTGTATATTTAGCCGTGCGTCATTCGTAGATTTGTTTAAGCCGGCTTGTATTACATGTTCATACATGCATATAGGTATCCACAATTCTACATGTATGGTATGGCACGTATAAATAATTTTACATTTGCGTCAGTGTTGGACTTGGAAGTACAAGTTGGGTATTAGTATTTAAACAGAACTTCACTTACAGTGAATTGCATGGGCTTTCAGTCCTCCTAGTGCTAACGTTCGAGTGTTAAAAAAACTACTACTTAAGAACTACTGAATGATTTGGCAAATGATCTATGTTTCTGTTCAAAAGATGTGTAATTAGAAGATCTATTTCAGATCGCTTTATAGCTCTATCTTCTTGGAGTATTTATAGAGTAGTCTGGGATAGTGATTTCTAATGTTCAGTGCCTTCCCAGTTCAGTCTCCCACACTCCCATTTGGCTCGTCTGTGGACTCTTGTGAGATCGGTTATGACAGCTAAATAACAAAAACAACTGGACTCAACAATGGTCTTATAAGGCACGAATATTCTCCTGAAAAGCCACTACCAACTTCTGATCATACTCGAATGTTATATACTTATTCATTCTATACTCAATGACATATGCCTCAAACCCACATTAGTTTCACAGAATAGAATATTCCTGCATAAAATCTAAAGTTACGTAAAGGTGCAACCAATTTTCAGTAGGGTGAAAACACCCGTTTCGACACAGCTGCGGGCTCAGACTTAACAGTAAACAAGACCGTCAAAATGACTAATCGCTAACTAAAAAATAAATTATGAGCGTGTAATATAAACAATGTGCTTAACGAAGCACAGCGGCCAGGGTAATTAGACCTCTCGGATAGGGAACCAGCTAATTAACTTTTTGGAGTTGAATATTTGCTTAAGCGTACTTAGCTCTACTTACAGAGTTTTACGGGCAGGATTATTATGTTTATACTTAGCGCTTGTATAAAGATCTAGTTTAGTCAGTCTAATTTTGATGGTTCATACTTAATTGTATTTATATATATTTTTTCGTAATTTAATTCTTTTCACTCGTATAGGTAGGTAACCTTTTAATTTCGTGTCTTTAATATGATGTCAATGAAAACCGTAGTTATTTTATTGCACAATCATTCTGATTTATTAAATTTCTAGTGAATACTTTGCAATCTAAACACGCGGTAGCGTGTAAGCCAATTTTCTAGCTAACAGAATTGGCGAGCAGCACCGTGTGTAATATTACACGAACCATTTGGAGCCACTTTTGACCACCTCATAACTCAAAAACCATTCAACATAAACCTGTCAAATTTGGCTCATTTATTAAGACTTGCGAAATACATACGTCTTCCAAATTTCATAAACACATCTCAAACGGTTATTTAGATATTAACGTCCAAAAATCGAGAAATTTAACACTGACTGACCTATAGATCAAAACTATATCCAACTTCCAGGTGACCTAGAAAGTTAAAATTTGGCATGCAAATAGGTAGTCGGGTGAATACAAAGGAATAAATCTGAAAGTAGTAAATTTTTATCATTTTATGATAACTTTTCAAAAAATTGATTCTATTAGGAACACTTACTTATAACGCCTAAAATTTATGAACAGCAATCAAAATTGATGACAGGTGGTCATTATGTGGAATATATAACGAGTGGAATACCACACCCTTCATTTTTTTAATCGAAACATACCAGTTTTAGTATAATTTTTTAATTATTTTTATTAGTTTAGAATTTAGTTGAAAGGCACTATTACAGTTCATGTATAAGGTAACAAAATTAATCAGTAACGTTATGAATAAGTACCTACTAATAATTTCTGTCCAAAAAGTAATGATATCCCATCAAAAACATGAATGTAAAGTAAAAGCCAATTTAAAAAAAAGAATTGAGATCTAAATGGGTGCCAAGTTCTGTGTAGAAAAGCCTAAAATTTTAGTCGCAAGAACATGTAATTCAAGCTTTACATTTGAATTGGCTAGTTTTCATTAGTTAGCAACCAACAAACCAAATTTTAGAAAAGTAACATAGGTCATTAACCTAACAGACTTAACAAAGATAATTATACAAATATAATATTACTAGCTGTTGCCCGCAGCTTCGCACGCGGAAATTATGCTTATCATATTATTTATTATCCCTTACAAAAGAAAATTTAAAAACAGGTTCATTTATATTGAAGTACTTATATTTAGGAATTTACATACTGAAACTTACGATACAATCACAGATTATTCCTCCGGGAGCGGGTTTGGAATAGTAAACAACATTAACTTTTTTTCTTTTCCCTCTCCCTCTCCATCTCCCTCTCTCCCCTTGTCCTCTTCCTCTCCCGCTCCCTGTCCCTTTTCCTCTCCCGCTCCCTGTCTCACTCCCCTCGCTCTCCCTCTTCCTGTCCCACTCCCTGTCCCTTTCCCGCTCGAGGTCCTTCTCCCACCACATATCCCTCTCCCTCTCCCTTTCCCGCTCGAGGTCTTTCTCCCACTTCATATCCCTCTCCCTCTTCCTCTATCGCTCCCAGTCCCTCTCCCGCCCACACCCGCGCCCTCTCCTGATTTCTGTTCCGCTCCCACTCCCTCTCCCGCTCCCTGTCCCTCTCTATCTCCCTCTTCCGCTCCTTCTCCCTCTCCTGCTCCCTGTCCATTCTTAACTTAAAAAATGACGAAGTTGCTTACTAAGTTCATTCCCCTAAGTTAACTCTTTAAGGGATGATTTTCCGAAAAAAAAAAAATTCTAAGTTTACTTTTGTTTATTCATATAAACTTACATAAAAAATTCATATATTTTATAACTCTAAAACTGGCGAAGTTGATTTGTATTGTTGTATATGTTGACTACCAACCCCTATTTTTAGGGGATGAATTTCGAGAAAACAGTGATACAGTTATTTTTTGTGTCTAACTATAAGCTTATATACAAATTTTCGCCCTTCGTACTTCAAAACTGACGAAGTGTCCATACTAACTTTTGCACTCTTAATTAACCCTTTAGGGGATGATTTTCCAAAAAAACATAATACTTACAAATTTTGTTTCTAGTCTGGAGCTAATAAGTAAATTTTCATGTTTTTAACTTCAAAAATGACGAAGTTGCCTACTAAGTTCAATTCAGTAAATTAACCCTTTAAGGGATGATTTTCCGAAAAACCGTGTTAAAATTAACTTTTGTTCACAGCTATAAACTTACATAAAAATTTTCATATTTATAAGTCTAAAACTGCAGACGAAGTTGATTTAAACGTAAATGGCTTCCTACCCCTATTTTTAGGGGATGAATTTCGAGAAAACAGTGATACAGTTATTTTTTGTGTCTAACTATAAGCTTATATACAAAATTTCACCCTTCTTACTTTAAAAATGACGAAGTTGAATACTAAATTAAATTCACTAAATTAACCCTTTAAGGGATGATTTTCCGAAAAAAATTGTTAAAGTTAACTTTTGTTTATTACTATAAACTTACATAAAAAATTTCATATTTATAACTCTAAAATTGGCGAAGTTGATTTGTATGTAGTTGACTACCAACCCCTATTTTTAGGGGATGAATTTCGAGAAAACAGTGATACAGTTATTTTTTGTGTCTAACTATAAGCTTATATACAAATTTTCGCCCTTCGTACTTCAAAACTGACGAAGTGTCCATACTAACTTTTGCACTCTTAATTAACCCTTTAGGGGATGATTTTCCAAAAAAACATAATACTTACAAATTTTGTTTCTAGTCTGGAGCTAATAAGTAAATTTTCATGTTTTTAACTTCAAAAATGACGAAGTTGCCTACTAAGTTCAATTCAGTAAATTAACCCTTTAAGGGATGATTTTCCGAAAAAATATATTAAAGTTAACTTTTGTTTATTACTATAAACCTACATAAAAATTTTCAAATTTATAAATCTAAAACTAAGAAAGTTGGTTTGTATGAAAGTGTCTTCTAACCCTTATTTGTACCCCTTAGGGGATGAATTTCCAAAAATCCGTTCTTAGTGGACGTCTCCTTAGCATAAACTATCTCCCTGCCAAATTTCATCATAATCGGTTCGGCAGTTTCTGAGATTTTTTGTTTAATCAGCGGTGTGTCGCTTTTCAATTTTATATATATATATAGAAGATAGCCTAGATAGGTACGTGAAAACTAACCAAGTCAAATGTGGAGCTTGAATTACATATTCTTGTGACTAAAATTTTAGGCTTTTCTACACAGAACTTGGCACCCATTTAGATCTCAATTCTTTTTTTTAAATTGGCTTTTACTTTACATTCATGTTTTTGATGGGATAAGTTATACTTAGTATCATAAAATATATTTTTGCAATATTAATAATAAGAATGTTAACTGCTTTAGTGATTGCGCATATAGAGAGAAACGATAAAAATCAATTCAATCAGATAAAAGAGATGTGTCATACTATTAGGGTATCACCCTTCTTTCCAAATATTTCCAGGATTTTAACGATTGAATATAGATTTATTTAATGATACAAGATTTAAAAATAATTACTGTTAGCTTATTAGAAATAATATTTGGAAAATAACAAGAAGCAAAAAATTTAGATTTGTTCACTTTTTTATTTTTCAAAGAGTCTTTTGTTAAAACAAATGCGGAAGCCAGAAAAAAGGAAGTCGAAACAGCTACGTAGTAAAAAAATGTACTTAACCTTTCAACTGGTTTACCGTATTTGAGATAAAACTAATTAGTTTAGACCTTGTCCAGAAGGGACGAATTCGCCGCGATTCTCTCGTGCGTATCACGCGCGACCGTTGCGTCCAGAAGGAGCCTGCCAACGCACGAAAATTTAGGCGCTCCATTTCCCTTGATACGTGCACCTCACTCTGTTGTTCGACTTGTTCGCGCGTTAACCTGGACGCAACAAGGCGCCTCTAGTATCTCGACTCGCGTTCAATACGCGCGAAAAACGCGCGAGTCGAGAGTCTGGCGTAGTGCACGCGATTTACGCGCGTATTTTGTATTCGCGCGATGCTTGTGGCCGCGATGTATTGGCGCCTAGTATCTGGCTACCGCGCGAATGAATTCGCGCGAAACGATTCGCGGCGAATTCGTCCCTTGTGGACAAGGTCTTAGTGTGACAGGTCACGTTAAAATGGACGATTTACCACCACGTGTTAAAATACTATGTGGGGGTACATTCGCTTGAACCATGAAAGATGAATTTTCGAACATTCCACGCCTCGTGCGTTGTTAGAAATTATTAATGAATATTTTCATATCTTTCAACAATGTTTTTTCATTCATTTTTTAAAGATTTTGTGTATGACTGTGCTTGAGAATTAATTTACAATGCAATCTTTTTCTGTCTTCCTTCGAGTTAATTGTTATTTTGGCCATTGCGTGGATTGCGCCAAAGATAATATTGATTAATATGGATTCCAAAAAACTAAACGTTTACAATCTTGTAACACAACAAGATAAGAAATCTAAATAATATTATTATTGTTAGTGTAAATAAACCATGCTTATTATTTACTGACGAATAATTAAGAGAAGAAAAACATGAATCAACATATTTGGCACCAGCAAAATTATTTCATCATTTTAAATTAATTTCGCATCAGCAGTACCTACATTATACTGCATAGTCATCTTTTTATGTTACAAGAAATTAGATTAATATGTTTCTATATCAGCAATATTGATTTAAGTGTTGTCAGCCGTTATTAACTTAATAAGCCTCTTGCGGGTCGACAGGTAATAACAGCAAGTGTTGCCAATCGTCAGCTTTATTGCCAATCGTAATAAATGGCAGTTTATGACAATCTTGACTATACTCAGCTGTTAAACACTAAACGATATCTAATATAGGTACTTTATTACGCTATTCCTAACACTAAGCTTAATACTATAATAAAATTTTAATAACTTCACGATTCACCCCTTTTATGTTTAAACGCGTAACATCTCTATATCAATATCGATATTTGACAATAAACACGCAATACAATTAAATAGATTTTTACGATTTTTCGGCCACGTTTGTAAAAATATGTATACTTCCTGTAAAAGAAAATATCTTGATGCATGTTAGATGTATAACGTTCCTTTAATCTGTCAATTGATAAATTGTTAAATGGGCTCTTTATTGCGGAAGCAATAGCTAGTAATAGTTCTATTTGGTCAACGTGTGTTGATGGAGTATTTGTCTCGCTTTAATCAATAACGAATATTGGCATTGACCTCGAGTAGACAATGTGAAGGTAGCATCTTTATTGGACTGAGTAATGACCAAATTTATATAGGCTAGGACTTCCTGAACTGAAAGAGACTTACATAATAATTAAGGCCATTGATTGAAGTGACGTGGTATTCAAACGCTGAACATTATGAATGTTAATAGAGTCAACATTCGTATTCTATGAGAAATAATTAGGCATACTTATGCTTATTATTGGTTTTCTCGAAAGTGTAGTTTTATGCAATCTTACTGTAAAAAAATACGAATTTACGATTCACTTCTTCAAGCAGCATTTTATGAGAAATAAATAAATAAATAAACGCTTACACACTCATACCCCCTCAGTAGGTTTTAACCTGTGTAAATGTTTACATGATATCCTGTTAGCCTAACACTACGACTCTATTTCTTTTCTTTGGACTGGACTAATAGTATCTGGTGGCTTAAATTCGTCCCCAGACAGTACTGCTAAATACTTTTTTAATGTACACCCAGTTGTACTAATATTTATTATTTATTTAACAACGAAATATTATAAGTTATCAGTGTTATCACTGTACCTTCGAAAGTTTTAAATCTCTAGAAAGTTGACTCTATCACCCAATAAACTAATTAACTCTGCATGTAATCTTGAGATGAGAATTACACGCTTCAACAGATAACACACGGCCGAAAAGACATGTTACTGGCACAATATTATAATATGTACTCACTGACAACAGAAGGGTAAGCTAAAACCCGTAAATAAAAAGATGTTATATTAAAATGTAGAGTTGTAATAACGAGTTGACGAAATATAAATTACAATTATTGTGAACATAATATGTATAAAAAATATTAATTTTATTTTATTAGATTAATTTATTATATTATAATAATACGGCTCGGTTATAAGCAATTATAAGCAAAAGTTTCTTAGCAGTTTCACGTGTTGTATCAAATTAACCTTGTGGTATGTCGAGGTAATGAGCAGTTGACGGGTTAACCATAACTTTTTATATTTGGAACACATGGGAAGGAAGTGGTTTATGGCGACAATGCGGGGGTTGAGTTACTTTTAGCGTAAAATTACGTGTTATATACTGAGAGTAAGAAAGACATTATCTTCGTACTACCTACAGGGATCTTTAATTAAAAATCGTATACATAGACATTACAAAAATTTAGTTTTCTAATGTATATACATAGGTACAGTAAATTTATCGCTATAGCCTTTTATGTTAACCAAGTTACTTAGCATCTCATTATAAAACAAAATCTGAGGTTAGCCGTTAGCACTAAGCCGAATATACCTACGTCAAAGAGATTTATAAAATACACAATACTTACTTACTTAGGGGCGCAAGGTCATTAGTGCATCAACACCACCCTAACTTGCTCGTTAGGCTGCCCTACCATTAGATTTCGTTTGAAGACTGCGTTGAATCATGGGAAGAGAATGCAGGCTGATTGACCGGGGTTGTTTGAATTAGGGTATTTTTGGGAATACTTTTTTATGGTATGAAAGCGCTTGTTGGCTTGTGTAGATCGTATGGGCAATATTAAGTCCTAATTGAGCTGGAACAAAATCTTCAATTTAGTTAGATTAATCAATTTTAAATAGAATAATCTTTTAAAGATGCGCACTAAATATTTAATATGTATAAGCGACTCATTTATTACAAATACAAATAATAATTGTAACAATAAATAATTTGTCACATCAACACTTCCACTTAAACAATGTCACAAACTAGCACCTAATTAAAACAAAAATGCTGACTTACCATAAACAATACTAGCAATAAACACCATACTGTTCCCACGTTTTCAACACCCATCTCTTTTACTCCTACAGGAAAACGGAACAGTCGTTGACAGCATCCCTGTCACACGTATGTATGTAGATTTTAAGCGACGTTCATTCGTAATAATTTAACTGGTTTATCAAGTGATCATGCGGGTACCAATGAGACTACTTAAAACCTCCGAAAACTTGATAAGCTCTATGGGAATGGGAATTTAAATTTGGAGTTTAAAAACTTTAAAAGGCACCTGTCAATGAATTTTGGAGGGAAAGTGGTTTGGCTACAAACATTCATAAGTATAGAGTAGTAGAAGTGTAGAGCGGTAGAGCCTGATTCCTAAGATTACAACAACCACAGAGTAAGATACTGACCAATATAAAAAATAATGAGCTTTTCTTTTTTACTTAACAGACGAGTACTACAGAAATTTATTACCCGATCTAACCCATAGAATTACTATTACTAGCGTATAGAAGGGACACCGCGAACATCGGGTTCGGGGGTGTGCATTGCAGCCGGCCGGCTGCATTTCATTCTGACACTCAGCTGTCACTCGGCTGCGCTCATTGCGGCCGCATGTCAAAATTGTTTACGAAAAAACTGAAAAAATGCCGTCGTGCATAATAAGAATGTGTCACAATTGCACGACAAAAAACAAAAAAGATAATGTTATCACTTTATCATCAGTAAGAAAACAAAATCTTAACTTAAATCAACTTAAACGAATTAAATTAAATTATTGAACAATGTTCCCGCCATTTTGAATGAAAAAATCATAAGGAGCGTTTGAACTTGGCAAGCCACTAGCGTGTTAATGGACTAAATAAGCTTGCCGACGCGACGCTTGTGACCAATTTAAAGTGTTGGATTTTTTGACACGAATCAATGGTAATTACGTTTGAAATCGTTTAAACGCTTTTGCACGTTAAATAAAGTTGGAGTAAGAGCTTGTAAAGATTTGGAGTCTGTGACTGCTTGTCTTGGTTCGGCAAGTGACATATACAAAGTTACTCTATGGCAAGTGTGCAAACGAGGCTTCTAGTTTGAAAAGAGAACGGAGGGCAAGCCGGCGGTGGAACACACATTTTGTTTGAGATAGCCTCTCTATGTATACTACCTCTATGATCTAACCATCTCAGTAATGAGGTTACTTCAAAAATACATAGGTAGGTATATGTTTCAAATTATAATCAACATCCAAAGAACAATTCCTTCTGTGAAGAAGATCGTATGAAACTTAAGGTAATAAGTTCTTTGCAAACTCACATCTTTCCTCGGAACAGTGACTGGTAGTCCAATAAATAACATTGGAATCAATGATGTTGTATGTATAGGGAGGTAGATATGCTGAGAGGGCGTTGAAATTAAGTCAGTAGAATGTAGTCAAGTGTAGCGATTTCATTGTAGACAGTTGATAGATGCTTCAGAGTGAGGCTGTCTGTAGTTGTCACAAAAATGCCGAGTTGTGTTTTGAGATTTTGCAAAAATCATTTCTCCAAATTCAATAAGAATGATGAAGTTACATACCATAGGTAAGTACATAAAACGTTATGTTTAATTTTGTTACTAATATATAATATTTCTTTTAAAATTGATTAAAATATTAAATGTATTAAGGCACATGCCATTCGTCATAGACTAATAAGGCAGAAGTGAAATCTAGGCATAAAAGTCAATTTATGACATTTCGCAAATTGAACCAAATGAAATCTTTTTATGTCTTCAACCCATTAATGGCCCACTACTGGGCACGGGTCTCTCCTCTTGAGGAGGCCTAGAGCATACTCCACCACGCTGCTCCAGTGCGGATTGGTGGAGGGGTTAGTGGCCAACCCGAGTGTCGGAAGTTTTCAAACCGCCCGAGGGCCTCCGACATGGCTTAACGACTGTTATCTTATGATAACAACTGGGAACGACGGCTTTACGTTACGAGCACGGAAACGCTCAAGAAATTTTTGCCACTAGCGGTCACCCATCCAACTACCGACTGCGCCCGCTGTTGCTTAACTTTGTCGATCACATAGGATCGATGCAAGCCGCCGGGCTATGAGCGCTTCGCCCTATGCAAACCCTAAGCTAATTTTATTATGATATCAAGTTTTAGATTGTTCGTAAAATAAAAAGGTTAAATATCCTTTTATCTTTCATTATTTTTAATTTTCCTAGATTTCCAAGTGATGAGCTTATGTGTAGTCGTTGGGTAAGCATTGTTCAAAAAGAACGCAGTGAAGCCAACTGGATGCCTACAAAAAATAGTACGATATGTTCTGTACATTTTAAAAAAGAAATAAGTATACCTATTACTACGAAAGGATACTCGCGTCTGAAAAAAAAATGCAGTGCCTGTGGTAGCATCGGTAAATAAAAGCCCATTTTTCAGTTTTAGTATCAGTGTGTTTGTGAGTAAATAACAAAAGTGTACGTTGTTCCTTTACTAATATTATCAATGTTTTTTTATATATTTATATATTGCCCATGGACATTAACGACACTAATGAATAACGAATACAATGACGCGCTGTCCTACGTGTTTTCTTCTTATCAAAATCAGACACAATTTCGTTTAAGTTATTGTATTTTTTACTTACTTTAAGTTTTTTGTTGTGTAATATAATTTCAAAATGTTAAATGACAATAATAATATTATGCCTAATATGTACTAACTATTTGTTTCATTCAGTGTCCCTTCTGCCTGACTACTCTATGTTATGCTTTGACAATTATGACATGTCATCGCGGATCGAAAACTGAACCTCGTAATGTATGGACATAACAAATCTATGGTAAAAATCTTTGATTGGAATACAATAAATGCAATAAAAATAAAGATATCCACCCCTACAGTCAATTAGTTAGATACGCCACCCTCTGTAGTTGTTTTGATAAGGGGTTGGTGTGTAGATGTAATAATATTTCGTATTTCGTTTTTGTGGTTTCATTTTCGTCAAATAATGTTCCGGAAGTTTTATTTGAGAGCTGAAGTATCAAAAGATGTTACTGACAGAAGTGACAGATACCGAAGGATATTTTAGTTTATTTTTAATTTAAACAAAATTTCATCTATAGGTAGTAATAATATTATAAAGAGGAAAGATTTGATTGTTTGTTTGTATTGAATATGCTCCGAAGTCCGAAACTACAGAACCGATTTGAAAAATTCTTTCACTGTTGGGAAGCTACACTATCCCCGGGTGACATAGGCCATATTATATTTTCAAAAAAAATTAGGGATCTTTAATAAAACTCTAATAATGTAACCCAAGGTGTAAAAAAATAAGAAAACCGAAGCAAAGTGAGGGTGGTTACTCGTTAAATACAAGGTGTATAAGGTCAAAATATTAGTAAAATAATCTCAATTGTTGTTTCTATCAAATACTTAATATATTTTAATGTCGTTCGTTTTAGTCTTAAGGAATAGGTAACCTCTTGAACCAAACTACTTACAAATGCCTCCTTCACAATTCAGCAACTGTTCAAGAGTAACCAGTGAAGGAGTTTTCGTAATACCTTCCACTTCATACATTATGTAGCTTAATATGCGTAGTAGCTAGTCATTTATGTCAGAACGTTTGATTGCAACATTTGAACATTTCTGACTGAGCACACTTTGAACTTGGGAACTTTTAAGAACAATATTTTTTAAAGGCGTACCAATAAAAACAATAGTGTGCTAAATTGTTTAAATATATTTATTTATTTCTTTTTCATTATGATTACGTTAGTAAAAAACCATTAACTTTACCAAACTATATCCAAAATATTACATAGTGTAATGGGGTTTGTATAGTAATTATATTTAAATTTTCTGAAAATATAAATATGCACAAAAATACACGAAGTAACATTGTGTGATGTTTTAAAAATATAGCAGATGGTCACATTTTTTTTAAACATTGTTTCCTCTCTGTCCTTAAATTAACTAACTGGTCTAACTAACAAATCAGCAGTAGTTCTCACTGTACATATTTACAGAGCAATGGGATCTCTTGACTTGGTGTTGACCTCGGCACAGTGAAGTACCAACACTGGTACTGGCACTGGCACGATGTCGAAGGTGTGGCTGTTTTGTTTATTTTCACTTTGCCAAGTAATTCATTGGACGGTAATAGAAAACAAAGTTTAGACTCGTGTTTTCTTAATATTGTAATATGTTTTGTTGAAATAGTAAGCAGGTTTGATTGTGTATTTAGAATAATAATATACAGTCGTGTAACGAAAATATGTAAGGACTAGTTTGCTAAGCCGTTTTTGATAGTCTAACCATAATGTCAATAGACTGTCTGTTAATGTTCCCAAAATTATATTTCAATTTAGTCTACCTACTACTACAACAATATAGATAAGTTTCACAGATAATTTGCATAGTCGGTTTTCTCGTACCTGTCATCTTAAAATTACCATTTTAGATTCTAATTCATTATAGAGAAAGGAACGAATTAACTTCTGATTCCAATTAAAATATTTAGACGGGTCAAAGTCGAAATTTTATTTAACAATCGAAACATTTATTTGGGTAAAGCAATTTAATGAATATAAATGTAATATATGCGGGGTGACGCGGATAGGGGTCGCAACAAGTCAATACAGTTCATTTGGAATTGCAAACCGCGCTATTATTAATTATTGCGTTACTACTGAAACTCGAAGCGATAGTAATTTTGTCATAGTCTGAGTTTTTAAAGTGTATATCGACGAATCGCAGACGAGTCATGATGGTAAGTGATTACAAAGAACAATGCCGAAAAATTATTTTTATTTTTTGTAGCGTCTTAAAACGTCAGTTATACCGAAGCAATTCAATATTTTTTTACGTATTTTAAAATTAATATCTGTACCCGTATTACCCAGGGTAAAATAATTTTATTAATAAGCGATGAATTGACTATAATAATAACAATGACGTCGAATTGTCCATTTTCATTCGGTAAAAATGTTACCATTTCATACTTTTCTACATTAATGGTAGAAAATATATTTTGATAGTCGTACATATTTTCTGATTTTAATTATTACATATTTTATAAAGTGAGTAATTTGGGCAATATTTAATAAATAAGTAACATTCTGCTTGAACTTTTTTATTTTTATATTTAAAAATATTTCTTTTCTTCATGTTCATGAAATTCTTATGTAATTTAATCTTTCAGTAGTAGTAAAATGGCAACTTTTGAATCATTTTTAAAATTGACGTTGTCGTTTAGTGATCACATCGTGACATTCGTGACATCGCATACTCTTCCGGCATCGTTGTTTTGTTGCGTACCAGGTACTCTATGCATAATACTTCTATGGTTATAAAATATTCAACATCAAAATACTTTGGTTCTGGGGTGTGTCTGCTGAAAATTCTTATATATCTAAGCTCAGAAATTAATGCTGTATTTTTTAAATTTTATTTTATTTTAAGACGCTTAAGTTGAAAATGAAATAAAACTATGTATGGCATTTTGGCATTGTTCTTTCCTGACCCATTTCCCGGGATAAAAAGTATCCTATGTAAATTCAGGTTAATATCTTATCCGTGTGCAAAGTTTATAAAGAGTAGAAAATAGTTGAAGACATGAGTGGATGAAGGGGATATGAATTATGATACAATATTTAAATGTGGAGAAAACGGACGTCAAAGTTTTGTTACTTATTTTTGAGATAAATATTTTTTCTTGTTATTTATTTACTAACTATATATATCAAATTGTAGTAATTATACACATCTACTAATATGCAGTGGAAAAATAAAATAAAAGTTTAAGAATATGTATTTATTAAAAAAAATATGTACATATCTCCTTCATTCACCGTTTAAATAAAGAGAAGTTGCATACTTAAATTAAAGATGAATGGGTTAACTGTGAGTTAACGACGACTTCTGCACCTGGCAACATATAACATCAGGACACTGAGGACCGACGATAAGGTAAAAGAGCTGGAAGAAGAGATAGACAAGTTAAACTGGAGTATTGTGGGTTTATCTGAAGTACGAAGACAGGGGGAAGACACGATAATACTCAAATCCGGAAACTTGTTCTATCACCGGGAGGGCGAACACCTGTCCCAAGGTTATGTCCGGTTTCTCGTTCACAAGTCCCTCATCAACAACATTCTGCAAGTTGGTAGCGTGTCGGCCAGGGTAGCGTACCTTACACTCAGAATATTCAAACGGTATTCGTTGAAGGTGGTACAGCAGGTATATGCGCCGACTTCGACACATTGACGATGAGGTTGAGGTTATTTATGAGGACATAAGCAGAGCCATACATACCTCTAAAGCTCACTTCAATGTTGTGATGGGGGACTTCAACGCGAGATTGGGCACGCAAAGCGGCGCCGAGATGAAAGTGGGTCCCTGCGGAATTGGACAACGGAATCACCGAGGACACTTGCTGGCCAACTTTTTGGTGAAGGAAGATCTCTTCATGATGAACTCCTTCTTCAGAAAGAAGCCACAACGCAAGTGGACTTGGATAAGTCCTGATAGTTCCACGAAAAGCGAGATAGACTTAATTCTGGCAGACAAACGGCACATATTTGATGATGTCTCTGTGATCAGCAGGTTCAAAACCGGAAGCGATCACCGTCTTGTAAGAGGCACATTAAATATCGACCTGAAGCTGGAACGGTCACGCCTGATGAAGTCTACGCTTCGCCCAACATCCGTCCAAATCCAGGGATCCAAAAACTTTCAACTTGAGCTGCAAAGTCGTTTTATGTGCCTAGGATCGTGCACGACAGTGAACGAGTTTAACACCAGGATGGTAACAACTGTCCACGAAGTAGGGTCGAAGTATTTCAAGACCCACCCAAGTAGTAGATCTCAGGTTCTCTCAGAACAAACTCTCGATCTTATGAAGGATCGACGAGAACTATGTGTGCAGTCTCCAACCTCTATGAGGGAATACCGACGGCTCAATGAACAGATCTCCAAGTGCAGGCGACGCGATTTGCGAAAACACAAAGCAAACCGTGTAAAAAACACAATTGAGCGAAACCAGGGCTCCAAAGTGTTCGCCAGGGATCTGTCTATTGGGCAAAGTCAGTTTACGAGGTTGAAGACCGAGTCCGGCACCATGGTTTCGTTGAAACCGAAACTTCTGAGAGAAATTACTACGGACGGTTGTATGCCTCCTCTCAAGCTCCACCTCCTCGCGAGGAAAGCGACAAGCGAGCTAAATTGACCCGACACTACACAGAGGATGTCCCAGTCGTCAGCCTGTATGAGATTAGAGAGGCTCTCAAACAGCTTAAAAACAACAAGGCACCGGGAGATGACGGAATCACAACCGAGCTATTAAGAGCTGGAGGTAAACCCCCTCTAGTGGCGCTCTAAAAACTGTTCGATTCCGTCACTAAGCGGAAACGACGTGGCATCAATAGCAATGGCGAATACGTCACACACCTCACACCCGTCACACCCATACCGGTTGTCGTTGATGGCGCTGCTCTCGAAGTTGTAGACGAATACATTTACCTAGGACAAGTGATCCAGATGGGTAAGTCCAACTTAGAGAAAGAAGTCACTCGTAGAATCCAACTCGGATGGGCTGCGTTCGGGAAACTGCGTCATATCTTGTCGTCCAAAACACTACCTCAGTGCCTGAAGTCGAAGGTGTTCGAGCAGTGTGTGTTGCCAGCGATGACATACGGATTCGAGTCATGGTGCCCTAATCCACGCTCAGAGTAGCGCAGCAGCCTATGGAGAGGGCTATTTTGCTCGCTATTTCTTTACGTGATCGCATTAGAAATGAGGAGATCCGTAGGCGAACAAAGGTAACCGACATAGCTCAAAGAATTAGCCGGCTGAAGTGGCAATGGGCTGGCCACATAGTTCGAAGGACCGATAACCCTTGGGGAAGAAAGTTACTTTTGTCTAAGATTTCGAGGTAAGGATTGTCGTACTTTAGGAAATCATAATTTAAAGTTGAAGGTTTTATAGCAGCGTCCACAAGTCTTTTAGCTCTTGAAATTATTGTAATAAAAAAAAATCAAAAACACTAGTTTTAATCAAATAAACAATAAACAAAACACTCGTGACATGCGTACGCGACCCATGATCCAGCACAATTGAACACGACGCGAAATGAAAGAAAGAGACAAGTACATCACATAACACCTTCATCCAGAACAACGCAACGCACCCGCGCGATTCCTTGCACTTATCTCGTTCATCCGCGCAAGAAAGACATAGATTTAAATAATTTTAAATTAAAGAACATGCCTAAGTGCCCATGTCACTTTCATTCAGTGTGATTATCATTTTATGTTGGTACATAACTCCTTCATCACTTGCTATTTCTAAAACTAAGCCTAAATGGCATTGTTTGAAGGTTTAATATGGTTTATAGGCACATAACACCTTCATCCAATGCAAAAAATCGTTTTTGAATAAAATGTTACATAACCCCTTCATCCACTCATGTCTTCAGTTATTAAAGAGCTACAAACATCCATTCATCTATCTTCACAAACTTTTACATTTATGATGTAAGTAGGTAGAGTAAGGGAACCTTTGACGTCAATATTAATGTGAACTAATTACTGTCATGTTCGTCCATGGTAAATTAATTGCACGAAAAATCTCACAAAAATTCGGTTACCAAATTCGATTTACTTGATAAAATTCCATACTATTAAGTAGTTAATGTAGTCCATAAAATCAGTCATTTTATAATAAAATCGAGCCATTTTATACCTTTCGGATATCATGGTTTTAAGATTACAAACATTATTTATGGCAACTATGGCAAGTAAAGTTCCATTTGCGCGTGAATTTTTAAACCTCTCGTTTTATGGTTGGATTTTATGTGCGCAATAAAAGTATTATCTATGAAATTTGTTGCATACATTTGAAGCTCACGTCAATATTTTTGTTCAGATAGTAGGTAGGAAAGAACGATAGTAAGTAGGCATGAAAGAATAATACGGAAGTATTTTTCCGATCTTAAATGCAAAACAAATACCATTATGTTTAAATTGTCTTCATTGCATCTGAGAGTACTAAAGTTTTGTTTATTTCCATTTTCATTCGTTAACAGAAAATCAATTTTATATTGTTTCAAAATCTTACTAAAGTGATTTTTTATTTAATTTCATCCAATTGCATATAAATTAAACTAAATATATGTAAAAGTTAATTTTATTTGTAGGATTTAAGCCGATTACAGCTAATTGTTATGTGTGGTGTTCACCGTATGTTACGTTACCACAATATGACAATCGGTTGCGTAGGGGTATTCAATGAAACTGTTAAGGTTGACAGTATTTAGGGTGTATACTGTATGGGGTCGTTTTATACTTCCATTACGGATAGGTAGGTACCTGTTACTGCATTACGTGTTTCGATGGGGTCTAAATTGTACTTCTTAGTTGTACGTAGATCCAAAAGGAACATTGAAGAGTCCTGAAAAAGTCCTTATTTACTTCATTATTATTTATTTTATTATTATTTATACTTACTTTATGTAATGTATTACCTTAACGTTGTTTATTTAAAAACAATTAATGTAGGTAGATACTCAAAAAACACGTACATTACGCTAACTTGAGAATTTGAGCATGAAGAAGTTTTAAAATGTTGAAAATACTTTATTAAACATAATTAAAGTAAAATATTGATCAAAACCACAGAAGACATACCAGTACATACTTATAAAAGTATAAAAACTAAGATTGTGTTTATTAAAACTTCCTGAGATTTTTTAAAGCTGACTGCAATACTCTCAGAAGCAAAAGTTCTCAAAGCTTGGAATAAATCACAGATTGTTAGATTAGAGGTAGGGAGAAACTTTAGGGCTGCAGTATGAATATAAAATAGTTTATTCATACCCAAAATTAAGACATTTCGGGTAGGTTCTAGTCAATTGGCAATATTACTCCAATGTCAACGTGTCATTGCTTGCATTGACCGAGGGTTCAAATGATGAAGTGGCTTTTAACATTTTGTAATGTTTTCAATTGATATTCAACCTTATTCCTTTGGTAGAGAATACAAAGTTGCTTATAATCACTTTTTAAAGCAATTTCGAACCTTAAATATACATTTATAAGGTTTAGAATCAATTGGTTGTCCAAAATAATTATTAATTTTGACAACCCCCAAATAAAAATACGTAAATGCAGTTATTACGTACGCAAAAGAAATAGGAATTGACCCGAATTTGTTTGTTTGGGGTGGAATTCTTATGGTTCGCTGCTCATTTTAGGATATTGGTGATTTACGCCACGCGACTATCATTAATATTGTGATGGCCTACTATATAATATCCACATACGTTCGTTCTTTTATGTATACTTTACACTTTAATACAACATAAGTAGGTACAGATTATCTTTTTTTGTGAGTTTGGTGTTTAAATATTTGAGAGAATTTTATAGGTACCTAATCGTAATAAAATAATATAAAAAACACCTATAAATAAATAACGAATAAATAACGCTTCACACTCATAGCCCCACACTAGGATTCCCTTTTTCGTGGGTGCCATGGATAACACACAACATAGACAAGGATATTATTTTAGTATTATTTATTTATCCGTTATTATACAACGGCCGTGACAACCGGTAGGTATACCTAAGTTTATTCATTCATTTAAGCATTCAAATTACAAACATTACATAATTATTATATGTATAATTTAAAAATTACACGTTTATTTGGTTGTATCTGAAATGCCCAAATGGTCCCGAACACAAATTTTGTGTGGTACTATAATAATTTTTAAAAACAATCTGTTACTCACAGGAAGTACCTACACCTCCATTTTGTTTAGCTCATTGCTGAAAGGGAGCTTTTAAAATTAGAATATTCGGTTGTACTAGCTTGTCACGTTTAAATAATTATAAAACTAATAATAATAATAAAAAAATATAAAAAAGTTTAAATATATTGAGGTTCCTACTGTGTGTACGATGTGACTTCACTCGTATAAAAAATACTGCTTACGATTTTTTTTTATTAGATAAGTATATTCATTCGTAATAGCAGAAGATACCTTCACATTGACACCGCATGAGCCACGGAATGCGGAATCAATCATTCAATATCATTCATTTGAATTGATTTGCGTTCGTTAAAATGCAACTGCAAATTGCTTGCGATATTTGCCAAGTCGTAAAGGAATTTATGCCTTTTTAATAGGGCTCTAAATCATTTGCAGTATTTGCATTTTTATGAATATTCAGTTTGACCTAGTTCAATTACGAATGCGCCAAAAATAAATGGAAAATATTTTCTTTTGCATTTTTTCCTAATTGCTTCTGAATAAGTGGATGGATTTTCTGAGTATTAGCACAGAAGAAATAATAGTACTTTTTATAATAAGTAGTATTAGGCGCTCCACCCACTGCACTGCGCCCCGTCGCGGTGCGCGGGATGGCAGATTTTACCATTGTATGCAATTATCTCAATTTATATAGAAATCACGCCTAGCACAACACACTGCCGACGCGGCACCGCGCGGGAAATTGCCCCGCGCGCAGTTGTGTTATCCGTCGCTCTGCGCACCGCGGCGGGACGCGTCTTCAGTGGGTGGAGCGCCTTAGTTGAATAGTGCAAAGTATGATCACGGTCAAATATTTATTTACGGAATTGGGATTTTACTCTATGTGCTACAAAATTACAAATTGAACCATATTGACCTAAAAATATTTCGAAATTTTGTGAACTTTTTATTAGGTATGGTTAATTTTTTATTGTTTTACGACATTTTAACAATCGTGGTAACGGCCAACTGTTATATTATCTTACCTAATCGATCAATGATGCTATAGAACATTTTCGTTTAATATATTCGTTTCGTATTTTAGTGCAAACTATAGATTTTACCAATGCAATTTTCAGCTAACAGGTGGTCTTTTGGCAATTCCATACAAAACCCGATTGTTACACGTATTCATGAACAATTAACAAATACGACGTGGTAACAAATTCGTAACGTTGTAAACGTAGCGTACCGCTAACACAATTACTGTGCTGAAACTGGAACGAACCATATTTGTACACTTAATTGTTGAAAGTTGTTGCCAAAGTTAGAAACTTCGGGTGTGTTTTAAATGGCGCGTACAATTTGTTTTTGAGGTTCCCATTTTTTAATAAGCACTGCGATGAAGTACGATGTTAAGAGGTGGGTCGGATGGCCGATATAAAAAAATAGGTAATTAATCACTTTCCGTATGATTATATTTGGGCAGAGTAACACCTTACACCTGTCTGTCACCGAATGATCTCAGCCCTACGTTACATGCGCTTATATAGAAAAAACGGCCAAGTGCGAGTCGGACTCGCCCATGAAGGGTTCCGTAGCAGCAAGTAGCATAATATAAAAGTTCTTGAAGTTCGTTGTAACTTTGATCGAGGGGGGACACATTTTACTACTTTGGAAGTGTCTCTCGCGCAAACTATTGAGTTTAGAAAAAAATGATATTAGAAACCTCAATATCATTTTTGAAGACCTATCCATAAATACTACACACGTGTGGGTTTTATGAAAAACATTTTTGAGTTTCAGTTCTATGCCTATGGGGAACCCCAAAAGTTGTTGTTTTTTTTCTATTTTTGTGTAAAAATCTTAACGTGGTTTACAGAATACATCTACTTAGCAAGTTTTAACAGTATAGTTCTTATAGTTTCGGAAAAAAGTGGCTGTGACATACGGACGGACGGACAGACAGACATGACGAATCTATAAGGGTTCCGTTTTTTGCCATTTGGCTACGGAACCCTAAAAATCAGAGTCAATACAGTGTCTCATTAAGACTTATTTGGTAGTGTTGCCAGTAGTTTGTAACAACTATTTTGTATTTGGTATGTTTTGATTTTAGATAATAAAAAAAAAGTTAAAACACCTACAGAAGCAGGACATTATAGAAATGAGCCTCATAGAAATAAGTCCCAAATATCCGATAAAACAATTTTTATTTTTATTTTATTTTTATATTTATTTTTATTTTTATAAAACAATTTTTATAAGCAAATGATGAGTCATTACCAAATTATGCAATCATTTGGAATTATTATAATAAATAATACCTACTATACTCGTAACAAGCATCATGTATAATATACTATTAACAATATTATGTAGTTAGTATATTATAGTAAGAAATAATACGTGATTTAATTTTTAACCTTATATTTTTTTCTTTATTTACAGGTAAATACAGATAACACAGAACATTCTAGCAGAATACAGGTATTATGGATAGAAAATGAGAGAAGGAGAGAAACAGAAAGAGCGAGAGGAAGGGAATCACCGAAATCGAAAAAAAAAACTCACTAAGGTTTGATCTTGGTTTATTGACAAGAGGTAGGTACCATATGCGTTTAGAATTTTATTTCCACCAAATTGTGCTTGTGATAGTAGATCAATTTTAAAAGCAATTAAAATGAATGTCATTCACATACACATCTAACTTTATTATACCTACCTACTTCTGCTGGATATGAATAGATTTGATTGGGCATTGTTAAATTAAGATAATGCTACACAGCATTTACAACTGCACTTTGTTTTGTTATTTAAAACACAATTTTACGATGACCATTAACAAAACGCTAACCATTATAAAAAAAGGAAGTAGTCAATATAATGTCCGTAAACAAACCTATTTATTTTCGAATTCCGTTCCAAATCGTACTCAAAATGGCGGACGCATTGAGCGCGCTTTTTGTAACGTCAAAAGATATATGGCCAACTTCCGACTTTTCGACACGCTTGCTTCAATTTAAGTTTCCTCGTAGCATTAACAAACTGCAGTTTTGCAACGATGTAAACAAGACACCTGGTGTGTATTGTTAGACGAAGCAAGAAATCTTGTGTAAGAATGGCACTTGAAAGTACGCTAGTAATAATAGTTCAATGCTTGAAAGGAAGGTTAATATAAAGATACTAACCTTACCAAAGGGCGGCAAAGGGTAACTAGACTTACCAAAGGGTCTAGTAAAAGATTTAATTTGACAAATAAAGCGTAACTTTACAAGAGGTAAAGCTTTGTTTTGATCCATAAAAACATCCTTACATTATCGACGCATAGTGTAATTAAGACATAAGCTTTGGCTTTATGTTAAATTGATCAATCTTAAAAATAACTGGAATGGAAACTTTTAAGGTAGAGTTGCGATCACAAAAGATTGTCGATGTCCACTAAAACCCATTAAAAACATGAGTTGCCGAAAAAAGGAAAGAAAACTCGCATGCTTCAAGTTTGCTGATTTTTTTATTAAAGATGTGACGTCAACATCCGGGAAAACTTTCCCTTTTCCAATTTGTAACAGATACGGAAAAAACATTGATACCTTCATAGAATTAGTACTACTAGCGTATAGAAGGGACACCGCGAACATCGGGTTCGTGGGTGTGCATTGCAGCCGGCCGGCTGCATTTCATTCTGTCACCCAGCTGTCACTCGGCTGCGCTCATTGCGGCCGCATGTCAAAATTGTTTACGAAAAAACTGAAAAAATGCCGTCGTGCGTAATAAGAATGTGTCACAATTGCACGACAAAAAACAAAAAAGATAATGTTATCACTTTATCATCAGTAAGAAAACAAAATCTTAACTTAAATCAACTAAAACGAATTTAATTAAATTATTGAGCAATGTTCCCGCCATTTTGAATGAAAAAATCATAAGGAGCGTTTGTACTTGGCAAGCCACTAGCGTGTTAATGGACTAAATAAGCTTGCCGACGCGACGCTTGTGACCAATTTAAAGTGTTGGATTTTTTGACACGAATCAATGGTAATTACGTTTGAAATCGTTTAAACGCTTTTGCACGTTAAATAAAGTTGGAGTAAGAGCTTGTAAAGATTTGGAGTCTGTGACTGCTTGTCTTGGTTCGGCAAGTGACATATACAAAGTTACTCTATGGCAAGTGTGCAAACGAGGCTTCTAGTTTGAAAAGAGAACGGAGGGCAAGCCGGCGGTGGAACACACATTTTGTTTGAGATAGCCTCTCTATGTATAGTATCTCAATGGATACCTTCAACATATTCATGAACTGAGGAAAGAATCCTAATTTCGGATACAACGACCGGTTCGATGACTGGCCACATTTCAATAATCGATTATAATATTATCCCGATTATTCACAATCCATCATTCTATTCTAGCGAGCTTGAATCGATGTCATATTGTTATGCTAAACATTCTTTGGTCAATATTGTAAAGACGTGGATAACTGTTTTTTTTTTTTTGATAAAAAAATTGAATTATCATTTTTTTATTTTTGATGTCTAAACGAGTGGAGGCTCCTTTTGCTAACTTAGTTCCTATCCGTGGATACCGGCGATACATTCTGATTCATTCGTTATACATATACTTATTGTATTTTGAATTTTTTTTAAATTTTAGAAATGTGCCATCACTAAAATAGGTCTAACGGTATTATTGTCATCAGTTGTTCTAATAATTTCGTAACTGACTCTATATAATCATTTCTCTACTTAGTTTGTCTGAGAAATGTGTCGCTAGTGTAATTATAATCACGGTGCATCAATGGGCCTTATATTATCATTCATATTTATTCAAATATTCACAGAGGTGTGAGACTAATAAGCTGTAATTGTACGTGTGTATGTAAATACATTTTGCATTCTACCCGCATTTCTTCCTACGAACACATCATTAAAACCATCACGCAGGCTTTAAGCGAAGTAGTACCGAGAATTTACGAGGACGCTTTTGAAGTATACTGTATAATAATATACAGTGTAGTGATGTATATGCAAAGCGTTCACAAATTCTGTTCTTAAGATCGGCTGGGATTGATAATGTGCATGTAGGTGCCCTAAGTTTCCTCTTGATTCCTCTTTGTACCGCAATTTTTAACCGACTTCAAAAAAGGCGTTACTTTATTTTTATATCAGTAAAGTAATTGTTGATTATCGGGCTTGGCACTGACTTGGGTCAAAACACATTTATTCGGCTTCATTCGGCTTTTGTCCATAGTAAACAACGATTTTGTATGGAGACGCGTACGCATCCTTTCGGCTTTTCGGCGCCGATTCCGCTTTCGCGGTAAACAAGTAGAAAACGACGACAAATGTGTTTTATCAGTCGAGTGCTATCCGCCGCGTTCAGCGCTCTGCCGTCCGTTAGGACTTTAGACCATATCCTTAACTACATAAGGTCTTAAATCAATTTGCCCAAAAACTCGACTTATTGCACTCTTCGTTAGGACGGCAGCGCTGTAGTGCCGCGTTCGGCGCGTTCGGCGCTGTACTGCCGCGTTCGGCCGCGTTCAGCGCTGTACGGCCGCGTACGACGCCGAACGCGGCGGAACAGCGCCGCGCTGTAGGTAGGTACATGGAAGATTTTTGACTCCTTGGCCTTGTCGACAGGTTGCGACCTTCATAGTTCCCGCACAATATAGGAATCTAACAGTAACGTAACTAGGGCCGATTCTCGAAAAACATGCCTACGGCCGCGCGGACAGTAGCCGCGCGCTAGGGCTGTCCGCCGACAGTATTTTAATTTTATCAAACGACTTGAGTTTCTTAGTAGTTTTGTATTTAAAAATGTTATATTTTCTATTTTAATAAATGCAATTCATCTATATCTATACAAATAAATAAAATTGGAGTGTCTGTTTGTAATATTAAAATAACCGCTTTTTACCAAGTGCATTTGGATATACATCCAAATGGTACATATACCAAAACAACATTTTTCACAATTTTTGTCTGTCTGTCTGTTTGTTCCGGCTAATCTCTGAAATGGTTGGACCGATTTTGACGGGACTTTCACTGGCAGATAGCTGATGTAACAAGGAGTAACTTAGGCTACTTTTATTAAAATCAATATTACCAGTATAATCCGTCGAGGGGCCCTACCACCAGCGAGCCGGATTTAGTCGCCTTTTACGACACCCATCTGGCGTGGGACTGGGGTTAGTATTCTAAGCCACCCCAATACGGCAAAAGTAATAATAATCAACCATTTGATTTTTTTAGCCCCTTATTTATAAGTCTAGGCATTTTACTCGGTGGACTTATGAAAAATAAACAATTTAGGTACCTACTTAATATTGCAATACGTACTAACTTGTTTTTATTTATTTATCCTACATGCACTGATCTCCTTCGGCAGGACCGAAGACCTTGAATATTAAAATTTGATTTCTTATTAATAATTACAATACAATAATAAAGTTGATATTAATCAATGACGCAATAAATTATACAATACCTACTTACCTACAAGTTACTTACCTACAATAATTATATATGTATATCTACCTACAAGTACGTATTACATATTATATTATATTGTATAGTATTATATATGCTATATAATACGTATTTGTAGGTACGTATATAAAAATAGTCTTACCTTTGGGAGTCTCTAGGTAATTTAAACAATGATATTCCTGGGTGACTTAATGTCGTATTATAACACCCAATTTCTGCCTTTTACTACACTTATTCCTATGTGCGTAGGTATGACGCGCGTTTCGACCGTTTGTATGAAGAGCGAATACTGTTAGATTCCTATATTGTGGTTCCCGTATAGATTATACGTACTAACGTCTTCGGACCAGGGTTGGATTTTGTACTATAATTATAGTATTTATTCTATAATTTCGCCCTTTGTACTATGTACTATCCACATCTAAGTATAGTACACTAAAATACTATAATTTTATTTGGTCCCGAATGTTTAGTTTTACGTCATAATATTATGAATATTTCGACAGTGCGTGTATCCGATCCGACCGAATTCTTCTTGCGTTTCCTGTCTCGATGTCCTCAGCAGTAGATTTCTTTTGTTCCTTTCCACTAAAAGTAACTAATGTCATTCCCTGATTCCTTCCATTCCATACGAAATTCAATCAAAGCGATAACAATCGCTTGCGATATTTATTAATTAATTTAATTTAATGTGTTAATTAACGTGTAAAAATTATTTTACGTATTAACGTTTATTTACGAAATTCTTCCTACTTCTTGACTTGAAAGTAAAAGTATTTTGACATTTCAACAAATTGGGGGGAGGGGGGTGCAAAAGCAGTTGATCTACCGATTTTTTGCTTGCAACACTGAGTGTAATTTTTTTATAAATACTATACTTTTAATTGTTTTGTACTATATTTTTGAACGTACTTAAATCCAACCCTGCTTCGGACGGACTTCGCAGCGTATTCAGCGCCGTACGCAGCCGTTCGCATTCTTACGACGCCGTACGTACCAAATCATTCGGCGAAACGCGAATGGTGCCGAATAAATGTGCGTTGACCCTTATATCATTTCAATAAAATTACTGTTTACAAACTCTCAACTTCAAAAAAGGAGGTACTTGATTTTTATATCGATAAAGTATTTGTTGTTTATCGGGCTTGGCAGTTGGCACCAACTTAAATCATTTAAAAAAATTACTGTTTACAAACTCTAGTTAAAGATATTATTATGCAATGGCAGTTATTGTTATACGTATAAACAAATATGTTTATTTTTATTTTTTTCTTTTAACGTTCCTTTGTTCGGTATTTGAATTATTTGTATGGTTCGTCTTGTGTAGAGAGTTAGAGACACAATCATTGGAATATTATTTCGAGTTGATCTCGGTGACATTTACAAATGATTCCATCTCGATACCCAGAACTTTCTATTCATCCTTGATTCTATAGAATAGTGTCACACTTGTTTAATCAGTCCACGACTAATAAGTATCTGTGTCACCTCATCACATCAGTTAATGAGTAAGGTGAAGTGGCAATGGACTAGCCGAACGATATTGTATGTATGACTGGCCACATAATTTGAAGGACCAACAGGAAAAAAAGGTCCTCGAAGCGCCCCTAAACCAGGTGAAATGACGTCCTGAAAAAGACAGCGGGTTTCCGCTGGATTCAGGAGGCTCAGCACCAGCTAGTGTGTTACAAGTTAGGAAATGTGTATGTCTAGCATCCATCCATCCATCAGTCTTTAGACTTCCACAAGTCTAAAGACTGATGGATGGAAGGATGGGACTTTGTGGAACGACATTACCTTCATTGCAGCAGAAAGCGCCTCTTTTCATGTTAATAGCTAACAAAGCAGACGTAGACAGACATGTGAATGTCCAAGTATTATATCTTCGTGTCAAGGCTTCATAATTAGACTAGCTTTCCAGGTGTTACTTATTATGTAAGTATTACAATGTTCGCTGGAAATAAACAAGATGTTTCCTGCCGCTCATCTACCGCACTTTTCAATCTGAACATGTCCTTAACAACTTGAATGGTTAGACGATGTTTTTGTTACGTGATGGCATGTCGAAGCAGAGACGTATCTACTTTAACTGACTTCAAAGAAGGAGGAGGTTATGATTTGATCTTATTATGGTTAGGTACTTAGATTATGAAACTTTTTTCTCGACGCTTAATGTGTATATTAAGCGTTTTTTTCTTAAGCGTTTTTTTCTTAAGCGGATTTTTTCTTATTCTGAAAGTATGAACAATAATTTTTGGGTTTTATATACTCTAAATTTTTGTGAAATAATCTTGAATTATGTATGCTTCATGAAATAAAGCGCGAGCGGATTGCATATTATGTATCTAGTAACAAAACGTAAATTTTTATAGTATCGTGCTAGATTTTCAGTTTCTACTGGTTTATAGCTGGTTTAAGAAGGCAGTAAAGTAATATATTATACAATCAAATTAATCACATCAACATAAAGGTTTATTAGAAACACTAATAAGACATTACTGTGCCGAAATCGCAGTTAACAAGGCGGCCTACTTTCTCCCGCTGGAGGTTAACTTAGGGTTACCATGGTATGGGCTAGTGTTGATTTATGGGACACAATATAAGTTCAAGTTCTTTCGTATAAAATTATAATCATCTCGCCAATTTTGTAAGAATTTATTTATGTATGAAAATTTGAGTTTAAAAGCTAGGACAGAATATCGCAAGGAATTATAATGACCCAGCATGTTTAATTAACTTTTAACGAATTTTTTTTTTAATTTTTAGTTCTTGGGTCAATAAATTAATTAATCTTTGGTCTGTAATATATGATATGACCGTTACTATTAATAGTTATCTTGCTCTAAATGAAGACAATATTAAGAATGAAATTCCTACAAACTCCCGATATTTCTCATATTGCCCACATATCCGGTCATGTCCCAAGTCCCAACACATGGTCACCCTGCGATTTAGGCAAATAGGATGGTATCCATAGCAACGGTTGCCGTCGGGACGGCGCCGCTGCATCGTGGGTGCAACCCCAATGATAAAGTCCTTCACGGTGGGATTAAAGATTACAACCCACTGACTTCTGACTTTAGTGAGAACGTCGAATTGTGTGGTAGATGCTCAATTTGTTCAGGGGATCAAAAATGACGTCGATGAATAGAGGGTTTTAGAGGACTTGCGAATAGTTTATTAATTTAGACTTTATATTGTAAAGTTTAGAGTATAGACCACCAGCATTGTGGCTGCTGATGTGATGGTCCAAGAATCTATCCTTGGCCAGGGGAAATACTTATAGGTACTTAAGGGTATATGAATCTAGGTAGTTGTTATAACAAAAAATATTTTTAAGAATTACTTTCAAAAGCGCCAAGGTAGAAGGTATGGCACGATTTATAACCGTATCTACCTAATAAAATGTGTAGGTAGTAGGTACTAAGATCACTTCATCTTGAACAGTATCATTTATAAAAGGGTTATAAAAAATGCATTAAGAGTTTATGATAATGCTACCTACTGGGCTATGCATTATGGTAATACCAAGTAATACGCACTAAGTCGTGAACGTGACTTAGTAATGACGCTGTGTTGATGAAACATCATGTTTCGATATCATAAGTCATAATTTTAAGATAAAAAAAATGTTTCATTATTTAGTTATAGTAACATAAACACATCGTTAAATGAAAATAGTGTTTGCAAAAATTCGTAGATCAAAGATTTTTTTTTACGACCGAATTTTACTAGTTGATGGGAAAATATTACAATATGTATTACAATTTATTACAACAAATATTACAATAAGCTAATGAAATTAATCAATTCGATAATAGGTAAATAATTATTGTACCCAGGGTTCTTGATTTTTAAATAGATATATAACACTTGACTATTTCTACTATTGTATGAAAAAATAAACGAAATAATGGATTTGGCGGGAAAACAATTTTTTAACGGAAACGACATAATTAAACCAGAATACAGTCATTTTGAAAAAAAAAACATTCGTCTCTAATTTATTATTAATCTGTATAAACTGTCGCGCGCGGGTAACTTGATTCCAAATTTGAAATAAGTAGATACTACAAGCGAATAGATCACCATGTCCATGATGTCACGTAATAAACATGGCGACATGGCGGACATCTGCCGCGCATTTGGCGATTTGTATCAATTTTATTACTATTACAATGTCTTCATTAGTCCGTTGGGGTGGGCTGTTAATTATTTTCTCTGTCAAAAATTGAATGTTTATGGCTTATTAATTTGTAGTTTATAAATACGATTTTGTACGTACACGAGTATAATTTCGTGTCAGTTCTTTTGTTTATGTTTTTATTTTTTATAAAATTCTGAAGCGATCAAGATTTAATAAGTAATTTTTAAAAGGATGGAAAAATAAAGAGTGGTTGGAGCGGCTTTGGCGAGGACTCGTGGCAATCATGTCATGGAGTCCGAATAAAGACAATAGACATGGGCCCCATTTTTATCATGTAGGTACCTATTAAAAGTTTGCTAAAGCATAGTGGGTCAAACTGCCGTCAAAGCCATTGAAGTATAATGTCATAGAATAGACATCTCGAACAAAATGTATGTCCCCGCCGGGAGGTTCTATTTTCAAAATTGAGCCCCTGTTCTCCTTTCAAAATCGAACGAATCCATTGGAAGTTGAAGCCGCGCAGCGTCAATTCATTGGAACATACATTGTGTTCGCCGTGTCTGTTCTATACGCTAGTAATAATACTTCAATGGTCAAAGCGTACTTTTGTAATATAAGTAAACAATACAGAGTAATGCAGTTTCCCATCTCATAACGTATAAAGTTACTGAAATGCGATACCAGAACCACTGACATATTGATCTGACCCATTGAGCTCCTAACGGAATTTGCGTGGCCATTGATCTAATTCTATGCTTGTTGACTGTTAACACTATTTAGATCTGTTATAATGTTGGAAACGGACATTTGAATGCAATTAATTAGTTCTATCTGGTTTACTTCTTACCAAATTATCATAATTTGTATTTTGTTAACCTTTTAACTCCGCATATCCTGGTTACGTGGTGATTGGATTGGCAGGCTTCACTTTCAGTAGTGCTGGTTTCCATTTTCGTCTCTTAAGCAGGAATAATAATGAATTACCCAGTTACTATTAGACACAGACTTTAAAAACTTTGGTGCACTTTTAAAACTTTCACATATAGGTAAGCACACAGTCGATAAAATTATTAAACTACTTAGTAGGTACAGATGAAAGAAATTAAAATAACAAAAGAAAAAATTAAAGTAAATTTTATTTTAATTTCCTTAAAATATAGTAGATAACCCATAACCTAGGTACTCAAAGGAGGGTAGCTTAAGTTTTCTAAAGGATATTATACAAAATATACTTGTATAATTTACACATTACACAGTAACTATAGTATTATATTGTACAATGTACCAGTACACAGCTGACCCATAGAGCTGTTGTAACGGTGTTTGAGTATCTAGTGAGCTAATTTATCGCTCAATGGCCTGTGAAATTCAATAGCAATTCGACTTTATATTGCAGATTGCAGTGGGCTGTGAAATCGTATTGTGCATGTATTAGGTACTATTATTCGTGAATAATGGAGGGAATTTAGTGTTGTAGAGTTAGAGTTAAACCACTTCTTGGCGCTATGGTGATACTGCAGTCAATGTTAGGTACATAACCTAATGTACTTATTTATAAGTACTATTATTTTTTCTGTGCCTAATGTATGACGAATAAAGTTACTTGGCGACATACAGACCATGTCAATTTTAATACAAATTGTTTAGCTACGTAGCCTACGTAACTCTAGGGATTTATTTAATTTAAATGAAATACATTTTAGTAATGTTTTTCTATTTCTTATTTCCAATCTACAGCCAATTTATAACAAGGTAAAGTCGCGACTTGTTAATTATTTATACGATGATCTCAGCCTCACGCATAAAATTTGGTAGGTATTTCACAAGAATGTTAATAAAATGTAAAAGTAAGTTTATTGTTTTACAACCATAGACAAGAACTCGTCGTTTTTATAAACCACCTGCGGCGGGCGTTTTGAGTCAAACCGTAAAATATGTAGTTTTTGTTACAGATAACGAAATACCTTTGTTTTCGATATCTCATAACATATTGCCGATGTCAACCCGTTGTCGGAATGATTTACACTAAGGTAAGAATAAAAAATATTTGGAACAAATAAAACATATTTTAATACCAAAATAATAGGGTTTTTCTGAACCACCGAAAGATACGTTTAAGGCGCCAATAACCTCTAACTGGAACCTCTATTTTCAGTATACAGCTGGACACTTTTCCTCCATATGACATGGCTCTCCTTAGCTCTATACTCCATGGTATAAATATGAAAAATAATAATTTAGGGTTCGTATTAGCTCCGCCCAGTTGCTCAAGGTTATTGGCTCACAAGCGCCTTAAGAAGTTAAGTTCTTTTGAAGCCTGGCATAGCCCGGCAGCTTGTCGATCCGATCGACCGATTGAAGCAACAGCGGGCGCGGTCGGTAGTTGGAAGGGTTACCGCTAGTGACAATGTCTTCAGCGCTTCTGTGCTTCCGTGAAGGGCACATAAAGCCTTCGGTCTCTGTTGTTATTGTAAGATAACGGTCGTCAAGCCACTTCGGAGTCCGGGTGACGTGAAAACTTCAACACTTGGGATAGCCACTAACCCCCAACATTTGGTATAGCTATTAACCCCTCCACCAATCTGCACTGGAATCTGCAAGGAAATGTCAACCTGAGAAAGCCATCAAACTTTACAACCATTTAAAGAAACAATTCGTACTCAAACGCGAAATAAATATATTGTAATTTTGCATAAAAGGTTGACAAAGCCATCAACTCTACAACCATTTAAAGAAACAATTCGTACTCAAACGCAAAATAAATATCTTGTAATTTTGCATAAAAATTAAAGGACTTTACAGCACAAACATAAAGCATAAATTTGTTAGATTTAACACAAAATCCTGAGCTTTATAAAATGGTTTCACGAGAGAGTATTGTTTCGACAAAAACAGAACCAAACAGTGAAGTTTGCCCATTGTATGTAATTTTTCTTATCTTTTCGACAAAAGAAACCGCTGGTTTTTGTGTGATTTGATCTTTTTTTGTTCACATTCCGCTTCGTTACCTGAAAAAGGCTTCGGGTTTTTTATCCATAATTGCTACTAAGTGGTAAAGATGAAAATCGCCCAAAATTCTATCTTTGTATTTTATAACCACTTCCGACTTGATGAAGGCGCCATTTTTATCTTCTTAATATATTTAGGAGTCCATCGCGCAACTTATATAATAAATAATATAGGTATAAGTTACGTGTCACGTTGTTTGTCCGCGATGGACTCCTAAACTACTGAACCGATTTCAATCAAATTTGCACACCGTGTGCAGTTTGATCCAACTTGAAAGATAGGATAGCTTACATCTCAAAATAAAAAAAAACTTGACAGAACGAAGTCTGTCCGGGCGGCTAGTTGTTCTATAAATTAATATGTGATGCGACACATCGCAAGAAAAAAAAATAATGTATAATGTTTGTATGTATGTATTTTTAATAGAATTATGATTATTTGTAGTATACATTTTTCTTTAATTACAGCCACTTGCAGCTATAGCCAATTTTCTATTTAAATAATGGTTAGGTACGGATGTTAATCTAGTCCCTGAGATGTGCAGTAGGTCTAGACAAGATCTATGGACTAAATACCTAAGAACCTGAAATCACGCGTCCATCAGTCGCATGATTACCGCCCAGAGAGATCGATTTTGAATAATTTTCTCAGCAGGCAGTACCAACCTGGGTGCAATAGTAAAAAAATAAAAGGAATAAAATCCTCGAAAAGCCATTACATTTGAGTAACGCGAGCAGATTGTAAATCTCAACAAAAGATGTCTTTAAAGGTGAGCTGCATTGCAATGGGCATTCGAACAATGACGTACAGTGCATGTAGTTGGAGTAGGGAGACCAAATATTTTGATAATGAAGATAATGTTAAACTGAAAAACTGACAGATATTAAAAGTACAGAAAAATTTTTGATGTGCAAAATATTTGCAGGAAAAAACCGTCAAGGTAAAATAGTATTTTAATTTCAATAATAATTAGATTTCCTGTTCGCATGTTTATTTTTAATTAAAATAATTAATTAGTTTATGATTTAGGTATAAAAAGTTCTATGCTAATTACTTCAAATTACAAATAGTTGCTAATAAAATTTCTGAAACTTCGTTAAAGGACCACTACTGACTTAGGTTCTCTCCTATTGGTCTCCTAGAGCTTACTATACAACGCTGCTCTAGTGCGGATTACTGGAGGTTGGATCGTATATTATTGTAATATAAAACAAACAACAAAACAGGCCTCTTACTCCTGACAACACAAACATCGGAGACAAGACTGTAAACAAGGGAAGGGCCGACGACCTCTGTCCCTGAAGGGAATTCTGAAGAATTCGGCTAAAAATCTATAATAGTACTTGAATGTACATCACCATAATATACCTAAATACCTAAGGGAGATTTTTTAATGCGTAATAGAAAAAATATAGCAACTACATTTTTATGCAAATGTATAGTTAGAAAACGTATTTTGTAAAATGGAAGCCTTAAAGCAAATAAAACAGTCTGCGATTGTAAAGGCTTTCGATCTAAAGTTTCTTAATTAAGTAAAAAACGATTAGAAAATAATAGATATTATTACTTGGTTTTTGATGTGTTGCGGGAAGCACAACGTAGGCAATATTCAAACGAAGTAATTATTAATAATATAATAAATCATCTCAAGAATAAATATTGATCCGTCACTTAAGCTTGACTCGATCGGCAATCAGTTTTAGTTAGAGTTGACGTAAAAATATTATATAGGTAATATATTATATACACTGGGTACTTAATTTAATTACAAAGTATTTTATGCTGCCAGTTCTTCTAAATTAGGTTGTCTTTAAAATTAATTAAATTAAAATATCTCCACAGATTCGTTATTTCCAACAGTTATGAAAACGTAAATCAGTAAGTTGATGTTAAACATTGTATTAGCAACAGCACATCATAAAAACACAAAAAGATAAGATACTACAGAAATAGGTGTGATGCAAATGCTTATAATTAATTTTCAAAGTAACTTTATTCTTTTAATGTTCATAACTGCAATATTTCAGGGACTTCAAAAGGGTTTATGTAGAGAGTGGAGAATGAGTTACATATTAAGTTGTTTCATAATACATTGTTGACCCATTTCCGTATTTGAATTACAGTTTTTCATGGCGCTAATGACTGGAGTTTGCGTTAAATTGAGGCGCGTGTTGTGAACAAGTTTTTTATTGAAGTAATAAAGTGGTGGTACATGTTTTGTGAATATCCCAGGTGTTTTAAGAGGATTTTTTCACTAATTTAATCAAAGTCATATGTTTTTGAAAAGTTTTAGATTAAATACTTACAAACTTACTTGTTGGCGAGGCCATTAATCTCCAGTGAAGGTCCAGGGATGGACCTCTTTATTCTACAACGCTTTTCCGATCCAGAACGCTTGTCGAATGCAGAGGCTGACATATAAGAAATATCATAAAGATAAAAATTAAATATTAGTTTAAGGAAATGTCAATAATGGAGAACAGCAAGGCTATTCTGTTTTGTAACTTGACAGCGGAGTTTCAAAATTGAAGTTCAAGTGCGAGACTCACTTCACTTCGCAAGTGCGTACTAGATGATTAGAAAAAAATGGCATGTCAATATGATGCAAGTTCGCTTTTGTTTTGTAACTTGACAGCGGAATCCACGATGAGTTTCAAAATTGAAGTTAGAGTTCGAGACTCCCTTCACTTCGCAAGTGCGTACCAGATGATTAAAGAATCACATATCAAGATCTCGGACTCGAACTTCAATTTTGAAACTCATCGCGGATTTTGGCTGTCGAATTACAAAACAGAATAGCCTTGCAGATGATGATTGATCACGTAGTGTTGAAGTACTTTGGAATATTGATTTGAACGTAAGGAGAACTAGAAAATCATGGTGCAAAGTAAAAGGAATTATTGAATAACCAATTCCATAGAAGGATCTTAAGGTCTTAAGGATCTTAATATCTTAAGGTCTTAAGGATCTTAAGGATCTTAATATCTTAAGGTCTTAAGGATCTTAAGATCTTAAGGTATCTTAAGGTCAAAAACGCATAAAGTCTTAGAATAATAACGCCTAGAAGTAGCGTCTGAAACAAAACATAAGCGTAAACGCGTGCCATTTCATTATCCTTGTGTGCGTAAGCTGTATGTATCTACGCTCTTCTAACGCACACAAATATATGGCTCCAGTGTTACCATCATCGGGCGTTTACCCACAAAAAATGGGAAAACGTGCTGCTTTGTTATGCGATGATTTGTCATGTGTTTGATATGATCTTTAAATACTTAACATGAATATGATTATATTCATAAATATATTACATGTTTTTAAAATAACAGCAAATTTATCAACCATTAATCTAATGATGAATGCCGCCGTTAATGCGTTTAAATTTAAATGCCTGTATGATTGTGTAAATTCACATTATGACGCATCTTCTGTGAGAAACATTTTCGAGAAACATTTATACAAAACGTTATCAAACCAAAAAAATCATAGACAAATGTTATGCAAAACATATTTGTGTAGATGTTTGTATTTTTTCGCGAAAATTAGTTGCCTCCTGCAACGCAAAACTATAATCTGATTAAAAAAATTATGACAACTACTATAAAAACCTGTTTGATATCAAATGATATAGGAAGTATCGGTGAATAAGGATTTCAATAATAAAAAAAAAACGTTTAACATATTGAAATTTAGTATTTATTTAACCATTCTTAAATTAAAGCAATACATTCCCATTTAAAAGCCCTGTAATTGTATCTGTTTCTTAAAAAGTTTTCGCTTTGTCTCAACATCTCTCATAATATATATGTACCTATAAGTTGACATCGCTGACAATATAGTTTTAGAATTAACCTCTAGGAAGTCTAGGATATAGCTACCTGAATTTTACCTTTTCATTGTACCTAAACATCAACTTAACGGCGGAGCCGGAGGCCGCTTCATCCTCAAGCAGTTAGCTTGACATGAGCTAATGCATTTTAGATATCTAGGACCTTAGGTACCTTTGCTGACACAGCACCACGTCGTATTTTTCGCAAACCTTTTTTCGTTGTGTACATATCCTTTTTGTGAAAATGCATTAAACAGATCTTTGTAGGTATTTTTAGTAGGATTATACTTAGGTACCAACTTTCTTTAAACTCAACATTATGAACCAACTAAAAACATTGTGTGCATTTTTTCCCCCACAACTAGCAACACTGTGTAGTGATAGGTTATTGTGTTTCAAATTATTTGTTTTTAGTCGATTTACGTACAGAAAATCTATAAAATGTAAGTATTTACCTATGAAATGAAATTTGATCACTTTTATTTTGTTTGTCTGATGTGCTAGAACACTTCTTTATAGTGCAGACAGTCATTTTGAATTATTTTTCGCGAGCTGTGTTCGACTTAACGTGACGATGAGCACTGACAGCTCGCGGAACAAACTTAGCCAGATATGGCTAAGTTTTAGTTGCGCGTTTTTCGTGCTCGCAATAGGTTTCTAGGCGTTATTATTCTAAGCATAAAGTCAAACACGTATACCCCTTCTGCTACATGTTTATTTTTTTATACCAATTTCAGTTTATATGTGTGTTCAGTTAGTGTGTCCCGTAAATAACCGTGGCAATGGTCACCCCAACCACCCCTACAAAGGCACGCTTCGTTGAAAGATGTACAATCATTTTTCAAAAGGCACTCCCGCAGGTGATGCACGGGCAGACACGCGCCTCTTTATTATTATTAGCATATTTAGTACACAATGATGAGCCGAAAATATGTTAATATGTACCTTGAGCTCTGGGAGTAGAGTTTATTCTAAGTTGATTGCAGAAATGTAATTCATTGGTATTTTGACTGCGATATTTACGTTTTTTTTTACTGATGATGTTTTTGGACAGTGTTATAATTATTACAAAGCAATTATTAAATAACATAACATCATTTTATTAGCTGTTCATTGATGTCGCAGTATAAATATACCTACAATGTAACCTTTTTAAAACAAAAATGCGGAAACTATTGAATCAGCCTGACTTTGCAAGAAATTAAAATTTTATATATAATTTGATACATAACTAGTTTACTACTACGTTTAAATGTAATTTAATTCCCTTAATAAAAAGGGGTATTGGGTATTTGTAGTAGGTATATTAGTTCATTGGTATTTGTCTATTTATATTTTTTCTATTCCACTACTTTAGTGAGCTTAGGTTAAGATAGGTAAGTGTTCGTTCTATTAGGTCTTATTAGGTTATGCAAATATCAAATGCATCGGATGTGTGTACTCATTGCAACTATTCTACTCAGGATAATGCGCTATTCATATACTCCTGTAGTGAATTGTTGATCGATAATGGATATTATCGAAATGCATGGAACCAGCGATCCGAATCCTCTGTAATGGATGCAAATTACGAATTATTATTCGGACCATCAGATGGTAGGACTGTCGTGTATGTACATAAAAGTTATATATTTTTGTAGCAGCTAATTTCAGTTTCACCTGGTTTTAATTTTAAGTCGTCTTTAGTCATGATATCAATGCAATCAATGAAGATTCTATAATATTTGTATTTAGGAGGTAAACGATGATAGACGTTATATACATATATATTATTATAACGTCAATTCAAACAATTTTATAACTATAGGCAGGTACTTTTTGCAGTAGTTAGTAATTTACTACTTAGTTTTTAATGGTTTATCGTTTGAAAACAGTACCTAATTATTATGAAGATGACATAAATGACAAATGATTAGGTCTCCCCGTGCACTTTGACGTTATCGAATTCTTCATCGGTAACAAAATGGACATCCCTACTTCCCCTGGTACGACCGACCAGCATGTTTAACCCTACAACTGCTGTACGTGAATTATTACGCCCGGACAAAACGACATATTAGAATAGATTAGAATACTAATGCACATTACCTATCAACACCGAATACCATCTGCTGTTACTAATTTGACTAAATTAATTATGACCCTGTATTTAAATAACTGCATTGTTATTTATTCCTTTTTCTAGGGCACGTGGTATAACCATATTATAATTACGATCCAATCTTAAAGGCTAATAACTAAGCCTAAAATACCTAATTTACTTCTAACGACTTTTTGTGTGAATAGCAGACAAACTGTCTGATGGTGAATGTAGTGACTGTCACTCATGACATCAGAGGGTCGAGCACGAATATTTGCGAGAAAGTATTCGTATGGTTAACGTAAGCAATTTGTCAAATTTGTATGGCATTTTAGTACCATTTACGCACGATAGGGGCGCTTTTGAAAAAATGCCATACAAATTGCTTACGTTAACCATACGAATACTTTCTCGCAAATATTCGTGCTCGAGCTACAGAACACCAAATGCAAAACCGATGCGTTGCTGGCTTAGAAGAAGAGAGAAGAAAGTAGTGATTCATCAAAACCTAGTAGTAACTAAGACGATGAGATTTTAGCAGATAAATCTTTATTCTCGGACAGTGGTATTTACAATTTTTTTATAATATCCATGCCACCCAATATACAGTAATCTCAGTACGATGTGAGCGTTTATCATAATTCTGTTGTGGATTGCGTTTAAACAAAACAAAAAAAAAAGATTATTTAAGCCAATCAATCACAGATGAAAAATTACAACATCACTTTCATTTTTCTCAACACACAGTCCCTTAGATAAAGCAAGCAACACATTTGTCTGTAATATTTTATTATTACGTATATCTTGTCCGCTCTCACGTGAGTAATGCCAGGGTTAATGTATGGCTACAGCCCACTCTGTGTAATCAATTCGAAACATTTTTCAAAACACTGTAGTGTTGATAAAAATGACAGAATAAAATACCATTGGAGTTACAAACCTGTAAGACAAAGAAAGTATGTATTTCTTTGTGAGAATGTGACGTCATTGTTCCTTGACAAACGTTTCGTATATACCTAAGTGTAGAATAAAAATTACAAGTTTTATGTTTCTATGCTGCCAAAACTAATGTGAGCAAAAATGATATATGTTTGCAATATTGGAAAATTCAAAATAAAAATCAGGAACTGAGTTATTTTTCTATTATCTGCCAGCACTTTCATTCATTCAAAACTTTTATTCATAAGCTCAACAGAAACTTTTTTACCCATATCATCTTCCCAATTGTATCTTTTTTTTTGGCCTGCCTCTTCCTGTATATCATATTATATTCATTTTTAATCGTAACATGAGATACGTTTCTCATAACATTTCCGTGATAGTTTTTTTTCTTACATTACTCTTTACTGTATACGGTCTGCGCGATTCAAATCAAAAATTCTAGAAACCGACTGCATACGCACCAAAAGTCTTCGTCACGTTGTCGAGACGAGACACAATACGACAATTCGTCTTGATCCGTCAGATATCAACGTGTGTTATTGTTACTCTGTATTGGTGTTGAACTCTGTTTGTGTGCAGTTCTAGGAATGTCCAGGTAGCAGGCTGATGGTCAAGAATGTCCAATCTCAATAATAATAACGGACTTTTCATGTTTTTGCCTAACCGGCGACGTGGCTCGTTATCGGCGTTTTGCATGTAGATTTCACGGAAATTCGATCTAAAGGTGACAATTTATAAAATAATTAAAATCATTGTAGGATTTTCGAATTTTATGTGCACAGGCGGCATGGATATTATATCATTAATAAGACATCAAATAGTATAAAAATTAATATATCAAACTGTCATCAACTTAACAAACATACCAAGACTCAACTGCAATCATTTACCATGTTTTCCTCGTGGTCCTATGTAAATTACTATGTAAAGTGGTCCTATGTAAAGTCCTATATAAACTTTTTGACCCGGAATCGAACCTGAAACTCTTCGCTTGGTAAGCAGAATTATCCTAAGAGTTCGTTCTTCATTAAACACAAGTATAAGGCTGAGAAACGTCTGATAAATTTATAAATTATCACTCTTTATAATTAGTATAGATAAGTAATAGCAAAACTTATAAATAAATAAATGAAATCCAAAGGCCAGTTTAAACAGTCCTTACAAAAGAGTTTGTGGTAATAAAACGTATAGCGAACGATATCGAACGATAAAGCCATGAGCCAGGGGCGGTCGGCACGAGCGGTTCAAAAGAATAATTTCATCTAACCTTTCTCGTACCCTTTAATTAGGGCTGATACCGCTAGAGAATCACCTCCAAATGACGGCAATAATACAAGAATCATCGTTTTAATTTTACCTTTTTCATTGAATAAATAATGACAAAGTATTTTTTTGTGTAATCAATATTAAGTTGTCTTGGATTCGTTTTACTGATTCCATAATAATATAGTGTCACCTAACTTTCAATACAAAATATTTGGCTATTGGCTAGGGATGTCTTCATGAAATCCTTATGAGAGATGGCTCTTAAAGCCATTGAAGTAAATGAAAGATACTTATCTTTTTGCTACTGATATACCTAATGATTTCTTTAGCTACATAACCCTTTGTTATATTGAATCGTATAATTATATCATCGCTATAATTTACTTCTAAGAAATAAGCGATCACTATAACAAAGGTGTTACTGATGGCCTTATTAACAAGATAACAAGAGAGTTATAACGTGCGAAACAAATACTAATTGATAATGAAATGCCTTATGAGAATGATAAGCCCTCAGGAATTATTTAATAGGTGCCTAGTACTTAAAGGGTACTTTCTTTTTCACAGTCGATACACTCTTGTCAGAATGATAGGGTATAAAGTACTTTTTTCTGGAATAGGGTACCCTAGTGATAAATAGAGTATGTACCGAAAACTTAAGTATCGGCGTTGAGAATTTTTTTTGCAAAAAACGTGACGTTCTTATTTCAAATATTTTTAATAAGGTAATTAATGGTTATTAAGTTTTATAATAAGTTTAAATGGATGGTAGACATCAACTTTTAATTTTACTAGGTAGGTTTATTTTTAGTACTTCATGTGCAAAATAATACCATAATAATAATGTGTAATATTATTATTATACAACCTTGCTTCATTTGCCTTTTGCTCACATTTGCTTCTACTGCGGGAGTATGAGTGTGCGTTTAATATTGTTATTATTGTCAATGAAATAAATAAATCTTGTTAATGGTATGAATAATTTGCATAATAATATGATTAACAATTTTATCACTAAATTGTTTGACTATGATAATTTTTATTACAGAACCTGCAAGATTTTTAATGCAAGTAGATACTTAAATATTCACATTGTAGACTGTACGTATATATTAAACATTATTAATATACTTCTTTGCTGTTGGATATGAACTGGCGCCAGTAACTGTTTACATTTTAGTTTGTATTATCAAGGTTACTTTAAAGGTTAAATATTTAATATTATTATTCTTTTATTTCTTTTGCAGGTAATCATCATTACTAATGAGTAGGTACTATGACGGTGAGACATGGTGTTTGGGTTAACGGTGGAAATGTAAGTAGGTAATATAAAAATGTTAATTAATATGAAGATGCACAAAGACATTCTCTGTCTGTAATCTTTATTAAAATGTTACCGCTTCGTAATCACGGAACACAAGCGTCTTTTGGTGAATATGTCCATGTCCATGTTATTGACTTTTTAAAAGATATCTGTAGCATTAGTTATCTGTCAATGCCAAATTTAATGGTTGTTCTTGTTTTGTTTGACATGAGTATTACAAAAAAATGCCTTTAGTCTACCACGAGCCGACCACGAGTACCTAACTGCCCTCGCTTTGCTTCGGTTTTCTTATTTTTTACACCTTTGGTTACTTTATTGGAGTTTTATTAAGGATCCCTAATTTTTTTGAAAATATAATGTAGCCTATGTTACTCGGAGATAGTGTAGCTTCCCAGCAGTGAAAGAATTTTTAAAATCGGTTCAGTAGTTTCGGAGCCTATTCAATGCAAACAATCAAATCTTTCCTCTTAATAATATTAGTACCTATAGATAAATAATTTAAATAGAATAATGGGAATATGGGTTGTTATTATAAAACTCTTTTTATTATTAAATTTTTTTGTGAAATAAAGTAGATTTATTAATCGAAAATCGACTCATGAAAAAGCCATGCTCAACAGTTTTTCCGTGAAAAGCTGAAAAGCGACAGAGATACACGATACCCGATCTCTGACGAGAACAAACATGTAGAATCACTTTCTCGTAAACAAAGACTGTAGAACCGGTGTCACAGGTGTTTTCACTGCCAATCTGCATATACGTAGGTTGTCTGTTTGTATACGTATTACGTCATATGATAATTAGGTGTACTTTTGATGTTTGAACGTATCTAATTACTGTTTTTATGGTAGCAGATGAGGGTAGTCAATATTTTTATATCGTAAAATGGCTGTTTTATGCTTTGGGTGTGACGATCAGGATGTTACTATGACTCGGGAGTCCTTGCCCTTGATGAGCTCTAGAGCTACTCCAGTCTCAAACTTGTTTATGCCTTCAAAAATTATCGACCTCTATGAAAGTAACTGACGTGTTGATATGCTCTTCGAAGCACAAAAACGTTGAAATACTTATATCTGGTTGACAGTAATTCAAACTATTAGGTACTTGGTCAGAAAAATGGACTAAAAAGGAAGTTGTAGACATAATTTACTCAAATAGCCAATAGTTGTCCATGTCAGTAAAAAATTATGGTCTATTGAACGTACATGGCGTACAGAAATATGTTTAACAAAATTGTCTATTCCGATGATTTACCTATGTGGTTTAAAAGTTCCCGGAACCAAAAACCCCATGGTCAAAACTAGTTGGCGTGGGTGCGTCGCTTCAAGAAAAATACTATTTCACCCACTTTACTGGTGATCTTGTTTGGTATTCTATCCATAAAGAAATACAGTAACCCAATATTCAAAGAAGTAATTTAGTGGTGTTCAGGACAGGATAATAATATATTTGTTTATGATATGGCTTAAGGCTTACGAGCCGTATTTTGTACCTTCTTCCCGCAAGCTTTAAGTTTACCGTTTTCGATAAGTTGTTTACCAAATATTAGGCACATATTTTGAGAAAACTAGTTCTCACTTTTACTATCAAGCTGTATACTGTATATAGTGTATAATATAGCACTTAAATATATAAAGCAGAAGGGGTATTCTACGGTGTTGGTTATTCAATAATATTCCTTTTACTTTGCTCCATGATATTATATTTCCAGTTCTCCTAACGTTCACATCAATAACAATCTGTACTACTCCGTGATCACTATCCGAATCCCATAGCATGTCCCACACGTATTGTTCTAAAATGGATTGACACATTCCTTATTCTAAATATTTAGTTAAGTTTATAACAAGTTATGGATCATCATAAATTACATTATTAAGTATATATGTTACCGGATATCTGTAAAATTCAGCAGTCTATACAATACCTAGGCAATGTATAGAATATCTAAAACGTTCAGGTAACGTTTTGAATATTATTTATTTCATACTTCGCCCAGGCATTCTATACAATACTCCATGCGTAGTTGGTAATGTCTGTAAAAGACAAAAACAAGCAAGTGGGAGAGGGCGCGACGTGAGGGCAGGCAGTTTACTTGCCACAAAGGGTTTTAGCTGCCAAACCCAAACTTTGGCATTCTTACATTTAAGCAAGCTTCCAGCTCCGACACATCCTCTGGCCTTATTGGCTAGGTTTGGGATTTCTTCTTGATACAATAGTAATGACTCGCTCATGCCTGTTATCTATGGGTACGCAGACGATAGCAGAGTGGTGGTGGAACGTATAAATCTCACAATTTGGGCTGTATCCGAGTGGGGCACGGCCAATCTTATACAATTTTAAGACTAAGATACGTGTAGGTATATTTACCTCACGTACCAGGAGCCCGCTCACCCGAGCCCTACTTTTCATAACGTACATTAAGAATATACCGATCGCCTTCAGTTTCGAGTTAAGGTAAAAACCCCAACTTTTGGCGGTGCATTGAACCAAACGCTAAAGCTGCTGCAAAGATACATGGAGTTCTTGCAAAGTTGGGCAAACACTACACCCACCCGCCAATGATGTGGAGAGAGTCAAAATTCAAAATATTTTTTTCATATAGGTATCACTGGCACGTTTTTTAATTTACCAGGTTTTCGGAAAGGTGCTTTGTCACGGAGGAGAAGAAAAGCCGTCGAGAAACTACTTAGCAAATCTTTTAAAAATAAAAATACATTGGTTACACGGAACTGGTTGTAGAGTTGGTCATTTCCATGCGTCTTTGTCATTTAAGTACCTACTCATCTAATCTTCAAGAAAAGAGTGAATCTTATGGCTCTTACACTATGCCGTCGGCTTAAAAAGCATAAAAAGCGGCCAAGTGCGAGTTGGACTCGCCCATGAAGGGTTCTAACTTGTTGTTTATGTGCCCCCTATTCGAAATTTAAAAATAATATGAAATGTACAGAAAACAATCCCTTTCAGTTTTATCAATTTAGTGCTCCCTAATCGAAACTTTAAAAAATATTCATTTTATTATAGTAGGTATAATGAGTTAAACAAACACAACGTGTCCATGTATCATCATCACCATGCGTTATACAAGACTAATGTTGCTATCCGGCACTGAGCCGATTTCTGCGGCACATGCCACCGGCAAGATATCCGCAAAATATGTCGTCATGGCTTCATACCGTGCGGGATGATGGCGGCATAGTGTGTAGGAGCCATTAGGGCATTAGCGATGCAGTAGCGATGCTGTCGCGCGTCCGCATCGATACAGTGGCGAAGCGGTCGCTAGCTGTGTGCCCTCGCCCACGGGCCCAGATTCAGTCGCGATACAAACGCGCTTCTGTCGCGATGCAAACGCCATTCAGTGACGGCACCATGGTAACTGCGATCGCTACAGTTTAGTGATGGAAATATCGTTACTTTTATTTCACTATCATGTCCGTGAAGTTATTTATTTTTGTCACTGTTATATCACCCGTGATAAATCACGACCGTTATATTTTATCAGTGACGATATTGTCACAGTAGGTGCATTTTATTCCGTCCGTTACATGTCGCAGTGAATTTCAAGTACCTACATAGTTCAATCAAAACCTAACCCTGTTTGCAATAAGACTTATTTTCATTTGAAGTTTTTGTAACGTAGCGTTATTTAATTAAGCAAATTGAAAAAATTCAGACAAACTAAAGTCTAATGACGTTGAGAATAAGATGCAATTTCACTTAAACAAATTCTCTCTTCTAGCTGGTGGCACTGCGCGTTGCAAATGCGACTAACAAGCGTTAGTAGCGATGCTGTTGGGCGTTCATGAAACGCGCGACAGCATCGCTACAAAAAGTCGTCGTCGGCGAGGGCCCTTAGACTGCATCTCCCCTTACCATCAATTGGGATTTCGGACAAGCATTAATTTAAAATGTATAAAAAAAATATCTATTCATGAAGGTTAATACAATTTGTTTTGAGTGTGTTTATAAGTAAATTCTTAATTCCAACCTACATCCAAGTTGACTACACATACCCAAATCTATTAATTTTATTCACTGCCGGTGGACCTGCAGGTATTCTGTACAGTAGATGGGAAACGTATACATTAACTAGGTAAAGTATGTAATGGTGAATAATATTAATATCATTTAATACATTGCCAAAACGACCCAGGTATTATACACATTACCTAGGGATTGTGCTGAATACCTGCATTATACAGATATCCGGTAACATATTGACGGTTAAAAGGCGAATTGATTCAAGCGCCATCCTGGGCGATATTGAGTTATATACATCATTGGAATCGGCGAATTTTTGCGCGTCGATGGAGCCGGGTTTGAGGTTAATCTGAGCACTTTTTTGGCGCTTGGCTCCATGACCAATTTGGGTATCATTTTTGCTTACGCGGTATCAAGTGTAGCGAATTTGGTTGTTTTTTTCAAAGCATGTATATAGACCCACGAAAAAAAAGGATTTTTCGTACTATTTGTAGTTTAAGCCATTTATCCTCGGATGGAATGAAATGGTATCGGCATTTGAATTCTTTTTACTTGATCTTAAATAATTAAACAAAGGATGTTAATTCTTTTTTGCTTGATCCAGATTTATTAGTGTATTTTACTTAAATCATTTTGCCTTAAACATTCAAACATTATCTCTGTCGCTTGAATCAATCTTACCTGAACTAGTATATTGAAGAATATGACTTGTACTAATTTTCCTTGACCAGTTTTAAGTCTTTATATCATTTAGAACCATTTTCTTTTTGCAAAAAATAAATGTCTGCACGCTTGATTCCTTTATGTTAGGTTATTAATTAAACTAATATAATACTTCAATCAGTTTACTCCTTTCACCTTGCATTAAAAATGGCGTTTAAATCACAAGCAAAAGAACACGAAACAACGCGGGTAGGTATTTGAATCCACGGCACGCGTAGTCGCGCGAGGTTTCACACAAATTTTCTTTATGAAAACATTCTTTCAGCTTTATCTTAATAACATACATACAAAGATATAAGTCACGCCTCTTTCCCGTAGGGGTAGGCAGAGACCACTTCTTTCCACTTGCTACGATCCTTACATACTTGTTTTGCTTCGTCCACTTTCATTATTCCTTTCATACAAGCTCTTCGGTTTGCTGTACTCTTGACCTGGCCTTTTTTCAAGACGTCCCTAATTTGGTCTTGAAACGTCCGCCTAGGTCTACCCCTTCCAACACTCGCATTCACACTCGCCTTATACACTTTTTTCGTCAATCGTTCTTCGTTCATTCTCTCGACATGTCCAAACCATCTCAGCATACCTTTCTCAATTTTTGTCACTACATCTTCTTTCACACCACAACGTTTCCTTATCTCACTATTTCTTATCCTGTCACTCAGTTTAACTCCTATCATACTTCTTAACGCTCTCATCTCAACTGCATTTATTCTGCTTTCATGTTTCTTCTGCCATACCCAACTTTCACTTCCGTACATGAGTGTCGGAACCAACACCCCTTCATGCACAGCCGAACGAGCCTTGTTAGACACCTTCCGACTGTTTATAAAGGAGTGCAAAGCTCCATTCACCATGTTTCCTGCATTCACTCTTCTTTCAATATCGCTCTCACACTTTCCATCTCTTGTAAACTTTGAACCCAGATACACAAACTCATTCACCTGTTCAATTTGTTCATCTCCAATCACGATATTGCAGTCTGTCACTGCCTCATCTCTTTCAAACACCATAACTTTCGTCTTATTTACATTCATCTTCATTCCCTTTCTAACAAAAGCTCCATTCATAGCAGTTACCATCTCTTGCAACTCCTCGGCTGAAGACGCAAGTAACACTTGGTCATCAGCATAGAGAAAACATTTGACGAGTAACTCATTCATTCTCAACCCACTTTCATTCTCTTTTAAGTCTGTCAAGCAATTGTTCATGAACAGATTAAACAGCCACGGTGACGCTACACATCCCTGTCTAACACCTTTTTCGATATTAAACCATTCAGTGTATGCCCCGTTTATCCTTACACAAGCACTAGAATCCCTATAAAGAGATTGTAATGCTCGTATGAGGATACTGCTCACACCATTCACGGACAATGCTGACCACAATTCATTCCTCACCACTCTATCATAGGCCTTTTCTAGATCCACGAACGCGCAATAGACGTTCTTGTTTTTAGCCTAACACTTTTCGGCTATGCGCCGCAAGGAAAATACCTGATCCGTACATCCCATTCCCTTTCTAAATCCCGCTTGTGCGTCCCATACTTTTTCATCTGTTTCATTCACAACCCTTTCAATCAACACTTTCGCATACAATTTACCGACGACGTTGAAAAGGCTTATACCGCGGTAATTTATGCAGTCCTGCCGTGACCCTTTTCCCTTATACAATGGCACGATTACGGCTTTGCACCAGTCTCCCGGTACTTGCCCATTTCGCCAGCACAAATTGAAAAAGCGGTACAGCTGGCTAGCTACTATGCCCTGTCCAGCCCTCAGCATCTCGACGGTAATCCTGTCATACCCTGCTGCCTTACCTAATCTCATACTTTTCAACGCTTTCACTATTTCATCCATGCTTATCTCACTTTCATCAACATTTATATTAGTTTCCGTGGAAGGTGCCGGATGTTGTACCTGCACTTCCTCTCTTTTAAACAAACTTTCAAAATACTCTTTCCATCTCTTTAACACACATTCTTCTCCTTTTATAATGCTACCATCTTGACTCCTGATTGTACTCAGCTCCGAGGTAGATGTTTTTCCTCTGGCTGTTTTGATGGATTTCCAGAAAAACTTGATGTAAAACTTAATAACAATTATAAAAATTATGAGTAGTGGCAATATTCGAAGGCTGATTATTACAAATGTTACCAACGTTTAAATATACTTAAATTTAAGTAAATGAATAATTAAAACAAAAGTTGATTCATGAAAAGCATTGTTTTATTAAATTTTAATTCTTTTGTTGTATAAAATCGACTTTAAAGTCTAAGTTCTTAAAAGTATGCCATTTAAGTTACTTTTCTTTGCATTGACAATGTCCTTTCATTCGTTTTCGCTACATCGTGAAATTTATTTTATTACCTTTGAGCTATTTTCTCCAAGTCAAATTTTAATAAATCTTGCGGTTAAAACAATTTGCTTTAAATCTTATTACATCACTGTGTAATTTGAGTCATTACACCTTGAACAGTTTACAACTAGGTGAGCGGTTTAAATCATTTATCCATGAACAGTTTATAACTAGGTGAGCGGTTTAACTCATTTATCCATGAACAGTTTTAAATAGTTGAGTGATTTAAATCATTTATCCTTGATCTGTTAAAGAAGTCATTGTACACTTGAATTATTTTGCTTTGAACAGATAACACTGTGTAATTTGAGTCATTACACCTTGAACAGTTTACAACTAGGTGAGCGGTTTAAATCATTTATCCATGAACAGTTTATAACTAGGTGAGCGGTTTAACTCATTTATCCATGAACAGTTTTAAATAGTTGAGTGATTTAAATCATTTATCCTTGATCTGTTAAAGAAGTCATTGTACACTTGAATTATTTTGCTTTGAACAGATAAATAGTAATCGTGTACTTTGATTCCTTTTGCCCTGATCAAAGAATTGTGCAAAATGGCTCAAGTTACATCTAACTCCGTTAAAAAACACCTTTTATTTGTTATATATATATCAAAAAATAGCACAAAATATGCTGCTTTATGATTGAGGAGACTCGTCAATTTTTATTGTATACTTTAGGAAAAATGATTTTTTTTCTCAAAAAATAAACTTTAAAACGCTCTCCTGTAAAGTTCGCAAAATGGCGCTTGAATCAAGTCGCCTTTTAACCGTCGATATATAAAAAATTGAAACGTACATAAATTCCTGAATGGAAAATGATGATGAGCTATATTTTTTTTGTCACTTTGACACCTTTGGTTACCTTAAAATCACGTAAAACTACATCTACAAAGTTTTTGAAGTTTTCGAACAAAACTTCGCAACAATTCGACGTCTATGATCTGAAGACGTCTATGATCGAATTGTAGTCGAGAGTCTTTATTAATACGATATACCTACCTTTATTTTTTTACATTGTTGAAATCACCCATTCGTTCCTTCAGCTACCAATACGTTTTCATATTGTATTCTACGCCTAGTCAAGCAGAATTCCAATCAAATCAAACTGACTAACAAGAAATAAAAAACGCTTACAAGATTTGATCCTTTTAATTCTACTCATACCTTATAGGTAGTTCTTACTTATAAATAATATTTAAGACAGATTGATGTATAGTGCAGTAAGTCAAAGGTGTAATCAATTTTGGGGTCGGATGGACTACCAAATTAGTTGTTGGTTATTGAGCCCTGGGCGCAAAGTAATTTTCAATTATATTTTAAATTGTAACTTGACTATCATCCTATCGATCATAGTTGATGCTAACGAGATAATTTTATGTTTAACTCGTTTGACAGGTTGCAAAACTTGTAGGTATGTTACACACCCTTTTCTGGATAAAAGTTATTTTAACTAACTATTATATACTAGCACCATATTTAGGTTTTTGTTATCTACTTTATATTGTCTATAGTTAATAGTATCAGGCGTTACTTTGCGGAAATCCATTGTTATTAAGTTAGTATTAGTCTACTTTGCAACAATCCGCGTTTAACATGTATGATGGTATATACTTTAAAACATGCGTGGCACCTCCCTCCCTCCCACAACGGAAACATGCACTACAATAATTAAACGTATATACCAACATACATACCAGCACCAACACGTGTTTCGCCCCGAAACGGAGCATCATCAGGGTAAGTTGACTCTACGATGGTTAGTCGGAAAGTGAGCATCGTTCACTGAGCGTGGCGTATTTATACCCAACTCGCCCACTGATTATCTAATGATGTTGTAATAATTAGTGATTAGTAATTAATTAATTATTCAATCAATTAATCAATCGATTAATTAATTAATCAATCAATTAGTGATTCACGCCGGCAGGAACCGGGTCTGACGTAATCTGGTGATGTGTACTGTTGAAAATCCTCAGTAAAGGCGAGTTGGATACATTTATTTGTTCATTCAGCAGTGTAAAACTTGGATTATTATTATGTTTTATTATTTCTAACTGCTCTAGTATACTTAATTTAAAACCCTTTTCAGATTTATGTAATATATTATATGTATGGTTACTAGTTAAACTGTGACCTGATTCTATTAGATGTTTAGCGAAATTAGACTTATCCGCGCGACCATTCCTGTACGCGGCCATATGTTCCCGGTAACGTGTGTCAAAATTTCTACCAGTTTGACCCACGTACACACCATTACAATCAGAAAATTGTTTGTTCTGATTGTAATGGTGTGTACGTGGGTCAAACTGGTAGAAATTTTGACACACGTTACCGGGAACATATGGCCGCGTACAGGAATGGTCGCGCGGATAAGTCTAATTTCGCTAAACATCTAATAGAATCAGGTCACAGTTTAACTAGTAACCATACATATAATATATTACATAAATCTGAAAAGGGTTTTAAATTAAGTATACTAGAGCAGTTAGAAATAATAAAACATAATAATAATCCAAGTTTTACACTGCTGAATGAACAAATAAATGTATCCAACTCGCCTTTACTGAGGATTTTCAACAGTACACATCACCAGATTACGTCAGACCCGGTTCCTGCCGGCGTGAATCACTAATTGATTGATTAATTAATTAATCGATTGATTAATTGATTGAATAATTAATTAATTACTAATCACTAATTATTACAACATCATTAGATAATCAGTGGGCGAGTTGGGTATAAATACGCCACGCTCAGTGAACGATGCTCACTTTCCGACTAACCATCGTAGAGTCAACTTACCCTGATGATGCTCCGTTTCGGGGCGAAACACGTGTTGGTGCTGGTATGTATGTTGGTATATACGTTTAATTATTGTAGTGCATGTTTCCGTTGTGGGAGGGAGGGAGGTGCCACGCATGTTTTAAAGTATATACCATCATACATGTTAAACGCGGATTGTTGCAAAGTAGACTAATACTAACTTAATTATATTGTCTAATTAGGCTGTGTATGTAATCTGGCGTAACGGAAAGTTGTGAAAATCCCCTTTATGTCTGTCTATAGAATTACATTTCCAAAAATTCCATAATTGGATTTCGTTTTAACGCACTATTCCCACGAGACTTCTAACTAAGCAGTCTCTACTCACTATTAATAATTATACTTAATAACATCAATTATTACTTGGTGTCCTAAGGTGTTTAACCAAGATAGACCTTGAACCCAGGTCTATTCACTTGACACTTCACTAGCTATTAAAATGCAATGAACGCACGAGTAAAGATTTCCTCACACCGATAGTCCCGCAGATTATCTTTCTACAAAGTAATGTTCTATGACGCTCCGTGAGGTAATCGCATGAGTAATAGTAAACCGATTTTGATATTATTTTCGTATTTAATACGTAATGTATTTTTAATGGAATTTTGTTTGGTTAATCTTGAAAAGTATTTATTTGTCTAATCTTTATCCTAACGTGGGTAAGGCACTTCGAAAATAAATATGCTAATTGATTCTGATCAAATCGCAATTAGAATATTTCTCTCTTTCTAACGACGTGCTGTATTGTATCTAACTGTAGTTTGTAAACCTTTGTTCTTGTATCCACTGAAAATTGGGCCCAACAGTGTATGGGCAATGGCTCAAAATCACAACAAAATCACAACTAGATACAAAAAATATCAAGCAGATAAAGCATGGTTATAGCTTCGGCATAGTACGTATTTATATACTCGTATTATTCCAAAATATCCAGTGACCACCGTAAGAGTTTATGAAACAGGCAAACAAGTTAAATGCGTACTGTTCTCCGTAGAAGTACTATCAGTCCATCTCAAATCACGATGTACATCCTAAAGAGGTATCCCTCAAAAGAGGCAGGTGATTTCAAAGGATGAAACCGAAAACTAGGGTTGGCTCGAACCAAAAAATGTTTTGTGAGGATTGGTGGTATCAAGTTGGTAGTTTTAGGTTGACTATAATATTATCTGGTATACACCGTATACAGCCCAGTGAGTTTCTTTTAAGACCCAAAGAAAGATTATTGCTTAACCTGCTATTTACTGCGATTGTGATTATCATTACAAATTCACTGATTCTGGTCTACTATGCTCTTTGCTATAGTCCGTAACTTATATTTGAGCAATGGCTAAAACACAATGGTTTTACAAGGCACTCATGTACACTACGCTTGGTAAAGTCTTACGTTTCCTGAAGAGGCTACAGACTACACAGTACTTTATATCAGTACTGAACATAAACTTATCATCGTAAAACGCCTGGACTCGATGGTCTGTTCTTCATAAATTCAAACGATCTTGATAGCAGTCTGAAATCATTATCTTTTCATGGTTGAAAAGTTGACCAGGAATCGCTAAAGGCATCCAAGGTCATGTACCTTCAAAGATCGTTCAAACCTTCAAAGACTTTATTTAAAGATCGTTGAACCTAAAAGTTTAGTAGCTTCCCTTTCTTTTCCCAGCCCTGTAGTTTTGATAGGATCTCATTCGGGGAAATATCGTGCAGCCTTTTTGTAGTTACCGCTCCGTCTATGACGAACGATGGCACGAGATCTCGGGTTATTGCACACGAAAATCTATTTTCACAGATGCGGCAGCCTAGCTTAGTCGCTAAAAGTGCATTACTAACTATGATTTAGGATCTGCATATCCTCCTTTAGGTATAGAGTATAGACCTTGAGTTATAAGTCAACTGTAAAACTTTTTTTCTACAAAATCGATATCTAGATGGAATCGTTCCATTACAGTGCAACATTGCAAACCAAAGAAAGGGATTAAGAAATAGCAATAGCAAGAAATAGTAACAAGGAAGTTCTAAAATTCTAACCTCTAAATTGATTTGCAAAGTATACACGCTTAGGAGCCACTAACGGTATAAGCTTCCGTCCAATTTCTTAGTGCATCCGTTAAGCACTGCCATAAGCCGACACACATCGTATAGATAAACAAGCTCTAACTACAATAAAATGTTTCAAGTCAACACGTATTGCATGACTTAATAACATACATATGTATATCATATAACATTATCATAAAGGTAATTAGTAACAACAGGATATATGCCTACGTTACCCATGATTAACTTATCAAAGTTATCAAGGATCAGATGACGCAATGCCGGCACAACAAAGTTGAAATTCGAATAGAACGTCCAGTTTAAATTTCAAAAGCTGCAAACAGGAAGTCACAGTATCGAAATTCAATACTTCTGGGCAAATTCAGGCCGAAGTAATATACCTACAGAGCCAAGTATAATATTCACATTGGTATTTTTGTTATCAATCCGGGAAAAATATAATACTGTACTGGAATGGAAATCTCAGAGTAAGGATTATAAGTAGATACTGGTGTTCGTGGAAGACCCTTATTATAAGATCATTATTGCCGAAGAAAAGACAGAAAATGTCTTCGAATAATAAATTGATATTCATATAAGTTGTCTTAAGTTCTTTAAAGGATCTTGGATCGGCCTTCAGTAAACATTCCGAAGTCTCATCATTATCACCGGCTGTTTTAAAAAGGGTTTATGGGTAAGAATCATATTTTGACGTTCGATTTCAGGGAGTAAAGGTTACACAGGCAAGAAAACACGGCCTGAAGTTCAGCTGATCTATATATATATATAGTCATGATCTTATCAGACAGATTTTAATAACTTCTCCTAACTCTTTATTGCTGTTGAGGCAGAGGCTTTGTCCATTGACCAAAGAGCCAAAGAATCTGCTGATTTTGAATATCTATTCATCTAGACACGCGGAGCGTGTCAAGTCAATTTCTTAGCTAACAGAATTGACGAGCAGCACCGTGTGTAATATTACACGAACCATTTGGAGCCACTTTTGACCACCTCATAACTCAAAAACTATTCAACATAAACCTGTCAAATTTGGCTCATTTATTAAGACTTGCGAAATACATACGTCTTTCAAATTTCATAAACACATCTCAAACGGTTATTTAGATATTAACGTCCAAAAATCGAGAAATTTAACACTGACTGACCTATAGATCAAAACTATATCCAACTTCCAGGTGACCTAGAAAGTTAAAATTTGGCATGCAGATAGGTAGTCGGGTGAATACAAAGGAATAAATCTGAAAGTAGTAAATTTTTATCAATTTATGATAATTTTTCAAAAGATTGATTCTATTAGGAACACTTACTTAAAATGCCTGAAATTTAAGAGTAGCGATCAAAATTGATGACATCTGGTCATTATGTGGATTCCAAGGTGAATATATAACGAAACATATCAGTTTTAGTACTTTCTGAGGCTTTCAACGGGAGGAAGATGTTCAGTGTCCCAAGTGCCTGTGAGAAGTACATAGCACATATACATTTACGTGAAGATCAGTGGTTCGTCAGGAGACGTTATTTCCAGTGTATTACGTCGTTTTATTTTTAATGTGTGGAAAATTATTTTTCTCTAATCTACAAGATTACACCACAAAATTTTGTATTATTTCCGTAATTATACCAGTTTAAAGTAATTCGAAGTATTGTTTCAAAATTTATTGTTGCACGATTCCATCGAACATAAACAACTTATCTGTACTAATAGTATAAAGAGGAAAGATTTGATTGTTTGTTTGCATTGAATAAGCTCCGAAACTACTAAACCGATTTGAAAAATTCCTTCACTGTTGGAAAGCTACACTATCCCCGGGTGACATAGGCTATATTATATTTTCAATAAATTAGGGATCCTTAATAAAACTCCAATAACGTAACCCAAGGTGTAAAAAAATAAGAATACCAAAGCAAAGCGAGGGCGGTCACTCGTAACTAATAAGAGTATAGTCGACTTTCGTATTTATTACGATAGTATAATTGGGATTTAGTATTAATTATTATTTCAATATTTAGCGGACATCAATAGTGGAAGATCATTACTTATAAATAATGAAATAATAGGTACCGTATTTCGGACCACGGCGCACTAACTACAGATTTAGTTGAAGAGCACTATAACAGTTCATGTATTAAAATTAATCAGTAACGTTATGAATAAGTACTTACTAATAATTTCTATACAAAAAGTAATGATATCCCATCAAAAAACATAAATGTAAAGTGAGAGTCAATTTAAAAAAAAAAGAATTGAGATCTAAATGGGTGCCAATTTCTGTGTAGAAAAGCCTAAAATTTTAGTCACAAGAACATGTAATTCAAGCTTTACATTTGACTTGGCTAGTTTTCTTTAGTTAGCAACCAACAAACCAAATAAGAGAAGAGTGTCATAAGCCATCAACCTAACAGATTTGACGAAGCTAATTACATAGATATAATATAGCCTAGGTAGGTACGTAAAAACTAACCAAGTCAAATGTGGAGCTTGAATTACATGTTGTTGTGACTAAAATTTTAGGCTTTTCTACACAGAAATTGGCACCCATTTAGATCTCAATTCTTTTTTTTTTAAATTGACTCTCACTTTACATTTATGTTTTTTGATGGGATTCGTATTTATTCTGTGATTGCTGAAACGAAGCGGTATTGTTGCAGTAAAATAACATTTCTATTCTATTTAAATGTATGTGAGCGACGGCAACGACTTCTTCCATGCCTTAAATGTCAATTTATCATAATCCATAAACAGCCGGAATGTTTGGCGTGCCAGTAGTCTGATGCATTTTTGGCCTCGATCCATAGATTACGCAATAACTAGAGATTATTTTTGGATAACAAGCTTCTGATAGACATTTTGATTGGTTTCAAGTTTTGGGAACTCGATAGTGTATCGTCGATGATTTCCTCGCGTGATATTGAATAAAATTGGTTAACCAATTATTTGTTGAATTATTGTACTTAGTCGTATATTTATAATTTTTACACACACAAGAAAACACACACTCAGACCGAGAACAGAAATTCAAACTCATTGAAATTTCCGCTGGGAATCGAACCGGGGCCCTTGGCATGGCGATCCAGCATGGTAACCATTTCGCCACACGGGTCGTCAACTGTACGTAACCTATTAAGGCTATGCAACCTATTACAAAGCGCGGGTCTATACCAGTGCTTCGTGCCACTCCCACGCCTCATCTTATTATATTGCTCCTCATACGAGTGTACTACATGGCATACATGTATGATTGTATTTAGTTTGCAGTTTGCGGCGTAGTAATTAGGCCGCGGTGCCACTGAGGTGAGCGGTTCCGGCGGTTTCCATTGCCCTAGTTCAGAGGCAATAGCGATTTATATCGCATTATGGTTGTAAAAATGGGCAGGAGTGTTACTGGGCTCAGTTATTTTAAATTAATAAACTATGTTGAAACCTGGAATTTTAAGAAATATATCTTTGTGGTTCATCTTATCAGGGAATTTATTTTAATGGTGTGCATGTCGTAGCAATTTTTAAATCTATGACAAGATTGAATAACTCTATACTCCATGACAGTAACTTACTTGGACTGATGTGAACCCTGAAATCATGTCAAATGAGGAGCCCAATAATCCCTTATATAAGAAAACATCATCTGAATCAGTCTAGGTATAGTATGAGTCAGGGCAACTCAGAAACAAAAAGAACGTAAAGAAATTGTGACTAACTTCAAATAATATTAGGAGTGTTTGAGTTTTATTATTGTCTTGCCTTCAACATTATCTTTAGATATTTTACGATATTGCGTGCTTTTATGTAAAATTATTTTAATCATGTTATTATTTAATCATATCTTGCTTTTTATGTTGCATCATTTTGGATTCAATAAACATAATAATATAGAATTTATAAATAGTCGAACTGCATAATGCCCTTTTGTTTCTTCCACATATCAAAAAAAAAAATATGGCTCGTCTACAAAATCAGTGCGACTGTAATTATTCAATAAACATATAATAATAATAAACATATACTGTAATTATTTATAAATTCTTATAAATAGTCGAACTGCATAATGTCCTTATGTATCCATCCACATAGTACATATCCACCCAATCTCGCTATTTCTCATGACTGACACTGCACAACGACGTTGTTATCAGCTGTCGATGAAAAAATAATATTATTTATTGCACAATCCAGCGGTGATTTCAGAATAACATAATATTATTATGTATTGTAATTACTTAGATTGGGAATGACATCAGCATGTAATTTATCAGTAGGTACTAAGTGCAATTTTTGTTTTATGATTTCCTTTTGCTATATTTTACATTACATTGATAAATAACTTTATGTCAGATATACAAACTTATCTTACAATGTGACGGTGGCCCAAGTTTGCTACATTTTGTACAATAAATACTTAACAAGTATCATTGAGTCAAACATATAAAGTGCACCTAATCCAATAATGTTCATGGTTTCAATTAGGGTTTTCGCCTACCCAACTTTTTTTAATACTCGGGTATCGGGTATTATTTTTTTATATACCCGGGTATAATTGCAATTTTTGCAGAAAAAGAGACAATTTTCTTATAATCATGTTTTATTTTATTACGAAATTTATTTTACGAAATGTATTTAGTACAAGGTTGAAAAAAAAATGTTATTTGCGGTCTTTTTGGAACTAGGCTTGAACTTTTTTGTTGCCACCATTTTTGGCTAGTAACCTGGAATATACAAACATTGTTAGGTATACATTTTTATCCAACGTCTAATTCACATCGCGTTTTCCCTATTCATTCAAATTTAATTAGTAACTCGTTTTATTATTAGTTTAGTATAGATATGCATGTACAATTTTAAAAACCCTTTACGTTTTTTCCCCAATGACGTTATTTTCCGGGAATTCGACTTAATAAAGCGTTCTCTTCATACGATTCATCTGCCTAGAATGGTCTAGCTAGACGATTTCTATAGTTTACTCTGTGAAACGATACTTTGAAGTTACATTGTGTTATAACTGTCATTTGGTAAGGTATAGGCCCTAATAGGGAACAATAGTTATCTGTGATCGGATGTTTTAAATGGTATCCTCAGTAGGTCAGTTTAAAAAGCATTAATATCGTTTTTATCAAAACGGAAGTGCGTGGCGTTAAATTGCTATTCAACATTAAGTAGACATAACTAATACGATGCATGTGTGCGTGCGTTTGTATACCACACAAGTGTATAAGCAAGCTTTTGGTCCGATTATGGTTATAATGGCAACTTTGCGGTAAGTGTGGGGTGCAGTTCTTGTGACCATGAAAACAAATTTACTTTGGAAATATTAAGACTGGAGATATTTTTGTTACTTTGTACTAATATTATTAATAATATACTCCTGAACTGTGCGGAAGTTCCATATTAACGTACAAAGTTCGTACGTTATACGTTTACCTTAAGGTTACGGTTACCTTAAGGTTCCATCTTATGCCTGGAAATGGACAAGATATGGGTTTTTACAATTATGTGTTAAAACGATTATTATATCTAAAAATAAACTTACACTATCCGTTTTGGCAAAATCTAACTTTTCTTTGTACCAGCATATTGTATCTAATTCTAACATAATTGTTTATCCTCCAACACCCAAAACTTTTGTCACCCTAGCTCCAAATAACAGTTAGTAATGTGTCCACATTTGCCGGGCTATTAACCCCGGACAAAGGAGTGTACGCACAGGTAATAGACCGTTAACTGTTAACGTTTCTCTTTATTATTTAAAACCATTCTTTATTATTAAAATTACGTAATTTCTAGTAAAACAGAGTGGACATTCACAACGCGCTGTTCCGTTTACTAAAAAAACATTGCTTTGATATGCACTTGTTTGTCTTCCGGTTGTAAATCTGTCACCATTATAGTTACACTGAAAGTATACGATATAAAATTAATTTAAGTTTGGCAGGAAACACAAAACTCCAAAATTTATTTAATCATTCACTAGAAAACCAACAAATATGTTGTATAATTTTGAAATTTTAGATAAAAATTAATTATCTTATGTGTATTGAAAAAACACTCATTGTCAGATGATGAAATAAGTTGATTGAATTGTCAGAGCTGCAATAGCTGCAGATCCACGGTTGAAACTAATAATTAAAAATAAATCCCACGGTGCAGGAGAAATAGAAAAAGATAACCTAAAAATCTTCACGCTGCACCCACGCAGCAATTACCCATAACTTACCTCCAGCCCATTAACTAAGGTGGTGAATAAACTGGCAACCCAGATAGCTAATAGACCGGAGTGTTTACGTCTCAATATATCAACTGGCAACATTACAGGAAATTCGTTTCAACGCGATTCATTGCAGCGGGAAACTAGATATAATGCGGATCGTGATTGTATGTAGTTTTTTTTTGAAATATTCTAAATGGGTTCTATTGAGGCTAGCTTGAAAAAGGTAAAGTTTCATCAATGAATAGCTACGTAATTTTTTTGATAAAATATCCTACACGTAAATAAACATTTTGATCGTGTTATCTAGCGATAGCTTAAAATACTATACTTACCCGTGATCGATCAGCTCATCATCATATTCCTATGATTGAATTTAAGTTGTTCTATTTAATATTTGTTTATATTACGTAATTTATCTTTATTTTATAATAACGCAGTGTAAAATAATTACTAATGCAAAGCTTTTTGCAGCCGCACACGTATTTAGTAGGCACGGACTGCTAAGGCTGATGACCACTTGCCATGGCAATAGCCAGTAGCTAAAATATTTTTTCGACGTAAGCTAAGCAAATTACCCCCGTTACCTAATTAGAACTCTGTTAGCCAGTCATCGATAAATCTCAAACGGAAAATACAGATGTAGGTCTGGATTGTAAATTGGCCACACCTAGTTTTTCAGTACTAAATCTAACTTCGCCTGAAGTAATGGGGGCTGAAGTATGGCGTGGGGTTAGAGTTTAGATGGACCGATAACCCAGTGACTTACGGTTAGGAGTGATCGACTGTGGAAAATAACGCGAGGAAACCATAGGGATAATAGTGCGTCCGATAATTTGTAAATACATGTCAAGTTTTAAAAAATCTTATAGGGTACCTAACATTCTTATCTGTAAAAGGGCATGGTGGGGCAAAATGACATAATGACATGAATTTAGATAGGTATGCATTTTTTTCCTCTGTGCATGGATGGGTATTTTCGAAATATGTCTTTAATCTGTTAGTTAAACTCATACCTACTCGAAGTAATTATCTAAATGCTGATGAACAAAATGTAAATTAATCAAAGAAATTCAGGGCTTACAATATGTAGAGCTTACACGTGTTATGAGACTTTTGTCCCCTAGTGAATTTCCCGCCTCTTCGTTTCCCGCCAAATGAAAAAATGTAGATTAAAAAAACAGCATATTTAAAACGCATCGCGTTTCCCGATGTCAGGAGTCAGTGACCGACAGAAGAATCCAGGTTTTTTTTAAACAAAATATGTAACGTAATTATATTTGTGATTTTGTCATGTTTTAGTGCCAATTATTATTTTTAAATATGATTTAAATTTAGATCCGTAGAGTACCTATGTATTGTCTTTTAGCTGTTTATTTAAAGAAGTTAAAATGTTGCACTTTATTAAAAGTGATTACAGAGTATGTATTATTACATAACTCGTAAATATTACCTACTATAATAACAAATGTTCACTGTAACTATATGTTATTTTTAATTAATGATTGAGTTAAATTACTCGTTACGGTAGGATTATGGGCATTTAATAACACCATTACGTTAAGGTATGTGACAACGTTAATTGAAGTTACTAATGCTCAAAGATAACAACTTAATTGAAAAAGCTCGAACAACAGTTAATTAAATACCAAAAAAAATAATTTTCATGAAGCATTGTTGCGGATAACATTCAAGCAATTAAGTGAAATTGGTTTACGATTCTGGTATGAAGTAATTTACTACGGGCGAAGCTTAACAGCCATCCTGATTAATTTACTACCGAACCATTCGGCTTCATATTTAAATTGAGCCACTTAAGTTGATTTGATACATTTCTTCATAATTAAATGCGTATACCACGGGGTTTTAAACTAATGTAGGCATTAGGTGGCTACTGTACTTTATAATAATACACGCTTGAAAATTTGACGAAATTTGAAGAAATTGATTGACAGTTGATTCCAACGTTATTATTCTGGTAAAGTCAGATCACAAGGAGCAATCAATCACAATTGTTAACGTAGATGGCATTTATTTAGCTTTTATGTACCATTACATGAGCAACCGTTTGACCATTCCGCTTTGAAACCAGACCAGGCTTCGTCAATGTCAAAGACATCCGATCTGTAACATTGAATGAGCTGTAGCCATCTATAATTAAATTGGTCTTTGAACTTGCATTAATGGATTTGTTTATAATTGTTACAGGTAATTGACTGTGGCGATGAACGAAAAACAATTGCCAATCATTTTGGACATTGGAAGACGTCGATATATCAGTACGGGAACCAGTCTAAAAACGTAGTGTGACCTGTAACTCAGGTACCAGGCTTTCACAAGGCACTATTTTAGTATCGCGGTTTCCTAATGGACCAGCTACGTATGGCACAACTAAGTGTTCCTATTCTGTAACCCATTTGTATTAATTTTGTGAAAGTAAATAAGTAAAATAATATTAAATGCTATTCTATTTACATACTAGATGGATGAAACTTTGAATTTCAGTGGAACTTTGAACACGATATTTTCTTTCATGTTTTGGCGTTAAAATAACGAAGGCTTAATGCATATCTACTTAAATAAAATAAGTTGGGTTACATAAGGTTTGATTAAAATTTAAATCAAAATAGGAACTTCGTCATTCAAAGTTACGCGAAAACTCATATTCAAATTCAATGTATGTAAAGTAGACTAAGTGTGGACACTCCATTTCAGATGGAAACTGAATGTCAATAAAGCGCGAATAATAAATAATTAATTTATTTATTATCCTTCAAAATTATTCATCCTTAATCATTGTCACCGTACAAAATATGTCTTCATTTTACACAGTCCACGATTCATGCACGCCGCAGACGGTGCTTTAAAGGCGTGGTTACATTATGTACAATTATCGATAAATCGAACCCATTTTATTGTTTCCAAATCGATACTCGCTACGTGGAATTCGACGTGAATTGGTTGTAATCTCTGGGAAACAATGACCTCGTAAGTCGTGAGAGATATTGGATTGACATTCATAACATAGTACCCAAAGACCGTACGTCTTTGTAATCGAAGTATTTTGTGTGTTAGTTTTATTTTATTGTACAATTCAATAATTTTTCTAACGTTTTGAACATGGAATCCGAGTATTTGGACCACGTACCTATGCTATTATTTTTAGTTAATTACTTCTGAACTCACAATAATATCACATAATAAAAAAACCCAAAAAATATTGATTTATAATAGCAAGGTTAAAAGGTAAAATAAAATTATATCTTAATATATATAAATTACGTGTCACGTTGTTTGTCCGCGATGGACTCCTAAACTACTTAACCGATTTTAATCAAATTTGTACACCGTGTGCAGTTTGATCCAACTTGAAAGATAGGATAGCTTACATCTCAAAATAAAAAAAACTTTTGACAGAACGAAGTCTGTACGGGCAGCTAGTAATATAATAAAAATTTAAAGAACAACAACATTCTAAAAACCAACATCTAAAAAATAAATCTGGTAAAGAAACTCCAGCTGGCAAAAATAAATAATTAACAATGTTAGGTACCTATTTGCGCGCGAAATGTACAGTTAGATTGGTACCTATCTAAAGATTACTTTTGATGTGAAGCGAGGACGAATTAATAAACAAAACTGATAATAAACATGTTTGTGTTAGTTTTATTTGTAAACAAACGTGATTGGTTTTCATTACAAAACATTCCTGTACAATAGTGAAATTTAATATGTCTGTGTGATAATGAATGGTGATTTACCGAACAAGTTGCATGACGACGGTTCTATAAAAACTGATATTATTGACACAAAGATAGTGTTCATTAAGAAGCCGATCGATAAGATCGAGGAAGTGACCTGTTTGCAACTAGATAAGGACACAGGGTTGTCACCTTTTTAAAATAAATAAATAAATAATAGTAAAATCAATGATATTATTGAATTAAGCGTGTGTGTTTACATCATTATAAATGTATGGTAACTGCCTGCGAAGCAAGAGTTTCTCGGGTTTGATTCCCAGCCGGGGCAGGTATTTATGTGACAGATAAAATATGTCTATTCTCGGGTTCCTCGCGGGGCAGACATTTCTATGCTAGATAAATATAGTTCTTGGGTCGTGGTTGTTAGTGCTGTCTTATTTGCGTTGCCCGTGGCACCCGCGACAGGGAATCCTAGGATTGTATTAATAATCTTTTATTCATGTAGGTATCACTGATACACTTATGCACGTCATTTTTTTAATGTGCTAGAAGATGATTCATGATGATTCACGATGTCCTCTTCCTGTAGCTAGCTTTTAGCAAGCTTTAGTATATTTTCACTGGTTATAGTCAGTTATTGTTTTATTGCATAATTCACCAAGAAGAAATAAAATGTATTTTAAAATGTGTGTAATTGTCAACCCTATTGATCGAGTGTTTATCTCTGAGGCAATGGCTGTTTATGCATGAAGAAATTATGTATGTTACGCGTTTAATGAGGATGTTACTTAGACAAATAGTTGAGCTAATTAATAGGTTGTAGTAGGTAGATTAATTATATAAAATATTTTAATACATCATACTAATATTATAAATGTGAATGTAAGTGTTTGTTACGCTTCCACGCGAAAACTACTGAAATTTGGAATGGAGATAGCCTATAACCTGGATTAAAACATAGGCTACTTTTTATCCCGGAAAAGTTCAGGGTTCCCGCGGGTTTTGTAAAAATCGTTCTCTACCGCGGGCCAAGCCGCGTGCAACAGCTAGTAGATAATAATTATACACAAAAAACATTTGTACTTCCGCATCAGAATAGTGTTTTTTGACTTCATTGTTAAATCCATTGGTCAATGCAAATAAGGGGTACATAGTTCTTAGGCAGTTTTTTGTGAAAAGGTCTTACTAAAATCCTTACACAATCAGAAGCTTTCAAGCAATATCTTTTGAGTCGTTATGTTTCCGCGAAAGGCAGTGGGAAACCCACAACATTTATTTGATAAAGATATCACCATGAGTACCGTTAGTGATACCACAATCTACATAGACCTCAAGACCAGGTACCTCTGACAGGATAATTATTCTGTAAGTAGATTCTGTAAGTAGGTTCTGTAAGTAGGTTCTGTAAGTAGTCATAACTCTCATCCGTTGTTCAGCAGGGTGTAGGAGAGATTATGAGGATTATTTGATAAAAGTATTTATATAATACATTGTAATGTGACCCAAAATAAATCCAAAGTTATTATTCATACAGATATTAATAATTTCTTCAAACTTATTTATGTAAATAACCTTGACCACTTTTATCTGATTCCATAATACATCATAAAACATTTAATTTTTAATGCATCAGTATGAAAACAGTGATTAATGAATAAAACATCACAGCGTGTTTCGCCGCGTGTTAAAAAAGACGTAAAAACGAAACAAACGCCCTACAGAAAGCATCGGGATGACCCATTTTCACAGTTTATCTCTCTGTTCGGGTTTCCATTGACTCACGATATGGAATCATTAAATTAACATGATAAATATTACCCATAATATTAATAAACTCTATCGCACGCAAACATCTGGATATTAGATATTTATTTTTCGTAGACATGCTTTTGCTCGATTTTGAATAAATTAAGTATATAAAAAAACATGTATGGAATTAAACTTTCCAAAGATCTGGTTCAACTCATGAAATACCTCGTCACTTCATCTCATCTATTGTTGTAAAAATAAAATTTATGTTTTTGTTAAAACTGTAATTAAAAACTGTCAAGACAACAAGAGATTCCTTTACAATTTTTGGTATTAAATCCTAATAATATTATAAATGTGAATGTTTGTGAATATGTTTGTATGTTTGTTCTTCAATCACGCCACAACTACTTAACCAATTTGACTGAAATTTGGATTGGAGATAGCCTATACCCTGGATTGACACATAGGCTACTTTATATACCGGAAAAGTTCAGGTTTCCTGCGGGATCTGTAAAAAAAAATCTCTACTGCGGGTGAAGCCGCGGGCAAAAGCTATTTGGGTAATAAATATAGGTTTCTATGTAAGGAACCTAGGAATATAGCCTGCTCCTATTACATTTTGGCTACAGATGTTGTATTCGTTACTAAGCTGTATAACCTGATGATAGTCGACTAGTTTTTTATTAAAATAAAAATATTGTCTGTGCACTAAAAAAAAAAAATTTCAGTTATCTGCGAACGACATCCGCTCGCGACAATGGAAACGTAGACCGTTACGCAAGGCGTATAAAGTTACGCACATGTGCTATGCAGTGCGGTGTGAATTATTTCAGGATATGAGCTTCAGTGACGCTGGATTCATATTCGTTTAGTCATCCAGTCATCGACGGTTTTGATTGTCTCATGCGATTTTAAATATTTCTTATAATAAAATTAAATTAGGAAACATGGCAGTCCCCTGTTCTTAATGCTTTGAAATTCATATTTTTCTAAAACTCTTACGAGTATTTAAGCTTCATCACTACCCGCAGTTACGAAATACGCTTCAGGAAAATGATGTAAAATGCATCCGGGTTGCACATCAATCGCTGTTTAGATGAGTCCAATATGGCGGGAAAATAGCGTTCAAAATGGCGGCCCTATCTATCAGCGTTCGAAAATATTTTAAAAGAAAATTGCATAAGAAGCAGTCATGCATCAACGATTGAATGCACTATTTTAGGTCAAGTTATTTTTAGTATCCATTAAATTATATATGCGTATTATAATAAAACTAATAGTAGCAACATGGTTGTGCTATAAAATAGCCCTCCCACACATTGACGTACTATACATAGACAGGCTATCTCAAACAAAATGTGTGTTCCACCGCCGGCTTGCCCTCCGTTCTCTTTTCAAACTAGAAGCCTCGTTTGCACACTTGCCATAGAGTAACTTTGTATATGACACTTGTCGAACCAAGACAAGCAGTCACCGACTCCAAATCTTTACAAGCTCTTACTCCAACTTTATTTAACGTGCAAAAGCGTTTAAACGATTTCAAACGTAATTACCATTGATTCGTGTCAAAAAATCCAACACTTTAAATTGGTCACAAGCGTCGCGTCGGCAAGCTTATTTAGTCTATTAACACGCTAGTGGCTTGCCAAGTTCAAACGCTCCTTATGATTTTTTCATTCAAAATGGCGGGAGCATTGCTCAATAATTAAATTAAATTCGTTTTAGTTGATTTAAGTTAAGATTTTGTTTTCTTACTGATGATAAAGTGATAACATTTTCTTTTTTGTTTTTTGTCGTGCAATTGTGACACATTCTTATTACGCACGACGGCTTTTTTTCAGTTTTTTCATAAACAATTTTGGCATGCGGCCGCAATGAGCGCAGCCGAGTGACAGCCGAGTGACAGAATGAAATGCAGCCGGCCGGCTGCAATGCACACCCCCGAACCCGATGTTCGCGGTGTCCCTTCTATACGCTAGTAATAATAATTCTATGCTCCCACATCGTGGCTTCGAATCTAGATCTCGACACCTTTTTGTAGTCGTATACTTATTAGCAATTAGCTTGCGTTAACGATGCTGTAATAATATCGGTAGCTAAGGTGCATGTAAGTGAGGGTTTTTCATTATAATCCTTTTAACTTTTAAATAAGTTTTCGAGGCTGTAGTTGAAAACCTTTTGAAAACCCTTAACCAAAGTTTATACCTTCATTTTTGAACTTTTTAACTTTAATATAAATAATCTCTTTGGTTAAACTATCTTGTATTATAGGCGTTGTTAATAAATAACAAGATTATTATATTTAGATATATTATAGGTACTTAACATAGTGATAATGTACTTAATCAACGGTTATCATCATCGTCTAATACATGTTAATTATATTGTTTTTCTAGGTAATAATATAATATAGAAAATAGATAAGTACGCAGTTTAATCGAAATTTCGATAAAAATTAAAAACATTGACCCTTACAACATCAGGCGCCATAATTACATAGCTTGTATCTGGGAGGTTTATTGTCGACTTCTCTCCGTGTTTGGAGCCTCGCCAACAGGACCGGTGCATGGTAATGCGTTTAGAGCTATTTATAGAACCTTCAGAGGTCTAACGTAGTTTATACGACCCGGAAATTCCTGTATCACTTAAAAGTCCCTAGGTTGGGACCGTGACTTTGTTAGAAAACTAGTAAAAAGTACCCAAGTTGGGTCCACGACTTTGTTAGTAAGCTAGTAAATAGGCTCGCTTCATAATGTTATACATTTTAAATTAAAAAAAATCCCTATTGATTTAGTCCTACTAATAAATTGATGATGACTGGTGATAAACAGTAAGCGTTCGGTCGTGATGATGAGTTAATGACACAATCAATACCTTATTGAACTGATTACGAAATAAACAACGACATAAAACAATATTTACAATAGTAATAAAAACAAAACGTACTTACAATGGTGGCAGAACTATTTACAAGTAAATGAGGATATAAAATGTTGTAAAACGTGATGAACACACATACGGACACGCCTTGTGTTAGTAATGACTTGTAGGGTTGGGCACAGTAGAGATGACTCGATAACTAGATATAAGATTATTCCTATATCGTAAGATTGATAGCAATCGCTGGCTACTGTCGCAGATCTTACTTGTGAACTTTACAAATTCACGTTTGTCCTTTTTGTTCGTCACCAACTCATTACAGACCAGCTACTCGAAATCTTATGCGATCAAACATAAATGCATAAATCTAATATTCGATGTAAAGTATAGGAAAAAAGCGGGAAATTATGCTGTCTCTACGCTCTATATAGAGTATGTCGAAGAGCCAAAAATAACGCTAGTCGCTAACTTAATTTTTAACCGACTTCAAGAGGTTCTGTATCTGTTCGGTACCCTGTATGTATATGTGTAAGTATGTCCGAAATTTCATAAAAATTACTGATCTGATTTGGATTTGGTTTTCATTTTCAGTTGATTTCGTTAAAAGAATTACCCGGCTCCTCAGCTTCTTTTTCCGACACATCGGTAAACCCTTTGGTGTTACTGATGTCAACTTACCACCAGGTGCATGGCTCGTCTGAATTTATCGGCTACTTACATAAAAACAATGTTCTAGTTTAAATTTTACCTCAATCGCCGTAAAATATGTTATTTGTGCCAAGTTTTATCTAAACACTTGCGTGCACGACAGTTGCATTCTTGTTCATTCTTTTTCCCCATCTATTATTCCTCTATATTTATAGTCTGTGCTCTGTGGGCGTCCGCGCTCGTAGGAATGCATTTTCGATCATACACACTTGAATAAATACAAACCGTGGAAATATTCCACGTTCGTACGAGCAGAGGGATGGGTAGAATAGATAGATGGTGATAGTAACGGATAGACAGATAGCTACGTTTAGACAGATGCGTTTTGTTGTGGGTACGAAGTAGATTTTGTGTATTCATATATTGGCTTGAAACGATTGGAAATATGACGTATGTACAGCAAGCAATAGAGATATGCAAGGCATGATAAAAATAATAGTTAAAAAAAAACTAAAAAACACGCTTTTATAGAAAATCCAACTAAAATATAGAAAATAAATTTGAATTAAGAATCGTGTAATTGTAAAAAAAGCGTGTGATGCTTTTGATTAAGATATTATTCTTTCTACTTATTGACACCATGCAAGGAATCGGTTACAAGTTACAAACAAACAAACAAACATACATACAGGTGAAGCTAATATAAAGCGTGTAAAAACAAATGTAAATATTACAGTAATAGTATTCATTGAAAGTATAAGGTCTTTGGTTCAGAAGGAATGGATTGTTCTTGACAAACAAACAAACAAACGAGGTTAGAACCTCTAATCTCTTAAGCTCGTAGTGCATCCCCATTTGTATTTTGGTGGTTCCTTTCTAGTCAACTTTATCTTGGGTACTCATGCATTATGTTAAGGTCCTTATCCTGTCAGTTTGCACACCACTCAGTCAGCACCATTGTAAAATGAACCGTGTAATGTTATGCCATTTTTTGGTTGCATTATCAGAGAATCAGTTAACAAATACTTTTAACACTTCATAAAAGCTGAAAAGAGTCTAATTTTAATACGCTATAATGGCTCTTAAAGGCAAACCAGGAGGCAAGATTGTTCACATCAGGACCACCGATGAATCACTCAATCACGCTAGGGAACCGCTGTACCGTTGTAACAAAACTAGCATCAACCCGCAATATATTCCAGGAGATTAACAACCCAAATGAAATAGAAAACTTCAATAAACATTTACGTAATAGTTATCCATTCGCGCGTAAAGCTGTAAACGTGTAAACAGAATCTCTAGAATTACGCAACAACGTAACATTCGTAATTCAGGTAATGTCTGTAATTAAACATGACCGGGTTAGTATTTTTCTGGTAACTGTGCCGTTTATTTCGGGGTGTTCGTCATGTTTCATTTTCTATAATAATGATAGTACGATAAAACACGTCTGGCTTAGGGTTGCCAAACAGGCTGTTAAAAAAATATGTATCTTGCTGTTATAATGACTATTTTAGTCAGGATTTCATTTATTTACGCTTATTATAAATATAATAAAAACGGACGGATAGACGGACACAGTTAACGGGACCCAATGATATTATACGGGACCCCCGTTGGCACGGAATCAAATCAACAATATCGACAACAAGTTACCTCCCATAGGTCCATATTAATAAATCGATCACGGCTCAAAAGGGCGACCAGATCTTACATTTCACTTTTACATACGATCACACATAATGTGGCCATCTCAAACCAAATCTTGAGACCACGGATATCTTTGGATTGGTTAATACGGGCCCCAGTGTGAATCAGGTAATCGGTCCAGAAAAATTAAGAAGTTAATGACCGGTTTCTACCAAAGCTTAGAGAAGCAGAGCGGTGCGTTTCCTGTTTGTAATGTAAATAGATTGTACGTGGTCTGGTCACCGTTGCCCTTGATATCAGTTAAAGAAAAGCCAATACCGATGCGTTATCAGTCAAGAAAAAAAGAAGAAAGAAAGAACTCGCTTTCAAGCTCTGAAGGCCTAGGCTAGGTCTAGGTAAGCCTAACAAAGCGAAGGTAACGTAAACTAGCCCTAATACCAAGTTGATCATCAGAGCGCTCGAGCGTTGGTAACTAATGTATGAAGAGAAATAGTCGGATCACAATGAGCCGTTGTCGGTACATCAAGGGTATCGGATTACCGGCGCGTGCGGGACAGATGGCCATTATGGAGCCATTTCAAGTGTCTTTCTGTGTGTTGGGGTTATCTCTACTTCCTATTGATTAATTATCGAAGTGGAGTGGAATGTTATAGGCGGTTTTTTCAGCGTTTGTAAGCGTGAATTAAACTCTATATTTCCCTTTTAACTTAATTACCAATCGATAAGTATTTAGACATGGTATTTTGAGAAGAGACTCAAAACGCATGCTTGTATTTATATATTTAAAAACATACCAAAGATTAAAATCACTGCAAAGCAACATTGCAGTGATATTACAAGTATTGATAGCTACATGCGGCACAGCAGATGTGTGAAATCAAAAGTGGTACTACACTACCTTAAAAAGAACAGATAACTTACACAAAAACAAAAGCGAAACCCTTTAATTGCGGGAAAAAACCTGGCCTACTTACAATATAAATAGCTGTCTGTCCGTGACGTGACAACTAGAGAAAATAGATGCAGTGCTTACAAGGCAAAGTCGGTGTTATTATGGGCTTTCGATACTCAATTAATAAATGCGAATGCTTCACAAGCCAACCCATATATGAACAAATCATTGCGACGAGTTTTGTTTAGAAATGTGTCAGTGTCTAGTGATGTGACTTTGAGTACGATACGATTAATCGACTATCGACGATATTGTATCTTTTAAATATTTTTCAAGTTTAGTCAGATCAAAAGAAAAGAACAGATTTTTTGTAAGGTCATTATAATAAGTATTAGTATTATATAGACACCCGAGGGCCGCATTATCATGAATAATTCAGTACATGGATGGAGATATAAAACATCCACGAGTCTATAACAAAGTTTGCAAAAACTTCGGCTCCAGTTGGGACCCAAAACTCTTATTTCTACTGTTAGAAACACTATCAAATAGGTTTACCAGCTCCTCAAAAAGCCTAAAGACATAATGGCTATGTAAGCAATAATAGTGATGATTTTTGCGAATATATTGAGTTTGAAAATACTTATATCGATGTATCCGATACGTATGAGCTATTCATTACAACACTAGACATTAAGAGCAAGGTAAATGCGGTTGAAGCCATGTAGGGTAAGGTAACACTTACAGATGGTAGATGGTAGATTATCGTGCATTCGGTTTGTTTCCTTGTCTATGTTAACTTGGAACTCTCTCTTTGATTTCATGATAAAATATCTAGAAAGTGTTACCTTTTGTGGTTAATATAGACAAGTGAACTGGCAAATGAGAAAGTTGACAAATTTTCACCAACATATAATAGCACAGTCCCGTACCTACTTAGGTATTAAATTCAAAATTTATAATTGCATGAGAGTATGATGCACTTGCACAGCACCTCGGTCCACAATGTAATGAAAGAAAGACTAAAGTAGAGTCTAGAGAGACATAAGCATATACAGGATATATAAACAGATATTTGGGAAATGGTCACAAAGATCAGAGGCTAAGAAGTTCTATAAAACGTATGAGACTTTGAACAAGCACATCGACCTAGAAATTAGAACATCTTATGTTTTCTTTCACCTTCCTGTGACTTATTTCATTTAAAAGACATCATCTTTGTTAGCCCGTACTTATTGAAGATGTCCTTAGGCAGCTTATTTAAATAGTGTACACACTGTAGAGCTGATAGCCTAAGTTCCATAAAAATAGAAGGTCTTCTAAAAAAATCTGTCTGTTTCGTCATTACTGAATTAACATTGGGTGGCTTCCCGGGTTTGTTTGCAATTCAATATCAGCGAACTGATCTGCCCAATCTATTTCCATAGATGCTTTTGGCAACTGTCCAGCTGTCGGCATATCTGGCGGAAGCCCCGAATTAAACCTTGATGTCATTGGATTAGCTGGAGATGAAGGAATCTCTAATCAAATTTGTTCTGAAATAATTGCTAATAGCTTAATCTTTTTCTCCATCTTTTGCGTAGCATTCTTTCAAATGTGATAGCTTCTTCTCAGGTATAGGTAGATACGAGTATGTGTGAGTTATATACAAGTATTTTGAAACTTTGAATTCCATAAATCGACCATTAAGGTACGCTTAGATCTTCTAAAACTAATAAACTGTAGCACGAGCTAGAAAGAGCGAACGATTTGGTTTTTAACGATTAAGACGTACGAGTATTTGCTACGTGGTAAACCGTAAAACCTTCGTATGGTTTTCTTAAGACCGGATCACAGCAAATCAGTGACTGGCTTTACCATAAATTGTTTTTAAATATTGTAGTAGGTAGAAGGCTTAGACTAAAGATGATTCCAAATTAGACATTCCTTAGTATGCAGGAACAACTATAGTTTATTTATCGTTCATCTATATGTAAATCATTATTGTATTATTCTAAAATATTTTTTCGCCATTTATGAATCAATAATACCAGGTAGACTATGATCTTCTTGTGCTTAAAGAGAAAAATAAAAAGATTTTTAGCTCCGTTCCAAACATTGTTGATAGTAATAATCACCTACGATCATAATAATCATTTATCGCCACTTCGGATAATGTGTTTACTTTGAGTCTTTCACTAAATCTCAAGTAGAGGCCGCCTCGTGACGTCATTGACAAATAACATGACATCACTTCATTTAGTGACACCATAAAGATTCGTCTTGCGCAATGTCTGATAGTGACAACTGTGAGATTTACGTGGGTTTTGCCTAATCGCTATATACTTTTAGGGTTGGTGTTTGATTTGTTACATCAGATATCCCATGAGGGTTATTTACTAATAAATATGCAATTTACGGATTTTATTTTCGTCTTTAAAGATGGATGTTCATTTGAAGCTAATTGGGAGTTTTTATTCCCAAGACCGATTGGCATCCAATTCTTTCTTGGTTTCCAATTCTTCCTTGTTCAAATCAACACAACAACAACCTTGTTAACGATAAAACATGTTTTATCTAATAATCTGTTATATTTAATTTTCGATCGCATTTATAATAATAATAATAATATTTATTTCAGATAACTTCGATCCATACATTTTAAAATTAAATACAAATGTTAAAAATCATCTCAATCTAAAATCATGTCAAATGTCAAATTAAATAAAAATAAAAATAAAAATAAAAATAAATAAATAAGTAAGTAGATAAATTAAATTTTTTTAAATTAATTAATTATAAATTGCATTAATTCATTCAGAAATAGTAACAATAATTTCAAAATTAATCCGCTACAAAATAATTTAATTTTAAAAGCTATAAACTATATTCAAAAAGCTATGGAACTTATTTAAAACAGACACGCTAGTCGCTACCCTACTTATTACATGTGACATGCCTATTACAGCACTGCCAGATATAAGAGCAATCTATCCTCCCACCGATCATCTGCAGGACGGTATTGGAACTGCCCCGCACCCTGCGTACTAGGGAGGCGCACCTCTTTCGCATAGTGGCGTGGAAACAGTCTGTGCGCGCCGCCGCGAACATGCCCGAGGCGCTGCAGAAGCGGGGCAGTCCCACCACCGCCCTGAATGCGTTATTAAACTGGACGCGGAGGGCGTTGTAACACTTCTTAGAATAGTTGGCCCACAGAGCACACGTATACAGCGAGGTGCAGTACGCCTGGAAGAGCGTGACCTTCACCCCGACCGAACACCGCGCAAATCTGCGGGCCAACATATTCGCTCTTCTCGACAGAGCCCTCCGCTCCCGCTCGATGTCCTCATGGTCCGTGAGGTCGCCCGTGACTATGTGTCCTAAGTATTTAAATTTCGTCACCCAGTCCAAGGAGACACCATTTAAGTGAACCGGTGGTATACGCTCTGGGCACTTAGCACCGACGCCCTCAAAGACCATGCATTGGCTTTTTACCACGTTATATCGTAAACCATGCCTACAGGCGTACTCCTCGCAGATCCTTATCAGCTCCCTCAGTCCACAGACCGAGGCGCTCAGCAGCACCATGTCATCGGCGTAGCTCAGGTTATTCACACTAACGCCATCAATGTGACAGCCGACACGGCGACTGCTGAGCTCCACAATCAATGCATCCATGTAAAGATTAAACAGAGTGGGCGAAGTCAGTCCACCCTGCCTCACACCGCATTCTAGCCAATATGGCTCGGAAAACGTGCCCGCCCATCTGACGTAGTTGACCTGATGCAAATACCAATATTTAAATATGTTTAGGAATTCGTGCGGAAAGTGTATGTTTTCGAGTTTCTTCCAAAGTATATTATACGCAACCAGGTCAAAAGCCCTGGACAAGTCAAGGAAGCACGCATACACAGGTGTTTTACGATTGGTGTAGTATTTGGTTGCGATAGGTATCATCAATCTTGCGATCGTGCGCTACCTGCAATGAAATTAGATTGCTCAGTTCGAGCAAGGGTTAACCTCCTGTTATTATAGCAATGTTATGTTGCGTATCGATTAAATTATGTGTTCTGCCTTAGTCCTTATTACTTTAATAGTGTATTCGAATACCCGGTGTTTCTACAAGTTGTATGTCTTAAGCTCCATGCAACGTAGATCTGATATTAGACATTTGTCAATCACACAAAAACTGTTGATCATTGAACAGGCTTCGTTTTTAAGGCAAGATGGTCTTAATAGCTTTTACATTTTCATATCAAAAGGACCGAAGTTAAGTCGGCTGAAAATAATATGGCGGCTGTATTTGCCGTGGGTGTAAGTCCCGGCATTGCTTGAATCAGAATGAAAAGAATCAATGGCCCTAATTGTATTTTCTTGTTCGACAGATATGTGACGGAAGAATGATTTGTGTAGGCGTCGAAGTAACACTTTCACAGTTCTGCTGCTGTTCTAATGAGGCTCGAGAGTTGTTAAATCTTTTGTTTGCTGTTCGTATTGGGTTGCAAGAAAGCTACTGGGTTAAGATTTCACTTCTTTAGTGGTAGAAGTGGAGGTCACATTTGGGGTTACTTGCAGTCAGTGGCCATCTTCAAAATCCTGGGTAACGATTGCTCTTTGGTATTATAGTTTTAGAGCCTGCAATGAACAAAATTGGGACTTCTATATCTATAGATATATTCCTGGTGATCTCATCAGGAATTTAGGGCATAAAAGCAGAAATAGGTACGCAATTGCAGCCAATTCTGTAGTATTGTAATTCTAGTTTCCTTTGTAACATGAACCTGTACGTATTAAAGTTATTTTGGTAACAGAATCATGGTCAAGTATTTAGCGATACAAATCTCGAATATAACGGGCGTCAATCAATATTCAAACATTTGAAATCGCGTTAAATTATTTATAAAATTGCCGGGAAAACTAACACATAAGTAAAAATATCAAAAAACAGATGGTAGTGTCACAGACTAACGAAGTCAGGCATATAGTCGTCCAACCGTAACGTCTAGACAACAGATAAGTCATGTGTGATCACATGTATATGATATATCATATACAATTCCTGTAGTCAGTTTCTGAAGTTGCACAAGGTTGAAGGAAAAAAATTGCAAATTACTCGCGCTTCAATTATTTGTTTCGCTATACATACTATTATTTTGAATTACGTGATAACCCGCTTTGTTCTTTATGTGTTATCGGCTATTCGTTTGACATCAAAAGCGATAGAATAGACCATGGTAAAAAAGAAGTCTTATTGTCCGACTTCCTAAATAATTTTGTTCGCCTTTGGTCTAAGTATCGACTATCTACATCTCATCAAACAGAAAAGGTCTCTGTAGTAAAATATTTTTTGGAGCAAAACGGTTCAGGATAAATGGAACAAATGCGTAACAACGACTATACGTTCTATTTTGAAATTACACATGAGATTTCGCGCCAGAATTGGGTTTTTAGGTTGAAATCTGTATACATTAAATCGGGCCATGAAAAATGTGGGCGGTAAGTGCTTCAGAGCATAAATAAATCAAATTCAAATTCAAATTCAAAATCATTTATTCATGTAGGTATCATTGATACACTTATGCACGTCATTTTTTTAATTTACCAGCTTTTCGGAAAGGTGCTTTGTCATGGAGGAGAAGAAAAGCCGAAAGAAACTCCTCAGCACATCTTTTAAAAATAAAATACATTGGTATATTTCTTACAAAGAAGTATCACTAGCCTGTACGGAACTGGTTGCAGATCTGGTCATTTCCATGCGTCTTTGTCATTTATGTACTCATCTACAGTATAGTAGCCTTTGCCTAAAAGTTGAGATTTTACATGTTTCTTAAATAATTCCACTGGCAAATCACGTATTAACTTTGGGATTTTATTATAGAACTGTACACCACGGCCCATAAAAGATCGCTTCACTTTAGAAAGACGGTAAGATGGCGTTACTAACTGGTGCATTTTTCTTGTTTGGCGATTAGTGATATCAAAATTTTGTTTATACGCGCTTATATTATTCCTTATAAAAACCACGTTACTATAAATATATTGTATCTATCTCTAAATTAAGGATTACACGTATTTAATTCAATTAAATGAATTTGCATTTATTGCAAATATTATATTTAATTCTTTTGTACCTACCTACTGTTTTGAATCTTATGATGACGTAAGTACAAGAGATTAAAACAATATGAACCAAACAGGATTTTACAAGTAAGCTCAAGCAAAAATTGGTTGATAAGTACACAAACACTGTTGTTCGAAGTGACACACGCCATATAATTAATTAGGCGAATCAATTGGTATAATTACTTCCTGGAAAACAAGTGGTAATTAGTCCCTGCGCTGCATACTGTATAGCATTCTTGAGGAATGCATTTAATGGTTTTTAAATCATTTTAAACACTCACATTTCATACGTTAACAGTGCATAAATAAATATGTGAGTAGTTATTGTGACACTTATTCTTGTACTTATTGTTTTGAGCTTAATAATGTTATGGTATTAAACATAAGTATAAAAAGATTATGTTTTCATGAACTCTCAAGTGTAATTTCCCTAACTGTTATTTTTTGTGACTGTTAGTCCTTTTGTTTTAATAAAGATTCTTCATTCTTGTCAAACACTGGCTAAACATGTGAAAAGATGTGAAAAACACTACAGAAAATTCCGATAAACATATGAAACTGAATGCATAAATCCTCAGAGCTATTTGAAAATGGTTACATGAACTGAATTTTTTACGCAATAAATAACAAAATGCATGTGTTTACGCGTGCTCGCTTTATGACCCCGTATTTAGCTAATACAGTCCGCGACCCACATTGATTTTATAAATACGTATAATGCACGCGAAACAGAACGGACACGAAATATTTTTTATGTATAATAAAGTATAAGACTCACGCCCTAACTCAGACTTACTAACGGTTACATATATCGCTGCTTAGTACAGAATTTGTATGATGATTCTTAACTAAGGAGCGATTTATGTAACTGTTAGTGACTCTGAGTTGGGGCGTCAGATGACTGGTTTACTTAACTTTCGTAATAGACTTAAGCAGTCATCCCATACCAGAATAACCTTAGACACATGTCTTAGTCTAATCATATCCAACACAACGATATTTGAATCAAACAACGTACGCTCATGTAAAATCGCGTGTTCTACGGCCGCACGTTTTAGTTAATGCAGTACGCGACCTATATAGGCCACATTGCATTATGAATGGGCAATACATGTGTAACGGAACGGACACTAAACTAAATACAGCCGTACACAACTAATATTGTGAAACAACAAGCTTTCGTATAATTCGTAGAGTACTTACAATTTCATACTTCCTATGTGTCTTTTGTCCTCTTCATATTTTTTGTATTTCCTGGCGTAATAATTTATGGACGTGTCGGTGTAGTCTTTGTCAATGGGTAGGACAGAATTACCAGTTTTCTTTCTATTAAAGGTCTTGGGGCTGGATTCAGATTTCAGACTGGGCGGAGGGCGGAGGCGGGCGGAGAATATCATAGAGATTGGTACCTAATTTCGATCGAAATTGTGGTACGACTCTTTATAAAGATTCTTACCCCCTTGGCCCTATACATACAGGCTACATTGTGTCTGGCTATTTCTTCATCTTTACCTATTAAAACCAACGAATATTTTGAAAAAGATTCAGTTGCTATGTTGGATTTAGACAGTCAAGACTCAAGAGTTCTGAGACAAGCGATTTTATCGGACAGAATATGCGTAGAAGGCTGTAACCACATAAACTTTCTGCTTTGAGCGCAACTGCAAGTTTATTATAATTATGTACTCGTAGGTACTACGTTATAATAAGGACACTATTGTATGTAAGGATTACGACATTCTTCGATACTTTCACAAAACATTGCCGTCTTCGTTTTAGTGTTTAGGAAAAAGGAATATTGTCGACAGGTAATAAAAATACGCTCTGTAAGCACAATACGTCTATAAGATTAACAATACTATGCCAACTCATCCTTTAGTACCTGACGCGAGAAAAGTACCTATAAGTCCATGATGATTCTTGTAAGCTCCTGTCTTGAATAACTCAAAGCTTGTAAGTGGAACAATGAAAGCGTCTCTTAAATCATTCACTTTGTTTAAAAACAAACCGATTCGAACGCATTGTTCGGTAGAATCATTAAACACAAAGCTCACGACAGTCATTCATTTAATCACGAAGTCATGGTTGGCTCATGTTACAATGAACGATAGAAAAGAATTGATATTTGAATTAACTTTAGAACTCTATACAATTTTAAGTGTATTTTGTTTGTGTGAGGGTGAGAGAGGGCCTGTGTGTCTGTGTATAGGTTTATGTGTGAGGATATTATATCATACTAACTATGTTGTACTTAACATGAAGCTTACCATGAGAACATGAGAATGTTACGTGAGAGTTTATTATTGCCATCGCAGTTCTGTATTGCCAAAATTGTATGGTAGTGGTAAGTTGTCACTAATATATTATTATTCATTTTATGAAATTCCTACATTTATGATTGTTTCTCAGTAACAACGCATTAATTAATAAAATTATTAATAGGTATTAATAACTATAAATTATTAATATTAAGTAATAATATTTATAATTATTAATATTTAAAAATACAGAAATCGCCCTCGCGCCGCCCGCCCTAGTTTGATTGAAATGAATGTTAATGTCAAATTGAAATACCAATCGCATCTAAATCGGTTTAGCGGTGATTGTGTTGGCTCCCTAGGTGCTCTTTAGTAAGCTGAAATTAAAACGTTGTATCTTAAGATAAAGATAACAATAAGTAGGTAGATATCAGATTACAATGCAACATTTTTAACATTCAGCGATACAATAACGTGACAAGTAAAATATAGAAAGAAGATCGTATCGCAATGTGAAAATACTGCTGAGTTTTTGAGTTGAGTGTTCAAGCACTGTCCTCAGCATTCCGCCATTTTGAATTTAGAAAGTTATTAAGCTCAGACTAGAATCATGAGATTTGAAATGCGGAAAATTTTCCAATTTCACGCAAGTGAATTCGAGATGGTTGCATAACAACTTTAGGCTATGCCTGCCCCTAAATGCCTTATGAGGTTACTCATGGGTGCCTTGAAGTAGGTATACTTAATGGTATTAATCTTTTAACTGATGGGTTTTGTACCATAATAATTAGGTATGCACAGTGAGAAAAAGTATTGATTACATTATTATAGTATGTACATATAATAGATATAGTAGGTAGTGACATGATAATTAAGTAGGTACATAATATTATATTATAATTCAAAGTTGTGGCAAGGTGGCTTACATAATAATATACTAGGTCTACAGTTCTAGTTTCTACACCCTTTAGGAATATGAATGGGATAGAGGTCAAGAAATTATACCACCATCCTTTCGTAGTTATTCTCGAATAAAGCACAAGGTTATAACAACATCTAATATGAATCAATAAACATTAAAACATAACAATCCGATTGTAATCGTGAATCCAATGATTTATAACGATAAACAGCTTAAACTGTGTTATGGAAATATTATAACACTGTAGTTGTACGCTTACCGAAAAATAATCGCAGGCTTCGTGATGCTTATGGATTTTGTAATACAGATTAGTTATAATAAAATATAATACATTCAAGAATTTGTAATACAGATAATACAATCAATCGTAGTCGATTAATAGTGAATTAATGAATATATTAGGCAGCTGTATCCACATAATAGATGATCGTTTATCACGATAATGTTCTTGAGTATATTATTTTCCCGTATAACCTGTGATTTCACCATAATTTGAGATACAAACAAGGGCTAACCAAACCATGAGAAAGGCAAATATTTTTCTCGTTAGTGCGACACAATATTTGCCTGTTAGCTAAATTGCGCACTTACGTCATTGGTTTAATGGCGGATTGCGATGGCGGGAAAGGTCACAGAGTAGGTGATACTCTTACTTTTTTTATAAAGGCTGTCACTTGATATACAATTAACATTTAATTAAGGCTGAAAGCTTGGAATCCAATTTTGATTAAGTTGATTATGACATTTAAAAGGAACTGGTCAGTTACTGGTTTATCAAATATTATAAATTTTAATAAGCTAAATAATATAATGACGATGTTGATATTTAGGTACTAATTCTTTTCTTTTTTGTTACAGGTAAGGAAATCAATGAAGAAACATTCCAGAATAAATCAGGTGTCTCTCTAAATAACCGGAGAGAGAAAGAGAGAGAGGAACAGAGTCATTTTATAGTCTGCCACTCAGCTCAAATTAACATTAATGATAAAAAATAAAAATATTAAATAAACCCAACAATTAAGAATTCCAACAAAACTTGCTTTTTGGTAAGGTTAACCCTTTAATTTAAATCGCTGTGGTCTCCAAAGCATGGATGAATTAGTGGTTAGCAAGGCATTCGATTAATGTAATACCGCTGCGTAGGCTCGACCGTAAGGAACGTTTCCCAAGAAACCTTACTGCATAATAATTAGAAACTTGCTCAATGAATCTCTTTATCATTATTCTACGCTTGTAATGTTAATGATGACCAGTTTAACCTGACCTTCGATATGCAGGGATTTTTAATAAACTTTGTCTAATTTAACCTAAGTACATGTGTCGCGGAATCTAGAGTTTTTAATGTTCAATTTTTTTTAAAGCGTTGTCATAAATCCTATGTGTTTTATACATAAAAGAAAGTCCTCACGTAAGTACATACATGCAGTTAGGTACTTGTTGCGAGTTGCTATCAAATATTAGAATAGTAAAAGATTCAATCACCGTATTCTTGAAACACGCTATCGAAGTTTTCAACATTGTAGTTACCTACAGCACACGGCGTATTTTTGAAGCGCGGACGACGCGCTTCAAACGCGATCGAACAAGAAAACGCCTCGTCCGCCTCTTCATTTACAGCGCGGAAAACGACGGATTCCGCGCGTCGCGTCGGAGACGCTTCAAAAATACGCCGTGTGGAAAGGCTCTAATAGTCGAGGGCTCAAATTATACTGTTATATCTATCAGAGACTGAAAGATAGCTATCTCGCAGAGGTGTGAGTGAGTTAGTAGTTAAATATGATTAGCAGATACGACTATGAATATTAATGTCTGTAATTATAATTCAAACCCCACAGTGAATGTTTTGCAGTGGTATAATAATGGTGTTCTGAAGGTTATGTGATGGTATGCTGTGTAGGAAGGAGATTTGTTAAGATTTGTTAACTCCTCTTGCACTTGCGATATTGCAAGATTTCGATAAAATTATACAGTGGTTGAATAAAAGAAAAAAGGTGTGTGTCTGTCGCCACTTACCTAAAGGTAGAAGATACACGGCGAATGTCTGAGCTGATTACAATATCTATACGCATACCTTTATCGTCCAGGGACGATGTGTAAGAAGATGTAGAGGATCGGTGAACCGAACTCGTTTAACGAGACGGTCGATCCGTAAAGTGAAATATTAACAAGGTGAATGCCTATAGTCTGTTCTGTTCTCTTTTGTTCCACTTATCCAACGCAGGGCTGACCCAAGGTCACGCTGCGTGATATCTTAAGTAACAACCAACACTTTGATACTGAATCACTGATACTGATGCTTACAACTGACATCAGTATATATAAGGGTTTCCACCCTAGGCGGCCTCCACCATATCCCCATCATAGCCGCGCCCAGCCTCCATTGGTCCCATGGTCCGATTCTGTTACCAGTTTGTCTGTAACTTATTCTGAATATTGTTTGCCCACGAGCCGCCCGACTCATCGGCAACTGTATCTGAATACTACCTGCAAACATGCTTTCTGACTCCTCGGTAATTGAGACCCGACCATCTCAATTATCCACTGCTACGAACTGCTAGGAAACAATACTATTTCCTATTCTCACATTTAAAACCTCGTGTCTGGAAAATTTCCTGTTCCAGTCCTGTCGGAAAACCAATTGACAATATATGTCAAAACCCAAGCACAGACTGCTTAAACACATTGATCTAAAGTCCACAGACTATGTAACAGCTCTATAGCTCCATCTATGGTTCGCATTCGCGACACTCCCGCCAGCAAGAGAAACTGAATCAACCAGTATTCAACATTAACACTGACCATATAACTATACACTTATACCAAACTGACTGACTGACTATTCAATAGTCTTATGCCTGTTCAACAACTCGAAAGAGCGCTCTTTAACCACCCATTCTAATCACGGAACCAGCTCACTTCATTCTATATAATATATCATCGTAACTACTAGTGTACTTGTGCCTAGACACTATTGTCTCCTGATATATCATCGTAACTACTAGTGTACTTGGGCCTAGACACTATTGTGTCTCCTGATATGAAGGAAGTCCTGAACATCGTCCGTGGCTTGTTGTTGTACCACAAGCTTCTGTCCAGAACTGAAGATCAATTTATTCAGACACCTTTTAATACTAACATGTCATTTGCTAAAGTTTCATTATGTACCTTTGAAGAATTGCTGCAAATTCATGCATCATGCATGCATTCATGCATTCATGCAATTGCTAGGTCAGGAACTCTGCACATTAAAAACTTAATTTAAGTGCTTAATTACTTAAGTCATCCACTTAATCCAACTTCCTTACAAAATGTATGCTATTTATCTTTATCATACTTTCAATTTTAATATAGGTATAGACCATCTATAACAGTTTAATCATTTATTATTGTATCTGTACTGTCCGCAACACAGTATATAACATTATCGCACTGATTTAATTACGAATACGAATGTTAAGATCGTGACGTATTTTCTTTGAAACGGATCGGGACAATCGGTCGCTCGACCTTTCGATTTGGTTCGATTCTGACGGCTGACTCTTTCTCGTAACTTGTACTCCTTCGATTCGTCATCTCATTCTCATTAGTCAAGCACGAATGACCATTCATATTTACCTTCTACTTTTTTTTCTTATCTTGTTATTTTCATCATCTCTTGCTATGGGATTTTCCATTTCCAGATCCACGCGTAAAAAAGATCTTAAATATATCGACAGTTATAATCGATACAAGCTTCCACATCACTTATTCCTCGACGCATTTAAATAGGTACTGTCGATCACTTAGCTACTGCGCAATGTCTGATGCGCGCGCGCTGGCGTAATCGTCCGTATTGCATCTATATACGAGCGGTTGTGGCTTGCGTGCATATGCTACGGAGCTCGTAAACTTGCGTGTTGAGTATAACGAAATAACGTTTTAGTTTGGTTCTTGCTGCTTACTGCGACTTCCTCAGTTGTATTTTATTTCAACATACCTCCAACTGTGTTTACAATATCTAGGATTAAAATGTACACTAGATATGTATTATGTCATCTTTATTTTCAAATAAAGATCATTTAAAATTGAATTGAAATTGAATTTCCAAATCTGATACGTTTACATTGAACGTACCTAGACCATATATTCGTAAGACCCACCGCAACCAGAGAAGTTTGTATATGGTCTGGTCTATATCAAAACTACTAAAACTTACCGAAGACTGCGTCGTAACTAAAATTCGTCGTAAATTGCGTCGTAATTAAAATTTAATTTTACTTGTTGCTGCATGCTCACGAAAGCCAAATATGTATGAACTACAAAATATTTTATAACATCCTTTTTTTTATAACTCTTGTGTCCTCTACGTAATGACAAAATCTTATTTTCATTTCAGTCCCTCTTGGACATCTAAAGGTTTCTGAGTTATCGAAACATTGATGAGTTTAGTAAATGAACTTAACGCGTTCTCATAATGATAACTCCAATGGTTGGTCTGGTGTGGCGATATAAATATGCTTCTTGAATCCATGCATATCCTTATGTTTATTGATTACCGAGTGAAGCCATTTTCCTCCGAGTTCCAGAGCCAATGTGGGTTCTACTACATATCTGTGTGTAGTAATTGTCTGGCTGAAAATCCTCTTCATGTTATATTTGCTGGATTAAGTTCTGACTGAATATACAGTCATTTAATGACTTTCTGGATTTTGAAAAAAAAATATTGTGTAATCTGTTGCATTCAAATGCAAGTAAATGTGACTTGATTTTTATCCATGTAAGAGCAATTGAACTATCGGACCGTTCATTGATTGAATCCATACCGATTGAAGGCTCAAATGATTGAACAACATGAACATGTTCGATGAGCTGTACTGAGTTCAATTTTAGGTATATTCCAGCATGTGTTGATGAGTTTTATGATCGCAGGTATATATATCTGGCATATTCTTTATCTGAAGCATCTCCAAAGCCATGGAGTACATATGATTTTGCTTGAGGGATGGGTGATACCTCTTGGTATTTGAAGTTGAAATAGATACTTAATGTCATTGGTTAATTCATCCCATTCCTTTATGATGGGGCTAATACTGGTTCATCCCAGTTTAAACTATCAATGAATAACGATTGTAATAGCACCTTGCATCTGAAGGTGATTGGGGTGCAGAATCCACATGGATCATACAGTACTGCAATTATACTGAATATTATGTTATGCTTTGTTATTGCTTGGCCTGAAGGAATATTTATTTTGTATGAAAGTATACCTGATAATTGATACTATTATATTCTTAATACTTTGATAAATTCCTTATTATCATTATTGGACTGCTGAAATTGTTCACATTAATCTCCTGGGAAGATCTCCAAGGCAATCTATCTGAATTTCATGACCATTTTCTGAGATCATGGCCTGTGCTTCGCTTGAGTTCTGATTACAGCGCTTGTGCTGAAGCAAATGAATCACTCTCGGTGAGTATATAATTCACAAAAATTAATTTCCTCTTATCATGTGTGACGCTATTAAGTTGGTGTGTGTGACTTTCCAATCATCTACTAGTTTTAACAGTGTTCTCATAGATCTAAAAAGACTTGAACATAATCCATATGTGTTAGTATTTAATTCATAATACTTGACCTAATTCTGGTGACTTCTTTCCAATAAATTAATTGATACTTCCTATCTTCTGGAGATATCTAAGTCATTCTGAACATCATTGTTATATATGTAGTGAATACAATCTGATGATGTCTAAAGTTCAATAATATTTGTATGATGTCATTTTGAAGTAGAACGCCTGATGCAAACACTAATTCAATGATACGCCATTTGCTGTTTTTGAACTTGCATCAAATACTTTTATCATTATAATATTATATTATTGCATCAAATAGTTTATCCGAATCTTTCTTGAATATACCATGATGAGCAATGAAAGTGCTCTAAATCTAGTCATTCATGAATCCATAAATTCAATGTATTTCTAGTGTTAACGCCATCTATCGAACAAGGAGTCAAGTGAGTTTCGATTATTCTGCGTAAAATATTACTCGACGAGGTAGTTCCCGATGGAATAGATAGATGGCGCTATTGGTATGACCACAGGTGATTTCCAAAATCTAGGCGGGTGACTTGAACACCATCATACTGAACTGAAGTAGGTGTTTTACCTCTGTTTGAAGTAATCTATTTCTTTCTGGACTGATGAGTTGACTCTTTCCGATGAGCAGCCACTGGCATCATGATGACATAACCGAAGCATGCGCCACATGCAACAGCTCCCGAAGGCTCCCATGTCTTAATGTAAATTATAGTTACCATTCAACACTTTGCAAAGTTCTCCTGCATGTGTTGTCCATTCCTAACACAAACCATTCCAAAATCAAAACAGTTCAAAGTAATACCAATAACTTTTGCTGTGCATGTTTACTAAAACTTATTAAATCTCACTCGAAACGTTTGATTATTTATAAAATCAAAACTGTGATGCATTGTTCATCATTTATCTAAAGAAAATAAAACAACTAAATTCTCTCTATTCAATAATCGCAATTTAGTGCTTTTACTCTACTGATCGCACAAGTCTGACAATACTAGTCTGACAATACTTTGAATCCTTTAAAACTCAGGCAAAATATTCTACCTTGATAGTCCCGACAACAACCGCTAATTTGAAATATTTGTTTTTAACTTAAACTCTTAATCTTGTATATTATATTAATATTTGTATTTATTCCTTGTATGTGTAAGTATTATGCAACCACTATTTAAGTAGTTTATCCAATTTATTATACTGTCTGTACACTTTACCCTTTTCACACTGATTTCTATGTCTTCTGTATCCTCATATCTTATTCAGGCTATATGAAAATAGTTGCATTACACTGATCATCGTAGTACCATGATAGCTATCAAATCAATAATCCACATCTATAATTATGGGAGTATAGTTAAGAACTACAATTTATTCCAAACTCATACTACTAAGCAGATAACATCACTTTCTTATTAAAACTTTTAAATCTCTTTGTGTAACATTCCTGGAACTGAAATTGTTACTTACGTTCGACAAAGTGTTTAGTCCTGTTTCACACAAAACAAAGTGACGTAAAGAGACATTGCATTCTTATTTCATCTTTATTCTTTCTAATTTACACATCACTAAACTGTTTTGGCACATTACTTCACATAAATTACTATTATAATTTCACAAATTACAACATCAAAAAAACAATGTAAACAAATCTGGGTGACAGTGACAAGTTGACTGATCTGTTTCTGCCAAACTGACAGATCTAGTTAATGGCAGAACTGCGATTCATTGCACGCCCGTGAATTCTGTAATTTCACATGAATAGCGATGTGAAATATCGTTACTTTTATTTCACTATCAAGTCGGTGAAGTTATTTATTTTTGTCACTGTTATATCACCGGTGATAGATCACCACCGGTAGCGCGCAGCAAGTAAAGATTACAAATGAACTGTGAAGTGAAATCTCACCGAGTCACCGTATCACGAATTCACGAGACACGAAGTGGTCATAAATATCAAGTACCTTAATCAAAACCTTACCCTGTCCAAAATAAGACCCATTTTCACTCGAAGTTTTTGTATCGTAGCGATATTATTAACGAAGCAAGTTGAAATAAATCAGACAAACTTAAGTCTTATGACGTTGACAATAAGATGCAATTTCACTTAAACAAATTCTCTCTTCTAACTGATGGCACTGTATCGCTCGAGCACGTGCCGCACGGCTCCAGTCACAAATGTTGCTTTCTCTCTTTCGCACGATGGAATTCTGTGAATTATATGTAGCTTGGCCGGAGGCCGGCGTTAAGTCACAGTTAAAGAAATACTGTGGTGAAATCACCGTCGCGATAAATGTAACAGACGGTCCCGACGCACGTCACTGGTGTGACAAGGTGAAGTATATTTAACAAGTGATATATCCAGTGACAGGTGAAATGTGCCATTCCTACACACGAAACACTGTTTTTACTGTATAAGATAACACATAACCTCATAATGAGTTGCTTCACATAATAACATTTAACAGTCATGACTACTGAGTTTGCAGATACCAAGTGGTTAATTAGTTAGTCTATATTTCCAGTTATTCTGTTTCTTTAGCAATATTTAAAAATGACAGAACTGTAACTATGTACATCACAACACTGTTGTTTCTGTTATTAAGAATATCATTTAGTTATTCTGACACCATAATACAAATCATTGTAGCATAGTTTGTTAGCTGTTTATAACAAACTTTTAAAGTCCCTTCTTATGCAAGAAATAACAAATTCACTTTCAAAACAAACAGAAGGCACCTGTTTACCCAATTCCGTCTCAATCCCTTATCATAATTTTTATTATTATTTGTTGTGTGTGTCAAATCCACGTTCTCAAAGAAGTACTATACTTTGAAGACTTTATCTGAATCATATTGTAACATTTGTAACTAAAACATATTAGGTATGGATGTACCATACACAAACTATTGAGTCTTAAAAATTTCAAGACTTTCATTCAACATATTATTGCAATAATAAAACAATACAGATTACCTGAATTCCATTAGCGGTGACACAGTCAACTCTCTTTCAAGTCCCTCGGCATGGTCTTCTATCAGCTTCCAGTCCACGGGCACAACTACACAGGTTTGCATGAACTCACACACTTTTTTACTTACACTTAGACACAGCAGATATCCAAATGGTTGTATTTTTTTTTTTTTATTATTATTATTATTATCACTATTTCTTTATTACTGAGATTCTAATGAAAACTGTCTCACATAGACGAAGTATTCCTATTAATGTAACAAATAAAATAAGACAGCTCACCATTATAACTATAAATTATTTGATTTGTTGATCCCAGCACCTCCACCATGACGCCACTTACCTAAAGGTAGAAGATACACGGCGAATGTCTGAGCTGATTACAATATCTATACGCATACCTTTATCGTCCAGGGACGATGTGTAAGAAGATGTAGAGGATCGGTGAACCGAACTCGTTTAACGAGACGGTCGATCCGTAAAGTGAAATATTAACAAGGTGAATGCCTATAGTCTGTTCTGTTCTCTTTTGTTCCACTTATCCAACGCAGGGCTGACCCAAGGTCACGCTGCGTGATATCTTAAGTAACAACCAACACTTTGATACTGAATCACTGATACTGATGCTTACAACTGACATCAGTATATATAAGGGTTTCCACCCTAGGCGGCCTCCACCATATCCCCATCATAGCCGCGCCCAGCCTCCATTGGTCCCATGGTCCGATTCTGTTACCAGTTTGTCTGTAACTTATTCTGAATATTGTTTGCCCACGAGCCGCCCGACTCATCGGCAACTTAATAAAAACTTCTTGATACAATGTTATTAAGACATTTATTTTAAGATAATATACAGACAATCGGTTGCGTAAATCGCTAGTTTCTATTATATTTTCATAATAATGCATGTGTCTCTGACAGCTCATTACATCATACTTCTTTTTATTCGTTTTCTAACAATGACGTGGCCAGTCTCATAAGTACTTGCTCATATTTAACTTATATTATTATTTATCTACAAATTCTTTATTAATACAATTATATCTGTGCTAACAATATCTAACATTCGGCCATTCTGACTACACTAAGTTTGTCCTCAAACTTATTAATCTAACAAGAATACATTAATAGTTTTTAAACCGCATAGGTACCAGATGTAACCTATTTTTTTTTTCTATTTATTTCAACTCTTTTTATTTTTCATTCAAACACCAATAATTCAAATAATTTCAAATAATAATTCAAACATCGAATTTGTAACAAAATATGATACCAATAACGCACGCCAGCTTTTCAAACCATTCGTTGAATCTGCACCTGGCCCCTCACAGCTAAGTCAAGAGTACGATCAACTACAGGACTCCACTGCCGTGCCAGACTTCCAGATGTCATTTGCTCACATCTGCACCTGACCCCTCACAGCTAAGTCAAGAGTATGATCAACTACAGGACTCCACTGCCGTGTCAGACTTCCAGATGCCAACATCGCACAAATCTACTACATCTGCACCTGAACCCTCATCGCTAAGTCTAGAGCCTACGTGGCTACAAGACTCCATGACCGTTTCAGACTTCCAGATGTCAACATCTCACATTTGCACCTGAACCCTCATCGCTAAGTCGAGCCTATCTGGCTACAAGACTCCACGACCGTTTCAGACTTCCAAATATGATATCAATTCGCGTAGCCATATCTGCATCTGACCCCTCATCGTCAAGTCAAGAACTTATCTAGCTGCAGGACTTAACGACCGTGTCAGACTTCCAGATTATTTAGAAATATTTGAAATCGTATTATTGGTATCAATAAAACAAACAAAATATTATAACTCAGCTCAGCTCAACTCAAAATAAAAGTGATCTCATTTTGTCAACTTCACAATCCTTCATTATGCCTCAATCTCATCATCATCATCTGATATGCGATCAGCAGACAAAACACTTAAATATTTCCCACGTGATTTTCGAGCCGGGCATACCGAAAACATTGTATCTACATTACTAACATAAAACACTGGTCATTTTTAAAAGTACCCATCTGCTTTACTGCAATCTTTATGATTCTTACCGTCATTGGAAGATATTGTTTCCAATAATTTAATAAAATCCCCTATTTCATTTACGTACAATTACTTTAGCTTTTTTTTTACATTTTTATCGTTATACTTATCTAGTTTCTACTTTCTACCAATGCCTCACCTATCCTACCTTCTAACCTTTACTCAATGGACGTTTGTAGAATAATAAAATAATAGTCAATGGGGTGTGTGACTTCTAGCATTTCTTACACACTGTGTTTTACTATTTATTTATATAAAAATATCAACATAATACACACTAACCCCTCTTATTTATAAGTACAGTTACAAAAGGCTTATATTTTGTTTCTTCACTCTAATAAAAACGATAAAGAATAAAGATAAAATATAATTATTATAACAATTGAAAATAGGTTTAACACGCTTTATGAATACCTAAGTATATGACATGAATAATTAGATTAGCACAAAGTTAAAGATACATTATTACATAAATCTTATATTGTATTGCACTAATACTTTCTTCCTCTCCTTTCCTTATCCCAATACTTCATATCTCATTAATAGATTCCACAATCTATTCAGGTCAGACGATCAACTCTCAAAACTCAACTCGATAAATGTATGAACGGTATTCTCTAAATTGACATAACTCTTTAATTTTGAATCGATTGAAATAAATAAAACAAACTCTGAACTCAACTTTTCCCTTCCATCCAAATTACCTTGAGCATCATGGTTCAGAACTCTCAACGACACACAATGTAATTCCAACCTCGGAAAAAAAACGTACCACTTACTAGAATTGTTCACACATTTAGGAATATTTCTAATAATTTATTTATTATTTATTTATTTAAATAAGGACACCCAACACAAATAACACAGGAATCAAGCTATAAGTACAAATGCTAATTTATCCTAAAATAAGTGTACCCATAATTATAGGGTGCCACAGCGTGCACAATTTAATAATGATGACATTGACTTATTCACAAGTGAAATTCGAAAGTTTCGAAAGGCTTTAATTAATTTGATTTCTTCAGATGCACTCTAATTTTCAATTCAATACTATTTTATCATTTTTGTTATTATCATTGTAATTATTTCCTGTGTTACATTTTTTTGTTAAATATGTTCTTCTATGTGTCCTTACTCATAAATTATCAATGTTATTATCTTACTGTTAACCCGCATTAGATAAATGCATGTAGTCTAAATACATTTAAAACGATAATATTATAACACTTGGCTTGCTTCAGTTCTTACCCATTGTTTATTTTCTGTAAATTTTGTCTATTATATTGGTGTTCAACAAATAAAACAAATAAAATAATCAATTGAAAAGATAAGCATGCGCAATTTGTCGAACGATCCTCAAGAAAACATCGCTTGCATTTTAAAGGCAAACCAAAGTTACTGCTCATCTCATTTAACTATATATACCTACTCTGCCACTGCAAATAACATTCATTCGGACACAAATTGTACTCAATAAATAACCTCCATCAATTTATCTGAAGAATAGGATCTAAGACCTGGTGTCTATAAATTCTGTAGTAGCATACAGGCATGTAGGATATTTCTTTCTTTCTTTCTACTAACTGTTCAATTAGATCAACATTAAATTTCAACTCAATCCATAAATAATCATCAGCACCACATCAATTATTCAATTTACTTTTGCATTAATAAAAGAAGAATAACTTTAGGTATAGCTTGACGTCGCATCAACAACTCATCTCATCAACGTACCAACAAACCCTATTTCAACATTTTGCCGTCTTAGAATTTAGGAAACGAACGGCACCAATCATTTGCGATAAAGTAAAAACATAATGATTTGAAATGAATTTTAGAATTTAGGATTCAGCTTGATCTGATTGCACTCATTCTATCGTATCAAATTTAATTTAACGTTAATTGGATCATATCCTGCATTGTATTAGTATCTAGTACCAATCAAACATAATATTCAAATTCAACTCTGTTGAAGTGAGTAAGTCTGCAGGAGAGTGGTCTGTAGTCAATACGACATTTCCAAAATTTTTCATCGTAATTGTCGTCAGTTGTCAATTCTACAGATTTTAATACTTACGTCAAAACATATGACATATCAAATATATACATACTTACGGATGACAATTTTATACTAACCCAATCTCTTTCAAAATATTATCACAAAATTATTCAGGCAAAACATGAAAAATGAAATAATCTTACTATTTAAATATGCAGTTACCATTCAGTCTACTTTACAACAATCCGCAATGTGTGATTGCGCGCGATCATAAAAGTTGCCAATAAACAAATCAATATCAATCTTACAAAAAAAAAACTAAAGGCGCCTCAACTACGTAGAGAACGCTACCGATATAATCAAGGCATCTACATGACCAACTTACCATGTACAAAATCAGAATGTAATCAATGAAAGAATTAGATGCTTATGCTAAAGTGAAGTAACCATTTGATCACTGGTGAACATCTCGTATAACGTAGCATCACAGATAGGTTGGTCTTCCTGTTGCGTTATACTTAACGGTGTAGTGAACCAGAAGAATACAATGTTATAATTTCATAGTTTACCAACCCTAACAGAATTATCTTTAGTTTATGAGTATTCGGTCCTCTAAAAATAAATAAAATGTATTCGTTCTAAGAAATGTGACAAGAAGATAAAAGTAGTGTACTAGTAGAGAATATGTATTAAAGATGTTTCACTGAGAAGGGCGTGTTTTCATTAAAATAAGTAAACAATAATATCCAACTCTGAATAATTATTACTAAAACCGCTAAAACCTCATTCGGATATATTCTGCATGAAAAATTCGCGACATTTATTAGTTAAGTTGTAAACTATATATTTTTTTTATTACAAGTTAAATCTATATAAAAAAAAAATACACTATACCTACCTTAAAGCAACTAATTTAATTTTTCTGCTATTAACGCAACGTACATATATGTATGTACGTCACATATTGGTAGATGCAACGTGGCACAACAAATACAAAACGATTTATTGAATTTCCAGCAAGGTGGTTGATGATGAGTTTGAATTTCTGCTCTCGGTCTGGGTGTGAATGTACCTGTCCCTGTGTGCTGTCACTTATGTATGCGGTAATACTGGATTTTATGTGTAGTAAAGTTTTACCCAATATCAAAATGGTCACCGCAGCAACGCTTCTTACAGATGGTAAACAATCTATAAACAAATTTAATTCAAATTTTCGTCCCATTGACAAACCTGCGCGCACTCATTTACTTTTAACAACCACGAATCGATCCGATGATTTTATTAACTGAAGGGTCGAATTCGATATCATTTTGGTTACATTCGTATCTATTAATAATTGATGATGAATTAGTAGGCTCAACGAAAAACTGTAACAATTGAGCGAAATCATTCAAATTTAGCATTATATTTGGCGTCATACTTGCATTGCAATTAGCTTATATACCACCGTATGGCACCCGCCACTGTTGACCTGAACCGAGCCTCTCGGTGTCGACTGCAGCAGCAGTGGGCTCAGCCTGGGGTGCCAACAGCGGGTACCGCGTCAGCAGTCAAATCAGGCACGCAGCCCGGCAGCGCGACGCGGCGTCGGCGTCGGCGGCGGCGGCGGCGGCGGCGGCGTCAGCTGCGGCAGCGCCCAAACAGCCGCAGCGTTGACGGCGCGGCCTCCGCTCGACACGCCGACGCGACGCTCGCTGTCTCAGGTTGTCGGGTACTGGGTAGTGACTCGTCCGGTCGCAGAAATTCTTGAACGTACTATTTTTCTTCGTTCGCCGTCAGTACCTCGTCCGGTCGCCGAAACCACATCGCTTATTCCGTCGAAGGAACGGTAAGCCTGCTGGAACTATGTTTTGTGTGAAATCCATAATAGTCAGTCAATCGATCTTTGTTTTTCTTTTTCGGACTTCGACTTCTTATATCGGGGTTGTTCGATGATTCCTCTCTTGACGTATCATAATGGCGACGTCTACGTTTGCCGATATCGTGATGTGAGCGTTTAAATCGTTTGCCCATTTTACAAATTTGGTATCGGTATCCACTTCTGATAATAAAAACTTCTTGATACAATGTTATTAAGACATTTATTTTAAGATAATATACAGACAATCGGTTGCGTAAATCGCTAGTTTCTATTATATTTTCATAATAATGCATGTGTCTCTGACAGCTCATTACATCATACTTCTTTTTATTCGTTTTCTAACAATGACGTGGCCAGTCTCATAAGTACTTGCTCATATTTAACTTATATTATTATTTATCTACAAATTCTTTATTAATACAATTATATCTGTGCTAACAATATCTAACAAACTGTATCTGAATACTACCTGCAAACATGCTTTCTGACTCCTCGGTAATTGAGACCCGACCATCTCAATTATCCACTGCTACGAACTGCTAGGAAACAATACTATTTCCTATTCTCACATTTAAAACCTCGTGTCTGGAAAATTTCCTGTTCCAGTCCTGTCGGAAAACCAATTGACAATATATGTCAAAACCCAAGCACAGACTGCTTAAACACATTGATCTAAAGTCCACAGACTATGTAACAGCTCTATAGCTCCATCTATGGTTCGCATTCGCGACAGTGTCAGCTTCGACACACGACTGGAGTTTAACCCCATGGTGATGATGATGATGATGATGATGATGATGATGTTTCATATCATCAGAATAGAATGTACCAAGATTATTATTTGCATTAGATGGCGTTGTTACTGATCAGCCATCCAACGCCATCTAGATTCTGTGTTATGAATTACAAACATAACGCATAACGTAACGAAAAAAATGATTTTACTCCCTATAAAATTTCATACCGCGAGCTTATTAATATGAAATTGATAGATAAGGAGCTAAACTCCAAAAACATTGACTATTTTCGTAGAACTAATCGAATTTCGTTTGACTAGTTTCTCTGTTAATCTAATTACCCGTTTCTTAGAAGTAAATGTAGAAAATGAAAAAGAATAATCATATTCGTAAACTTATATAGGTTTTGCAAATATTTAATCTACGCCGAACTTTTTAATATTATTCATATAAGTTATTATTAATTATTTAATTTGTGAGGGTTCATAGATATGGCTTATGGATTCCAAATTCTTTCCCATCCTATTTTTTCCCATGATAGGGCAACGGCTTCCATGACGCTGCATTTCTGTTTCCCGGAATGAAGCCGAATGCATCTGAGAAATCAATTATTTTAATTGAATCGACAAAAATAAATGGCTTCCGTACACCAACGATTGACGTGATCTTGTTTCCCGCTTTTATTTGTAAAAATATTTTATTTTGTATCTGTCGACACTTACACTTTATTTTAAACTTTAGGCTCGTGATAATAAGTCTTAAATTAAAAAAATACGTAAAATTGACATTGAACGTAACTCGCTTATTTTCCCGCGTTAACTTAAAATACTCGTAGAGTTATTTTGCGTTTCGTTTACAATATTTCGTCGTAAATTAAGCTTTATTATTTAGGAATAAAGTTTGAAATCGCTATAATTAACCAATAAGATATTTTCTAGGGTTGTCACGTGTTCCCCTTTGTTAGTGTGTAGCTAAAAATAACATTGAATGAAATGAAAGTGTCGAAGAAATTTGAACGCGTTTTGTTATTGAGGTTGGAAAGTTAATTTTGGAATTATTTTAGTTAAAATCGTACTAATTTATTTCAACGAAATAGAATTTTGATTGAAAGGATCAGAAATTCAAGTTTTATCATTTTCTTTCAAGTTTAAAAGTTTCATATTTATTATGTCGTGAAAATCTATACTATAATAAAACTCAAAGGGCAAATTTACTGTACATTGAATATTTTTTAAAAATTTTGATTAGGGGGCACTTCAATAACGTGTTAGAACACAAAAATATTTTTTTTAGAATTATTGTCTGTCTGTCTGTCTGTCTGTCTGTCCGGGCATCACATGAAAACCCTTGAATGGATTTCGATGAAAATTAGTAAAGTTGTTACTAATACTCCTGGTCATATTTTAGGATACTTTTTATCCCGGAAAATTAAAAGGTTTCCCCGGGAAACGGGATGAAAGTTTGTATGGAATATTTTTAAAACATCAACTAATTTGCTTCAAATTTGCATCAAATGTTCATTGCTTAAATTTATGGAACATGTATTTTTCAGTTTTTCAAAATTTTGCAAAAAAAAAGAAAAAAATACAAATTAATGTGAATATTGATTATTTTTCAAAACCCTCTCCTGGAGGAATCCTTTGTGATTTTATCGTGGGTTTCAGTATATAAATTACTAAATATAAGTACTTCAATATAAATTCACCGTTTTTGAAATTTCCTTCTGCAAGAGGTACAAATAAGGTAAAACATAATTTCCGTAAGCGAAGCTGCGGGCAACAGCTAGTGAAAGATAAAGATGAAATAGAGAATTAGAATAATTTCATTAATTTTTTATTAATAACTGTTAACTCAATCCAAAAGCATGCCAATCGCCATCTATCTTATAGACTTGGCCCCATTTAATACGAAAATCAGTGAATAACCAGTTCCACTCCTAATAATTAAATAACTATTACCTACCGTTTCTACTAGGCGACTACCTTTTTACTTCAACTAAAAAACATCGATTCATTAATGCACTGCACCCCATCTCGACCTAATTTAGGTTGTTAACAGACTTGTCGCACCATGAGTTGGTAAACTTTAGTCCATAGATGATAGAGTAACTTCTTTAATCAGTTTATTCATGGCGGGTGGACCGGTGTTTACAACTTCATGTAGAGTAAAGTAAAGTAACTGTGGGATTGAATACTTTGTGAGGATTACTTGTTGGAATGGAATGATAACCAAATAGGAAGTTGAGCGATCAGAGCCAGGTTGTCTTTATGTCATGGTCTTGGTCATGATAAGAAGGATTAAAATCACCCACTTGCTTGAGTCAGCTGCCAAATGGCTCGTCGTGTTCCAGCTGGGGGCTTGCGAGCCAGTCTTTTCTTTCTTTTTTCTTCTCTCTTTCTTGGCCGGCAATCCTTCAGTGATGCCTTTGGTGTCGTTGATGTCTATGGGCGACGATAGCCATTATTATTAAGTGGATCATCAGCTCTTTTGTCGACTATTTCCATAAAAAAAAACATTGACCAAGACCAATGGCGTAGCTGGTTTTTAGCTTGATTTTTTGTGGGGCCCCCTCAACGTCAGCTGTCAAATATAAAAAGAGTTCCAACTGTAACGGTCGTACAGGCTGCTGGCGATCTTTTTTTTGGGAGTGTTAGTATACGCTGGGTACGATGGTAGTATACTCCTATACGCTGGGAGGCCCGTATAATTAATACGGCTGATACGGCGGTAGCTACGCCCCTGACCAAGACTCGACACAACCCTGAGATCTCCATATCTTATAAAGAATCTTGAGAGATTCCGTTGAAGCTAAAAGTCTTTGTGCTGTTGCAGTGGCATTCCATCTTATTGTTGTGTACACTTATCCAATTCATGGCCGCATTCGAAAACTTTTCAACTTTTAAAATGTCTGTTTTACATTCAATCGCTCGTAAGGGAACACGTACACCTTAGGTTAATAACCCTCTTACTAAAACAATATGGTCGCATTTATGTAGTAATTGTTTCGCGCCATGTCTAACCTAATGCCAAAGCCATTTTAGGCCATAATGCTCTACTATGTTTTACAGCATAATTATTTATGAAGGAAACGGATTATTATCGTAAATCAGAAATTCATTTTCTCTTAAAAAACATACAATATCGTAGATATTTTTATGACGCAAATAATCTCAAAATTAATTTCGGTAAAAGGATAAGGACAGGAGTCAGGACTAAAGCTTACGTGAAGAAAATTCTCATTTTTCGTACTTATTTAAATAACTTTCCTCTCCTTCGCCATTTCAATCTTAGTAATTTTTTTTAATTAATTTATTTTAAGAAAATTAAAAAAAAAACAAGAGTAGTCGCGTAAACTAATTTTTCCACGGGTTACACTTACAATGCCTAGTAAATTCTGACTTTTGTGCGCTGTACAAACTCCATTACTCAATCTAAAAAAAAACGAAATTATGGAATAAAAGGTGGTGACTGTACGTACAAAGGAAAACATTTAAAAAGAAAAAAAACATATTCCAGAAGCCAATTTAAATGAGATTTCAATCAAAAGTATCAAATGAGGACCCGCCATTAATGAGTTCCAATTTCGAACTTTTTTTCTAATTAAGCGACGAAGCGTAGACAAAACGCTTTTATTCCTTTTAACTAGATTCCGGATAATTTGGCTGTCTTATTCAATTTATTTAATGTTTATTTTTATAGTTACGGGAGTGAAAATGTTTTGTAATCCAACGCATTTCGTTTCGTATTAGATCGTATCTCGATGTGGGTGTCCGTGGCCACAGAAGTAATAATGTGTAGAACTGTTATACGACAGTAGCACCACAGAACACCACATAATGGTAGCACGTGCTAACGTTATGCTATGCTTCCACTATTTCTATTACACAGCGTTCACATAACGTAGCACACGTCATAATTCGGGATGATCGGTTAACATGATACAAAGGTACATTTACATGCCTTGTACACTATTATTGATTGAGAATTACCTTAATGAAATCAGAAAGAAAAGTGACTTCCTTCTAAACACACTTCTAAGTACACACACTTCACTTCACTTCTAAGTACATAGAACGAAGTTTTTTAATATATTGTGAGATAAGCAGATGATGATAATTAAATGGTCAAAACCACACATGAATGTCCATTACATCAAACTTTACATCACTGATATGTTGCCAGCCACGAAGACTTTATTATTTTATAGCGGATAAAGGGATGCAAGGCATGAACAGTATCTCTTAAATTCATAGCCGACAATCATACTAACTGTAATAATTTAAACCAATATCAAGATTTTACAACAGGACACCAGGACAACATGAGGACAACAACACTACTACTACTTACAACAGGACTATTTATCATCAACATATTAATATAATTTTATTATCTACAAGAATCTGGTTTGATGTGACATTTCTATTCATTGTTACTTCTATACATGTCCAACTAGTTGTCAGTGTTATTCCTTTTTGGTTCAAATGAATTATTGTGTGCGGTCATGCGCTCGGCATCAGGTTTATTTTACTATCTTTCTCTAGACCGGGACCGACTTATAAAGCTTAATACTCATTTCAGTAAGAAAGATACTTGGATAAGCTGGATTTGAATTTAAGATAAACTGATTACTTTACCACCATATATGGTTATTTCGCTTGACAGTGAAAAATTACGATGTTAAAATGTCGCTCAGATACATCACAAAATGAAACGTGTAAAGAAAAATAAGCAAAAATCTCATGGCCATCTTTTCAGAAAATCTTAGCGTAGAAACGCTTTTTATACGAATGTCTGCTTAAACTGTTTTTTTTTTCTTCAGACTATTTTAATGCTTATCATAAAGGCCTTTAAAATTACTTTTCCGTGGCAAAAATAAAGTGTCATTACAGTGTTATCTCCTTTCTTAATTTTAATGGAAATGCCAGAAGATTACTAAAAGACCTTGAAATCCACAAGCGAGCTTTTTATTAGTTTTTCAAATATTGCACTCCAGCCCCAACTCAGAGTCACTAACGGTTACTTAAATCGCTCCTTAGTACAGAATTTGTACGGTGATTCTTTACTAAGAAGCGATTTATCGTATGTAACCGTTAGTGACTCTGAGTTGGGGCGTTACTGTTCTTTAGTTTACGTTATAAATATAATGAGGTGCAACCAATAAAATGGATTGAGTTTAGGTAATTTTAATATCTTATGGTTTTTTATCTCGGTATGTCGTACGGTTTTTACCTACCTGGGAAGCTACTACAATTCTTCTTAAAACAATTCGCAATTGTTAACAATTTACAATTGCAGACTTAAAAATGGTTGTTAAAAGTGGTTATTCCCAAGTAGCACGCGGGGCTGAATAAGAGTTCACATTTAGCGTACAAGTGAACTTAAAGCATTAATTCACTCTTATATGAGTTCACCTGTGATGTATTAGCTGTATAAAGGCGAAAAATACGCTTAAAGCTGTTTAAGGTCTGTATAAGAGTGTAATGTTAACCTAATATACAGCTAAGGTCTGTATAAGAGTGTAATGTTAACCTACTACTATTTAAATGCTGTTATACTGCTACTATGCAGCTATGTGAACTTAAGGCTGTATAACTTGTGCCCAAATCAGTCGTATAAGGGCTGTAAAGCGTGCTCTACAGCTCATATACAGCTGACTTACCGCTTATAGTTCACATGTGAACCCTTAGACAGCCCTTATACAGCCCCGCGTGCTACTTGGGTTTCCTTTCTGGAGAAGAGTTATAATATAGCCTTTTGTGGTTAAGTAAATACATACCAAATATTTGGGTTCTACTTATACCATTTCTTGTATTCTTGCATAGCTACCAAAACAGTTAACTGTAATAGTTAAATTGTATAATTTGTTATTTTAAATTGTATTATTATACAAAACGGTTAGCGAGGTGTGAATAGACAAAAGAACCATTAACCTATTTCCAAATATACGGTTACAATATTTTTTAGGTTAAAATGTAGTGTGTATTTTACTTTATTGTTCATTGTTGTTATCTATGCCATTGTATTTTGAATATTTCGTAACCGACACCATACGAATGCGTAATTTCTTATAGTGCCATTAATACGTGTCTATATACTTAATGCACATAAGTAATAGAACAACATTGTAATAGAACGCCATAGTTGCAGGCATTGAGAGTCCGATGGAATATTATATCTGTATCCCTTGCGAGAGTCAAAATATGCGGCATAAACGACCGTATTTATTCATCGCGTTAACTTAGAAGATTAAAATTTAAAACTCACAACTCCAAGGGATTGACACCTTAGCATAGGATATTAATTTCAGCCTCTGAGCTTCGCGTACCCTGAGAAAAAGGGTCCTGAAAGATAAACGGACGACAAACGTGATCCTGTAAACGTTGTGATTTTTTTTGAAACATGGAACAAGTGTGGAAGTTACCTTATTTGTTAGATATCTTCAAATGTCACTTACGTTTTACATTAGTTTTTTGCTCGTGAGGACTCTTCATAACCAACTCAGTTTCTCTGGGGACTATTCATATATGCGGGATTCCTTACTTATAGATACTAATTCCGCCCAATATTGTTGTTTAAAATAAATATTATGTATAAATATGTACCTATGGCATTTAAAGAATAACTATAGTGTCGTTCTTTACCAAATAATTGCAGCTATCTTTAGTTCTGTTCTCGTAACGTTGGTTCGCTGTAAGTTTTTTGTGGCACTAAAAGAGAAATGAAACTAATTAATGACCGTCCAAGAGTGATTAACGTGCGCCTCGCATCAGATAGCTCTATAATTTAAATGATCATCGCCTCATAAAGCTTCAAGGCGAAATGTAGAAGGTTCAAGCGCACGGATTCTGACGAAATAAGTTTAACACGTGGAATTTTGATTTATTTGTGGACACTGGCTGGTTAGTAAACTATTTTATTAATTAATAACTTCCTATTAGGTAATTAGTAAATTATTGAAAGTTAATTATTCGTGCCATACATTGAGTTATTAGGTACATAGAGGAGCTATCTCAAACAAAATGTGTGTTCCACCGCCGGCTTGCCCTCCGTTCTCTTTTCAAAATAGAAGCCTCGTTTGCACACTTGCCATAGACCCTACGTTCCAGTAGACGATCACAACGACCACGCTCACGACCGCGATTTTTTCGTTCCACTAGCTTGTGAGCGTTACAATCATACACCCAAGTGGAACGGGTATAGTGAGCGAAGTGAGCGTTCAAGGTCAAGCCACAGAGTATTTACACGTTTTAGCCGTTGATACAAAATGTACTCTATGATGTTGAGAATAAGACAAGTCTGAAACATTAGAGGTTAAGTTATAATTTTTAAGCTATAAATAAACGTTACATAATTAATTATCAATTTTATTTTTATACTAGCAAAAAAGTATATCTACAAACAAAACATTTTTTTTATGAATAGACAAATTAATATAATAAAAAATTGCATAATAATTATGTTAATGATATTGACCGACGAGGAAAAATGTATACATGGCTATATGTATAGTTAATTAAACATTAAAATTATTTACATAATTTAACATATTTATATCAACTTGTGACCCCACGTCGAGCATCTGCTGGAGAAACTACTATAATCCACTAAAGTATCTCTTGTCGAATTGTATACAGTAATTTTTTCCATCACCATCCTTATCTTTTATAAAATTGCGCCAAATTTCTATCACCATCCATTTCTACCCATTGTTGCCAGGTCTAAAAACTGGCGAGAGTAACTTCGTCGTATCTGGCAACACTGCAATTCGACCACTTCGACCCACCCCGTGAGGTGGGTTGTTTTGAGCGTGCCGTGAGCGAAATTAATGACGTCATCAATGACGTTTTCACCGCGACCATGACGACCGTGGTCGCCATGTGGAACACGTTTTGATCATTGTGAGCGATGTGAGCCTCTACTGGAACGCAGCCAGAGTAACTTTGTATATGACACTTGTCGAACCAAGACAAGCAGTCACAGACTCCAAACCTTCTTTCTTTTATATTTAACCGGTATTCTTCTAATATTAATTTAATTAATACCGGTATTTCTATTATTTTTAAATGGTAATAATTGAACGAAAATTTATTAAAAGCAATCTAATTTATCACAAATCATTCACTGCAAATCAACACATACGTCTGTCTGCCGTAATTACTATGTACCTATGTATATTAACCGTGCAAAACAAAATAAAAAAAACGTGCCTTTTTGTACGTTTTTGAATTATTTTCAATCGTTTACCATGGATTCGTGTCGAAAAACCAACACCATAATATATAGATATAATTGGTCACATCACAAGCATCGGCAAGCCTTATTTAGTCCATTAACATGCAAGTGACTTGCTAAGTTCAAACGCTCCTTATGATTTTTTCATTCAAAATGGCGGGAACATTGCTCAATAATTAAATTAAATTAGTTTTAGTTGATTTAAGTTAAGATTTTGTTTTCTTACTGATGATAAAGTGATAACATTATCTTTTATGTTTTTTGTCTTGCAATTGTGACACATTCTTATTACGCACGACGGCATTTTTTCAGTTTTTTCGTAAAAAAATTTGACATGCGGCCGCAATGAGCGCAGCCGAGTGACAGCTGAGTGACAGAATGAAATGCAGCCGGCCGGCTGCAATGCGCACCCCCGAACCCGATGTTCGCGGTGTCCCTTCTATACGCTAGTAATATTAATTCTATGGTGCCATAATGGTTTTTCTATACAGTAGAAATGAGAAGTGTTGCACATGTTGCACAGAAATAGAATTAGGTATCTGTAAATTAAACTGTTTCACATTGCTAAAATATGGAAACTTTCTAAAACTATTGAGCGAAATAGAGGAATTCATTCAATTTTCAATCATGCCTGTCCTTGCTTATTTGTCGATCTTACAACCGATACAAGCCATGAGCACTTCAGTGAAGTCTCAACGCACCATAAACTTACAACCGTAAAAGTTAAATCTATCAAAAATAAAAGACGCTGGTAAAAATAAGTGTGTAACATAAAAAGTATAATAAAACTATGGATGAGTGATTGTGTGGTTTTAAACTAATTTGTATTAATTGGATAAGGGTTTGATTGGCGTGTCAGTCTACGGTAAACGTAGATCAGATAAATGCCATATAATTAATTAATTATGTAAGTATCATTTCCATTTTTAACCGACTTCAAAAAAGGAGGAGGTTCTCAATTCGACTGTATTTTTTTTTTTTTTTTTTTTTTTTTTTTTTTTTTACCTCAGAACTTTGGACTGGGCGAACCGATTTTGATGATTCTTTTTTTAATCGAAAGCTGGTGGCTGTCATGTGGTCCCACATAAATTTTATTGAGATCTGACAACGGCATCCATGAGAAAACTACATAAGTCGTGAATTTGTGTTAAGATGTGCGCGACAAATTGACGAATAACTCAATATCACGCCAACCGATTTCAATGATTCTTTTTTTAATCGAAAGCAGGAGCTTGTCATGTGGTCTCACATAAATTTGAACGAGATCTGACAACTATGTAGTTTTTGAGACTTTGAAGTCGGTTATTTTTTGTTAGTAAAATTTAGTTATTGGATACAGGATACAGCAACAATTTTATCTGTAGTAGGGAAAAGTGGGGCACAATGTGACACACAAGAAAAATAGTCTTATGAAGTCTTTAATTAATTTAATCGTCATACAACAATAATAATAATTAATGTGAATATCCAATACCTAAGTATTAATTCGATATAATCACAATATGCAAGCCATAAGTGTACCTAACACTCAAATGAATAGCCATGTTTACCAGCATTAGGCGGAATAAACGGATACACGCGTGCGCTTAAACGCTCACAATTATTACGTTTACGGCGAGCAAACATTCCTTTCGCCTGTTCGGCCGTTTTGTGTCGGCGTTAGTCAATTTTGTCGTGTGTTTCGTCTGCAGCTGTTTAATTTTAGACAATCAATAGTTTTTGGGCGTTGTTTTTGTGTTACCAAATAAACGCGACAGAGAATGAATGTCGGTAGGTGAATGAATGATGTATACGATCTTTGATATCAAATACTTTTACCTCTGTTATAGGTAAACATACAGGTATATATACGTACAGTCACCTGCAGAGAAAAGTAACCCATCTGTTTATAAACAACACAGTAACAGATGGGTTACTTTTCTCTGCTGGTGACTGTACATATACATAACATAGCTGAGCAATTGCAGATGCGTTTGCTGCGCCTATAATGTTTTTTTTGTGCTAGACATACCTACCTAATCAAATTTTTGTTACTATTAAATGAATGAACGTGGTTACTGCACAGCTTTGGTACTTGATAGTTGATTTATCAAGTGGAATTTTAAGTATTATTCCCGAACTTCTCCTATAATTACGGGTTCAAAACTTGAATTCCGAGGCGTGGGCTCGATCGGTTCTTAATTAAAGCTTGTCAGTAAATAATTAAAAGTTTTACCTTACCCACGCGTTGTGTCGTTCTCAAACTCAATGAAAAGGCGCTTGTAGTTTTGTTAGTTTATGAATGGTACTTTGTTAACTGTAAGTTTAGTATGCAATGCATATACATAGTTAGATCGCTCTAACTTCCTCAATTTCGTTGCCGTATATTTATGTATGTGGCTTTGGCTATGACTTAGACGCAAGCGTTAATTATTTTTTAAGTTAAAGACTTGTTCAACCGACTTCCTTGTAATATCAATATCAAAAAGACGACCTTATAAATTAAACTCAATTGTCGCTAAAGCAAGGCGACATAATCTTTGCAGTAACATGACGTGCGATCTGCCAGTACCGTATCAAGTAATTCAGAGAAATGCCAAAAGGAATTACACCGTATTAAACCCGGCTCAAGTTAATAACATAAAAAGACACGCATAATCCCCAGAATCACACTCAACTCATTGATTACGTTTCAGTGAGTAACCGTCCACAATACAACCCGCATACAGTCGCCATGTTAAAATTCCTCCATTACTCGCACCAATTGAACGAGGTTTTTGACCCCAAAGGGATGATTTTAACAATGTCAATCGAATAAACTCTGATGATTTATCGATTAACACTCTGCTTTTTCAATTGTTTTTTATGAACGCGCCTCACTTGGCTGAATGGCGATTGATATCATTGCCTTTTAAACTTGACAGTAGCTGCCGGTTGCCGCCTTTTTATCTGTCGACACCATCGCTTTTTGCTGCGAATAATTTTTATTGGGTTGAGCTTTTTAACTTTGCCAATTGCTATTTTTTTCAATATTTTCGATATTATCTTTTGCTGTTCACAACTTGTAGATGGTAGATAATAAAATCGTAATTATAATTAGCTTAATAATATTTTAACAAAGGTAAAACATTATTTATTTATTTATAAATGTTCTTGTGACTTTATGAAGTCCTGCACTTTACTTGCAATCCTCTACGATATCAAGCACTTAAGTATATTTACTTTTTCAAGTTGAGGTGTGAAGTGTCGATTGTTTACGATGAAATTGTGAAACAGTTAGAAGTTTTTGGAGGTTAGAATTAAAATGGCGGGCATTCTTTCGTTCTATTTTAGCGCCATATTGGGAGCAATGACCCGCGCGCACGGAGCATTGATACGCGAACGGGTTTGCGTTGCTTAGTTTTGCCGCGAATTGTAATTTTGATATTGTTTTCGTGTTTCCATTTGTTTAAAATTCACACGCTTGATGCATAATTGAAAACGTTTTAGTAAGGTGTAGGTAAACGAGCAGTAGGTACGCAAAACAGAAAATATAAACACCGTGCGTGATGTGAAAATCTACACGTGTTTGTATATTTTGTCATTTATGCTAATAATAATCTTAATACCTATGTTACGGATACGTGATGCACTTGTACATACCTAGTGGATACATATCTAGTGGGTACGTACCCTATGCCTTCTTTCCTCTTTGTCTAAGACTCAAAGTTGGGTAGAGTCCTAGAAGCTTTTTATACTAAGTGGAGACCACGCTTCAAAGAGGTACCTGAAAACGGATAACGTTGCATTGTATGAACATCTTCGAACGATCATAGACCTGATTGACCATGAATCCTGATTGACATTGACCTTAAGACTCGTAGCCAATTTTAGGGTGTCGGTGTGAAACTTCGACTAATGATAGGGCGATGACAGGTCACGTGATCTGTCTTCAGGTACTGCTTTAAAGTATGGTCTCCGGGTTACTATAAACTTCTTGATAGAGTCCACGGAATAGATATAAAGTATAATAAGGTATTTGTTATTATCATTATATAATTGTCTATTTCGTGGTAAAGTCCTTTACAATCCTCTTGAAACGGCGTTATATTCCTGAAAAGCAATTAAAGTTTTGTTTAGCTTGTATACCTAATTACAATAGGTCCTGTACCTACAAGTTTCCATCTCAGAACGTTTCCTGTAACGAGAATCGGACGCCTGTTGTGACTGATATATGCTTTGAAAGTTTAAGTAGATCATTATCAGCTATTTGAATACATTATATAGGTACTTAATGCATTTGATCCAGTTTTTTTTTATCAGATAATAATAAAAGATCTAGGTAGTTTAGGGGTTTCGTTAGACAGAAGAGAAGAGAGTGTAGGCGTAAGCAGATAGATAGGTACTATAGTTTTACAAACACTGTCATTAGGTTTGTACAATGTACAGGCGAAGGCCTCGGGGCTAGTATTTCTTCCTTGTAACATTCACTGGCCTAGTCTTGTTTAACATGATTTTATTACTTTAGAAGAAATGGCAAGTAAGTCTCTCCTCTTGAGGAGGCCTAGAGTATACTCGACCACGCTGCTCCAGTGCGGATTGGCGGAGGAGTTAGTTGCTAACCCAAGTGTCAAGTTTTCATTTCGCCCGAGAGCCTCCGACATGGCGTAACGACTGTTATCAATAAAACTTCAATTCAGGCATTTTTAGCAAATTGAAGATATTTATTTCGTTATTCCAAAGAAACCCTATCAACTACAGGGTTTTTACGCAGCATTAAGGAAACATGGTACATGCGATTACACTTAGGGTTTTTCAGTTCAGCTGTAAATATAATCTGTGAGTTTCACTGGTTACCAGATGCCGTATTAATAAACCGGTCTCGGCTCAAGAGTGCGATCTCAGATATTACAAATGTAATTTTTCATACGATTTCATCGAATCTTGAGATCCCAGATCTTAAGATCGGCTTAGTATCTATCACTTTAAGCTTTATATAAAATATTATCCGCTGCCAGAGCTACGCTGTAAGAGCTACAGTTTAATTTCCTTGCAGTTAACTTTGGTCGAAGGTATTAGAAGCGATGCGATATGAAAAATAATATTTTTGGGGAACCTTTAGATTAAAATTTGGGGTAATTTGCATTCCATTCATGGATGTGAATGCTTTTCGCGTAGCAAAACTTTGTACAAAATAGTGATTTGCTTACAAATAATTTTTGAACAGCTAGTTCCTAGTAGGAATTCCTAGTATTCATTCAAAACTCGTGAAGTCTCAAATTATTTGCTTCGCAATAACTTAATCTTCTAGCAAAGAAGCAGACTACAAACGAATTAATAAGCGCATTAGTGCACCGATACCTCAAATATGGCTTCCAACACAAACAACGCAACTCAAACAAGGACCCAGTGTTTTTAATCTGTGCACGAAACTTGTTCAACTTTACAGCTTTATAATCCTAAGGCTTTCTTAACGTATCCTGTCTCGCTCCCACCTGATCAAAAATTAAGGGAGGGAATGGGACAGAGTAAAGGTACATAAGCTCGTAAGCACTGCAGTTGTTCATTCACAGAGACTTACTGCGCCGCATTCTGTCTTAGTGATGTGTAAAATATTATCGATTTTGAGACAAATTAATAAATGATATATCTTTAACGTTAATTCAAATTAAAAGTGAGATTATAATGAACATGCATGATGTACACAATAATTATATTATTAACGTACGTCTTAACTAAAAGCAATCTACTGTATTTAATAAGTTAATTTAACATTAAGATTGTATTCTGGAGAATTTCTTGTCACTGACTCTTTACAAGTGTATCGATCATATTTAAATGAAAAAAAAAAATGATATAAATAAATAATCTAATTGAAACCAAAATTTTAATTCCTGAAACAAATCTCCCAAAGAGTTATTTCCTAAGCCATTTCAATCCATTAATCATCCGCTTTGGTCTACATGACGTAAGCACTAAAACACATGTGGAATTACAGATGACCTGTTTTTCAGCTTCCTCTAATAAAATATTGCCAATTTGTTTCAAGGTCCAGCGAATTGAGTTATGTCGTCTGTATTCGAACAAATTAATGCTTTATTGAGTTGTGCCCTTGAATTTTTTGCAAACATGTGTTTGATTGTAAAATTGTATTCACAGTTTTTATATAACGAGTTTAGATACTTCTTAATAATATGTGTTTTGTATAATGTATATTGGGCATATGACAATTTTACTTGACTTGTGGCCCTTAAATTGCTTGTAAGTCTTAAGACTTTATAAAGTAATTACGATTAGACATCCAAGTAGATATAGTTTGTTTATTTTACCATTACACAGTTTTAGCCATCTTATAAGGATACTTATTGTTAGTAATTACGGCCATACCTCATGATTAGCTACCGATTGTGTGAAGGTTGTTAAATCAAAGCACCACAGGAAAATGGTACCTACTCAATTGGGTACATACTCAGCTCAACTGGGAAGGGTTATAATCGACACTTAACCATTTATCGATAAAAAAAATTATCGATATAGACAGAAGGGAGGTACATCCCATCACTTATGATCCGGTTCCAGTGAATTGGCGCACCGATCGTCTGCATCAAACGTTTATGGCGAACTTGTGGACTTCATTCATCCTTGCTTGCGTCTTCAGGCAAGGATTGTGAGGAAATTTGTTGAATGGGAATAATAAGGACGTCTCTATTTTTCTTCTTAACTCATGTAGTATGAATAAGTTTTGGTCGATATTTTATGTAGGATAAAAAATACCGGACCTATCTATGCTTTTATGTGAAACATCAATGATTTGCAGTTAGATATATAATGGTTTTATTTAACTAACACATTTTTAATGTTAATTAGTGTAAATGATATGGTTAATTCTACTTAAGTGGTGTCTGTTAATAGACTATCAGTAACCAGGTACGTCACCGATGCGTTGCCGGCCCAAAAGGAACTCTCCTAATTGAGCGGCCCAGGAAAGGACTTCACGCACGATACTTAAATAAACTTTTACTCAATCCCAACTTTAGTATTTAAATGCATCACTACTTTGACTAAATGTTCCATTCAAGTACTGCTTAAAAATTAATAAACTGCTTCCAAATTCTTTCTATGAAATTTACTTTTTTCCTCCGTTAAAAATATTTCGTATCAAGTGTTATCTTGATGAAGTAGTCGTAAAAATCTCTCATGAATTTTATAAGGGCTCAGACCTGAATAAATAAATGAAAGATACGACCGTTGCGCTAAGAAGCCGAAATGGTGTGTTTTTTTTTGAAATAGGAACCGTATTTGAATATCGAACTCTACGAAATTGTTTACTGCGTGACGCTTCTCACACTTCACGTATTAGTTTGGTATTTGTTCAGGGCCGGCCCGTCCATATAGGCGAACTAGGCGACCGCCTAGGGCGCTGGGATTCGGGGGGCGCAAAACGGCGGTATCGAAATTAGGAAAAAAAATTAAATCGATGACCGTTTAGACATAAAATATGAAAAATAATTTACACAACACAACACTACAAGCAAGTCTTTGTAGCGTTGAGGATATGCAGAATAAAACTTCCTAAGCTGTTCAAGAACCCTGTGTATGAAATTTTTTTTTTGTCATAGAGCCTAAATAGGAGTTGATGCAATGAAGTAAGTGGAGAAATACAAAGTACCGACTATTGCGAATAATACCAAATTATGTACAACAAGAAATAGCTAAAACAAACTCCCTCCATCTTGATTCCACTTTTGCTAAAATTAAGTCGAGAATGAATAAACTTAAGTATGTAACAGCCCAAACCCATTTATAGCCAAAACACTTTTTGAATAGATGAAAATATTTTTAATTATGTGCCATTGTACACCTAAAACCTTCTATTCTAATCTGAAATGAATATTCGTTATAATTAGTTTTCACTTTTCACTAGACAAACATTTTTGACAAAGTAGCTTAATTACAACTGTTTTGATTGAGATCAATCATATTGTGTTCATTTATTAAGCCATATTACACGTCTTTTCCATCCATCCATCAGCCCTTGGAGGTATACTGCTGGACAAAGTCCTCTCCTAAGTTGCCCTACACTGACCAGTCCTGAACTTTCTGAATCCATCGGATACCCGCTGTCTTCTTCAGGTCGTCAGTTCACCTGTTCGGGGAGCGTCCATTCGCCATTTTCCGAGACGTGGGCGCCATTTGAAGACCTTTCTTCCCAACGGGTATCAGTCCTTCGATCTGTGGCCTGCCCATTGCAACTTCAGCCGGCGTATTCGCTGAGCTATGTCGCGATTACGTACAGACATACCGAGCATAGTTCGCTTCTTTCTTTCGAACCTTCGATTTCAGGCACTGAGGAAGTGTCCTGGACGACAATATATAACGCAGTTTCCCGAACGAGCCCATCCGAGTTGGATTCTACGTGTGACTTCTTCCTCGAAGTGGGACTTATCCATATGGATCACTTGTTCCAGGTATTCGTCTACAACTTCGAGAGAAGCGCCGTCAGCAATAACCGGTACGGGTGTGACATGTAAATTGGACATGATTTTCGTCTTGTCCATGTTGTCCAAGACCCACCCGTTGTAAGGCGCTATTTAAGTCCCCGAGCATTATACTAAGTTTCACCATGTAACCTGCACGGATTACTACATCATCGGTATATGGTAGGTGTGTAATGTATTCGCCGTTGATGTTAATTCCCCGTAGTTTCCACTCCATCAGCTTGAACACACTTCCAACGGAGCGGCGAACAGCTTTGGGGATATGACATCCCCTTTCCTGTCACCTCTCTGCAGTTGGATGGAGTTCGTTGTTGCGTCGTGTATACTGACGAACATGGTGGCTGATGTATACAAATACTAACACCTCGATATACTGGTAGTCGATCCGGTACCGCTGAAGAGAATTTAGTACCACCCAGGTCTCAATAGAATCAAAGGCTTTCTCATATTCAACGTAGGTAACACATAACGGCAGATTATAATAATCGGTCCTTTGTATAATTTGCTTCAGAGTGTGTATATGGGTCTATGATGCTGTAGCCTTTACGGTATCCTGCTTATTCGAGAAGCTGGAAGTTGTCAAGCCTGCGTGCAATGCGATTTGTAAGCACCCTCGAAAACAGTTTATAAACGTGGCTCAGAAATGCAATGGGCTTGTAGATCTTTAAAAGGGCTTTGTCGCCCTTCTTAAAAACAAAGTCATACACTTCTGTTTCTCACTTCCAGAGTATTTTCAGTATTGATGATGGAATCAAATAGTTTTCCGAGCGCCACTAGGAGGGGTTTCTCTCAAGCTCTTACCAGTTCGCTGGTGATTCTGTCATCTCCCGGTGCCTTGTTCTTTTTAAGCTATTTGAGAACTTCTCTAATCTCATACAGGCTGACGTCCGGGATATCCTCTTTGTAGTATTGGGTCAGTTTAGCTCGCTTGTTGCTTTCCTCCCGGAGAGCTGGAGCTTGAGAGAAGGCGTACAACCGTAGTATCTCTCAGGTTCATTCAGAACTTCGGGTTTCGACGAAACCATGGTGCCGGATGCGGTCTTCAAACTCGTAAGCTGATTTTGTTTAATATGTCTATTACAGGGATCTCTCGATCCCTGGCGAACACTTTGGAGCCCTGGTTTCAGCCTGGTTGGTTGTGTTTTTTACACGATTTTTGTTGTATTTTTGCAAATCGCATTGCATGCACATTAAGATCATCGATCCCTCATAAGACCGAGAGTTTGTTCTAAGAGAACTTGAGATCTAAGTACCTCTGGGGTGGGTCTTGAAATGCTTCGACCCAACCTTGTGCACATCCTGGTTGTTAAAATCCTGGTAACACCAGCTGATGACCTTGAAATATTTCTAGAAGTTATTTTTTGTTATTTCATCTTGTTCATGTAATAATTTTGATTAAAAATTGCACATTTTATTTTTTTACATTATAAATTGGTCAAAAAAATTTCTTAAGGGGGCGCCGTTGTAATTTTTCGCCTAGGGCGCCAGAAAAGCTCGGGCCGGCCCTGTATTTGGTACCTGATATTATAATATTTACTGAATAATGAGAATAATATTCAACGAAACAATAATGCAACTTCTTGAATTTAACCATTAGTATCTTGAAATGAGAAACAATTGAGTTGATATCATTAATTCTATTGCATTGCCGTTTCAAAAAACAATAGTAATTAACACACGTGTTAAACACGCTCAGTTTTGCACAGACAAAACAAGAACCCATTTCACTAGCTCATTCCTTTACCTCCACAGACTAAAAATAGCCTACATTCAGAGACCCATGCCGAGGTAAACAAGGCATAACGTTTCTAGAACAATAAGAGTTTATTCAAGAGAACTGCATAAAATAACAATACAGTCATATTCGTATTCGAATTACAAATAGAAAATCGATAAATATTTATTGGTGTATCGCAATCGGCACCAATTTTTCGCAAACAAAAACTCAATGCCTGAATTTTAATGTAGAATTTTAAAGATTTAGTGATCCCCGTTCTGAATTCTGATGGTTGAAACTTGGTGTATCGTATTTTTCTTATAATATTTCTTATAACTGTACTGGGCCGTGAAAAGGGACAAGAAATACCTGAAAGAGATGGAAAGCATAATTTGCAATGCGTGTTTTTGATAAGACTGAACGAACTTGAATTATAATCGCAAAATTGATTGTGTCTTCACGTAAAACCAGTTTTTATGGTCGTAATTGACATTCTTTCGCTTCATGTAAAGTAAGTATAAGTGATCACTTTATATCGTAATTACAACAAGAATGTTAATGGACTATAAATATTATCACTTTAAAGATCAACTGTCCCACTGTTGGGCGTGGATCTTTTACAAAGAGAGAGGTTTAGGCTATTGCTATTGATGATTTCTAGGTCCAAGACCATTAATATTTAAATCCTATTTGTATAGATAATTAGATACAGCGTTACGCCTAACTTCGATTCATTTCCTAATGTTAAAGATCTTCTTCTCCCTATAACAAAAAGGCCAAACGCCCACAACCAAACCCTATTAATATTGCCAACATTGCTACATCTACAGTAAGAACTCTCATTTGATCGTGTTCTTGTTAATACCACTCTAAAGTACTGTTCTAAACAAAGGCTAGGATCAATTCCAACATGTACCGACTATGGTAATGTGACCACATAATTCAATTTTGTTGTTATTTTCCTAAAACCCAAATAAAGATTTCATTTTTACTTTTTTATTGCCGTGAATATGAGGGAAAATGTGAAAATAAGGTATTGCAATCAGTGTATTCATGCTTAGAGTCTTCTAAATTATTCGGTTGTTAATTTCAACATACAAATGTTTCATAATTTTCCCCTTTTCGCTATCCGCCGACAACCAGGAGGTGATAGCAGCATTGATAACAGTTATTGCCAACATTTTAATAAACTTCAAATATTTGTACATCCATTAATTGGTTTTACTTCACCGACTTCACCGTGAAACTGTAGCGATTTGATCGGTGAAATTCATAAATCATCATACCATTCAAATTGACTCTGAGTTGTACCAAAAAACCGGATTGGTCTCACTTGAACAAGAACGATGGTCTCACCATGACTCACGATTCAGTTATGGTGACGAATGTTTCTTTATAGGTCAGAGTTCAAATTCGAGAGGTTTTAGTGGGAAAGTCTTCGGTAGATTGTAGATGTTAAGTACAATAGATTGTATTCTGTGATATCTACGTTTATATACAGTACATATACCTACTCGTAAATGACCGATAAACAAAATGACAAGTCATCTGATCTGGTCACCGTTTCTTGGTACTGCATCCGATACCTTGACAGCCAAGAAGAAGTCTAACTTGCTTATGGAAAGAAACTTGGAAAGATGTATACCTACATAAAGCAAGTAAAAACTCCTATCAATATAATTGTATACAATGTCAGGTAGAAACAGAGCATCATTGCATTGAACTTTTCTAAACCCTTTTTTAACTTATTTTAATTGAATATTTGACCACATCCACTCCACGTGATGGTAATTAGAGATGAGGTCTGAGATGGTAAAGTTAACTATTCACTCTTTTTAGACTTTCTGTGTCATAGGCGGGCTAGAACCTAACTTAAATGTCGAAATATAATAAGTACCTAGTCCAAAGGTTAGAAGTTGTGCTGGGAAAGATGACAAACATTTATAAATTTTGCACGAGCTGAAACTACATATCTTTTATTTTGGCTTCGCTGCTGTCCACTAAAAAAATTATAATAAGACACGATAGTCTCAAAGAAAAGCAGAGACTGGATACTTCGTTAAAAGTGTGGTGTGTTGTGACTAGGTCAAGTGTGGGCTGTAAAATTCACCCATTGATACGTCATCGTAAATCTAATGGGGTGTACGAATAAAGTGCGAGTTTATAGGCAACGAATGTTGAACTGGTCTTCGTTTACACAGAGTAGCTAAGGTACACAGACAATTTAAAGCTGATTTGTTAAATTTGAAACATTTAACTAACGGAAGAAAGTGGCAAAACTGCTGGGTTGAAGAGCATGTTTCCTTAAATGATCTAAATTAACTTAAAAGGGATTTTTGAAAATCTATTGCCTGTGTTAAAATAGGGGATGAAAGTTTGTATTGAAACTTCTTCACATTAACCAGAAATATATTTCTGTTATGATTTTATAATTTTTATAACAAACAATTGCAATATAACAACAAAGGTATGATGACAAAATTGTATACAAATGTATACGTATGACTTTCTCAGGTTTCTCTGTCAGTGATTACTCTGTGCCAATGTTCAGTGCACTTCGAAGAAAACTCTTGTTTATTACAAAATAGATCAGCACTTACGATAACTTCATTTCATAACATCCGCCGAGTTACAGTTCTTATAACACATGGTTAAAATTCCATGAACTGTCTTACTTATCGGATCGTCCTATTTTTTTACTTTTGAAATAACATATCAATAATATCAATTAAAAGGTCAGACGTGCTACCTGATGGTAAGTGGTCACCGCTGCCCATGGTCATTGCCCATTGTCAAAGACATCACCGATGCGTTGCCAGTGAAGAAAGAAGAGAAAATAAAGCAAGACTGGAGGAGGTCATTTAAAAAGTGGGATAGTAGCTGGCTGATTTTTATTTTTAATTGCATCCCTACAGCTTATAACCAAATTGGAAGTCTTCGTTCCTATACCTTCGTTCTACCGACCCTACCTGGTTAGTGAATCATTTTAGATGGAATTCCTGGTCTTATTCACTGTTATAATATCTTAATTTTAATAAAATTCGCATTACGGAAACATATAAATAATACAAACTATTTAAAGAATTGCGTTACATATGTATAGGTAATGAATTACACAAGAAAATACTTAAAATTAATCGTTGAGTCAACAGATCTTGACGTCCATAGTTAAGTAAAATAGCACACACTTTTGTTCCGTCCTCGTCGTAAGCGAGGGTAATTACAGCTTGAAAGGGTCTGGAAAAGGTTTTAGATACTTCAACCCTCAAGGGGGACAAATATCCAAGACAATGAAAAAGCAGCTTACACTGAACTACTGTCTTGTGTCTGTCGCTGACAATTTATGGAAAAGAAACCTAGAATAAAACCACATTTCAATTTTCAGTTTTCCACATGTTCAAATTTTTGGGCCTGTGCCAGGTAAACTGCAGGTATGCTTCCAAGCGAAGTAGTGTTGAATAATGAATTTTGGTGAAAAGAAAATTTACTGAAGTGGATTGAAAAGTTACCTATCTAAATCAATTTCTAAAAAGTCATTTTATAGAAAATCTGATAACATTTTCAGAATTGAAGCTGGTATTGGAAAAGAGTTAGATATCGGGTATATTCCACTAGCGTAGTTTAAAGATAAAGTAAGAAAAGACCTTTTATATTATCAGTCTTTAGAAGATAAGAGCTATCTAAGATTCTTGGTTTTGTGGGATTTATATTTAGGGTAGCAAACATATGATCCAAGAGTGATTTTAAAGCCAAATCACACATAAATGATAAACGTTATCATTTAGCAATTTTGAGTGTGGTGTTTAACCCGGAGATCTATCTGGGCCGGGTAATCATGAGGACCGTTCGTGCTTCGATTGTTTATTGCATAAGTTTTGACGTGCCGAAAAGAAGTATATTGAAATGGCGCGAAAGTTTGTCCGAATCGAATTTGTTAACTCTATATTGAATTTTAAAGCAGATCTACGTTCAAAATTAAGAGTAAAGCAAGTTGAATAGCAAGGAAAGTTCTAATAATAGCTCTAACAAATTAATTTATTGCTAAGCACTATTGTTTTACGCTAGGCAACTCCAAAGCATAGGCACCGGCAGTCACGATACTAGCAAACTCAGTGTTCATAGAATACTAAATGTTAGGGCTTAATATAAGCATGTTGTTTTGATGAATTGCTAAACTAACTTATGTAGATAAGCCGACAAAACAACAGACGCGCCATGTGAGTTTCACCGGCCGCGCGACCGCTAGAACCATTAGCAAATATCCGAAAATTCGAAAAAACCCGATTCAATTCATACAAACTTCATATCGTGTTGCTTAGTAAATTGTATCAAATTAATGTAGTTTTTTTGTAACATTTGCGAGTTTTAACATATAGTCTTAATAAGTACTTCTAAAGCATCATTTCAACTTTTTATAACGCAGATTCTTAATCTAATTTCCACCACAACCTCCTCTGAGATTAAATTTCCCAAAGTCCCCCAAATTGCAGACAAACACAATAAGAAAAAAATGGACAAATTAGCAAAAAGTAACGAGTAGATAGGTAATGTATTTAACTTTGCTTTTGATTACATATCTTAAGCGCCTTTAGTTTTTGCGACTCCTAAGGTCTTTAGCGCCCACAGCGATACCGTCATCTTGAGACTGACTATTCTAGAAGTTCTAGAACCACTAGAATCCATTGAATTCCATTGTAAAACTACGATTACCTTTTACCTATGCAGTATTTACGTGCAGTACCGTATGCGGAAACCAATGAATCATTGCATCCAAATGCGGGCATGTAGAAGCTTCAACCGTACTCGTAAACAAAAGCCGTATGTCATCTCGTTAAGCAATCAGATGACATATTCGTAATGCATTGGTGGATGCACTCCGCTCTGACAATTGAAGTTTTAATGCTCTGCGTGATTGTAAGACGTTTGTGTTTGGTCTGAGTTATAAGCTGAGCGGGAAGTTATGTAATATTTTGTGTCTATGGCGAAAGCACAAGTAAAGCTTATTAGATAAGTGCGTGTTTAAAATACTTAGGTATATTTCTTCATAACTGGTAACTTTTTGGTCAAATACAGCATGTCTTGTTAAGCTATATCTTTCTCGCTTTTGTTTTATTTCTTTATACCTAATTGCTTATCGCAGTTAGTTAATTTAATACTATAGTGTGAGATTTTCATGTGAAATCCTATTGGTTTAATTAACATAGGTTTACGTCCGTTCGATGCAAATAATATCCATTCAAAGTTATATTAGTGACAAAAGGAAAAAGTAATCGAAAAAAATTAAAATTCATAAATTTGTAATGAAAATGTGATAAATAACTATTTCAGACTGACAAACTGGTTACTCCTTAAATACAATGCCGAGAATTCTTGTCTTACACCAAACCCAAGTCATTGTGACCAACACTGATGCGCCCGCGGACCAATTGATTCATCTCGTGACTCAACCGCTTCATACAAGTGCCACTAATACTGCATGAGTAGCCGATAACTTTTTAATTGTCACTCAACTGACACTTCAAATGACTTCAAAGTATTCCGGTTGGAAAAGAGAAATATTTGAGGAGTTCGAAGAAAGTCTGAACATCATGTTATACGGTTGTTTTTTGGGTACACAAGCCAGCCTGATGGTTCAAAGTTCAAACGTACAAAACTGTTCGTCAGACGTACAATTCAGAACATCGAATAACTGATCAACTTACGTAGGTTGCTCGTACAAACTGACCGGAATCGAACCCCGAATATTTGTCTAGTTCTATTTGTCATTTTGATTTTAATAATGCAAGATTGAATGATCTTCCTGTACTTTGGCTTACTCGGGAATCCCACTAGGTAACCCACTAGGTTAAGAGCGTTCGTAATTACATATACTATACCAACATGTATATTATAATAAGTATACATAATGAGTGGACACTTTATGAATGATATTGCGACTACATTCGATTTAAAGTATTCTTAATCCATACAATATTTTGTTCTATTCATTCTCATCATATTCCAGATCATTCTAGTCTCTGTTGGACAAACGCTGTGTCATATGACCTAGTTGCCAACAAAAACTGCAAGTGTTTGTATAAATTGAACAGCTCAGTGGAGCTTGCAATATTTTAATTGCTTAAGATAAGCGAACAGCGTACGTTTTCCTTCAATTAAATGTATTTTCTTCGCTACCGTCACATGGACGTAAGGTGAATTTATTCACTGTTCATGACTTTCGTATTATACAATAGTAATTCTTGTAGTAACGAAACGGCCAAACCACATGTTTTGACTGAGGTGTAGAGTTGGTGAAGTTAGGGCGTGTAGAGTTAGAAGCTTGGCTCTACTGGCTCTACATGATTTGATAACTTATTGACAGTGGGTCTCGTTTTGGCAACATTTTACATGAAAATGTTTTGGGGGATCTTTCTTTCTATTTTTTTTCATTAAGTGCAAATTAATTAGTAGTTTCTATTATCTCTATCAACATAGTTTCTCGCTCGCTATCAAACGTCAAACGCTCGTGTTCAAACAACACAAGTCTAGTCCTTGGTGCGATGACGTCATTCTACATTCATTAAGCTTTATGGCTTTCCTGCAGCGCTCCATGGGGGTTTAGCCAATGGGTTTAAAGGTCATAGCTCAGTTAGCCTCAATAAGCTTAGCATCACTTAACCAACCTAACCCATATTTTTTCGCGAAATAATATTACCTAATGGAAAAAGTTATGTTTAGCAAAGTGTCCTTACCTTATTATATCTATATAGAAATGTGCAGTCCGAGTAGTCAATGATCCACGAATCTCTCGCAAGCTAGAAACACCTGAGCTGAGTCTCACAAGAGGTATCGGTTCTCTCCGAGTGTGGTACCGACTTTACAACGGAGAGAGTGCTCCGAGGAATATAAACTTAAATTTATAAAAATAACTTTAAATATTTAACACAAATTATATTAATTGTCGATACTAAAACCTCTTAAAAATAATTTTTAAAATTAATAAAAAACAATTCAAAATTAATAAAAGTTCAAAAAGAATCACGTGACTATGAACGCATCAAGATTGTTCGCCGTAATAAAGACTTAATTATTGTGATATTGTTTTCTGCTTGCGAATAACAATAACAAGCCTACGCAAAATATGATCGGAAAATTTCCATCCATAATGTTTACAATATATTTTATCTAGGATAATTTAAAATTTAAAACAAGGCTGATGTAGGTAATTCAATATTTTTAGTATCAACTAAATTATATGGTATAGTACCTACATATCTTTGTTGCTCAGATACCTCTAAGTGTTGCCATATCGTTCGCATGAATCTCCAATAAACGCGCTAAAACAATTTTACGTCTGTGGCTAAGGAAAAGACAATATAAAAAGAATAAAAGCAACGTTTGGTTGTAATAAAATTCTATAATTATCCCCACCTAACAAGGAGAGTCGTAAAATGCAACTTCTGGCCATGTGTTCGACTTAAAAAGAGTTTAAGACGAATTGTTGTTTTATACTTCACGTTGTTTTCACGAGCAATGGCCGTGAAATATTTAGTGCTCTTGTGCAATCGATTACTGTTATTATCGATGTACTCGAAGGAAGATAGATTGTGAATCTACACAATAATTAAAGAAAAATATTTGTACTTAAAACATGTTTTAAAACACGCCTATAAGTATTGTTGCCAAGCTGATTATTCACAATTTTGGACAACAATTAAATCATTTGTTTTTAATGCGTAATTTTTTTGTTATGCTAAAAAGCCATAGACTAACCTGTGCTAACTACAAAATAATATATGTAACTACTATTGAATTATGTTTGTATAATCATCAGAAATACCTGATTAATATTAAATGACGCATCTTGTGCAAGTTATAGCAGAATAGTTTTAGTAGGTGCGTTAAGGTGTGGCAAAGAAATCCAGGAAAGTTTTTTGCAATTACAATAATTGCCATCCGGCACTCATACCACCACATTCCTGCGTCATAACAAAAGCACGGCAAATTACAGTGTTGCGAGCGCATAAATTCCAATTTCCCATTAACGTCCATTTATTCCTATGAAGGGGCGACATAATTTCATGATTCCACGCCCTGTCTGACCTAGTGAACTCTGTGGGACTATAAATCGTCCAATTAGGTTAGAATCTCATTATTGAAGTGTTAAGGATGAATTTGTGGTGGTCCTAATGCTTTTATTATGCGTACACGTCATGTAGATCTCATTTCTTTCGCTTTATCGAACATGAAGTCAAGCCTTGACCAGAGCTTGTGCCTATAATATTATCATAAACTTACGTATGTACCTATATTTAAGGACAGTAATCAGTACCTATTCTTATTCAGTCGTAAAAGTTCCATAAATGTAATATACTCATTGGAGTATATTACATTTATGGAACTTTATATGTTCTCTAAGGTGTGTGAAGTCTGCTAATCCGCATTTGGCCAGTGTGATGGACTATGGCCTGTACCCCTCACATTGTGAGAGGAGACCCGAAATCAGTATAATAGAACGGTTGTCTAGTCCAGTATCTACAATACACTTCATTAACCCTACCTTAATGTTTTCATCGCCATAGCTAATAATATTTTTTTTTGTTCCAGGTAACAATTCCGAGGTGACTCCAGAAATCAATAATAAACGACGGGACCTTTTATTTTGAGAAATTGGTATTATTTAAATGTATTTTCTTGATACACTTAATGAATAAAATTATTTTTAAGTATTATATGTAGATATATATTGTAACACAGAATTTTGACCATTATCTGCTACATTTAGTAAGACTCAAACTGCTTTACAATGTAAACGCATTGGCGAGAAGAGGTATCTATAGCCTCATAATACCTATGTTGTCATTACTAAATTGTTGTGTTTGAGTGACCATAAAGTTTATGGCGGAGATTATCAGGGAGAGGGAGTTGCAATCATTGCTTTATAGTTTATACCCATATAGAGGTGGACAGTATGTTGTTAAATGAAACTTAGCTTATAGAACATAAATATTTACGATCATAAATTTATAACAAAACACGTCGATATTTTAACACTTTTTTATAATCTTCACTATTATACAGTAAATTGGTAGGTAGGTCTGTGTACGTGCATTTATGTGAATGTTACACAGGTAACATGTATAAATACTGCAAGTAGTCTACATTATGTCAAGCACGGGAAGGCCAGGTTTTAGTTGGGGGGGGGGGGGGGTTCAAGAAAATACAACGACTAAAAGTACATAAATAGCTCATTCGATTCGGAATGACATCTAGAAAAATGTTTTTTAAGGGTTTATTAGCACATGAAAATATCAGTCCTTAACTTTTCGGGGGGGGGGGGTGTTTGAACCCCCGAAACCCCCCCCCCTTGGCTACGCCCATGGTCAAGGTTATCCTTGTTATATAATAAATGTGAATGTTTGTTACCACTTTGTTACTCTTTGACGCAAAAACTACTGAACGGATTTTCGTGAAATTTAGCACAGAGGTAGACCATGGTCTGTAATAAGACATAGGGTAATTAATTATTCCCGGACAACGCGGACAAAGCCACAGGTAGAAAGCTAGTACATATATATGAGCTTTTATATCATCGCCAGAAACTGCGATGAGTCATTTCCTTGGGATGTCGTGTATAAGAAATGTAGATACGTCCGTTCTTACTAAAAAGTTCTTACTAAAATCACTGAAACACATCGATAGCCCTGAAAAGTTCCGATCACCATATTCGAAATCAGTACCTACTTGATTTTGTATGAAAATGAGGCTTGTATTTTACCTGCACTGTATTGGTGTACTGCTGATTAATCGATTTTGATTCAGTTTCTAAAGACTTACAATAGTTACGTACAATAACTTACAATGACACATATTCATGTAGACTCAATTAAAACTATTAGTTACCATGCCACAACTTCAAAAACGCTTTGCCGGTCGTACCAAAGGCTCTTACCTCGTCAATTCTAAAGTAATTCAAATTAAAACCAAATATACCTTTCTTTGTTACACATAGTTACATAATAGTCATAAATATTCCGTGTTCTTTTTGTTACTTTAAAGAAGATTTATTATTTCTTTCATTCATATCCCGACAAAGACGAATATCCTTACTCTACGTTCTCTGCACAAGTAAAATCTAACTCTATCCTATGTAGAATAAGATAGTATTTCCTATTTCTAATAGCACAACGTCGGCTTGTTTCCGTAACAATATAATTAACATTCAGGATCGTTTTTTTAATTAATCTACGACGTAAATAAACTAGGGATGTGCCGACACTTTCATGCGACGCTTATTGAGTCACACAAGCAATTAAAAGACTCAAATTTAAAAGATAAAGGCGGACATATAATATAACAATTGCTGGAACATTTCGTAGTTTCGTTTGTAGAGGTTAATAGACAACATAGTTGGACTAAGTTGGTACAAGCTCTGAAGGACCCATCATCAGCACCAGGCTTACCCACTAATTAAATTTATTGCGTGAAACTATGCGTTGCAGCTAGATTAATGTTTATCTTGTATCCTATATCTATTTCTGTGGCGTAAACTTCAATGTAGGTACATATGTACAGTTATTATACAATATGTACCAAATACGATTATTAAATTTCGGTGAGTTATTAACTTTTAAATAAGTTAGATTATGTAGGTAAATAAATGCTCTAGAGTCTAGAGTCTAGACGCAACATGGTGAAGTCGCACATGAAAAACGGAGATCGTCGCACCCACAGCAAGATTCCTTCATATTTTTAGTACCGCGGTTAATAAAATGCATAGACTAGATCAGTGGAAATCAACCTTTTTTTTCATACACAAACACATCTTAGTAGTGCTGTCACGGGCCACAAAACAAAGTAAAAAAAATTGGTATTGATTTTTTTTTTGCTTTTTGCTTTAGATGGGTAAACTACAAAAGCCTGGCAGGCCGCACGTTGAGTATAGCTAGACTAGATAGTAGATACACTCTATACCTACACATTATAGACGAACGTCATAATCTAATAATATCTAAAAATAAAATGATTTGACCAGCTGCCCGGTGGAATGGCAGCAACACAAATAACTCACCTAAAGGGTGGCCACTTGTGTTTTTATCTGTTATTAGCTCTTATAAAAACTATTAGGGTATCAAATGAGAGGTATCTCAAGATGCTTCAGCTAATTTTGTCTAAGTACGTAGTCTGAGGTCTTCATATTTCAGGTTTTGACTTTTGACATTACCGTATAGTCTGTCAAATGTCAATCTGTCAAGATGGTACCCGCTACTACAGTTTTATACCAAATATTTTTTGATACTTTTATTTTTTAATGAAAGTTGTAAGAGTAGAACTTTTACATTAAACTGTAATAATTTTTCGCCTAAGCCATCATTCTCCAATCATACCAGATGTCTTACTGGTTACATCAATCAAACGCTAAATGAATCAATCATATTAGTTTCATTAATGATTAATGAGACCCAGAAAGATTTATCGATCGAGTGAACTGCGTTGAGCTTCCAACTTGTAATCTGAGTTGTAGTGGTAGGTAGTACGAGAGTCGCCTAGAAACCTTTCTATTTTATAGAAAAAGTCATTAGAAGACTGACAAAAAATAAATCAAATAGATTTTTTTCGATTACGTACTCAATACACAATGTTTCCTAGCCTTGTATTCTGCCGCCCCAATACGGCTAAAAATTTAAATTCATGTAGCAAAATCTTTTATTTATTCTATGATTATTTTATCTCGTCGTGTTATCCATTTTCCGTCTCTTTATACACTGCATATATTATAAGTATACATATTTTCAAAAATCATAGCCACCTCCTAGTCTATAATCCCAAGCTGTGGCTCCCAATCAATTTGTATCCATTGTGCTTAATCAATCAACCGCTTAAGTAATTAGTGCGTATTGATTTTATGTGGACTATGCTCAATCCGCTAGTTACTCCTAAGTCCTAACCTAAATAACTTTAATTTAGTAAAAGAAGAGATTTTTTGATAGTAAATGATAAGTTATAAGTATTTTTAAAATGTAAATTTATTTTCCGTGGAGGTAGGTACCTACTATATTTTACATTAATTTTTTCCGACATAAAAGTCTTTCGAGTGTATTTCAGTTTGTAGTAGTTAACTGATCACTCCTTCATATTACATTAGTGGGAACTGTGTATAGGTACTAATTTATTTATTTATTTATTTATTTAATTAAGGACACCCAACACAGATAACACAGGAATCAAGCTATAAGTACAAATGCTAATTTATCTTTTTTAATACAACACACATTTTTTCTTGTGTCTATCTCTTTTCTTTCTTTCCCAAAAAATAAGGTTTCTCATTCAACTTCTTAATATTCCATAATGTCGGTCTGTTGTTCGTCTCACTAAATATCTTTTAAATTATTCCACGTATCCTCTTTTCCTTTCGGTGAAGGAGTATTTCTTTTTTCGGCATCTTGATAAAAGACCGTGCAGCATACTAATTAAATAAGTACCTTTTGCATCGATTAGTATTGGTTGAATTAACATTTTGATAATTTCCCTAATCAAAAGTATCTTATTATCTTGCTTGACTAATTCAGTTGAACCCGAAAACCAGTCTATTTTCCAAGTAGGTATCTGTTATGAAACAGAATGGAAATAATATTAAGTGATAAGTATGTTATAAGAGATGTTACAGAGATATAGGTAATTAAATTTAAACCTACCTAGATACATCCTAGGTACTTAGTTCGTTCCCATGTTAGATTGATATTTTCTTAATAAATCTATTTTTTTGAAAAAATTCTACGTTTTTCCTCCATAATTTTCTCACGTTTTTCTTATAAAACTATATAATTTATAAACTGTATGACGGCTAACGCCATCTATTGGACAATAACAAAGTATCACTATAAACGTCATAATATTCCTGTATACCACACGATTCCTTCACTGCATTCCCTCACGCCCGGAGGTCACACTGTCTGACCTTCCCTCCATTGAATATTTATCGCGAGGACTCGTAACATTTACAGCAAGACAGATTATCAAAAGGATTTATGATGCTGTAATTTTTTACAATGTTACTTTCTATCGCCGCAATCTGCACGCGATACTAACGACATCTATGATCTACAGTTCGTGTTTTAAATACCGAATATTCGACTACTGATATAAATTGTTCTGAAGGCCTATCCTAAATATACAAATGTCAGTTTAATGGTGACAAATTAATAAATTAGCAAATTAAAAAAAACTAATTAGCAGACGAATTCACCGTCGTCGTTCATAGACCTCAGTGACACCAAAGACATCACCGATGCGTGTCCGGCTAAGAAAGAAAGGCGAAGAAAGAAGGAAAGAACTGGCTCTCAAGCCCTAACCGGAATACGATGAGTCATTGGCACCTAAGTTCATGGTCTATCATCAAATGACCCGTCCGAGTGATCGTAGGCTATTTACGAAAAACAAAGTTGTTTATATTAAAGCCTATTTATTTGTAAAACTAAACAAAGCCGCTAACGTTTAAGCTTACTAGAAAATGCCTATCCATACATCGTTATGGTATGACTGAAATGAATCACCCAGTGTCATTATGGCGTAATTGATATATGAAGTACTTAATGGTGGTTTATACATAATTAATTATCTATTTACTATTATGTATGTATCAGTAAATTACAAATCACAAAGAGAATATCATAATAAATTATTATTCTAATGGCGATCCTGATCAAGTGATCACACATTATAAAAAAACAATTTTTTCATACTTAACTATACCTACTAATATTATAAAGAGGAAAGATTTGATTGCTTGCATTGAATAGGCTCTGAAACTACTGAACCGAATTGAAAAATTCTTTCACTGTTGAGAAGCTACTCTATCCCCGGGTAACATAGGGTATTTTCAAAAAAATTAGGGATCCTTCATAAAACTCCAATAAAAAAATAAGAAAACCGAAGCAGAGCGAGGGTGGTTACTCGTTTTTTATAATTCACAAACCATCCTTGATTTACTTGGCGTTATAACAGTTTCTGAAAACAATCATTTTCCGAATGCTAAACAAATTTTTGTTAATTGTTAATTATTTTTAACAAATATAAATAAAAAATCGATTAAAAGTTATGTCAAGATACAAAATAAGGTTCGTTTAAATTTATTGTTCGAATAGTTATTAACGTATTTAAATTATAATTTAGTCTTGATATGAGAAACGAAGAAAAGCCTTTCAAAGCTCCTTTAAATAAAATGATATTATTATTACAGAAACAAAACAAACACAAGATAGAAATAACAAAATTGTGTCAGATCCTTGACCTAGTTTTTTGCGTCAAACACCATCATCTATGTACCTACTTAAATGGTGTGTAAAGTAACGACGAAATTAATTAGTCACGGTCAATTTCCTGGGAGCTCTGATCCGGTTTATAGGTCATCTGATTTAGATGATATCGTTTATCTAGCGTCAGACAGTAGCTGTTATATTTTTTGACGGAGTACCAAGAGCGTTTGTAGCTCCTAATGGGGTTAATTACTAAATAGCGTGTAATTTCTTAACAACCAAACGAAGGAGGTCCCATGCAGGGTTCTATCACAAAACACATGTAAATATAATCGATTTCTGTCCATAGAAGATTTTAGAGAACAACAGACAACTAATATTTTTCTTGATATGGCGGAGCTTTTGTAAGTTGATTTGTATGTATGGTTTTTAGTGATGTGTTGGAGTAGGTAGGTACCTAATAAGGTAGAACCTAAGCTTGGGGTAAATTTGAAAAAAAAATGGGGTTTAAGATCCCGGTTTTCCGAAACGAGGTGGGGGCGGTTACTATACTGACGTGATGCGTGCTAATTTCACATAATGCACTTAATGCATGTAAGCACAATGCAGTATTTTCGGGGAAGCCACAATTGGATTGTAACATAAAAACGCAATGAATAGGAGTGTATTATGAGTGCTTAATTACCGGTACAGAGTAGTGAACACACAGAGTACTCTATAAATATTTTCTGATTAAGTTTTCAATTATTAACTATTTTACTTTTCTAACCATCTACATTGAAAATGTATATTTAGTGTAGACTAGTTGTACCTAAATGCTTTAGAAAACTTTTTGAAGTTTTGTCAGTGTAGATTGAAATCGTCAGATATCATTCGTTCAGCTATACCTATCGCTTATGCCAGGCAATAGATGGATATTTCCGGCAATAGAGCTGGCCAACGGATTAGCCTTTACTAATTCATACTGGAGCAGCGATGTGGAATAACTAAACTTTAGATCAAAGTAATTATAATAAACCCATGTATGTACCTATAGTAATAAGTTGAGATCATCACCTAGTCGAGTTCGATCGGCAACGTTTCGTTGCCTATTGTATCATTGTTCCTGTTGTATAGGTCAGGTCTGTCGATGAGTTAAATAAAAAATACCGATGCCTCTGTTACAGTGCTCTATTCTAAATAGGAAGTCTAGTTGTATTACAACGATTGTTGGGCAGAACCGGGGCATTTCAATTACGCGTAATTAAACAGACGGACGGACGGGACATCTAGTTGTTTGTATATGTATATCTATAAAATAGGACTGGGTCGGTATTCAGCTTGACATCTGGGGATTAGGTTTCCTGTTTTAGTCAGAGATTAAGAATTTCGCGTTTAATAAAAATATAAGGATAATGAATTAATACAATAGTACCTATCTAATGTAGTTAAAAATTAATCAACTTCAATTTACATAAATGTATGAAATAATAAATTAGGGTTTTACAATTTTCACGTGGTAGTGAATAAGCACTGATCTCAAAAAAAAATTTGATCCCTAATTTAGCATTTTTCAGTATCATAAGAACCTAGATAAATCTTTCTTAAGGTCGATTATTTTTTGTTTATTCCTACTAACTGTATTTCGTATTTCTTACTTTTATTTAAAATTAGTTGCCCGGACAGACTTCGTTCTGTCAAATTTTTTTTTGAGATGTAAGCTATCTTTCAAGTTGGTTCAAACTGCACACGGTGTGCAAATTTGATTAAAATCGGTTAAGTAGTTTAGGAGTCCATCGCGGACAAACAACGTGACACGTAATTTATATATATTAAGATAAGATATAATAGTTTTTTGTGTGTGTATTTATTGCCATTTTTAATTTTTTATATGCAAAAATTACAAATTGAAGTCGGCCTTTTTTGACGTCGGTTAAAACCCATTGATATCATTTTAGTTCAGGAAATGCTCATATGACGTGGTAACTCGGAAAAATAATTTTAAGCAGTGAGTAATTTTCACATACGCCATAACTATTTATAAACTAGCTGACCCGGCGAACTTCGTATCGCCTAAGAATGTAACAAATCAGAGATCATTAAAATCGGTACAGCCGTTCTTATTTCCGTGTCCTCCCTCTCACTCTCCCTCTCCCCCTCTCCCTCCCCCTTCCCCATCCCCCTCCTCTTCCCCCTCTCCCTCTCCCTCTCTCTCTTCCTCTCCCTCTCCCTCTCCCGCTCCCGCTCCCGCTCCCGCTCCCGCTCCCGCTCCCGCTCCCGCTCCCGCTCCCACTCCACTCCCCTCCCCTCCCCGTGTTACATAATCGGGATCCGCGGAACATGCGCGAGCTGTCCGGCCGCGGGGCCGGTGATGATTGTACTACTCGTACAATCACGTTGTCACGTAGTTTCTTTACTACGTAATATCTTCTGAATGGAATGTCCGATTTGAGTAATTCAAAAAGTTATCTATAGGTATTGAAACAGTTTTGAATATGAAATGATTTATTTGGATAAGGATTAATACGAAAGTATGGTTTTCATGATCTGATTTTGGTCATCTTTTTTATTAACTTTTAAAATGTAAAAAGTGGTTATAGTGACATAACGACAATAGTTGGACATATAGTATCGCGAGGTTTTTTGTAGATATTGATATGTTCTACAATATTGTAGAACATTTTTTTGTTCTATCATCAATAGTTTCCGCAGCGTATGCGATGAAAGAAATTTTTAAGCAAATTTTTTCACACTTTGGTTCACGTTACTGATGTTTTAGCAAGGATCCCTAATTTTTTCTAGTAATAAATATAGCCTATGTTACTCATGAATAATGTAGCATTCTAATGGTGAAAGAATTTTGAAAATCGGTTCAGTAGTTTTTGAGTTTATTCGTTGCAAACATACAAAAATACAAAAATACAAAAATATAAAAATACAAAGCTTTCCTCTTTATAATATTAGTATAGATAATTCTTGAAGGAAAACCGCATTTATCCGCTCATGAGAAAAAAATGTTATTCAGTTTAGTATAATTATTACCCACCTTGATAGCTCGTGACTCTTTGCAATCAATCAGCCTATATTACTAGGCGTGGCTTGTCATTGAAAAATATCGCATTGTTACTGAATTACTGATCACTAGTTTATTAGCGAATCTTTACAGCTTTACTTATAAAGATTCACTGATAACCAACTAAATCCCATTTTGTAGGTTAGTGAAAAGAATGCATCTTGCTTTACCTTCTTATTCAATTATTTATTTATTTATTTATTCAACTTACATCTAATATTACATATCCTTTCCAATGCGTTAGAGTAATATTTAAAATATAATTTAAAATTACATTACTTAAAATATAATTTAAAATTAAAATTGTTATTATCTACGTTGCTGATGACTTATTATTAAAACAGCATTCAAACTCAAATGTATCTTCGTGGAGCTTTCTGTAATTATTTACCCTTATAGGAAATAAGGTTATGGCGTAAAGAAAACGTCAAGGGTTAAGGATTTTAAAATAACACTTTTATATTAATCCTTTATAATAATTGGGAAGTGATACGTCTGTAGCCTATCAAGATATCGAGAAGAAGAGCATGAGACTGAATGAGTGGCCATTTATAAAGTCGGATTGAACAGGAAGCGTGAAGTAAATTACAAGTTAAAAACACATAGGTGGCGTTTCCGCCGGAAGTCAATAAAGTCAACTACAGATTAATTTTTACAAATTAATTTAAAATAAACCAACAACCCTGACTATAAAATCATACTAAAAGAGCATTTCCGCGCTTCCGTTCACATTTTCGCCATAAAAATTACTCAGTTTCTCCCTTTTCAATCAAGTCGCGTTAGATACTTCTACCCCAAACCCTTATAACATCTTCATTTCACATTTCAGAAAAGCTTAAAAGGGCGCCATAAATCCCAAACAAGTCCTTTACACCAAACAAGAACCGACTCTACACTAATGTTTTTAGATTAGTGAGTTAGTACAATCCTACGCATTCGTTTCACACCCAGCCCTTAATTCACAGCCCGCTTAATCCCTACCTTTTAAGGCAAAATACACCATAGACAACTCAAATTCAATGGGATATTCATACTAAGAGTATACCATAGATAATGTATTAGAAATGTAGCTGTTTTAATACGTCGGTGTGCGAGGTAAGTCAAAGGCGTAAGCGATTCATGTTATTGTTACTTTTTTTTTATCTCTGATAATACATGTTAAGTTTTATTTATGTTAAGTGTCTTTGAACTACTTATAGATTCCAAATTGATTTTAAAGTCAACGTAGTTATCACCGCAATCACCTCTACAATCCAATTCCTTAACGATTACTTACTGAGTTCAATCCTAAAAGGAGAGAGAATAAAACATCAAGATATGTGTCGTGCTATATTTTATGCATCCTATAAACACGATTAATTATATTGTACTGCGTCTATGACATCTCGTGTCAAGTAATCGGCTCATATCGACTGTACTCACGGGAGTACGGGCGACGATGAATGTGCAGCGATGTGCTCGCGGGAGCATGTACGGGGGTCCGGGTACGGGACGCGGGTTGCGTTGTATGGACTCTGTCCGGATCCGGAGCGCCCGAACGGAACAATCCGCGTTGCTGTAAAACGACGTTCAAGCGCCTCACGCTTCTTTCCGCACCGTTATAGCTGTGAAACCAGCCTAAACATTCATAGTTAAGAACACTCTCGATTAAGTCACTTTTCAAACAAAAAAAGTAGATCAAAATCTGTTCATCAGTTTGGGAGCTACGATGCCACAGACTGACATATACATAGATACACAGACACACATATACACAGTCACATAGACACGTAAAACTTATAACGCCCATCTTTCTCCTCACCCCTCGTCGGGGGTTAAAAATTACGATTTTAAACCGCTACCTCTTCCGCTTGCATAAGTACCATACAACGAGCACTTGTCTTACCAACCAGTAATAGATCTTAAATTGTTCTCGTCTGAATGTTGATACAATATGTTAAGTTTTACCATTTACGGCACAGCTCTTAGACAACATCGTGGTGCATGAACGTATCACAAATAAGGCGAATGTTAATTGAATTGAATTACTCGTACTTAGTAAGTTAAATAGTTTCGAATAGGATTAAGTTGTTTGATTGGTATTCAACCATATATAGTTAGGTAAAATACGTATGTGTTCTTTTTCAATTCAGTGTTTTCTTAAAGAGACACATTGAGAAAAATCATCCTCATTGACATCCACATCACCTTGTCATAGCGAATTATCCTGCGTTTGACTCTAAAGCTTTAATGCATAAATATTTTGAGGTAATTTAAGGGTGTTGATAGCTCTAAATGTATTATTTTATATCTTGGGCCTCCTGATTTTTTTGAAGTAGGCACTGGGCATTTTACCTAGCACTATATTATCAATAACAATTACAACATAATAAAAATACTAGCGCTCCGCCCGTGACTTCGCCCGTGATAAGCGGGATAAAAAATACAATTTACGATATTCCAAATCATGTTCTACAATCTGTATGTTTTTCATCAAAAACGGTTCAATAGTTTTTACGTAAAATGCGACGACTAATATACATTCTATTAAAACCTTTCAAATTTTTAATACTATAAGATGATAATATCCGATATCAACCCTTGTTCCGTATACGACTAACAAACAACGCAAGTGCAGATACCATCGTCACTGGGGCAGCAATGATGACGCCGAAGGTAATTCCGATTGAAATGCCGAAGCGGCATGGCTAAGCTGTTAGATCATCTAGCTTCCCATCCATCCATCCAGCCACAGCCACTCAGCATGCAGGGGGTGCGTGGACTGACCGACACGCAGTCTTTCCTCATTCCCCATGTACACTCAGGGTTGTCACCTGGGAATTATATTTTTTTAATTATATTTCATTGTAAATCGGAAATATCGATAAATACACTTACCTAAATGGATCCGAGACGTGGTATTTTGTTGGACTCGTTCGAAGGCTCAAAGTCACAGAGCGCGCTATGGTACGAGGTATTTTGATACGAGATAAGATTCGTAACGATGAAGTCCGTAGGCGAACAAAAGTTACCGACATAGCTCGTAGAGTCAGCCGGCTGAAGTGATGGGCAGGCTACACCGTTATGAGGACAGACAACCGATGGGGTCAAAAAGTTCCCGAATGGCGTACACGTCTCGGGAAAGGGACAGCTACATATTCACAATTTTTTATTTTTCTAGATAAACTGATTCAGGCTGCGCATGCGCATTGTTTGTCAGTCATGCAACGTCTTATTAAATAGGAGACAAGTTTTAAATAATTTGTTCCTTTGAACAATGAATTATTCTATTTTCTGACCCGTGACAACCCTGGATCACTGATTGATATTCACAGCGCATCCTCCGGGACGTTCACTTGCTTGCCGCATAAATATACATAGCAATGAATATAATTTGTTATACACAAAACAGTTAAAAGACTCTTAGTGGCGAGAGAAAAACATAAAAAAGTCATCACTATGTTTAGGAATTCCGAGGTGTTATAAACGTGTAGTAATTTTTACTGTCTTTAAAATACTAACACACTGTTTTTGTCATTAATTTTTAGGAAATGGTGTGAATCACACTAAAAACCAAACCAACTTTTTTATAATTTTTACCTGTCTGTCTTTCTGTTTGTCCGGGCTACTCTGGAACGACTGTACCAATTATGAGACTTTCACTGGAAGATAGAAAAGGTATAGGGGAACATACAGGCTGCTTTTATCCCGGAATTTTTACGTGATCGGGATTTACGTGGGAAAAACTTCCACTCGAACGAAATCACGGGTACAGCTAGTTAATAGGTAATACAATGTATTTCTTGTTGCAGAATCAATAATACGATGTATTTCTTGTTGCAGAATCACGTCACGCGATAGAACGACGAGACGCGGACGTCAACTACGACGAGCCGCTGGCTGACGAGACTATTGACGATGAAACACAAAACGATGCAGATGGAGGTATGGCCGGGACAGATATTTAATAATCTAAATTTTACTAACAAAAAATAACCGACTTCAAAGTTACTCAAAAACTACTTGTCAGATCTCGTTCAAAATGTGGGACCACATGACAAGCTTTAGCTTTCGATTAAAAAAAGAATCATCAAAATCGGTTCACCAAGTCGAAAGTTCTGAGGTAACAAACATAAAAAATACAGTCGAATTGAGAACCTCCTCTTTTTTTTTAAGTCTGTTAAAAATAAGTTTACATGACAAACAAGAAGCTACCGGAACTTAGTCGGTGACTGAGTGCAAGTGAGGGATGCTGGGTTCGATTGACAGACAAGACATGTGACAGATAAATAATAATAATAAATAACACACTAGGATTCCCAGTCGAATGTGCCATGGACAACACACCCAGACCGAGAACAGAAACTCAAACTTATCATTAAAATGTCCGCCATGCCTCGGGAATCGGGAATCGCATTTAGGCACGGCGATACGAAATGGTATCCATTGCACCACAGTGACCACACGCCCGTCATTAATGTTTGGTTTTGGTATTTAAAATACCAAGAACGTGATCCATTTAATATTGTGAGCAATACAGGAATCCTCTACTCCCCCAAAAAATTAACGCAACTACTCTGTGTAAGTCAAATCATGCAAGCATACTTCATTTAGGTAAACACCTACCTACTTCCTCTTGAACAGTTGAAATTTTACATATTGCTTTAGTTCTGATGACAATGCATCTTTGTTATAAGCATGACTTGATTCCACACACGTTCTCCAGAAGAGATAACTCCTTAACGTTAAACAGCATAGTTACCATTTTTGTAATACATTGACACTTTTAAACTTACGTTTAAAACTCTTGTCTTCTCGCAGGCAACGACCAAGTTGAGGAGGATGACGAAGTAACGGCAACGATAGAGACGAATCCGATGATGTACAACAGCTCAGCGGGAGAAAATGTTCGGCTGCAGTGCGTGGTCTCTCCTGATGGTAAGACCTGATAAGAACCCGCCAGAAGTTAGGTGCCCATTAGGTGCAATTATACGTGACAGGTATTAGGACGCATTCCATCCATTTCCAAGCACTAGGGTTACCAGATGATAGTCTCTCCTAATGGTAAGACGTGATATGAATCCGTTAGAAGTTATGTGTACCATAGCTATGTACCAGGCATTAAGACGCATGCGATCTTGCAGGCACTCCATAATATTTTTGGAAGAACTTTTCAACGATACCCCACACTATACGGTACGCGATGAATAAAAAAATCATCCTCACGTTACCTGTAGGGGAGGTACCCTGAAAAAAAATGTATATATTTTATTCTATGATTCTGGAGTTTTGACAAATATGTATATCCATACCAAATTACAGCTTTCTAGCACTAAGGTTCTCGGCGCTTTGTTTTTGACAGACGGACAGACAGACGGACGGACGGACGGACATAACGAAACTATAAGGGTTCCGATTTTACTTCGGAACCCTAAAAAGGAAACTGCCAGGATTTTTTTCAATAAAAAGACAATTGCCAGGAAAACTCATTTTCAGATTTGGAATGTATGAACTAAAATATTTTTTTTCTTTATCTTTTCCAATTTTTTCCGAGGATTTTGTGTAAGAGACTTAAAAGTACATACTTTAAGTCTAATCAGGTAATATAAATAACCACAAGTTACTTTAATGTCCTACCACCGCGGTGTATCATTGATTTGTATTCAGATAATAATGAGTCAAGTTCAAAGCCAAAAATGAATACGCAATAAAAATTGTTGCGTCACAAAATGGCCGCGTTTCCTGTGGCGCCAAAAGCACTTGAAACTTCCGGGTAACTGTATGAATGAGTAATTGTGCTGTCAGACACTTTGTCGACGGAAATTTGCTTTTTGTAGCTCTATAATTCTATATATTGTTTTTATATTTCCTTTTTACTATTTTATTGGTCGATTGTTTCTTTATAGATATTATTTATAGATTTTATAAATTATTTTAATTATAATTAAACGGATAACAGTCTGTAGTCGTAATATCTCTACTAAATGTGCAGTTTTTTTGTGATATGTAAGGCTTAGTGTGACCTAAATTCTTTGTGTATAGAGACTGCAAAATGTTCGCGACTTTTTATGTTAGAAAACACAATAAAACTAACGAGCCTGATCGTCATTTGTGAATAGGCATGGTATGTGGTGCGGACAGGTTGTCGACCAAAGAGTGAATATTCATTTGTTGAATTCTGCGTCAATCACGTAATATAACAATGTTCTTCTATTTCAGAAGCCGTAGTAGTAGTCCAATGGACGAAGAACAATAGCATGTACTTCGTCGGTACTAAAAAGGCTCATGAAATCGACTTAAGTTCTCCTTATAATAAGAAGAGATGCACCATGTAAGTATACTTTTACATTTTTTTTTGTTTGGCTCAATCCTTGCGGCCTATTAGGAGGTGGGCTGAAGCTTATCCTATGTGGATTGGCAGAGCGTAATGCAAAATTTAAGTGTTGAAAATTGTTAGGTTCTCATTTTTTTTTAATTTATGTTACCACAGAATTCCGTCATTTGGTAACGACCAGGAAATTTATTTTATTTGAAAGTTTTTTGAAGACTGCTCTTTGAAGTCAGTTTTTTTTTGGTAAAATTCATTAACGTCATCTAATGAATCGGAATGTAATGAATGGGTATACGTTTCAGCGCTGCGAATTCAACAGACCTGGTGATAAAGAATGTACAGCCAGAAGACGCAGGAGTGTACAAGTGTGAGATCCTGCAAGCAAACTTCACGGTCATTGAGCACACTCTCAACTACGTGGAGCCGCCTAAGATAGTCCGTAAGTTGAGCATCTGTGAATCGATCCTCTATGAGTGAGAGCGTCTATGAAAAAAAGAAAAGGGGAATAGGCTTTCAGTTAGTACGCTCACCATCTAAGACTACCTACGTCTCCACTTACCATCAGGTGCGATTGTAATCAAACTTATCATAATACACAATATAAAAAATATGTGTGAAGTTATTGTCCCGCAGCTGATAATCTGCAAGTTGACTATCAGTATAGTTTGGTGGTAGGAATTCCCTAGGCTAAAAGTTCTTCGCAAAAAGTTCTTCGCAAAAAGAGCTAAGACTAAGACGGTGTTATTGTAGTCCATGGGAGACTGGGACCACTTACCATCAGGTAGCTCATCTGTTGATCATCTGTTAGTCCCTAAATCAAATAGTCCGTGAGTAGAAGGTCCATAACGAGAGTTTTGAGAAGTGAAAGTAGAAAATTTTGGTTCAAAACTTCTTGGTCCTCTTTTTCAGGATTTACAGCATCTGGCGATGGACAGGTAGTGGAAGGAGAGGACCTCGTGCTCACGTGTGAAGTGAAGGGATCCCCACCACCACAGATAGTGTGGTCTCGAGACAGCGACCAGGGGGTAAGAACCTATTACTTACAAGTGATTGATATTATTGCTCATCATCAACGATTAGTCGTCGAAATTTGACTGTAATCCTTTTTTCATTATATTGAAGCTAATAATAATGATATTTTCAAATAAATCATTCATCAACGCCAGGCCCTTTATAGCAAATGAATCAAAACAACAGTTCAGAATATAGCGCATCATATTGGGTTCCTGTCCTATTACGTAAACGTTCCATTCATGGATTCTCTCCTCATTGATAAAAACCACACAAGTAGTCGGCTTTAAATTATAAATACATCTTATTTCAACCGAGTAGAGAGCAAAATGGGTTAATAATTACTAGATATCACCGCGGTCGGCGGTTGAAGATAATGTCTGTCTGTTTGTTTGATTGATTGCTTGTTTTTTGCTATCTATGTCTTGTTGGTCTATTTTCGTTGATCTATGAATGTGTTTTGTTTGTCTTTAGCTGCTGTTCTATAATAGGTCATATTTGTTATAGCTATCTTTTTCTCGCCTTTCAGAATGAACGTCTGAAAGAGAAGGACGGTGAATTCTCCATCAACTCCGTGTCCATCAGAAACGTGAACAAGCAACACTCCGGCCGGTACTACTGCTATGCCTTCAACGGTATCGGAGACGCTCAGGCTGTGTTTAGGGTTACTGTTATGGGTAAGTAAGAACACGATTCAAAATAAATTTAAAGTAAAAAGTGACAAAAGTGGGATGGCAAAATTTATAAGAGCTCAATCAATTATTTGACAACGTCCACACTCTTATATATTGAGAAACGTGCACTGGGTCCGCGGAATTTGAAAGTGCATTAAACTATTTTATCAGTGTTGTTTTATTTCTAGATCTGTGTGAACGCCATCTTTTATTTAGTCAAGTAAACGGCTTATTTGTACAGCTACTCTACGCGGCGGTATTCTTCTATTACACTTCATTTAATAGTACTCATAGGGTTGGTTAGATGTCGCTTTGTAGTTACTAGTTATATGGAACATTGAAAAGTCCTAACAAAAGGCCTCGTATCCATAAAATAGTTTTAAATCTATGCCGCCTTCTAAATCTACTTTCGTGCACCGCATTTAAATAAAATACTGAGATATTAAAAGTCCGACTGTTATTTTGTCAGAAACCCAAATATCTTGAAAACTCAGGAGTCAGGACAAATATCAAAAGAGAGTTACGGTAACTTATCTAAATAAGTTATGGTTCAAGAAATAATGGTTGTATTACACTAGATGTTTCCTTCCAGGCAAGCCTCGTGTCCATGTCCACAAATACGTCATCAATTCGGCAGTCAACGTGGAGGCTGTATTGGAGTGTTCCGTCCATGATCATCTTGCGTAAGTCTTTCTTTCTGTCTATTCTTTCTTTTCTTTCTGTCTAGGAATAAGAAAGATATGGCATCTATGGTATGCTATAACTACTACCTATCACTGATTTACACATAATCTCTTTATTATCTAACGATACAGACTGGAAAAACTAAAGCAGTGATACACTGAAGTTAAAGAAACCGTGAGGAAATTCACATAATCATTATCTGAAAGTTCTCTTTAATGTTCTCAATGTGCGTTAGTCTGCCATCTACACTTAACCAATGGGGTGGACCTCTACGAGTTTTTCGTTCCTTCCTAGTACCTCGTACTGAGTTTTTTCCAGTCAGTAGTGTCTGGCGTTTCTTTTCTGATCATGATCGCGAATTGTTTCAAAGTAGAGTTACTTTAACTTAATGGTGTTTTTCCATTTATTCCAGTTCCCACATCCGCTGGTACAAAGACGGTCTCCTGATCGAAGACTCCTCGACCCGGTACACCGTGAGCACCAACGGTCAGAACTCGACGTTGACGGTCACTCCCACCGCTGATGGTGACTTCGGAACCTTCACTTGTGAGGTAAGGAATTAAGTTTCTTTTAAAGAATATGTTTTGGCTAGAACATTTAACTATTGTTCTGTTTTCCTTCTTGCTTTTACTGCTTTAAAAAAATATAGGGTAAATTTATAATTTTACGTCGTATTTTATCAAAACACAGATTTACGAGCTCCGAGAGCTCATTAACTTATTTTTGAAAATCGGTGTTTTCGTGTGAAAACCTCTAGAAGACATTTAAAAATAATTATGTTATTTATGCACCATTACATTTGTAAAGCAGGTACCTAACAAAGGCGGACTAATGATAAGAGCATTAAGCAGTAGGTAGTACCTAGACCTACTACTCATTATTGGCTGTACAAAATTCTTATAATTATTGTTTATTTTTCAGGCTGAAAACGATCTAGGCAAACACAACAGATCTATCGAGCTAGTACAAAGCCCAGTGGTGGAGGAGCTCAACGTAGATGGCCCCAAGCTGACCTGGACAGTCCACTCGCATCAGCCTCTGCAGGAGATGGAGATTCAGCTCAGAGAAATCAGCGGGGTAAGTAGAAAAATAAATCCAGTCTAAAGATTTAACTGTGGGGCAAGTCTGACAGTGGGAAACTTTAAAGATTTTTATATTTTCACCGTCACTATTATAAAATCAATAATCAACATGCCAAAATATGCCAAAGGCATCACGTTGCTGTCCAAAATTAATAGAAAGGATCCGCATTATTTCTGGCTCTTCAACATTGTGAGCGATACGTCTAAAAATAATTTCACGGTCTTTTAATATGCATAAGCGGCGTTTATGTAATGCTAAAATGTAATGTTAATTTAATATAATATAATGTAAAATATGAAATATGAATGATAATGTAATAGATAAATTAAAATTAGTATTAAAATTATTACGATTATTGTACACCCGTAATGGGTCCCTGTTGAGAATATTTCATCCCTGTATAACATCTTACGTGTACCAACAGAAACAATAAAGATTATTTCTATTTCTATTTCTATAAATAAGTACCTACCTAGTAGCTAAGCCAAATAGGCATGACACCCTACAATACCTACCACTATACGTCATGTACATTACCGGTGAGATTATTTTTTGACCGACGAGCCCAGTGACCAACGAGAGCCATAAAACTTCTGATGGACTGCAATAATAAAAAACAATACAATAATTCAATCCTTACCATACCTTCTCCAGAACGACTGGCAGATCATCCAAGTGCCGTTGCCATCGCAGCAGAGCCATGAGTACGAGGTGATATACAACCTGCTGGAGAAGCAGCTCCAGACTGGTAGATATGAGGCCAGCGTGCGAGTCAAGAACGACAAGAGTTGGAGCGCGCAGACTGACAGTGCCTTCATTGATATTGGTGAGTATTTAAATATTGAGAAGGGTTAGTGGCCAACTAACTCCTCCGCAATAGAGCAGTTGAAGTCAACTTTGAGCTTAATTCTCCATCAATCTGCTCTGGAGCAGCGTGGTGAAGGCTGTAGGCCTCAGTAAGATCCCGTGCCCTTTAATGGGTTTAAATGAAAGATCAAGAATTATAGTTTTTGGTATTAAATTGACTTTATTGACTTTTTTTCAATAAATTATTACAAAGTAATTGTCAAGAATATTTAACAATAATATTGTTAAAGCAATGTTATTGATATTCTAATGGAATTGGTTTGAAAATCGAGTAAAATTAAATAAAAGTGCGATGAAATATATGATCAAAAATATTCATAATTTTTCTTTCTTAAAAAGTTTTTGTAATAAAATAGTTGCTTAACGTTTTATTTGTTTCTTGCTTTATCACATCATCACAGATGCTTTTGAAATTTTCACCATTTGATTTTTTACGAACCTCAATATTCATGTTTTGATTTAAAAAACCAAGTTTTGATTTTTTTATTTTTTGTTACACGTGCATGATTTTGATTTTGCTTTTTTATTTTTAGAAGCGCAACCGCAGTTAATTCAACATGCTTCAGGTAAGGCTTTTTTGGAAATAGTTTTTGTCTTTTCTTTATTGAGAAATTATTATAAAAAATATATTTATTAAATCATCATCATTAATTACTCTTCTAAATTTTGTGACAATTTTTTATAAAATCATAACCTTGATTGTATTTATGTAACGATGTTATTTAGTCACTATAGCGTCAATTTTAATAATATACCCTAAATAAAAAAAGTTAAAAAATCATAACCCTTCCTCGGCAGTCGGGTAAAAACAAAAATGCCTCATGTTCATGTCCACTTAATGATAAGGCAATCTTACTGTCCTGGGTGGTAAAGCGTCATAACATAGTTTAATAATTATGTCTATTTACTGTTTACTTCAGGCAGACCTATTATAACCCAAGGAAAATATATTTTTTTTGTATCAAATATCATTGTCCTTAACTCCTTATACTCGTACATTTAAGGACGTGATTTTTTAATGTTTTATTTTTATTTTATTATCCACAGTATACAGAGGCGCGGGCAACAATGCCCACTATCTACGGCCAGCGACCGCCACTGTTCTATCGACTACCCTCATGTACCTTCTTGTACGAATGCTGTAAAATAAATACTGTATAACTATTTATTGACACCCGCGCTTATGAAGAGGAGTTTGTAAACAAACACCTACAACAGATCTTTACACTTGAAGTTGTTATAAACAGTGCCCAGTTGAAATTACGTTATAAAAACTGCATTTTATAAAATTGGTAGAATTAATAAAATGTAAGTCTGTCCTAAGGCTCTTTTCTAAAATTTAAAGGTAGGTTATCTTCTATCTGCATGTTGTGCATACAAAATATGTTTTAGATACTGTCTCTAATTCAGTCAGAAATAATATTATAATCGATTTTAAAATTTTAGCATAGTGAAACATAAGAAACTGTATTTTTTCGATGACCAAAGGTCACAATCTCTTTATCGGCGCGGGTTTTATTAGAAGTATTGGTGGTTATATTATAAAGTTTACCTTTGCTGTGTTGAATTTTGAATGTATAAACCGCTTTTTGGTGTAGTAATGCTGTTAAACTTATTAAGCCAAGGCGTGCCTATGGTTTTACGCCGCTGCGGGAAATTGTCGCAACTCAGTAATAAAATGATGCGTATTATTCACCGCGCACTGTATGTTAAAAAAACTGCGCCGTTTCGCCGCAGCGGCGAAAAACCGTAGTATGCGCGTGCGGTAATTTTAATTAAATTTGGTACGAATTTTTAAATTGGTCACTATAATGATAGTAATAATTATGTTTATCATTATACGAAAAAAAAACTTAATTTCAAGATATCCTATTAATTTATATCCTTTAACAATAATTCATACGTTTGTAACAGTGTGTCTGAAAGGGGGTTATATCCAAACTTTAACGTTATTAAAATATAAAACAACAAATTTAAAATTTCCTTATAAAAATAATAAAAAAACGCCAAGCTACTTAAAAATTATAATCGGATGTATTATTATAAAGCGACACTAAAAAAACAAAAATGCCCACGTTTACAACCACACAGCTATTTTCTAATTATAACTTAAATTGAGTTTTTATAATTTCTGTAAATATTACACCTAGTTATTTGTTTTAACAATGCAAGGAATAGACAGTAAATTAATTATATACCTAATTAATAAGAGGCGCTTTCCTTAAAAGTACGAATTCGCGTAAATGCAACGTATTTTCCGTTTATTTTTAATCTGTAATTGTTTTTCTCACATTAATTTTAACTTAAGTGTATTAAAATTGTAGGTAATTATTACCAAAGTGTAATTAAGTATCATATTTAGTGTTATTATAGTTTATTATTAATTAATAATACCTAATGCTTACTGTAATATTTATGCGGTAAATATGTCAATACCGTTCGCTTAGTAACATGTAGGTCACAGGTTATTATATAATTATTATTTTTATATTAATTTAACAAGATATACCTATTACTTTAATATGTAATGTTTAATTTTGGCCGTTACAGAATTAGTTCAATTTTGACTATATTAATAATACCAGTCAAGTTTAGATGCCATAGTACCCAGTTACATTTAAATAGTAAAATAGTTACATTAAGATAAAACCTATTATAACCTTTTACCAACTAGTGTATAAATTACATTGTGCCTGTAATTTTGTAATTCAGTAGTTCCATACGAGGTGCTTACCCATATAAACTATGGACGTAATCTTCCATCATTATATTGTATTTTATAGTTATTACTTACTAGTCTTAAAGTTACAACGGCTTAGTTAAAATTTAATTAAAACTCCACTTATTGATAAATAAAACTATGAAAATAAGGTATTCCTCACGCATTTCATTGCTCTTACAGTTTCAAAATTATTGTCATAATATTTAGTATGACGGAGATTATTGCTGTAATAATGCGAAACATAGTACAAGTTACCCCGTGTCTATTTAATAAATAATAATAATCGAGATAATAATGTGCCTATAGCGTCAACTACGTAATGTAATTGCAAATTTTATTTAAAGGTACTCAAATTATTTATCTTTTGCATTTAATATGTGCTTCCAATAATAGTGACAAACAAATAAAAACTATGTTATCTGCAAATATTTTATGCAATAATTTTTTTTCTTCCGCAATTGACATTTTACATTCAAATTCAGACATTTAAAGTGACACTTTTTTAACAGAAAGAGCAAACGCAAATTAAATATGTACGATTTACTAAAAAAAACTATGAATTTTAAAAGTATGCAATAATGTAACAGAATGTCTTAAAATGCAATTAAATCAAATAAAGACGTTTTTGCTCTTTGCAATTTAACTTATATTTTATTTTATTAAAGTTACTTTCCTTTCCGTGTGTCCAACATTTTATTATTTCTTTACTGTAATATTAAATATTAATGTTACAAATATTGATTTGATGTACAATGTGTCTGTCTGTGCCTTCTTTGTATTGAATCGTAGAAGGTGATATTTTGGTCTAAAATAAATTAAATGATGTTTGTAAATAATTATACACGAAATTATTTTGTTTCATTTGAATTCCTTTTTAGGGTTCCGTAGCCGAATGACAAAAAACGGAACCCTTATAGATTCGTCATGTCTGTCTGTCTGTCCGTGTAAAGCCAATTTATTCCGAAACTATTAGGACTACACAGTTGAAACTTGGTAGGTAGATGTTTTCTGTTCACAACTTTACGAATTTTCATACAAAAAAAAAATAAGGGGGCTCCCCATACATAGAACTGAAACTAAAATTGTTTTTTCATCGAACCTATACATGCGGGATGTCTATAGGTCTTTAAAAATGAGTAGGTAGTATGAGTATTGAGGTAGTACTAAACTTCCATTTCCTGATAAAGTATAAGGTAGAATGGAACCGCTTTTAATGATTTTTAAGCGCTTTACGTTTTTATTTTTGAATTAGGTTTGTCATGTCGTTTTTATTTTTGAATTAGGTACCTACTACGGTATACCTACATATTATAATGTTTTTTTTTTGATATGATATTCCTATGAAAAATTTAATGGCTTAATTATTACAGTAAATACTTTTTCAAATCTTTCTTCTATTCTTGAAAGCTTCAAAGTTCTATCAAAATTTTAGACATTGCATATTTTGTGTATGTCTAAGAATTTTGAAAATGTGTTTTCTTTTCTATATATTTTGCAAATACGTTTTGGGTTGTTTAAAGTAAACTTGTTTTATTTGTTGTTTCGTGAACTACAATGGTTACTACTCCGGTAAGTACTCGTAGCTGTTGATAAGTCATGTAGTACCGATGGCGAAGACATTAATAGGTACATTCTAATCTAAAGGTTTAACAGACCAGCGATGTTCCCGCAGTTTTGCACGCGTTTTCCGAGATCATCTACAAGTTTGCAAAATTACATGAAAATCTGCTCAGTAGTTTTAGCGTGAAATTGTAACCAACATCCATAAGGTCTCTTAAAGTCTAAGGCCTAAGGTCTCTAAGTATCTCGAAGCTAAACGAGATGGGTTACTTACCTACTGGTATTAAAAAGCAGATATCTTTTGTATGGTAGCCTTGGCTTTGCTGAACTGATGGCACCGTGTTATTGGCCAAGAAGTTTTTAGGCCAAATTAGTTCTTGATGACGATGTTATAGCATGTAAAATAGTTTCATGATCTATTATTCTTCTTGAAGGATACAAGTTCAATAAGCAGTAGGCAGAGCAATCAACCAGCCTTGCAGCGTGTACAGGTACATTATTAAATGACATTAATTCAGTTATAATAATTATAAAAAAGTCAATTCCTAGACCCTTATTAATAAACCAAACTCGGTTTAAAAGCGCAAACTTAGATCTTACAAATGTCACCTTTTCATTTGATGATAGATAGGTACCTAATTATGTCAGCATCTCAAACCAAATCGAGACCGGAAAAATCTTAAGATCAGTCAATACGGACGAATACGGACCCTAGACTCCAATTAACTTTACAGCCTGGTTTTCTATATAAGCCAACTCGTAATTGAAATAAGTTTTTCAGACATTCTAAACAAGCCGCAGGCTATTATTAAAATTTCTGATTAATAAAAATTGGCGCAGTAGTACGACTATTACTTAATACTTAGTTACTCGATGTAAGGTTGGGTTACAAGAGAGTATTTAATAATGAAATCACCTAATACTTTTTGTTGGAGATCAGCATCGTCAAATAGCTTCGGGTCGTGCTACCAGTCCCACGAGGCCACATAAGTACGAGATAAAAGCGACGGGAGAGGAAGCCAGGAATTACAATTTTAGAGATGAAAGACCACCAGGAAAAAAGACTAAGTAGGTACTTTTATACTTGCTTTAACTAAGTTTTGATTACCAATCCGCACTAGAGTACCGTGGTGAAGTGAAGTATGCTGTAGGTTTCTTCAGGAGTAGAGAAATTCAGACAACTTAATTTTACTGATCGTTTTGGCCAAGTACCTACTTTTCCAGTTCCTAACTCAGCGCGGAATCCTTAGTGGTTGGTTTTAGAATGGAATTACTCTCAAGTCAGCAGGACTTAGCCATAAGCATACCTCATCATCTCAAATATTTGTATTTCTGGGCGGATATTTTCTAATAGACTCTTTTAAACTTAGCATATTAATTCTTAAACTTAAGACATACCAACCTTACTTTATAGTGAAATTCTGTTCATATAAAATGAGATTCTATGATTTTATTGGTTACAATTTAGAATACGGTAGCAGCAGCTAGCAGGAGTGGTAGCAAAGCAAAGCAAAAGCAAAGCAACAACCCATAATTGTCCCACTGCTGGGCTCGGGGTCTCCTCTCAAGGAGTGGTAGGGGGAGTTGTAATCGGCTGATGAACCTCCACATACTACCTCCTCCTTCGACTTTATCCTATTCTAAATCCAACTCCTTTTATTTTCTAGCGTTATTGAATCAATCGGCCACTTGATCAAGAGCTGCCTGGGCGGTGGAGTGGTGGCCATCCACGAGGCCTACAAGCAATGCGGTCTTTGGACCTCCCTGGTCCTCACTATCCTCTTAGGAATATTCGTTAGCTATTGCATGTTTGTAAGTTAGTCATATCTTTGTAATAAGTACTTGCTTTTCTGCATCATTTACGGACGTTTTCCATAATGTATTTATAATCTCTATAATATTTGGATAATTTGGAGAAATTATAATAGTGACTTTTTTGACATTTGCTAGTGAACTGACTTGAGGATTATGCGTAGACGAAATATCGAGAAAGGTCAATAGAGTCTCACCTATAGGTAGGACTAGGTAACAAACTACCACACCAAAGTTAGACTTAGTAGTCTGAACTAGTGTTCAATCTACTCAAACTTAATATCCCTGAAACGTGTATGAACGATCTGCCTTTTAGCTAATTACTTAAATTAATATTGATCATTAGCGCAAACTAATAGAATTAGTACTGTAGTACAGAAGTAAGGTGATCAATAGTTAATTTCCACCGATCTTCCTCCTAAGATGCTGGCAAAATCCGCGCAAAAAATTTATGGGAGAGTCAAAGTACCGGCAATGTCTTATCCTGATCTGGCTGAAGCAGCTTTGATGACGGGACCGTTTGATAAACTGAGGAAATATAGCAGTTGCTTCAGGTATGTACCAATTAAAGCCTAGGGAACCGACAAACAAGGTATCCTCAATGAGGAGACAGCAGAGAAGAAAAGAGGACCGGCAAAAATATACAGACATCGTAATGAGAAGTAATCTTAGACGATATGTGGTTGAAAATGTGTATTTTCATATTACAAAATTTTTACCAGGGCCATAACTTTTTTTTTTTTTTTCACTTTATTTGGGTCAACCAACAGTACACGATAATATAATAATTCGCATATAAAGTACATAATTTTAACATATCGCTAACCAGCATCGTTAACCACAGCTTACATAATACATAATTAAATAAAGGTGGTCACAACAAGGTAGGTAATTATAGTAAGATCTAAAATGAAGTGAGTCTAATTACATTTTCCCCACACTATTTCGAGATTTTCCGCCATAGTAATTATTGGGTTTATAGGCTACATGTATTTTCTGGTCCTCCTTTCAAAGGATGGGAAGACAATATCCTGTTTAAGAACTAACGCCTAAATGACATTGCACGGTTGACTCTAGAGACTAAAACGAGCGTGGCTATAATTTTAGACAAGCATAAAACTATCCAACCATGCACGAATAACATCCATATTAAACTAGGCGGTACTGAGCCTAGCGATCTTCAAAGGGAGGAATTGATGGCTATTGCCTCGTCCATTATTCAGCAGGGTATGCAATGTATTAGGGAACATGGAGGTTGGCTTGGACTAAAAGGATGATACTCCAAAAACAGTCTTATAGCAATATTCATAGAACGTACTACTAGCATCTTTCTCCGTATCTGACTTGTATTTAATAACTTATACTTCTTCTGTTAAAAATATTACGAAGTATTACTCAAAAACGGACTTTAATAAAAATGTAAGAAATCTATTTTTGATTTGAGGACGCGACCATTTATTACATATTCGTTGGTTGATGTACCTATTTATAATTATGAAATTGTACGGCAGAATAACCGGGTCATCTAGTTATTAAATAAAATTAAGTAACTATAGGCTCCTGTCATTCTTCTTTGCGCTTCGTACACATGAGAAGGTTAAATAACCTGAAAATGATTAGAAGCGTGTGTCTAAAGAATCTCTTTCCAGGTATGCCGTAGACTTCACAATTTCGGCGGACCTCTTCGGTTCATGCTGTGTGTACCAGGTGATGATTTCCCGAAGCCTGAAACAGCTGATCGAGAATGTTGAAGAGATAAATGAAAGCGTAGGAACTCCAATAAGAGTCTTTATAGCGGGTCTTCTCTTACCTTGCATCCTGATCTGCATGATCACCAGCCTCAAGTATTTAGCACCCTTCTCAATAATTGCGGATATTTTTATCGGTGAGTATTTAGAAAGCATTAATGCATAATATGCTTGTAGTAATTTTTCCAACCTGATATAACCAACATTTATTACCCTTGCAGTTTGAACTTGGTGAGAGACTGAAAATATAGATATGACTAAATTCTTTAAGCATTTAATTGTAGCGTTACTTCAGTAAATAACTCGCGTGTCCTAATAATTACACAAGGTCTTGAAATCTGTTTTTTTTCAAACAGCAAGATTGACAGACAAGACAGAGGTTCATATCATTCTTTAGTTGCTATAATGGTCATCTTATGGTGGCCACTCACGGTCAGTCCATCGCGTCAAATGGCGTGATATATAGCCAAAATTTGATCGTGAATGTGAAAAACTGATGGCGTGATTTAAAAAATTTGTATGTCCAATCGCGCCATTTTGACATATGTCGTTTGGCGTGGCTCCAAAAATGACGCGATGGAATGACCGTGAGTGACCACCATTACCATGTGTATTCTAATTAATAATGTACTGAAAGTAAGTAAATATTTTGCATTTAATACAAATTACAGTGACTGTTGCTGGTGCAACGATATACTACGCGGTAAAGATGGCAGATTTGGATTTGAAAGATATGCCGGTTTTTAAGAATATTCCCGGTCTTTTTGAATTTCTGGGTGTATGTGTATTCAGTATGGAAGGCATAGGCGCAACTCTTGCCATAGAAAACTCCATGGAGGAACCTAAGAAAATTGGAATCGTTTTAGCTGGTGGTAAGAAAAACAGTTTAAGTGATCAAGTAGTAATTCTTGTAAACATGATCATGCACTACACGACTGCAAAGATAACATAATATTATTGACGGTAATTCTAACCTCACGAGCAATTATCCATGATGCTGCGGTAGAACCATAAAATGATACAATTTTGAACCCACTATTATACTACTTTTAAAAAGATTTTGAATAAATTAGTAAAAAAGTAGGAAAAATTAACTTATTTTTTAATTATTTTAGGTATGGCGGTAGTGGTAACCATAGTACTAATTATAGGATTCTTTGGATACTGGGGTTTTGGCGAGAAGTCAAAGTCACCTGTCACCGTCAACTTTCCACTGGAGACGTAAATATACAATATAATAAAATTGAGACTGGTTCCATCAGTTTTAGTATGAGACATACAGCAAAAATCTTATTTATAAAAATCATTCAACATTTAATTTTCATCCAAAAACAAAATGTAGTCTTTACATTATTATGAAACCATTATAAATGAAATGCAATCCATTGAAGCAACAATGGTGATGAACGTAGAAACTAGCGCCATTGAGATGTTGTTGTTTGGATACGTCAGTATCTTTTAGCGGCTTTTTCAATATTCATTCTATCCATTAATCTGAAGTCAGTTGCTTAGCAATCATTAAAAGATCACAACATAATCTTAGATGTTTTTACTTTACCTAGTAACTTATCCAAAAACTATGAATTATTGAAAACGGCTGTAATGAGTTGTATTGATTTAAAAGGTTAATATTATTCCAGCTTCCCGATTATTCTGAAAGTGTTCATGATCCTGATGGTTTACGTTACCTTTGCCCTGAATTTTTGGATACCCTTTGAGCTGATCTGGTATTACATCAAGAAGCGATACGACCCTGCCAAGTATTGGTTCTGGGAGCGCGTTTACAGGGCCTTATTTGTCTTGATCATCACTTTGATTGCTTTAATATTCCCCAATGTCTCCAAATTTATCGGTTTGGTTAGTCTTATTTCATTATTATAACATTTTTTCCTGTATCGTACATAGCTTTTTCCGGTTCTTTAATATACTCGATCTGTACTGGGAAAAGTGACTTTACCACTAAGTTCCAGTTTTATTTAAAGTTAGCTCTAGACATTCGTGGCCTGTAATGACGGAATTTTCCGATTAGCTTTTCATTTCTGGGGCGGCCTATGTTTCGGCTCTGTTACATAGCCATAAAGTGCATTAAGTTCAATATTGAAACATTTTCCTCACATATATCTAAAAGTACACAACTTCAAAACACTCATGCGCTCCTTAAAGTTCACCAACTGTATTCGAACCCGGATCTCCGGTACCGAAACTTATCTAACTTACTGGGCTGTCACTGATCTAGTGTGTATTTTAAATAAAATCAGTAGATAAACAAAGGTAAAAAACTTCCATTCATAAATCTGCGACACTGGTGCATTGACATGTTGATAATTCAGATTTTTCCTTAACCACTTCCTATGCATTGAGTAATTCAAGGTCTTTCTGTGGTTGTTATAGTCAGAATTGCAGACTAGTATACTGGCGCCCTTTTCCATGTGGTTTCGGTTTATTAGCATAGATGTGGTAAAAGACATTCTAGAGGGTAATACAAAGAATTTTCCTTAGCATTTTTATTTTTCTTTACCAAAAAGTCATGAGACTTATTGGACCAACATATGACTGACTATTTTTCGAAATTTTTTTTGTAATAACTATACCAATGTATTTTATTTTTAAAAGATGTGCCGAGGAGTTTCTTTCGGCTTTTCTTCTCCTCCATGACAAAGCACCTTTGCGAAAAGCTGGTTCATTAAAAAAAATGACGTGCATAAGTATATCAATGATACCTACATGAATAAATGATTTTAAATTTGAATTTGAATTTGAAAAGGAACTGAGTTAAGGTACACTGAAATACTAAAACCCTAATGGTAGCTTATACCACAGAAGAAATATGTAATAGTAGGTACTTATAATAAGTACTTATACTAAGATTTCAGGATCGCATGTGAACGCACCAGTGACCTGACTGCCATCTTGTACTACACTTAGTATTAGTAGTTATACTTACTCCTGCTATACTAAGTGCGTTATTGTTGCACCCGGAAATTCTAAGAACAGTAGCAGTCAAACTATCTATTTCTTCTCGAGGCAGTGGCTCATATCTGCAATGAAAGATTATTTCAAATCATTGTGTAGATTCAGGAAGGAGACTGCAATAACTAATTTAAACTGAAACGTGGCTCCTATCTCTTTGCAGTAGCTACTCAATACGGTGATACTAACATACAATTTTGTCTTCAGCTCGGCTCCTTCTGTCTTTCGAACATGGGTTTCATTTACCCGGCTTTTATTGAGCTTTGTTTGGACTGGGAAGATCCTGGATTGGGTTTCCTCAAATGGCGGCTGTGGAAGTTTGTTCTCATTCTTATCTTCGGTGTTATGCTCTGTATCTGCGGAACTTACTCCAACGCGAAGGAACTCATCAAAGAAGTGTTCTGAATATCCTAGAGCTCATACTTTTAATTTATCAAGACTCATGTATATGGGAATTATTTAAGGTATATATGAGAACATAGTATGGAAAAAAAATTGTCCATTGAAGAACTCTGATGAGTAACAGATTTTCTTGCTGTTTTGCTGCTTACAAGAAAATACCTATCTAGTGATGATATTTGAAGATTCCAAATCAGATTTAGAGAAGATGCGATATTTATTATTCTCGATATTATAATTGCGCGATTCCATATCGTTTTATAAATGCCTGGGGATATTTTGGATATGTCTATTTAATGTATAATTTATTAATATTTACCTTTACCAAAATAAAATGTTTTCTAAGAAACTCTATTGTTTCAATTTAAAAAATTAAACCGGGTTTCAGTTAAGCTGTTTATTGTGCCATCAAGGAGACGTTATTGAAAAAATGACGCAAGAAAATTAATGTTAACATTTTATTGATGAATCTTGTCAAGACAAGCGCCTGGATTAAAGCTGCACCATGTGGGCCAGATTGGCTGCACATCCACGCCATGAAGAAGCATACGCCATCTGTTAAAATTGTTTTGATCCTTAAGCGTAAAATACACAGAAGTCGGGTCGGGACGGGCGTGGGTCTATTCAGTTTTCTTTATATGTACGACAATACACCGACCCGACCAGCACCCGACAGGCAACCGACAGGCACCCGACCCGCCCACGCATTCCGTTTACGGAACTTTATAGACCCGCGTCCGACCCACGCCCGTCCCGACCTGTCCTCTATGTGTTTTGCGATTTAACAATAAAACCAAATACTTCTGCCATAAAATATATCAGTACAATGACAGATCAAACTATAATATTTTGACACTTGAACTAATTCGAGTATTTTTAAAGTTTGCTTTTAGAGCAAGATCCCAGGGCCACCAGACGTCACGTATTTTCTGACGGACGAAATATGGACGATTGAGTAGGGTTAGTATGTACTATGAGCATATGCCTACCTGCTAGCTTGGTCAAACGGCCAATTTCCAGGTATCAGGTGATCAAGGTACATAAAAACATTATAAACTTCACATAAATTCTCATGGCTGATTTTCACGTATGTTCTAGATAATATAGTTAAAAATAAGTCGTCAATGCTCCCAGACACTTTCCGTCGGCCATATTGCTTGCCAGACGCTTTAAAGCTCTCAAAATAATAAGGTATCAACACTAATCGACTCCTGTAGAATTCGAAGAGCAATCAAATTGCGCGGTGTAAAAGTGTCTGTTTTGGTGTAGGCGCACATAACTATTATTTTGGGAGATTTAAAGCGTCTACAAAGCAATATGGCCAACGGCAAGTATCTGGGAGCATTGACGACTTACTTTTAACTATATTATCTAGAACATCGTGAAAATCAGCCATGAGAATTCACGTGAAGTTTATAATGTTTTTATGTACCTTGGTCACCTGATACCTGGAAATTGGCCGTTTGACCAAGTTAGCAGGTAGGCATACGACCGTAGTATACACTAACACTACTCAATCGTCCACATTTCGTCCGTCAGAAAATACGTGACGTCTGGTGGCCCTGGGATCTTGGACCATTTGTTGAAACTTGGTTCCTTATTTGACATTATCTGCAAGTAATCAGCATAATAACGCGTTAATAAAACTGACAGTTTTTCCGCTCAATAAACACTGCGAATAAAACACCGATAACATCTGTCATAATATTTAAACATTTCATGACATAACATTATTAATAATGCGTAGCCAACTACATACTAAGTTATATAATTTGTTTCTGTGTCCGCAAACGGTATCATGTCTCTTGAAAGATACAATGATGTTATTACAGTGATTACAGTAATTCAATGAGTCCACGATATGCAGTCTATGCAGACGCCGATACAGATGGCAGAACTTGAGACAAGGCTTAAGCATTGGAGTTACCATTGGATTGCCTCATTAGTTGTTAGGCTAGTCAAAGATATAATCAAAGACCTACCTGTGATAATCAAGCCTGGTATAAACAGAGCGAGATGCACTAGTATTGGCGACTACATCTGACCACAATCTTTCTGACACGGCGGCAGTTCGTGGCCAAAGGTGGTAGTCGATATTACCTGAATATTAAGCAAATGTTACGCTCAAAGACCGAAAACGCTCATTAAGCGATAAAACAGCTCACGCGAATAGCGCTTTGTGGACTTTAAGTGGTTTTTTTTCTTTTCTTTTTATGTTCTCTATCTATTGTTCATCTCTATGTCTGTCTTACAAATGTGTTATGAGCTGGTTGTGTGAAGGGGTTGTAAGGACGTCATCAACATACATAAATACCTCCTGAATATCGTCCAATTATTAAGTGCAGATCATGAGATCACTACGATTATTATCAATCCAGATCACCAAAACATTTAAGAAGCATGACAAAGTATATTTTTTATTACGTTTAATTTTTTCACGTTTGAGGTTATCAAAAATATGATAAGTGGTCAATGACGCCTGTTGCAATAACAATTAGAGATTCCGTAAGCCACTTTTTGTTACCAGCCTTGAATCATACAATACTCTAAGTTAAAGCTTATCTATGAAAATAGACACATAAATGAGTTATAAACGAAAAAATAATAGTTTAAGTAATTTGAGCTGAGGCTGCTCTGAATTCCAGCTCTGCATACAATGCTAAATTAACTATAAATTGCTCCATTAACAGAAAATAAAGTTAGGAAACTTGCATAACTACTTCAGGTTTCTCTATACCTATCTAATATTTAAGAGCGTTTGCGAACTGCCAATCAACAACTACTCAGGCTTGAATCACAATGGATTAACATCTTTCTCATTCTGAGATTAGATTTAAGCCCAGTAATGGCTTATTTGCATTAGTAGATAGAACCATTCATATTGAACTATAAAGTCTAATATAAAATTAAGTAACCTGAATCTACCGAGTCCGTCCACAGCACTGCCTCTCCACCTTCGACGGTGAAGACGTCCACGTTGCGCCAAGTTTTCCATGAATACATCTCTTGCCAAGTTCTGCTCAGTGAAATTAAAGAATTGCATTCCATGCATTATCGTGTTATTATTAGTCGGAAAACACGGGTAAAAATTAAATTTTACCTATATTTTGTACACCGCTTCTTTGACATTTGACATGATAAATTCCACTTTGAAGAATAAATAACTTTGAATTTGCTCAAAAAGTCGATTGACATCTCAGGATTCCAATCATTCATTTGCACTCCAAATCTTTCCCAAGATTTCGCTTCATATTCCCGATTCAAATGTGCAGTATGCCAAATTATCGGCAACTTGGGTAGAAAACCACCATTAGCACGCTTCAGTCTCTCTAAGGCCTTATCCAAAAAACCCTCCCTGTCTTCTATTAAATGATAACAGTTTGACATAGAAAATACACCATCACTTAAATGAAAAATATCATCAACCTTCGTAAGATCTAAAATTTCTGAATAAATAGTCTGTAAAATATCAAACAAAGAATCTTTCATTTGAAGTCTTAAGCAAAGTATATTATCACAACTAGAATTATCGTTTTTTCTTGGACAACTGGCTTGTGGAGACCACGACCATGGTCTACCAACTGGGCCTGGTATAGCCACTTCAATCAATACTCTGATACACCGATATCCAGCCCAATCTACAACAGTCTTAATATCTTCCCTCGTGTATACCATCGATCTATCATATGGACCAAACTCCAAAAGTTCAGGGTATTCGGGCAGTTGGAAAGGAAAACTTGTCACATCAGATATTCTCCAATGAAAAGTATTCAATTTACATTTGGCCATGCCGTCAATTGTTCTCAGTAAATCTGGAACTGGAATAAAGTTTCTTCCAGTATCAATCATGAGGCCTCTATATTTGTAGCTTGGACCATCCTTTATAGTTGCCGCAGATAGAGTTATAAGATATCCAGACATTTGGTCCAGCAAAATAAGCTGGCTCAAAGTTTCTAACCCGTGTCTCACTCCACAAAAGGAAGGAGCCGAGACTTTTATCAGCAGTTGATTGATCTTTGATTCTATTTTTAAGCTATAGGTCTCATCAGTATTTGTTCTCAATCTAGGATCCGTTTCACTATCAACTTCTATTTGTATTGACATTTTCATCAATTTCAAATCATCAGTAAGATTTTGGGGCTTTGTATGAACCTTTTCTAGCGCAACAAGATCGTTAAGAAAAAGCTTGAAGGCTTCTGCAAGATATTGGTGAAGTGTGTCGGATGGTATGGCTTGAAATTTGTATTCTACCTTGTTTGTTGCTAAAGCTACAATGGCTTTACTGAAATAAGTATGGCCAATGGGATAAGGCCACAGCTGAGGTCCCGTACAAAGTAAAGTACAGCGACTAAGCGAATTATAAAAATTTGTATTGGAACCAGGTTGAAGGACTTTTTGGCACAAATTGTCTTTACATTGCCAGACCCATTCTGGATAAAATGTTCTGGGAATAAAAAACAAATTATTAATTTACTGTACTTATTAATTGTATTTATTCAATTCGTTATATCGAATTCAATACACAATATTTTTTTTGAAAACTACAATATTGTAGATGATTCATTTCAATACATTTCTAAGTTCATAGTCTAAATAAAACTGGTAAACGTCTGTACATAGAAAAGACTAAAAAAATATATTAAGAAGAACAGTAGAAACCAAAACAGTTCTTTTTAGAATTTTTGTTTACTTATTTGTTTAGCTCTTACTTAAAAGTCTGACCTCTTTCTACCAGACATTTAGCTGATCCCCGTGATATTTTCGTAAAACAAACAAAATAAATAATACATCAAGAACTTACACGGTTTCAGCACTTCGTCTACTTTTCACCCCCTCCACTTCTGGTTTCTTTGGAATCATATATATGGTGGTAATGAGCAATATTGCCAACAGAATGCCAATGAAGAGCATCAGATATAACTTCCAATTGCTTAGATAGGTCCTACTATTGGTTAAAAAGAGTCAATAAGTAAGTCGTTACATGGTTTGATTAAGACTAACCTAAGACATCTATTAGTAACGAGCAAGCAGAGAAAGTTAGCGCGTATGACTTACTGACCAAAAGGCCCTGGATACGTCCTCCATTTAGAGGCAATAGTTGACTATCGTGTATATATGTATAAGCATTTCTAAATATGGACATTGGTACACTAAATAACATCTGATGAAATCAACATGCATATTTGCTATTTTTAACCCCGACGAAAAAAGAGGGGTGTTATAAGTTTGTCGTGTTTGTGTATCTGTGTGTCTGTGTGTCTGTGTGTCTGTGTATCTGTATGTCTGTTTGTGGCATCGTCGCTCCCAAACGGATGAACCGACTTTAATCTAGTTCTTTTTGTTTGAAAGGTAACTTGATCGAGTGTTCTTAGCTATGTTTACTGTAAATAAAATTTTCGGGGGTTTTTAATTTTTAATTATCAATCTCATTATCAATCCCCATTAGGTGAGGACTCCAAAGCCGGAATTTCTCTTTCAGCGAGAAAGATCTGAAGTAATTTGTCTGCTCCTATTTCAAATGAACTGCATTTTATACAGGTCATGCGAAGGACATTTTTTCAAACACAGTAGCAGCGTGCAGTAATTACTTTATCAATTGGTAGACTTTAGATGATTGGAACAAATTATAATTATTACAGAGTAACCGGATCTACACTTAAATTCCGAGTTTTTTTTATTGCACTATCGTATTTTTAACCGACTTCAAAATTGGAGGAGGTTGCCAATTCGTCTACGAATAATTGTTTTTTTTTCTTTGCATGTTGTAATTCATATTTATTTGTGTGACAAAAATCGAGTATCTAATGGTAAGTAACAAATGAGAAAACAAATAAGAAGTTAGACGAAAAAACGAATGAATACTTCCTCCTTTAATAATTTCGTGAGGTTCTTTCATATCAAAGTGCTTGTTCACACTGAACTCGCGGGCGCGGGCGCGGGCGCGGCGCGAAATATCAAACATATTATGACCTACTATGAAAGTGTTCACATCAAAACGCGCGCGCGGTGTATGTAGCGTTTACCGCAACCGCGCCTGCGCCCGCGCCCGCGCGCTCAATGTGAACAAGCACTTAACCATATAGGACATAATATAGACGAAGTTGTGTGAAATAGCAATCAACACCTTAGTTTCCAATTTCTTACCGTTATCTTACGTCTGTTATGATTATAAAACTATAGTTACTATTAAACAAACCGTTTGTTAGGCAAGTCATGGAAATCCTTCAAACGGACGCGTTTTTTCGTCTTTTGCTCACACTGGTCCATAGAAGAGCCAGGATCACCGCAGCAAGGTCCAGTGACACTACATCTAGTGCATGCACATTCGGGCTGGCAACGTGGTTCTGTAAAATTACTGTTAAATACTAGAAAATATCCCTAGGTATTACACACACACAACAAACACAATAAGAAAGTGGGCATTTTATCAAGACGCATAATATATTACCAGGCTTCCTTTCATAATAAATAAATAATATGTTCGACTATGCACTATATTAAGTAGTTACTTTTCCTATTATGTCACAGGTTGCTTGAACCGTCTATAATAATGGAACTACGAATTTGGATAGATGCTAACTTCATTTTAAAGCCTGGACAAGTAATAAAGTATTTTCTTAATGTAGGTAAACTGTTCTGCTGTCGCTGATGAAGATAAATTAACTTGCTCGTTTTATAGACAGCAAACAACTAATTACTAAATAATTTTACAGTCTGATATAAACAGATTTAAGGCAATTAGATATACTTTACTTTGATCACCAGAATCCTCTTGTGAACAATGCATGACTTCTATTGGATCAACGGCCACGTGCTTTGAATTACAAGCAACAACTTCATCTTCTTCATGAAGTTTTTTCTTCTGAGTGACGTCATTAAAATCAGAAACATCTGAGAAATGTTCGGCTGAAGATTTTGAATACGATGAGGTATCAGTAACTACCGATGGTAGAACTGTTATAGAAGATTGAAACTTTTTCCCTTGAGATTCCTTTGTATTAGAATCTACATTCTCTTGAATCGTAACTTTCTTCTTTTCTTCAATCATAGGGGAAATTGTTTTAGAACTTATTGATTCATTAGAATTGTTTTCAATGGCCACTTTTGCGGGTTTATTGTTTTTTACTTTACGGCGCGATTTCATCAATTTCTTTATAGATTTGGAAATTGCGCAGGCCTCTGTAACGTCATGTTCCTTTATAAACTGTTAATTAGTGATTAAATAGGTTTCAATGATTCGGAAAAAAAGACGTAATAAAATAATTGGTAAGATATCCTTCCCCGTGGGTTTAAAAGCAAAATGAGCTCCATGGGTCAATGCAGAATCTTAGACAAAAACTCTTACTCTAAAGCTCACTTACTTTAAAGCTCTTAATTAATCAATATTTACGAATCGCTGCTGAGAAACACCCATAAACAATTTGGAAAAATTATATAGGCACTTACGTCCCAACTGATAGTCACTAACGGTTATTTAAATCGTTCCTTAGTACAGAATTTTTATGGTGATTCTTAACTATGGAGCGATTTAAGTAACTGTTAGCAACAACCCATAATTGTCCCACTGCTGGGCTAGGGGTCTCCTCTCAGAAAGCGAGGGTTAGGCCATAGTCTACCACGCTGGCCAAGTGCGGATTGGTAGACTTCACACACCTTCGAGAACTTTTATGGAGAACTCTCCGGTGTGCAGGTTTCCTCACGATGTTTTCCTTCACCGTAACCAGTAACTGTTAGTGACTCTGAATTGGGACGTTAATAAAATAACATTCCGGAAACCTAAATCCAATCAACATTCATTTTGTTGATTTAAAAACCTTAACAAATATAAAGTCCAACAAGGAAATGTTTTATACGGTTTTATCGCTGGCACATTTCATTTTTAGCCACAAATTAAAATTTTGGCATTCTTATTTGATTATTAAATATCAGTACTATATCTAACGGAGTTCTTTAATTTTTTTTTCTATCGAACTATCCTATCGGTCTTAATACAATGTATTTAGTAGGTTATAATATAATTTTTTGACAATCAGGATATAGTAATAACTATTTAAAAATAATAAATATCTTGGACATTATCAAATTTTAATCAATTTAATGTAAAAAATATTATAGTGCTAAATAAAGAAAAGAAAAGTTCAAATAGTTTTAATTATTATCACGGCAAATCTCAGAAACTTATTAAAACCTTTGATTTAATGAATTCTTAGAACTATCTTCCATCAAGATCTTATCAATGTTATTACTAATAATTATTTCATCATATTTCCTCAAGAATACTTTGAAAAATGTCTTCATAATCAATTGTTATTGGCTTCAACCTGTTATCCCACTAGCTGACATCTAGTAGACAATTTTCTCCTCGTTAGTAAGTGCTTGTTCATACTGACTCGCGGGCGCGGTCGCGGGCGCGGTCGCGAAATTTCAAACATATGAACTACTATGAGAGTGTTCACATACAAAACGCACGTGCGGTGTAAGTAGCGGGCACGCTAGCGACACCGCGCGCGGCCCGCTAGCGGCAATATCAAACGCATGAGAATGTATGAGTGTGTTCACACTGAACTAGCGGCGGAACGCGCGATTATGTCAGGTAAGTTCAACCATTTTGAACTTGTCGCTAGAAACGATAGCACATGAATTCATTATGTCCCCAGATTAAAGGGTTGTTCTTTCATCTAAGATCATGTCCTTCAATACAGAAGAGTTTATTAGTACTATTCAGGCTAGAACTGATTTGATTTGAACTCAGATTTGGCAGAGTAAACACAGGCATCTTATGAACAGAAACATTCTTAATAAACTATGGAAGGAAATTGCTGAATTGTTTCCTGATATGGAGGGTGAGTACCTAAATGGAACTTTAGGTATGAATTTTCGGTTAAAAAAAGATCGTCGTCCATGTTTTCAACCTCTGACAACATGTCACAATCGCGCAAACGCCTGGCGGCCAGTGTGAACACGAATCCGCCACCGCGCCCGCGACCGCGCCCGCGCCCGCGCCCGCGAGTTCAGTATGAACACTCACTAAGAAGGCCTAGAGCAAGGTGCCTATTGCTAAGTAGTAGATACAACACCTAAACAACACATTACAATACTTTTATATGGAAATAGCCGGCAAACGAGCGACGATCCACGTGATGGTAAGTGGCTATTGTCAGCGACACCAAATACATCACTGATGCGTTGCCGGCCAGGAAAAAGAGAAGAAAAATGAAATTTCCCATATTCAAAAAAAATATACGGTTAGATACTATGGGAATAATTAGTACCTCGTCAATGCTACAAAAAACCTAAAAATACCTTCAATAGCATTATCAATGTTGTTTATGGTGACTTCACATTCGTTCAGCACTTCACAAAACCTGAGTATCATCTCCTGTTCCTCAGCATTTAAATGGGCGCAGATGTCAGCATCTACCTTGCCTGATTGAGAATTGATGCAGCAGTAGAATAGTAGGATGGATGCCATAATGTACAGCTTCTTTGGGAGATCCTTGTCTTCTGATAAAGTTCTGAATTCGTCCAGTAAACAGATTCTTTTAAACATACTTACATGGTGGTTACATCGTGGTTATTGTTGCCCATGAAAAGCAGCAACACCAAAGGCAAAAAAGTGAAAAAGAAAGAAGGAAAATAAAGAAATGTGCTTCAATTGTTATAAGTACCTAGTTGCTGTCCTTCTTTCTATTGATACCTTTAGTGTTACTATGTCTCTGAGTGGCGATGAACTCTTTCCATCAGGTGATTTGTTTATCTCGTATGGCGTGGTTAGCACAAACCCACAGATACATTAATTATATATCTAAAAAATTTACAAATCCGTTGCTTGTCAATCGTCGGGCTTGAGAGAGAAGTCAACCCTTGTAAAAGTCTAATGAATCATTGCCTGTATGTTAGGATCTACAAAAACGCATTAGCGTAACGTAGCAAGGTACAAACATTTCTTTAACGTAAATTAATTATTATATAAGTAACTATATCGATTATAAAAATAAGGAGCTTATGAAGTAATTACAAATTGTAGCACTCGATACGTGATCATCGACACTTACAGTATTTTGCTCATTGCCAGATAGTAAATTAAAAATCATTCTGAGAGTGGACCTGTTCCTTCAAGGGAGCCAAATTTTAGGCCAGATCCGTCATTTCTATAATTATAATTTAACTTACTCCAGACGTGCAATGGGAAATTTATATTTTATAAAAAGTCCGATGTTATCCGGCGACAATAAAGCTTTGTCTGTAGCATCTATGGATATCTCGTCCTTGTACTTTTTGATGATTTGAGCAAGAGTCTTCATGTCAATTTGGTCAGTTTTCTTCTTAGTGTTAATACATTTGTTTCTCTGAAATATGAATCTCGATAAAAATAAAAAAATAAAAATAAAGTGAAGATTAAAAGTGTCCAAAAACTGAATGATGTTTGTCTGCTAATACTCAAAGTGATTCCTAATTTGGACTGGAAATTAAGTACCTAGTAGGTATATATAGGTTTTAAATATCGTGTAACGTTTAAGTGCTTGTTCACACTGAACGCGCAGGCGCGGGCGCGGGCGCGGTAGACGCTACATACGTGCGTTTTGATGTGAACACTTTCATAGTAGGTCATATGTTTGATATTTCGCGACCGCGCCCGCGAGTTAGTGTGAACAAGCACTAACAGTACTCCGATTTTATTTGAAAACTATTTTAGTTTAGTTTTCTTTGGTAAGTTCAATTGACCTTTGCGTTCATATTCTAGCTTTGTGCTCGAATCAATAACATGATTGATTTCCTGGGAAATATTTGAAATCTTCGTTGATGTCAGTCGCGCACATCGGCCGTGCATGCCAATATAGGCATGAAGGCCCACATTCTTTCTTTCCTTTGTTGTTTCTGTCTTTCGTGGCCGGCAACTCATTAGTGATGCCTTTGGTGTCGCTGATCTCAATGGACGATGATAGCCACTTACCATCAGGTCATTTTCATACAAAATCTTCAGCTTGTTTGTCGGTTATCTCCATAAAAAAATAACTGCGACTTTGCAACGCGTCTGTTGACGTACGACACCTACTCGTACATCAGCGTTGGAAAAATTCAGAACAGAAGATTTTAAATTTCCAATGGCCGCTTTGATACCTACTCCTTTAATTTGATACGCACCCAATTAAGTAACAACTGAGTCCACCGGATCTGAATGATTTCAAGCTTGCAATCAGAGCATGATGCTTCCTCTGAAGACATGAAGGTCAGATTAATTTTTGAGCAATATTATTTATTTCTAAAATAAGTTGATTTTATAAAAAGTGGAACACAGGAGTCAAACTCAGATGTCCCATTGACATTAAGTACTCTGCACAGAGTACTTAATCACTACGTGTACTCTGTGCTATTGACATCACAGAGTACTTAAACCTCAGAGGAATATACTAGAGATGACATAAATAGTAATAATACCACAGATGAGTGAAACAAGCTTACCTATAGGTACACTATTCCGAAGGAGTGACAAAGGCCGAGAAACATGTTTTGTCCTTGTCAGAGTCTCATTAATAACGTTTAATAACGTTTGGCTTAATCGATACTAAACCAAAGAAATTCGGGTCAATTTTGTAATCCACACGAAACTTTAAAAAATGTGTTATGTTGGTGAAGTTATAAGAAGCAAGATTCAAAGGCCGCCAGACTTTAATTGTTTTCTGATTTACAAAATAATCTTAATACATATAAATTACGTGTCACATTGTTTGTCCGCGATGGACTCCTAAACTACTTAACCGATTTTAATGAAATGCGCACACCGTGTGCACTTTAATCCAAATTGAAAAATAGGATAACTTACATCTATCTCCCTTAAGGCACACGGAAGGTTTTAATAAAAAAAAACTTGACAGAACGAAGTCTGTCCGGGCAGTTAGTAATATGCAGGGTTATTTGTAACTCGACGTATTCCTGGCGTTTTTTTTTTGCTCATACAAATGAACATCAATTATATTGCATTTGGCTCCTTCATCAGCTCCCGCCAGGAATACGTCGAGTTACAAATAACCCTGTATACAATAGAGTAGTGTATGTATGTACAGTGAACGTAAAAATACCCGCTAGCTAACGCCGTGGGCAAATTCTCAGATATCAGGTGCTAAAGATTTGTACAAATCGTACTCACCTTACTTACAGACTGAGGACTGATTCTTACGTATGTTCTAGAGAACATTGTAAATAATTTGAAATTAATACTGTCGCAGTGTACAACATTGTACAGAAATAGCAAATGAATACTTAATATTGTTTATCTTAAGAAATCAACCACCCAAGTTGAGAAGGCAAGTAAAATGAAGCAAGACGGTTATTTCCGTATGCGTTTTCAAATTAGTCGGGTGATTCACGTTTTGGGGATACCAGAGTAATGTTAGAATAATTACCCATACATAGTAGCCAAAATTAAATAAAAATACTTTTAATAAAATTGTAACAGGTTCAAATTATGCTTGTAAAAGCAGATATTAAAATAATTCTTAAATCTCTATTCCACGTTACATGTCTATATACACCTCTTTAAAATGATTTGTAAGGCTATTGTAGCGGTGGGCCTGGTTTCCTGTGACACAGGTTTTTAAACCTAATATAGGGACCAGCTTTCACAAATACTATAGTATTTTTATTTATTTATTCATAATTACACCTAACATTACAGATTGCCTAATGCGTTAGAGTAATATTAAATACATTAAAATCAAATTCTTATTAAAAATAAAATTCTCATAAATTAAAATTAAATTCATAATAAATAATATAACTAAAAATTAAAATTCTTATACATTTATAATTAAATCTTACAATTCCAATACTCAATTAAAATTTGCAATCAATTCTTAACAATTAAAATTTAAGTCATATCAATAATTATTACTCGTCACACATAAAATTCGATAAATCCATTTATGAGTCAATGACCAGAAATAATTGCATAATTCACTAATTATAAATAACAACAAATAATAATATTGAAATTGCGTGTCATAAAATTTAGTCATAAGTCATAATCACATTACAATTATTAATACATCGTCAATTAAAATAGTCAGATTACTTATACATTACGTAGTGTCAGTCCTGTCCTTCTACAATATTACACACGGCCTCCCCGAACTCATTCAGTGTGCAGCTGAACAGGTCAATACGTTCCGCTGCCGCGTTGAGAGTGCGCAGCGCTCGGATGAGTGGTGCATTGTGCAACAGATTGGTGCGCGCGCACGGCAGCGCCAGCAAGGGCGGGAGCCGCCGTCGCTCCACGCTGTTAGGCGGAGCACATAATATTATTATATTTTATATATTATTATTATAACTTAGATTAGTAAAGAGTCTATATGTAACACTGATTGTATGTGGTGGAAATAAACGGTTTATTATTATTATTATTATAATATGAGGGAACAACAGAAGTAAAAACAATCATTTAAATTAATTAATTAATTAATTAATTAATCATTTTAGTCTTTTTGTTACGCAAAAAATAGTGGAGGAAATTGGATTCGGTTTTCAGAATAATTGTATGTGTAGGTATATTGCTATATTAGTGATAACCCAGTACATCAACAGTACATCTGATTCCTAATTATTTTTTTGTTATTGTATATAGTACAGTAAGATAAAAATGTGTATTTGTAATATAGTAAAAACAAACATTGAACATTGTTTTATTTTATCATTATCATTATTATATTATTATCAACAGAACTCGCTTCTTGGGTCAATATATAACCTTAGGAAATTTTACAATTTCCTTGTCATTAAGTAATCCAACCAATATTTTAAGTAAGTATTTAGAGTATTTTTGATTTGATTTTATGTGATTACTTTTTGAGAATTATCCCTAACTCCTAATATAATAAACATAATTTTCACTTCTATGGTAACACTGAATATTCAATGTACTTTATTTCTATCCCATATTGGCATTTTTCTGTCCCTGTTGCAACAGGCATCAAGTGCGAATATCAATGTGTCGTCATCGTAGGTACTAGTGCACCATTCAACAGAAATTTGGTGGCTTTTTCTTTTTATAATATCATGCATTCTGTACTGTAAAAGCACTTATAGCAATTTCTATTTCTGTATCAGACATCTTCATATTGGCTCTGACAGGACACAACTAATGACTACGCCCAATGATGTTGTATGTATAGGGAGGTAGATATGCTGAGAGGGCGTTGAAATTAAGTCAGTCGAATCTAGTCAAGTGTAGCGATTTCATTGTAGACAGTTGATAGATGCTTCAGAGTGAGGCTGTCTGTAGCTGTCACAAAAATGCCGAGTTGTGTTTTGAGATTTTGCAAAAATCATTTCTCCAAATTCAATAAGAATGATGGAGTTGCATACCATAGGCAAGTACATAAAACGTTATGGTTAATTTTGTTACTAATATATAATATTTCTTTTAAAATTGATTAAAATATTAAATGTATTAAGGCACATGCCATTCGTCATAGACTAATAAGGCAGAAGTGAAATCTAGGCATAAAAGTCAATTTAAGACATTTCGCAAATTGAACCAAATGAAATCTTTTTATAATGAATATGTATATCCCCAATTTTTTGAACTCTTAACTAATTTTATTATGATATCAAGTTTTAATTGTTCGTAAAATAAAAAGGTTAAATATAACTGTAACTATATATCAAAGGCAAAGCAGCCGATATTGAACAAATTTTTGTACTACAGAAAAGAGCCATTAGAGCTATTTATAAACTAAAATCAAGGGAGTCCTTGCGTGTCAAATTTAAAGAAATAGGTATACTTACAGTAGCTTCCCAATATATTTATAGTAATTTAGTCTTTATACGGAATAACATAACTGCATATAAACAAAATTATGACTTATCAAATCGGCAAACAAGAAGGATGCATCAATTGGCTACCTCTTCGTACCGTCTTGCTACTCGTAAAGTGCAGCGTTCTTTTATGGGACTCGGTGTAAAATTCTATAATAAAGTCCCAAAGAAAATACGTGACTTGCCGGTGGAATCTTTTAAGAAACGTGTAAAAATTCAACTAGTAGGCAAGGGTTATTATAACATATATGAATATTTAAATGATAAGGATGCTTGGAAATGATCAGCTAGGCAACCAGTTCTGCTCAGGTTAGAGAATACCTATTTTTGTAATAAATATAAGTTTTGTTTTTAAAAGATGTGCTGAGGAGTTTCTTTATGGCTTTTCTTCTCCTCCATGACAAAGCACCTTTGCGAAAAGCTGGTAAATTAAAAAAATGACGTGCATAAGTGTATCAGTGACATGAATAAAAGATTATTTCATTTCATTTCATTTCATATAACAGAACTATTTTCATGCCACTTCCTTATTACACGAGGGTTGGGGGAAAGGAACCAAAATAAAAGTAAATACATATATTATGCCTGTTAACTTTTAGGTCAATCTTTTCAGCGCGTACAGTAGCCCTTTTTATTATTTTCTTCTTATCAAAATCAGACACAATTTCGTTTAAGTTATTGTATTTTTTACTTACTTTAAGTTTTTTGTTGTGTAATATAATTTCAAAATGTTAAATGACATTAATAATATTATGCCTAATATGTACTATTTGTTTCATTCAGTGTCCCTTCTGCCTGACTACTCTATGTTATGCTTTGACAATTATGACATGTCATCGCGGATCGAAAACTGAACCTCGTAATGTATGGACATAACAAATCTATGGTAAAAATCTTTGACTACGCCAATGTGTGTAAGTAATAGGCATGATGACAGATTTTGAAATACTGTTCTATATTGTTGGGAAATATATTATAATTACAACGTATATCATATTTATAAAAAAAATAAGGTTTAGTGTAAAATAAGGGGCGCGGAGTATAGAGGTAACTGTTTGTGGCACATACCTACTGACTGTAGCAATGGTGGCTTATTGGTGGTAAGAAAAGATCTACCTAAAATACAATGACCACAATCTCCGAGAGTGTTTGTCATAGTTTGATGGCAGTGATGGCGTGGTTAGACTATATTCTGCTAAGAAAAGTACCTACCTGTTAAATTATCTTATCCCAAATCTTGCCCACAAGTAGAGGTAAGTTACGACATTTTATCATAAATAATATTTATAAACAATTTTCAAATTCCCACTCATACCCAGGTTTTGTTTGAAAAATTATATTTATAAACAACAATAAGTTGCCATATTTCCGTGACTAAATTGCGTTAATTATCAAATCCACGCGAACCCATCACAAGCAATGTTAATACCTCCGTGGAATACTCCTAATGAAATGCCTTCAGAAGATCAAATGTATATGCAACATTCCACTAATATTGTTGCCACCTGGCAATGCACCATGCACCTGATGCACCAGCTTTGGTTTTGTAGATCAACGAAAACAAGCCTGTTGCATTATTTCCCACGCTTTGTAGACCTTAAAATATTATGAAATATTATGTAACCTTTACAAAAAAAAATTGTCTTTTTACTATGTTAACTGGTAATATATTTTTATATTGTTTTTAATTCAAGCAAAAACAAAAAACAGCCTTTAGATGCGCCCAAACGTATATATTCCGTTTCTGTTGCATGGAGGGTGAAAATGTTGTGCAATATTATGTAATTGAAACTTAAAATTATGTAGCATAAAAATATTTAAATTTACAAAAAAGGTCAATCTTTAATTTAAATAATTATATTAAAAATTATAAAGGTAACCTGGATGTGGAATTTCAGTTTTCTGGAAATTGCAATATTATAGCAAATTCCAACGGAGTAGAGAATAAACAGATTTTATATTTAAATACTCTTTAAATGTTGCCATATTTCTGCAACGAACTTGCGGCAATCTCTAAATCCAATCAAACGTAGACGCGAGCAGTTACGGAAATACAGAACAAAGATGATAATATCTGTACATGTGAAAAAAAAAACCAGCAATAGAATGAATAATTTAAAAGGTAAACTATCACGGCCAGGTTTTCTGAAGTATAAGCTCGACTCCAGACGACTCGTGTTGTAGAATAAAAGCACTTGGGAATCTTCATTCATTTATTTCTTTTGTACATAAATCACCATTTCGCAAAGGTGTCCTATTCAAGAGGAGAAGAAATGGCGATAGAAACTCCTCTACAGCTGAAGTAGTTAGCGAGTAATCTGTCTATGTACTTACAAGTACGGAACCCTACAATGCGCGTGGTCTGAGTTCTGGCACGCATTTGGCCGGTTTTTATTATATTATATTATATCAGTTTCTTTTTAAATAAAAACCGGCCAAGTGCGTGTCAGGCCATGCGCTATGTAGAGTTCCGAAGGTGTAAGTTTATCGACTATTACTCATTAACTACTTAAGCTAACCTACGCGTGATAGTTTTCCTTGTAAATTCCATGCACTAAAGAATGTGTTACCAATAAACGTGTAATAATTACATGAATTTATTTATTCACAAAATGCGTCGCGATTGGCACTAATAAACAATAAAATGGGGAGTTCCGAAAAGCTAAATAATCAATAAAATAAATAGCCAATGAAATTTAGGTGTACAGGATCTGAAAGTCCAATTTTAGGTGCAAACAAAGCTTCTGTTTAAATCGCTTGGGAAATTGATTGCTCGGGCTAGGGAAAGGAAAAGGGGAGGAAAGGAGGAAAGGAGGAAAGGGAAGAAGAAAGTCCCCTTCAGGGCTCTAGGGCCTTAGGGGGCTTCAGTGAAGTGCCGTCTTAGGAGGAAAAACACTTTAGTAATTTGCCGCCGTGGTTACCACGTGTATATCGCGAGCAAGGAGACATTTGAATTATCCGGATATCCGTCGAATTTAATATCCGGATATTGAGTGCGTTATTATCCGGACAATCCAAATAAAACGAATAGTTATTTATTTTGACATACGTTTTTTCAACATTACGCGACATGAATTCTTCGAAGTCAAAAATTCTTCGCACTCCAATTTGTCGTATCCTCAAAGTTCGGTTTACATTTGTGTAGATACGAAGCATCATAAAACCACAGACTGTAATAATGCAGTAAGTAGCCATTTCAATTAAAAATTTAAATGTATTTATCTAACGTCTTGACCGATATTCGTTTAATTGCACTTGGCTGCCACAGTCACTTTTTTCATTGCGAATTCACGGCCAATAGTTATATAATACGTACTGTCTGTCTGTTGACCTATAGTTACAGAGCGAAGGCCGCGACATAGATTAAGTCAGTAATTTTTTACTGTCTCATTATAGTATGAATCGGATTATCCGTGGCAAGATTGTTGTAAACCCTTTTTTAGGGTAATTATACTTAGCTGGAATGTTTGATTTTATAGTTTTTATTGATTCGGAAGCAAATGACTATGAAAATTAAAGGTCAATGCATACGGGACGGGGACGGGACGGGGACGGGACGGGACGTGATGTTTTGGAAACAACGTTTCATAGAAAATGTAAACGATAGCGCATACTCCACGGAGGCACGCACGGGACGGGAACGGGGCACGCACGTATATTTATGTCCCGTCCACGTCCCGTTCCCGTCCCGTCCACGTCACCTATGCATCGACCTTTTATGGTTGAGATTACTCTCTTTGGTTGAAATTTACATTTTATGAATGAATAGCACTCTGCCTGCCTTTTCCGGGGTAAAATACCCTCATCATGTGTGCAAAATTTCATGAAAATCCGTACAGTAATGTTTGCAGGAAAAAATAACAAACATTCATACAAAACTTTCACATTTATAATATTAGTAGAATAGAATGGTAGAACCTGTGGGTAGAAAGAACCGTAGAACTATGATTCGTGAAAGGAAGCCCATAGGTATGTACTATGTACAAAAAATCCCCTCAGCGGTCACCAACACAGATACAAAATTTTATATACAAAATTCATAAATGAGAGCGAGTTCTAAATACCGTGTTTATAGTTTATTGTGTTAAAGTAAACATTTACTTAATTATTAAATTCATTAGTCTATCATTAATAATATGTTAGCCTGAGAAAGCTGTTGATAAAATTCCCATACAAAACAGACGCGCTAAATAATGGTAAGATCTCACCTTTGCTCATGGACACTTGCAACAACAAAGGTATTTACAGGTATTTACTGATGCGGCATGCAGAAAGAGAGAAAATATAATAAATACTAGCTGCCCGGACAGACTTCATTCTGTCAAAAGTAAAATAATATTGCAACTATAAATTGAGATGTAAGCTATCCTATCTTTCAAGTTGGATCCAACTGCACATGGTGTGCAAATTTGATTAAAGTCAGTTAAGTAGTTTAGGAGTCCATCGCGGACAAACAACGTGACACGTAATTTATATATGTTACCGGATATCTGTATAATGCAGGTATTCAGCACAATCCCTAGGCAATGTGTATAATACCTGGGTCGTTTTGGCAATGTATTAAATGATATTAATATTATTCACCATTAAATACTTTACCTAGGTAATGTATACGTTTCCCATCTCCTGTACAGAATACCTGCAGGTCCACCGGCAATGAATAAAATTAATAGATTTGGGTATGTGTAGTCAACTTGGATGGCGGTTGGAATTAAGAATTAAGAATTTACCTATAAACACACTCAAAACAAATTGTATTAACCTGCATGAATAGATATTTTTTTATACATTTTATATTAATGCTTGACCGAAATCCCACTTGATGGTAAGGGGAGATGCAGTCTAATGGCTCCTACACACTATGCCGCCATCATCCCGCGCGGTATGAAGCCATGGCGACATATTTTGCGGATATCTTGCCGGCGGCATGTGCCGCAGAAATCGGCTCAGTGCCGGATAGCAACATCAGTCTTGTAGAACGCATGGTGATGATGATACATGTTTTTGTCTTTTACACACATTACCAACTACGCATGGAGTATTGTATAGAATGCCTGGGCGAAGTATGAAGTAAATAATATTCAAAACGTTACCTGAACGTTTTAGATATTCTATACATTGCCTAGGTATTGTGCTGAATTTTACAGATATCCGGTAACATATATATCAAGATTATTGACATCCTTCAACCAATGCGCACTGAAGCAGCATGAAGTGTATCTAGGCCTCCTCAAGAGGAAATACTTGTACTCAGTACTGGGCCATTAGGCCATTAGGTTGAAGCCATTACTAAGTTAACCGAGAACAAATACAACAAGTTACAATAAAATAAAATTAAATATCTAATCCGCAAGTTATTGTCCTATATTATGCTTTGACTGCCGATACGACGAACTCACACGTGAGTTCAATTCAAGCTGATAATATTCCATATTTCATAATAATTTGTATTAATGAAGTAATGGACGAAAACAAGAAAGATAATAACGGTTAATGTGGAGGGAGGAATATACGTAGATACCTTACGGCAGACGTCTTGGCCTGGCGAATGTAGGTTTTGTAGATGCCTGCACAGATAATTTATAATTATTATTCTATTACAATAAACTTAAATTGTTAATTAATTAAGCAGCTGGCAAACGAGGAGATGAATTATCCATATTATTTTGTACGTGAGTCCGTTGTTTGTATGTACATCAGTAAAATTTTTTGCTTATTAATTTAAATGACTTCGAGACCCTTATTATTGAGATAATTGGAGCAACAGAAGGAAGAGAGAGAGAGAAAGAGTTTGTACGTTAGTATCTAAAAGAAAACTATAATACGAGTAACTTTTAATAAGTTACGGTTTCTATAATAATTCTAATGTCTTGACTCTTAAATCATTATCTCACTATTCGAGATTGTTTATTTACTTTAAAATTGAACTTGGGGCATGATAAATTATTATTATAACACGTCGACCAAGCTGTCACCATGCCAGGGCCCAGGCTATCACTGAAAATCGGTGGAATGATTCCACTGGAATCGCCCAGTGTTGACCTTTTCGGAGGACGGAGATAAAAAGAGTAATTATGTTTGTATTTATTTCATTTTCTGTTCTTTCCTGTTTAAGGGTCCTCGAATAGCTAAATGTTTATTTATTTCCTTAAATTCAACCACAATATTTGTTTATGAAGTATTTTAACGCAGTTTTCGAGAGTCTGCAATGCATCGGTGATAGTTTGATTATCAGCAGCAAGCAACAAGAAATACGATAGCAACAAGTAATACAAATAATATTCGTCAATAGTGAAGTGTATCTTATTTAAATAGTGCTAAAGAGAACGGCGACACCTGGTTCCGAAGAAAAATCGGAACCCTTATAGTTTCGTCATGTCCGTCCGTCCGTCCGTCTGTCCATCCGTCTGTCCGAAGCAAAGCGCCGAGATCCTTAGTGCTAGAAAGCTGTAATTTGGCATGGATATACATATGTACATATTTATTAAAACTGCAGTTCCTATAATAGGTAATTGTATCTACCTATAATAGGTAACGTTGAGGATGAATTTTTTATTCGTCGCGTACCCTATAGTGTGGGGTATCGTTGAAAAGGTATTTCAAAAATAGTATGGGTCTTCTAAGACCATTTTTGGAATTAGGGGTCCATTTGTGAAATATTTGGCTTTAGTGCTAATTTTGGTTGGAGTCAAATGTGCCCCCTGCCGGCTAAACGGTTGGAGGTGAACAAGTGAAAAAAAATCTCAAAAATAGTTTATAATATAAACTATTTTATGTTATATGTATTATATAAAATAGTTTATAATATAAACTATTTTTGAGATTTTTTTCACTTGTGAATTTACAAGGAAAACTAACACGGCTATGTTAGCTAAGTAGTTAATGAGTAATAGCCGATAAACTTACTACTTCGGAACCCTACATTGCGCGTGGCCTGACACGCACTTGCTCGGTTTTAATATTATCGCTGTTTACATAACATATGTATAATGTAATGTTTTTGTTGTTAAATAAATCGTTAAATCTTTAGTTCGACGTTAGAATAATAACAATAGTCAACAAGTTGAAAAACGGGAATAATAGTGATATATTATTTTTAGGAGCTATATACTTATATCACTATCATTCTCGTTATTCGTTAAATATTCATATGAATATCTCAGTGGATTCGAAATGAAGAGTAGAAAAATGTAACGGAATGATTTTACAGTACGTACATAAACTCAAAGCTTAATAACTCAAAAATTATCTATGTATAAGAAATTAAACGATTCTTATAGAGTAGGATATTTAAAATATTTAAGTCACTTTATTCTTACGCAAGCAAGTAAATGTCGAATAATGTTATTTGAGTTTACGTGATACGAAAACTGAATTAGCTAATATGCGTCTTATCTGTTGATATTTTTTATAATTCTGTAATCAAAAAGGAGCCTTTATAATAGTTGCGCTATGTCCGTTCGTCCATCCGCAGACTATCATAGAGACAGCTGTTGCAGTGCTAGAAAACGACAATTTGATATGCAAATATGTCTATATATATTTATTACTTTAAGAAAGTGGTAGAATGAAATCTAAAATATATTTTTTTCAGCGTTCTTTCCCTACATGTAAAGTGTTGGGATATTTTTTTCTCGTCTACTACTGAGACTGGGGTATCGTTATAAAGGTCTTTCAAAAATGTTTTAGGTTTGCTGAGATCACTTTTATTATGAAGGAGTTAGTGGTCAAAGTGCAGGAAGTTTTAAGCCGCCCTAGGGATATCCTCCGACATCTAACGATAAAAGAGTGCCGATACCTATCTAACGATAAGAGAGTGCCGATTGCTATCTAACGTTGAATATTACTTTCAGGTTTTATAATTTCAGCAGAGATTGCAACATAATTATTAAACTTTCGTAATACTAGTTTAAGTAGATTATAGCAAAATATTTATTTAAACTAACACAAATGAAAAAACATTAACTAACTAGTTAGATAATAATTACTGGGGTGCTTACGATAACCTATGAACTATCGCGAATATTTTTGTTATGATAGATTTTGTAACAAAAATATCATTAAAATATAATTAAAAAATTACTTTTTTTAAGTCATAAAATTATAACAGGCACCCGATATCTTTACAGCATGGACAAATTAATGACAATGTACCTACATTAGTGTAGATGGCCATATTGGGACGGACTAGAATAGGTAAGTACTGACCCCAATCTGATGCTGGGAAACTAGCCAGCCAGCTTAGAAAGAAAGGTGTATAGGGTGTGCTAACATACTAGCTGACCCAGCGAACTTCGTATCACCTAACAATCAAGGAATGTACTTTGTTGTTACTTTTAACTTTTATAGTTTTGATAGGTTTAACAAATCATAGAACATTAAATTCCCTCTCCCTCTCCTTCTCCCTCTCCCTCTCCCTCTCCCTCTCCCTCTCCCTCTCCCTCTCCCTCTCCCTACTTCTACAGTTCTTTTTTTTGTAGTCTCTTACTATTAACTAGTTACTCTTAAATATCAATAAAGTTTTGAAGGCTGTGTCCACATCGGATCTGAGGTCAAATTCAGACATCATAACTTTTCAACAAAATAGGCAAATTTCCGATTTCCAACAATGAGAAATCAATTCGTTCAACAGAAAAATTACAAAACGTGATCCATACATCTCCGAAAATTTATTTTCACTGTAACTGAAAACTTTAACAATAAAATTGGTTCGACGTTGTACCTAACTCATTTCTACACGTGCCGATTTGTTACGTATACCTTTTTTTTACAAACACGTGACGATTTAACGAATAATCATGGAAAAGTTGTGACTGGATAAGGTATTACAGTAAATCCCAACAAGTGACAGGCTATTATTTGAAGTTTCATAAAAGTTAAAGTTAGAGAAGGTTGCAACAGCTTGCGAAATTCAGATCTAATAACTACCTGTTATGCTTGGAAATTCTGTTATCCCTTTTACATTTTCCATATTTGATGTAGTAGGTATATTATTAGATTTTGCAATTTATTTATAATTATGTTTTATTCTCTTCTGTCTATTTCTACTTTTACACACTCGCACTGCCATCGCTGTTCTCTGTATAAACCCATGTTTAAACCAAAGGTCGACAGGCAATGCTTATAGCATTCAGTCCACCTTTTGTACCACTTGGCTTTAAGGGTATAATAAAGTGTAAATAAATATCGTTCTCATATCGCACCTTTGGTGGAACAAGGGCTCAACTGCACTTTTGTAATTTTACAGGAGAGCCATTTCAAAGTTTTTTTTTTTGCATTCCGAGTCGTATTATTCGTCTTTTTATTGCTTCAAAGTGTTTGTTCTTTGCATGAGATACGACCCATTTATTTGTGAATATGGCCATGTACTTTGCAGGTGTAAAATATTTTTTTGTTTAATTTTTGTCATTTTATGATTTTTTGTAAGATGTGCCCTTGTTCCACCAAAGGTGCGATATGTAGATTTTTTGTTTCTGCAAAATTATTGATACTGCTCCTAAGTTCTTTGTCGGAAGCGTAGACATATCCTAAAACCGGTTTAACTTTTTCGTTTGTTTATTTATTCAAAATTTATTGTGTACAACAAAAAATACGATAACTAGGCAATAAAATCATTTTTTAATGCGTAGTAACTATTTTATTTAAGGCTTTTGAGCAGTGGCGTAGCTAGCTCTAAGGAGGCCCCATATCAATATTTGTTGTAGGGCCCCTTCGACGCGACGTTAGCTGTCAAATATAAAAGGAGTACTAACTGTAGCGGTCGTAGGCCGCTGGCGAGCTTTTTTTTGGGAGTGTTAGTGGGGGCCCCTATACGCTGGGGGCCCCGTATAATTGATACGGCTGATACGGCGGTAGCTACTCCCCTGCGTTTGAGGTCAATCATTTGGCCGGGTTGGATCAAGCTGATAGCTTTAATCATTCTAAGGGGACACACAACAGGGGCGTAACTGCCGCCGTATTAGTCGTATCAATTATACGGGGCCCTCAGCCTCTAGGGGTACCGACTATCAGCTTAATGGTGCCCCCTCTAGTGACCAACCAAGCGTCCTTTCATATCGACGTACTTCGCTACATTTCAAAACGTAGCGCTCACTAAATAAACGCTCCTTTTTGAAGTCGGTTAAAAAAGGAGAAGGTATTCAATTCGACTGTTTTTTTATGTTTGTTACCTCAGAACTTTCGACTGGGTGAACCGATTTTGATGATTCTTTTTTAATCGAAAGCTGGTGCTTGTCATGTAGTCCAAATAAAATTTGAGTTAGATCTGATGAGCAGTTTTTGAGTTATTTTGAAGTCGGTTATTTTTTTCTTGGTAAAATTCAGGTTATTGAAGTCGGTTAAAAAAAATTGAGAACCTCCTATTTTTTTAAATCGGTTAAAATTTGTTTTTCTGTACCCAGAGTATCATGTACTTCAAAAATCTAAGTAACATAAAAAAAAAACTAAACTACTTCCAAAAATGTCTATAAATTTTATTCACTATAATATTTACTAAGCAATGCAAGCGAAAAACATGTTCTATTTATCTATAGTAAATTAATGAAATTGTTGTACGTATTATGTCCTCCTTCCTGATTCAAGGTGGTTATAAATGCATTTGCTATTAATCGCTTGTGAACTATTACCACTAATATCTTCCTTATAATAATTATGTTTTGTCTTACATCTCAAATTCTGCCACTTGCAATGCTATTTTTATAACCTCACTTCAGTTATCATCTAACTTCCAATATACATATAAGTAAGTGGGTTGACCAGATATCTGAAAGTATGTCAAGACTTTTTATGACGTGCATTTTTGTATGTTTTGTCCATCGTTGAGTCGAAGACAATCCTCTTGTGAACCAGAGGAATCAATGGCAAAGAGGTGGAACTCTTTCAAGTATGTCGCTAGGTTTTTTGACGTGATAACGTCTATTAAAACGATGACCGCCGGGCGCACTTCTTGTAACTCAAAAATAAGTTAATGCTTAACCAAAATTGTGATTCTACAATCCAGCTTACACGCATTTGAGTACATTTGAGTAGTTTCATGTTGTAAGTCGACAAACGAATGTTGCCCGAATGCCATCCATTTCCATAAATAAAACCAAATGCATCGCCACTGGCGGCCCAAAAGGAAGTTAATTAAATAAGATATCCTATGTCGCAGGTGTCATGGACAACTACTTAAAGACAAGAACACACACAGACCGAGAACAGAAATTAAAAGTCGTCATTCAAATTTTGGTCTCGCTGGAAATCTAACCCAGGACCTTTTGAATGGCGATCTGGTATGGTAACCATTGCGCCACACGAGTCGCCGATTATTACGATAAGTTATTTCAAATTTTATTTTAATAATTTGGCTTCATCATATACCTATACGACCCATATTGTCCCACTACTGGGCTTGTCTTCTCTCACATAATGAGGAGCAGGCCATAGTCCGCCACGATAGCCAAGTGCGAATAGAAAGACTTCACACACCTTTAGAGACATACCTAATGGAGAACTGTCGGTGTGCAGACTTCTTAACGATGTTTTTTCACCGAAACATGCTTGTAATGCGGTCTGCGTTCTGGCACGGCTTGTACCCCTCACATTGTGAGAGTAGACCCCGAGCCCTGCAGTGAGAGAATTATGTGGCCGTTACCCGTGCACCCACCGCATCAAGGTTGGAATTTAAAAAAATTCGATAACATTATTGATAATTTTAAAATGAAAAATAATATGATAAGTCAACTGTTTATTAAAACTAACGTAATTTTCTAAACATGAACGATGCTTATATCTCATTCGTTATTTATAGTTGCATCTGTGCCACACATAAAAAAAAATTAAAATGTTTTTTTCATATTATGGGTTGTTGCTTTGCTTTGCTGCCTGCGTCCGAGTTCCCGCCTGCTTATGACGTGAAAGTCTTCAAAAAAAGAATGAATAGGCTTTTAAGTAAAATTGTAAATTGTATTTTGTATTAAATTGTATTAAATAATTGTAATTGTAATATACTAACATAATTTATAAGTAATAAAATTGTTACTAACTCTATGGGCTTAAATTGCCTGAAATTAATATTTGTTTTTAGGGTTCCGTAGTTTACTAATTTAGTGCGCTCACCATCTAGACCACATCTCCACTTACTATCAGTTGCGATTGTGCTCAAGCATACCTACTTGTTTTAAGTAAAAATAAAACTTGCAATACTCACCGTTCGGGAGACAAACGTTGAAACTACTGTGCTGTCAGTGCTTTCGTCATCATTAATCATTTGGGTTACACGTGGTTTTATTAAAATATTACACAATTTTATTGTTATCTTCGTATGTACTCGTATATTGCAAAAAATTTGCTTTGATATGGGGGAATATTATTAGCCAGTGGATAACATTGGTTGACCTTTCAGGCCCACTTCGCCTCGTTGCGGCTTTTGATTTTTCGGAAAGGAATAAAGAAAAACGTAGAGTTCTCCGTGTCAAATAATTTAAAATACTCTTGTTGCAAAAACTCATATTTAAAAAACGTGATAATTAATCATTTATTATGATAAAATATTTTAATCTTATTCAATTGTTTTAATTTTAAGTTTGATTTAAAGGAAACTATTAAAGGGAATTGGCAAATGCAAAATAATAATTGTGTGTAGTTTTATTACAATGAAACCCGGTATTTAGTTCCGGTTACCGTGTCACCGTCCGGCGTGATCCGGGTTCAATCCCCGGGCAGACGTCAGAGAGGAATACTGATAAGACCTAACTTGCGACCATTGATTTTTTTTATAAGTTTCTTATAGCAAAAACTATCATGTTACCAAAAATTTTAATAATTTATAAACCTTTGTTAACCTCTTTTTACAAACCTAAGTTTTTTACTTCGTAATATGGCAAGATTTATATGACGTGCCACCTGATGGTTCACCATGCATTGTAGAGGACAGTAACAAAAAAAAACATCATTGATGCGTTACTAGCCAAGAAAGAAGAGAAGAGAATTGACTCTGACTGAGAGAGCACAGAATGAATGCAAGCATATTGCTCTAGTTCTAAAGACCTACATATCTATACATATTATAAAATGAGGTCCCCCGGTCGCGTCTGTCTAGACAGACAAAACACACACACACAATACAGACAGACGTCTGTATGAACGCGAATCGCGATAAACTCAAAAACTACCGAACGGATTTTTGTACGGTTTTCACCAGTAGATACTGTAATTCTTGAGGAAGATTAGGGTGTATAACTGATTAAGTAAACTGACCGAAATCCAAGTGGGTAAAGTTGCGGGTGGAAGCTACTGTAGTCGATATAATTTGCATTTGAGCATCCATCCAACCATCAGCCTTTGGAGGTCCACTGTTGGACTTAGGCCTCTTTTAACTTGCGCCATTCTAACCGATCCTGAGCCTGCCGAATCTAGCGGATGCCCGCTGTCTTCTTCAGGTCATCAGTCCACCTGGTCGGGGAGCGACCTATGCTCCTTTTTCCGAGACGTGGGCGCGATTGGAGGACCTTTCTTCCCCAACAGTTATCGGTCCTTCGAACTATGTGGCCAGCCTGCTGCCAGTTCAGCTGGCTAATTATTTGAGCTATGTCGGTAACCTTTGTTCGTCTACGGATCTCCTCATTTCTGATACGATCATGTAGAGAAATATCGAGCATAGCCTCATCTCCATAGCTCGCTGCACTATTCTGAGCTTGTGGATTAGGATTAGTAAAGCACCACGTCTCGGATTCGAGTTCAGACATTGAGGTAGTGTTTTGGACGATAAGATATGACGCAGTTTCCCAAGCATATTATTGAGTGAATGAATGTCTGAATGGAATGTCAATGGAGTGGCAATAACACGTTGTTTGTACCGCAATTTTTCTTCATCACCAGGGTTAGCTGGTAGAAAATGCCGAAAGGAATTAATTCCGCCCATTGTAATATTTATTTTGTGAATGATTCAAGGACTAGTGCTACTAAGCTAAAACGTGCCTAATGCATTGTCACATTGAGCTCTCCAGTTTAGGACATACCTATCGGATGGTTTCAGAGTCTATAAAGGACTTCACCACATTTTTTTGTGTTTTATATTGTGTTACTTTACACTGGAATCCTTTTTTGTATTTTAGCCATATCCGTCTAGAACAGGATCTTTTCGGTTTAGCGATATTTTAATTTAGCAACTTTAGAAATCAATTAGGTAGTGTTTGTTCTCGGTTATTCTTTGATCCAGACCGAATGGTTATAGGTTCGATGCCAGTTTGGATAGACAAACCTAGGTACATATAAGTGCGTATGCATATTCATCTATACATGTTTATAGTATAAAATTACCAGAAGACCTTTTCGGCAATTACTTTGTTTGGTGTTATGATTAAATTACAATTTTAAAAGATTTATTGCTATTTTAAAATATTAAGCTATAGGGGATCATTTATTTGTTCCTTTAATAGTTCTTAAATATGTACCACTCAACATAATTTGAATATGAAATGAACTGTATATAATTGTTAAATTATATAACATACATTTACTCGTAGTAAATATTAATTAAAGTACCTAATGTTAATTTGATTTAAAATGTAATAATAACAACAAATTACACAATATTTCCACCGAGTTAAAAATTGATCGCTGTATTGTATAGTATAAATAAACGAAACAATACCTACGACCCGACCAGTTGGATTCCGGCCGTGTGATAGACATTACGCGGGTTCTTTCATTTCCTTCTGCATTTTGTTACTGTGTATCAGTATCGCAGTAATATCATATACCTAAATATAACTATTCAGTTTTTTTCTACCAATCGCGATTGCCTTGGCCGTAACTTAAGCAAAAACGTGTTCCCGCTCCAATAATTACCGCCATTGCCATTCCATATAATTAATGGCTGTCAAAGTGACGTTCGAAAGCGCGCGAAACAGTAGTTAGCGGATTCCCGCGTTTTGGATCAAGCTAGTTCGGGATTAAGTGAAAAGAAGAATGAAGGAACTCGCTGTTGCCGTCACCACCGTGGAGAAGAATGGAGTTGTCACCAAGAATGGGAAGAACGGTGAGTGAACATTTTTCGATACTTTACGTTTTTTCTCTTTGATGCAAAAATGTTATTGGGTGAACTTAGAGCCTAGTGACATTTTTTATTAGTCAATGTTTGATAAAAAGAGAAGTTGCGATGTATAAAATGATACCAACATTAAAACATTAAATCTGAAAAATGAATTAATTTTTTGTATATTTTCTTAAGTTCTTAAAATTAACAGCATACAAATATTATTTTCCTACTAATTAATTACTACTAATTCCTACTAATAATAAACCTTTCTAAATTTGCTATTTAGATGCTTGTTGCATCATCCCTTATTTTGATGTGTGAACTTGATGTAAATAATAGGCAGGTACATAATTATAGAAATTTTATTGTAATTAGCGTTCTTAATAACAAATATCTATGCTCTGTGGGTCGCTATTTAACCTTCACTACACCAGCTTAGAAATTAGAGAAACAATGGGCGGACAATGCCTGATATTCTTCACCTCTCTCCAAGGTAAGATGCAGCAGCTGATCAAAGCAGAAGAAACCGCGCTTTCCTTTCCTTTTCTTTCTTAGCTATGGAAGGTCTAAGTTATTTGATATAAAAGTGTGACATTTAATTTGAAATAATCCAGTTTTATTACACTCAACCTGTGGTCTTAACTTTCGTTACTTACAATTTTCTTTGTTTTGAATGAGTAGTTGCTGTTAGTCAAAGCGGCCTTTACAGCTTCAAGCGGACGGGGGACGAGTCCGAAAAGACTCATACGACAAACTTTTAAAAAGTGAGGAGTGGAGTTCTAATGTAGCTTCAACTTCTCGAAATATAGGATAAACTAACTTACTAAGGGTACTGCAGGGAGTGTTGTATTAAATTATACTACCATTACACGTGATGAAAAAAAAAGCAGTGATAGCCTAGCGGTAGAACATTGGTCTCCCGAACGAAGGGGCCCGAGTTCAAACCCTGGCACGCACCTCTAATTTTTCAAATATTATGTGCGTATTACAAGTTAATTATCACTTGCTTCGGTGAAGGAAAACATCGTGAGGAAACCTGCACACCGGAGAGTTCTCCATAAAGTTCTCGAAGGTGTGTGAAGTCTACCAATCCGCACTTGGCCAGCGTGGTAGACTATGGCCTAATACCCCTCACATTGTGAGAGGAGACCCCGAGCCCAGCAGTGGGACAATTATGGGTTGTTGCTTTTTTCCTTTACACGTGATGAGTGGATTATCATCGTATCAAACTAGTAGGTACTGAAAACCAAAATCAGAATTTGTAGGTGTATTTTTTACAAACCTGAAACCTTGTAAAAAGCAAACCAGTTTTACCGGACAGACATTCCTGTTAAAGTGCCCAAAGCTTGAATCGTGGGTGATCGACCGAGTAACAACCTTCCCAATGTTCTATTTAACTGTAACCCTTAGTAACTATTATATAACATCTAGCTTTATTACTTTCATCCATCCATCCATCCATCCATCAGCCTTTGTAGGTCCACTGCTGGACATAGGCCTCCCCTAACTTCCGCCACTCTGACCGGTCCTGAGCCTTCTGAATCCAGCGGATACCCGCTGTCCTCTTCAGGTCGTCGGTCCACCTGGTCGGGGGGCGTCCTGTGCTCCTTTTACCGAGGCGTGGTCTCCATTCGAGGTAGTGTTGTTAAAAGGCTCGAGCCTTCCGAGTCTAGAGCTCATTGAAGGCTCGAGCTCTCTAATAAGGCTCGAGCCTTCGCCTCGAGTCCTACATGAAGGCTCGAGGCGGAGGTTCGAGCTCTGCATCCAGGGCTCGAGTCGAAGCTCGAGCTTTGTCTTCAGGGCTCATTTTGTTATATTTACTGTAATTTCAGGGTTCCCTAATCAAAACGTATTGTGTTTGACTACGCAACCCTACAAAACCCTTAACCTCAAAATTTGAATTAGGGCGCGCTGCGAA